>JARACZ010000025.1:1120000-1865000 GCA_029255805.1 Keiferia lycopersicella
TTACGGATAATCGGGTGGTTCAGCCCGAAATGCCCTAGCCAGACTGGGAACAAATTCACAAAGTGATAAATATCAACTTTGAGAGTGACGCACCGAGAATCGAACCCGGTACCTTCTGCGTCACAGGCAGTTAGAAACAGTTATTTGTACCACAAAACAATATAGTTTACACTAAACACACACATATCACTCCTTAATCCCTTGCAGGGTTGACAGAGCGTTAAAATACGGCCGTTACCGATACGTCTGACAAATATTGAGGGCCCTTTCAGATGGTTTGTGCATCACTATACTTACAGGTTGTCAGTCTATCGCTTCAAGCTGAATACCTAGAGTCTCTTAGTCGCCTCTTACGACACCCGCGGGAAGAAATGGGGTGATGTTGTTTATAAGCCGGCATACGGCACTTATTATTTACACTTACATTATTTATTTATTTAACTGTTTATTGCACACAAGATAAAACACAGGACAATCACATTTAGATAAAAAACACAACAGGTACTACTTATTTCTAAAAAGAAATCTCTTCCAGCAGTTCTACGGTAGAGAGATAGCATAAGGTGAGGCTGATGATCGTGCACAATATTTAATGCGGTAGACAATACATAATCCATACACTAAAATATTGCTTTTACATAATTATACACATTTTACATATAATACAACTATACATTTAACAATATACATACATAAATATATGACAGATACGAACTATTTTGATAGTGAAAGATAATGCTCTTTTACTCTCTTCTTGAACACTGAGAGCGAAGGTCTGTCACGCACTGTGTGCGGGAGGGAGTTCCACAATCTGGCTGCATGCACAGTGAATAAGTAACTGTAGAAATCGGAGTGATGGATAGGGATTGAAAGAATTGACTTGACATGTGAGCGACAAGGCTTGTCTTGGGACCATTACATTAACAGCCAACTGTCCACAGCTGGACATGGGCCTTCCCCTATTGCCATACACGCTATCCTTGCCAGGCGGATTGGCAAGCGTAGTGTAAGATATGCCGTGTGATGCCGGATTAGAATAGCATCACCCCATTTCTTTCCCGTGGGTGTCGTAAGAGGCGTCTAAGGGACTCGTGGGTATAAGTGTATCCAAATTTTAGGCGACAGGCTGTCAATAGAGTGATACACGAATCATCTGAAAGAGCCCTCAATATTGTCAGACGTGGTGATAGCGGCCGTATTTTACGGCTCTGCCTAACCCGTTAAGGATAAAGGCGTGATATATGTGTATATATGATACACACATATATCACGCCATATATGTGTGTACATGTGATATATTTGTATATATGTGTGTATGTATGTAGTGTAAGATATTTGACATGTTGTTTCATTGCCTTTTTCATATAACCTTTTCCAGGTGGAAGCGGCCAAAGCCGTGGTCGAAAGCAAGTCCGCAGACCTGGACACGAACAAGACGCAGCTGTCAGAGCTGACAGCCAAGGTCACGGAGCTCAGCGAGAAATGTGAACGAGTATGGCAGCTGTACGAGCAAAAGAGACAGGAGTATGTAGAGAGAAAGTCGACGGCGCCCGCTGAGGCCGCCTGGGGGGCCGCTGGTGAGAAAAACTAGTACTTTTGAACTGCATACATACACTTAAATTATTAGTAGTAACGGGATTATCACCAGTAGACCATGGAGCGTGTAACTGCTTCGAAATATCGAGGTAAAAACAAACATAATCGTGGTGATAATCCCGTTAATACTAATAACTTGAGTGTTGTGGCCAACCGCGAAAATCTCAAAACATAAATTACATACATACATATTATCACGCCTCTTGCCTGGAGGGGTAGGCAGAGACTACATCCTTCCACTTGCTACGATCCTGACACACCTCTTTCGCTTCCTCAACATCCATCAGCCTTTTCATACATACTCGTCGGAACTATTCGAAAAAAAATATACTTATTCCAAATCTAGTGTCCTCAAACGCCTCCGTAAACCCCTTCTTATCATCATCATCGTCATCATCATCATTTCAGCCGGAAGACGTCCACTGCTAAATATTACCTCCCCCAAAGTTTTCCAAAGTGAACGATTCTGCGCAACTTGCATCCACTGGCGTCCAGCGATCCTCACCAGATCATCTGTCCACCTTGTGGGAGGCCTTCTTATCATCTCTCCTCAAAATTCATCCCCTTAAACCCTACCTTTTATCACCCATTCCCTCAAAACTCATCTCTTATAACTCCTCTTACTGACGACCGATGCAGCGCAGTGGTAGTGCGACGACTCCCTTTGAACTACATTTAAAAACTAAATTTTGTATGAAAATATGAAGAACTGACGTCATGTCTCTCTAATTTCGATATAACTTTTATATTGTTTTTCTGTTTATTAATTTAAACTTTGAATAATATTGCAATACTATAATTTAAGTGTCCAATTTTTGTATTTTATTAATAACCCAGTCATCTAGCGAATTCAAGATAATTCGTACCTACCTGTCATTTTATTATTATTTATGACAGAAGCGGACTGGGGCACTTCGAACGACGCGTGGGGCCCCAGCGAGCCGGCAGAGGAGGCCTGGGGCGACGCCCCCGCTGCCACCGGTAAGCGAACGTTATTTACATGGTTACAAAGTTGTTTCAAAGGATAAAGTCTGGGTTGATGCAGAATTTAAAGTTTTGTAAGTCTCTTAAGGGCCAATCCTGTGTCGCGCGTGCATACGCGGACTCGCAAATATGCTAGATTCCTTACAGGACAAATTCGATTTTTCGTATTTTTGATGATAACTCGGTCAAAAATAAGTTACATGAAAATTTAAAACAATATGTCGATAGAGTAAGTATTGTTAGCCGATGATTCTGTTAATAAACACTTAATTATTGCGTGGGTTGTATAATTAATATAAAATGCGATATAATGGTTTTTTAGAGGTTAGGATGTTTTTATATCAAGAAAAAATATTAATATCGTGTTTTGAAACAATAACATCACAGCAAAAATATAAAGATTTTTACCTATTTTTTTCCGAAGGGTTTCTGCATTCTATCTAGTGTAGAAATCCATTATAAAAGTCGCATTTAGGTCTACTCAGCCCCTAAAAAGATTACCTTTTACCAATACGGTCAAATGGGAGAAAATGAGATTAGCGGGTAACTTGGGGACCTGGTCGACACCAGCATCTATGAACCAGCTATAACGTTGTAACTGGTTGAAAACTTTGGACTTTACATTTATCATCCAGTTTTAACATTATATGCTTATAGCTGGTTCATAGATGCTGGTGTCGACCATGTCCCAAGTTCCCGCTAGTCTCATTTTCCCAATTTGACTGTACTAATAATTTCAGCAGTGGAGCCAGTTTCGTCAGCGGGAACGGGCGCGGGCGCAAAATGGCGCTGCGTGTACGAATTCACCGCGCGAGCTCCCGACGAACTCACCTTGCAACCTGGTGACTTGGTAAGCCATCTAAGCTAACTGCTTTTGAAGTTTTTTACAACAGATACAGATCATTTATTAATAACAACATAGTTACAGGTGACAGATTACAAATAGGTATATTCAAATCAATTCATTTTGTGAAAACACATTCTTAACATATATTGCATATAAGTAATTTTAAGAAATAGTGTAAGTATACTGTACTGTATCTGATACTATAGACTATGACGATGTAGCTACTTTTTAAGTGTGGCTTGAAATACTCCCGGGGTAGCTGCGTCCTTGACGGCTTGTGGAAGCTTATTGTATAGGCAAGGCCCTGATACATAAACTCCAATCGTCACACATCATCACATCACATCACATTAACCTATAGCAGTCCACTGCTGGACATAGGCCTCCCCCAGGGTACGCTACAATGAACGATCTCCCGCTTTCGCCATCCAGTCGCTACCAGACGCCCTCTTTAAGTCATCGGTCCATGTGAACTTTTTCCCGAGTTTAAAACGCACCATAGAAGGACTTTCCTTGGAGGAAAATGAACCTTATAGTGTGTAAAATATAGGATATATGATCACTTAGCCGGCGGTCGTTACACAACCATGTCAGAAGCCTGCTACATGTAGAAGGCGGTTGAAAAATTCAGACACTAGGGTTCATCGGGTCGCTGGACGACTCGGTGTCCCACACACGAAAAGAGAGAGAGTGTGACGTTTGTGACCTTGGAGCAAATGCTATGACATAAGGCCCATTTTATTAGTAAACAAAGGACAGTGGACCTTATGTCGTAGCATTTACTCCAAGGTCGCGAACGTCACAGGGATCATCCTATATTTTACAGATTATAGTCATACGTTTGACACCTGTCATAATTCGTTTTGTTTTGTTTAGGTGTACGAAGCGCCGGCGCCTAGAACCGACTCCGAACCAGGATGGAAGTGGGGTACCGCCAGAGGTAATACTTTTTTTTATATTTTATATGTTAAATCCTAAATATAATTTAAATATTTATAAAATATCAAATTCGTACTTAATAAGCTTCAAACAAATTAATTATACAGGGTGTAAGGGAAGGTGTAACGAAAACTTTGCAGGCGTGCTCAGGCCATGAAACTGAACAACTTTTTATATGGGGGCTATGATGGGAAACGAAAAAATTATTTCGACCTTCCATACAAAATTCCCGATCAGCTGAGTGACTTTGTATGGGAACTCGAAAAAATTTTTTTCGTTTCCCAACATAGCCCACATAGAAAAGGTAGTTCAGTTTCACGGTATGATCACGCCTGCAAAGTTTTAGTTACACCGTCCCTTACACCCTGTATAGACAGCAAAGGCTGGTTTGTACATTTTGTATAAACAAGTATATTTGGCGCGTGTGAATGGAAACGTTGGGAGGGGAAGACCTAGACGAACGTACCTGGATCAAATCGGGGACGTTCTAAAGAAAGGTCAGGTGAAGAGTACCCTAAACCGACGAGCATGTATGAAAAGGCTGATGAATGTTGAGGAAGCGAAAGAGGTGTGTCAGGATCGTAGCAAGTGGAAGGATGTAGTCTCTGCCTACCCCTCCGGGAGAGAGGCGTGATTATATGTATGGATGTATGTACATTTCGTATGGGAGGCCCTAATTTTCTTAGATATAATTGATAAGTTTCATGCAAATGTTGATCCCTTAAAATATTGAATTTTTTTTTACATACTATTTTACAACAATGTTTTTTTTTAATTTTTTTAGGGGCATCGGGTTGGTTCCCAGAGGCCTACGTAGAGGACATAAGTTTGTCGTCCACAGCTTACGCTGCAGAGGTCATTGAACCGATCGCTAAGACGCAGCTGCAAGGTAATCATTGATTTCTCCCGCCCAATGTCCTTTTTAAATACTGTTTAGATAAGTTCGTCACGCCCAATGTGCTTTATATAGGACACTAGCCAATTGACCAGAGGCCTACTTGGAGAACATAAGTTTGTCATCGAAATCATTGAACCGATCGCTAAGACACACCTATCAACTTAATGATTTATTCGTCGCGCCAGAAGTCTTTTATAAAAGACATTACTTATTAATACGTCATGCCCGATGTACTCTATAAAGGACATTCGCCAATTGATTGGAGGCCAATAAGAAGACATAAGTTTGTCGTCAACAGCCTACGCCGCAGAAGTCTTTGAACCAAACGCTAAGTCGGCTGCAAAGTAATGATTGATTCATTACTCCCAATGCACTTTTTAAAGGACATTGCCTAGAAGAGATCGCTATGCAGTGTGAAAAAAAATAGCTGCAAACATTTTAAGGGTCGAATCAGCCCATGAAACTGAAAAACTTTCCTCAAGGAACATAATTCGAAACATGAAATATAAATTTTGGACCTCACATACAAAACTACCTACCAGCCAAGTCAATTTGTAAGGGAGGTCCAAAAATTTTCCCATATTTCGACCTATGTGTCTTGGGGGAAGTTGTTCAGTTTCATAGGCTGATTCACCCCTTACAATATTTGTAGCTAATATTTTTACACCTCATAATATATTTTTTTCAGGAATAGCAGAAGTACCGGAGGCTGAAATAACGAATGACCTTGGAGGCGCAATGCCTGTAGTTGGTAAGTTGTATCATTCAAACTGCCGTGTGATGCCGGCTTAGAATAGCATCACCCCACATCCTTCCCGCGGGTATCGTAAGAGGCGACTAAGGGGCTCGAAAGTATTGGTGTATTACAATTTTTAGGCGACAGGCTGACAACCTGTCACTACAGTGATACACATGTTTTCTGAAGCGACCTTAGTTAACAATCCTTAAAAATGCCAGACGTGGCGAAAGCGACCGTATTCTTGCGGCCGTTAGCGCTCTGCCTTCCCCTCGCAAGGGATAAGGCGTGATATATGTATGTATGTATGTATGTATCATTTAATGAGAATTTTTTGGGCTGATAGCAAGACTGGTCTAAACTTGACTGTCCCGATGGCGTAGCGGATAGTATCTCTGCCTTCTACGCCGAGGGTGGGTTCGATCCCCACCGGATAAAAATAATTGTTAAGACAATTTTCAAATATTTGTGTCGAATCTGGGTGTTCTCTATGTATAATATGTATCTATTCACAAAAAAGAAGTATATAAGTATTAGTATCAGTTAACTAGAAAATTGATACAAAAATTACACACAGTATTCTCAATTGATACAAGAAAGTATTTTAAATTGGTATAAAAATTACACACAGTATTCTAAATTGATACAAAATTTACACACACTCTTCTCAATTGATACAAAAGTTACACACAGTATACAAAATTGATACAACAATTACACACAGCATGCTCAATTGATACAAGAAATACACACGTTATTCTAAATTGATACAAAAATTACTCACAGTATTCTAAATTGATATAACAATTACACACAGTATTCTAAATTGAATCAAAAATTAAACACACTATTCTCAATTGATACAAAAGTTACACACAGCATACAAAATTGATACAACAATTACACACAGCATGCTCAATTGATATAAGAAATACACACGTTATTCTAAATTGATACAAAAATTACACACAGTATTCTAAATTGATACAACAATTACACACATTATTCTAAATTGAATCAAAAATTAAACACAGTATTCTAAATTGATACAAAAATTTTAACTTTTTAGAAGGCGGCGATTTCTACATAGCCGCTTATCCTTACGCCTCACCGGAACCGGGAGATTTGAATTTCGAAGCCGGTGAGAGGATCGAAGTGATCAGGCGTGACGGCGATTGGTGGACCGGCCGCATCGGCATCAGGTCAGTCTGTCTCACTCACTCTTTATGAGATTGTATACAGCTATCTCGCTCTAACTCGTAATTAGAGACGCCGGAACCGGGCGATTTGAATTTCGAAGCCGGTGAGAGGATCGAAGTGATCAGGCGTGACGGCGATTGGTGGACCGGCCGCATCGGCATCAGGTCAGTCTGTCTCACTCACTCTTTATGAGATTGTATACAGCTATCTCGCTCTAACTCGTAATTAGAGACGCCGGAACCGGGCGATTTGAATTTCGAAGCCGGTGAGAGGATCGAAGTGATCAGGCGCGACGGTGATTGGTGGACCGGCCGCATTGGCATCAGGTCAGTCTGTCTCACTTACTCTCATTCATTTTGTATATAGCTATCTCGCTCACTCTCATTGAGATTGGCCAGAACAGAACGATTTGAATTTCGAAGCCGGTGAAAGAATCGAGGTCATCCGGCGTGATGGTGATTGGTGGACCGGCCGCATCGGTATCAGGTCAGTCTGTCTCACTCACTCTTTATGACGACCGATGTGGCGCAGTGGTAGTGCGACTGCCTTTGACGCAGACGGTCCCGGGTTCGATTCTCGGTGGGTCACTCACAAAGTTGATATTTATCACTTTGTGAATTTGTTCCCAGTCTGGTTAGGACATTGCGGGCTGAACCACCCGATTGTCCGTAAGTAAGATGGTTCCGTGTTTCGGATAGCACGTTAAGCCGTAGGTCCCGGTTGCTGTCTATGATCACTTAGACGGCGGTCGTTACACAACCATGTCAGAAGCCTGCTACTTGTAGAAGGCGGTTGAAAAATTCTGACACTAGGGTTCATCGGGTCGTTAAACGACTTGGTATCCCACACGAAAAGAAGAAGACTCTTTATGATATTGTATATAGCTATCTCGGTCATTCCCAATGAGATCGGCCGGAACCGAGAGTTTTACACTGAAAAACGATAGGCTAACCACACGTAAATCTTTTTTGCTTGATATTTTTATAGAAAAATATATGTGTTAATTTTTGTGGGTATATGGGAATTGATAAGTAAAGTAGAATGTGTGATATAAGAATAACAAGTAGCAGATTTTCGCATAAAACTAAAACAAACCTTTTAGAAATTGAGCTCCTGGGCCTCAAGTCTGCTATTTTTGTCATTGTAACGCAATCGAAACTTAACTGTCATTCCATTGCCATTGTGATTTTCTATACTTCAAACTGTTAGCAGACTACGAAATGACCGAAATCATCCAACTGAAATCCAATCGACATCCAACTGAAACGATTTTCATTTAGCAGACTTAGAGCCCTGGAAGTGGAAGGAAATATTCTCTGCCTACCACAAAGGGAAAGAGGCGTGGATTATGTATGTATGTAATTTGGATTCAACCATTCACCATCCTCATCTCATAACGTCATCAAAACAATACTCGGCGGCCGATATGTGGCGCAGTGGCAATGCGACTGCATGCGATGCAATTCCGGGCTCGATCCCCGGTGTCGCACTTACAAAGTTAATCCTTTATAAGGCCATGGGAAGAATGTCTAAAATTGAACTTTAACTACCCGCAATAGATTTCAAAACGAATATATATTTTTTTACATGCTCTGCCCGTTAAAAGGTTAAACTCTAAACGGTTTTTTCTTTTTCAGAACGGGCATATTCCCGTCAAACTACGTGACCAAGGACGCGACAACGGAAGCTGCGGCCAGCGACGCGATTCCCACCATACCGGAAGCCAACGAGCCGGAAGTGGTGCCGGAAGTCAAGCCCGCGCCCGAACCGACGCCCGTCGCGCCCATGTCTCCGGCCGCGCAGGTAACTGCGCTTTCCTATCTTTGCTGTAGTCTGAAAAATACAGGGTGTAAGAGACGGTGTAACATAAACTTTTCAGGCGTGATCAGACCATGAAACTGAACAACTTTTACAATGGGGGCTATAGAGGGAACGACTCGGTGTCCCACACGACAAGAAGATAGAGGGAAAGGAAAAAAAAATTCGAGTTCCGATACAAAGTCCGTCAGCTGATCGGGAATTTTGTATGGAAGGTCGAAAAAATCTCACTTTTCCCAACATAGCCCCCATAAAAAAGTTATTCAGTATCATGGTCTGATCACGCCTGCAAAGTTTTCGTTACACCGTCCCTTACACCCTGTATAGGATGATCCCTGTGACGTTTATGATCATGAAGCAAATGGTCATTAAGGTCCAATTTCCTAGCAAACAAAGGAAAATGAACCTCATGTCATAGCATTTTCTCCAAGGTCACAAACGTCACAGGGATCATCCTATATTTTCCAGACTATAAGTACAGACACGGGAAGCTTGCTTTATACTATAGAGTGGTTATGTTTTCACTTCGCAGGAACAAAAATCCTCCACGCCGATTTCATCAGAGGTGGCGGCCATCACGGAGTCTGCGAATGGCGCCGCCGCCCCCGCCACCCGCCCGGGCTCCGTCGCCCGGAGGGACTCCGGCCGGGACTCCGCCCTCGGGAGGAGAAAGAACGAGATAGCGCAGGCTATAGCCAACTATACTGCTAGTAGGTGAGTGGCGCTCCGCCCCCGCCACCCGCCCGGGCTCCGTCGCCCGGAGGGACTCCGGCCGGGACTCCGCCCTCGGGAGGAGAAAGAACGAGATAGCGCAGGCTATAGCCAACTATACTGCTAGTAGGTGAGTGGCGCTCCGCCCCCGCCACCCGCCCGGGCTCCGTGGCCCGGCGGGACTCCGGCCGGGACTCCGCCCTCGGGAGGAGAAAGAACGAGATAGCGCAGGCTATAGCCAACTATACTCCTAGTAGGTGAGTGGCGCTCCGCCCCCGCCACCCGCCCGGGCTCCGTCGCCCGGAGGGACTCCGGCCGGGACTCCGCCCTCGGGAGGAGAAAGAACGAGATAGCGCAGGCTATAGCCAACTATACTGCTAGTAGGTGAGTGGCGCTCCGCCCCCGCCACCCGCCCGGGCTCCGTCGCCCGGCGGGACTCCGGCCGGGACTCCGCCCTCGGTAGAAGGAAGAACGAGATAGCGCAGGCTATAGCCAACTATACTGCTAGTAGGTGAGTGGCGCTCCGCCCCCGCCACCCGCCCGGGCTCCGTGGCCCGGCGGGACTCCGGCCGGGACTCCGCCCTCGGGAGGAGAAAGAACGAGATAGCGCAGGCTATAGCCAACTATAAGTAGGTGAGTGGCGCTCCGCCCCCGCCACCCGCCCGGGCTCCGTGGCCAGGAGGGACTCCGGCCGGGACTCCGCCCTCGGTAGAAGGAAGAACGAGATAGCGCAGGCTATAGCCAACTATACTGCTAGTAGGTGAGTGGCGCTCCGCCCCCGCGACCCGCCCGGGCTCCGTGGCCAGGAGGGACTCCGGCCGGGACTCCGCCCTCGGGAGGAGAAAGAACGAGATAGCGCAGGCTATAGCCAACTATAAGTAGGTGAGTGGCGCTCCGCCCCCGCCACCCGCCCGGGCTCCGTGGCCCGGCGGGACACCGGCCGGGACTCCGCCCTCGGGAGGAGAAAGAACGAGATAGCGCAGGCTATAGCCAACTATACTCCTAGTAGGTGAGTGGCGCTCCGCCCCCGCCACGCCCGGGCTCCGTGGCCCGGCGGGACACCGGCCGGGACTCCGCCCTCGGGAGGAGAAAGAACGAGATAGCGCAGGCTATAGCCAACTATACTCCTAGTAGGTGAGTGGCGCTCCGCCCCCGCCACCCGCCCGGGCTCCGTGGCCCGGCGGGACTCCGGCCGGGACTCCGCCCTCGGTAGACGGAAGAACGAGATAGCGCAGGCTATAGCCAACTATACTCCTAGTAGGTGAGTGGCGCTCCGCCCTCGGATTCTCCTTGACCTACTAAAAGAAATGAAATCCCACCAAAAACATTTTCTTGTCAAGCTATAACCAACACGAGCGAAACAGACATCATATCTCAAATAGAGCCAAGCTTCTCAATCTACATTAAAATAAGTTACATGCTGTGTGGTCAGCCTGGCCAAACCCGAGGCAGTGCCTTTATTTTAAAAAAAATTCCCACTCGTGCCGCGATTCTATTAGAAACATAAAATTGTTATTGTTTACAATGACTAATTCATTTCTTCAGTGACAGTATTGTATTATTATAGTGTATTATTATATATTGATTATGTTAATGACAAAGAGGCATGGTCCTCTGAAATTCCAGCACAGCACAAGAAACATGCAGTCATTTTTAATACCAAATCAGGACGTGCATGGAATTTACAATTGGCATAATTAGTAAGGAAGACGAAACAGTTAGAATTATCTACTGTTATACTTTTATTTTATTTTAATTTAGCGTAGCCGTTTTTTGGGCTAATAATATATATGCTTATAAAACTTAGCTAGGGTAGCCTAGGGCCTATTCTATAGGTACAAATTGTAAATTGAGATTAGAAGCACTTCTGAGCAGGTTTTTGGGTGGTTTTCCTGTTCAGGAGGTCCGGCTGATTAGCATGTAACATGCTTTTTTTTTTAAATATTGCTTTTAATTTAATTGATTCCATAAATTGATGGTGGTGACGTAAGTTACATGCTGTGTGGTCAGCCTGACCAGCCCCGAGGCAGTGCCTTTTTTTTTTTTTTTTTTTTTTTTTTTTTTATCCCACTCGTGCCGCGATTCTATTAGGAACATAAAATTGTTATTGTTACTATGACTAATTCACTTATACAGTGACCGTATTGTAATTTAACTCTATGACATTCTAAAAGCATTCATTGTGAATCGACTTGGAAATAAACTATTGAATGTTGAACCTGAATGAATCTAGAATCTACATACATACATACATATATTACGCCTTTATCCCTTGCGGGTTAGGCAGAGCGTTAACAGCCTTAAGAATACGGTCACTATCGCCACGTCTGACATTTTTGAGGATTGTTTTTCAAGGTTGTTTCAGAAAACATGTGTATCACTATAGTGACAGGTTGTCAGCCTGTCGCCTAAAAATTGCAATACACTAATACTCTCGAGTCCCCTAGTCGCCTCTTACGACACCCACGGGAAGGATGTGGGGTGGTGCTATTCTAAGCCGGCATCACACGGCAATCTAGAATCTACACGCCCTAAGTCCACCAACCCAAAATTCATAAACGTTTGTCCCCGTTTGTTCCAGCGCGGAACAACTGTCGCTGACCAAAGGGCAACTGCTTGTGGTTCGCAAGAAGGCGGACAGCGGGTGGTGGGAGGGGGAGCTGCAGGCCAAGGGGAGGAACCGACAGGTGGGCTGGTTCCCCGCCAGCTACGTCAAGGTAATTGATGATGATGATGATGATGATGATGATGATGATGATACACACGCAAGAAGGCGGACAGCGGGTGGTGGGAGGGGGAGCTGCAGGCCAAGGGGAGGAACCGACAGGTGGGCTGGTTCCCCGCCAGCTACGTCAAGGTAATTGATGATGATGATGATGATGATGATGATGATGATACACAAGCAAGAAGGCGGACAGCGGGTGGTGGGAGGGGGAGCTGCAGGCCAAGGGGAGGAACCGACAAGTGTGCTGGTTCCCCGCCAGCTACGTCAAGGTAATTGATGATGATGATGATGATGATGATGATGATGATGATGATGATGATGATGATGATGATGATGATGATGATGATGATGATGATACACAAGCAAGAAGGCGGACAGCGGGTGGTGGGAGGGAGAGCTGCAGGCCAAGGGGAGGAACCGACAAGTGTGCTGGTTCCCCGCCAGCTACGTCAAGGTAATTGATGATGATGATGATGATACACACGCAAGAAGGCGGACAGCGGGTGGTGGGAGGGGGAGCTGCAGGCCAAGGGGAGGAACCGACAGGTGGGCTGGTCCCCCGCCAGCTACGTCAAGGTAATTTAGCAAATGAGACGGTCAAAACTTTTCTTCCATTTACTTGAAAAAGCCGTCATTATTTCAAAAAGGAATACATAAAATGAATCATTTTAAATCATGAGGTTTGTAGAAGCACGTAAACACGACAATAATAAATTTCCATACATGAAACAAATTTTGGACCTCCCATACTAATTGTAACAGCCAGTCGAGTTTCTGTATGGAAGGTCAAAATTCTTTTTATCATATTTTGGCCTATGTTCCTTGGGGAAAGTTGTTCAGTTTCATGGGCTGATTCCTCCCTTAAAAATATTTGCAGCTACTTTTTTTACACTCTGTATTTGTTGTTTTAGATCCTACAGTCGTCGGGACGCACATCGGGCCGCACGACGCCCGTGTTATCTAAAATGGACGCCATGCCGGCAGAGACCGTCATTGACAAGGTATTATACAGGCTGTAGCGGCGCGGACTGTAATGTAATATGTAGCGCGCGCCGCACACAGAATGCTGATTTCGCTGGACGCATCTACTGCTGACGAGGCGACGATGACGACGCTGCCTGCACAATGTAAACACGACATGTCATACTCGTCATAGAAGAATAACCAATCAGAAGCCAAGGCCTAAAACATAACCAATCAGAAGCCAAGGCCTGACACGCGGATACGAAGTTTGTCAAAAACTTAGCATAAATACAAAATCCACGACCTACCAGTTGGGCCGCGGTCCCCGAGCTGAACACTTCGTTTGGCGGGAATTCCTCTTTTCCATCATGCAGCATTGAGCCGACTGGCTAACATATCTCATCCTCTACAAGGGTGTTAGGAAAAGTACTTCTTTTTTTACACATTTACACTTTTCTGGTGATATAGAGTTCTAAATCGGTTTGTTTTCTACTGTACTCTCTTCTTCTATTTTCGTGTGGGACACCGAGTCGTCAAACGATCCGATGAACCCTAGTGTCAGAATTTTTCAATCGCCTTCTACAAGTAGCAGGCTTCTGAACATGGTTAAAAGCTGTAAAAATAGTGTAAACGCGGCTCAGGTGGACTAAAAACTAGTCCCTAACGCACTGCCTCGGGGATGGCCAAGCTAACCAAACAGCATGTAACGTTAGGTAATAAATAAAATCGAGTTCATGTAAAAAAAGTGTTATGTGACATGCGTATAGCTCGTTAGCCGGACCCCCTAGACAGTAAATGACCCAGAAACCTGCCCAGAAGTGCTCCTATTCTAAATATACAATTTGTCAGGCCCTAGGCTACCCTAGCTATACAGGGTGTCAGGGACAGCGTCCCGAATACTGATAGGGTGCAAGCAGACCATGAAACTGAACAACTTTGTCAGGAAACGTCAAAAAAGTTTTGGTTTCCCATAGTAAATGCAGTCAGCTGGTCGCGATTTTGTATGGGAGGTCGAAATTTTTTTGTTGTTTCCTGACATATGTTCCTAGGAGAAAGTTGTTCAGTTTCATAGTCTGCTTGCATTCTCAGTATTCGGGACGCTGTCCCTAACACCCTGTATGTACTAATGCTGTAAGTCTGTGTGGTTGTATTGCAGGTGATAGCGCTGTACCCGTACACGGCGCAGAACGCGGACGAGCTCAGCTTCGAGAAGGACGACATCATCGCCGTCACCGACCGCAGCCAGGACCCCGCCTGGTGGCAGGGTAATATACATACATACATATACGCGTACATATATATACCCGTACACGGCGCAGAACGCGGACGAGCTCAGCTTCGAGAAGGACGACATCATCGCCGTCACCGACCGCAGCCAGGACCCCGCCTGGTGGCAGGGTAATATACATACATACATATACGCGTACATATATATACCCGTACACGGCGCAGAACGCGGACGAGCTCAGCTTCGAGAAGGACGACATCATCGCCGTCACCGACCGCAGCCAGGACCCCGCCTGGTGGCAGGGTAATATACATACATACATATACGCGTACATATATATACCCGTACACGGCGCAGAACGCGGACGAGCTCAGCTTCGAGAAGGACGACATCATCGCCGTCACCGACCGCAGCCAGGACCCCGCCTGGTGGCAGGGTAATATACATACATACATATACGCGTACATATATATACCCGTACACGGCGCAGAACGCGGACGAGCTCAGCTTCGAGAAGGACGACATCATCGCCGTCACCGACCGCAGCCAGGACCCCGCCTGGTGGCAAGGTAGTAACAAACATACTAGACCTTTTAAAGAAAGAATCCCGAATGGACAACATTATTGTTGACATCTCGCTCATATGAACTCTCCAAAAAAGATTTTGCCTTCAGAGCCCCATGGACCTAAGGTCTCGACATAGGTACTATGAAACAAGTGCATCTACAACATGTGAGCATGATTGGAACTATTACACGCTTTTTTAGAGAAAGGATTTTGAAAGAGCAACATTATTGTCGACATCCCACTCATATATCATATATTTTGACAGAGAGACAAACAATAAGGTTGCGGGATCCTTTCTTTAAAAAAGCGTTAGTTCCAATCACGCCTTTAATAAAAATTTTAATTTATAGAAAATAACACTATTTTCAGACAAGGCAGTATCTTCTAATGCCTTAGCCAGTTGGAAAATATAAAATAGTACCGCAACTTGCCACTAGATGGTGTTATTATGAAGAGGGAATGCGCACAATATGCGATAAAAAACAAATGAAAATGTTCAGCTCAAAGTGCGCAGCAAATATTCCACTTCAAAACAAATTAATTACGTCAAAATCTATCTATTCTTGTCATTGTGAAATCCATATTTCCATCCTGCTCTTAGATGACGGCAGTGCTCCAAACGTCAATTGACGCCAAACATTTGCTGAATTTTGTGTGTTGGGACATTTTCGACGTTGCGCCGCGTGTTACTGAAACACAGGTTCTGTCAGAATGTAGGTTTGTGGGTTTGTGGCTTCCACAATCTATCTATCTATACATGTAGGTAGTAAGAGTGTAAAAAGCCGGTGTCCAGTAGCTATGTATAGCTTTCGAAAGAACATACCGATAGCGTGTTTTAGAAAACTAACAGCGACATCTATTGTTGTATAAGAACAACCATTTTGTATATTAAATAAGCACTAAATAAGTATTGTATTTATTACAGGTGAGCTTCGGGGCATGACAGGACTGTTCCCGAGCAACTACGTCGCGAAACTTGTCAACTAAACTGTATCTACATTCACACATGACGATTTTACCCCTTTCGGTGTAGGCAGAGCGCAATGGCCGTAAAAATATGAACGTTACCGCCACGTTTGACAAATAGGAGTACCGTTTTAGAGAATTTGCTAGTTTCCTGGGTCATTAATAAAATATAAAAGTTGTACATTTAAAACTACTATCCAAAAATACTACGGACTTCATTCATAATTTTTCGAAATATTCAAAGTTTGAATTAATAAACAGAAAAATAATATAAAAGTAAGTGTTTTGACGCCATTCGAATACTTACGGCGTAACGTCATACTTCTAGTTCTTCAAACAAAATACCGTTTTAGATCGTTTTAAAAAGTAGATCATTTGACCTGTCAGGAATCTAGCCTATTCCTTGTCACTTTGTGACAGGATGTCAATCAGTTGCCTAAAATGTCCCTTAGTCGCCTCTTACGATACCCACAGGAAAGAAATGGGGTGATGCTATTACACACGGCAAAATTAATCGGAAAAGTAATCACTAGAGACCGGATCATATTTTAGTCGCAAGTAGCATATTTTCTCTAAAATATTTTTATGATGCATATTTATAACACATTTTCAATATTTTTCGCGGGACTTCTTTCGCGGTGCGAACTCTACGCATGATTTGCTAAAATTATTCTAATTGTAGGCGATTTGCGCTGTTGATTTATCAATAAACCTTGCTTCCCGAAAAAAGCTCTTTCGTCATGAATATCTGATTATATCTTGGCTCATTAACATGCGTCGGAAATGTCTTATATTGTTGAAGTTGTGACAAAAAAATATTCTTCATTTGTTTTTATATGTCAAACTTGTAGTTTTGATCTTGCATATGTTGCATTTTTTGGCGGATTTCGTGCATATTCCATGCATATTTTAGTCTTTATATATTGCATATAATCAGGTCTCTAGTAATCGCAATTTTACCTTACATTATATTATGTATATTAGGGTGTAGGCCACAGTGTTATATTTCTTCATATATTTATTATTATAACGCATTATAAATCAATCATTCCACTGTCTATTGTGTTTTGTATAGAATGCTTTCAATTAGTATTAAGTATTTCGAAATCCCTTTTGTTCTTTTTGCTATAATTTAAATACCAAAAATAATCGTTAGCCTGTTCGTGCTTTTTTATTTGTTATTTAATATATTATATATCACTATGATATTAGTAGTAAAGGGAATTAATGTTATCTCTTCACTGTTAAAAGTAGTTGTTTAGCGAAATAAATGTTACTTACTGCTTAAAGCCAGACTTTTAATTTATTTATCATCCTTTCTATTAATAAAATCTACTCTGTTACAAAATAACTAATTTCTTAAAAGTCAACAATAAATCATAAGAAACTAACAAAAAAACTGTCAATATTGCCAATTATTTAACAATAATTAATACATTACAATAACATGTAAAATTACGGTTATCGCCACATCGTTTCAGATAAGTCGTGTATCTCTATAGTGACAGGTTGTCAGCCTGTCGCCTAAAATTACACATGAAACCTTTGAGCCCCTTAGTCGGTTTCGACGACACCCACGCGAAATGAGAGAAACGGGGTGATGTTATTTATTCTAAGCCGCCATGACACGGCATACAATACAGCGAAACTGTAGATAAACTGCAACGGAGCGGCAAAATGGTGGCGTACGTACTGCAAGTTTTTTCATTGTCTACGCTTTCTGAAAAAAACTAATGCATGGGTGGTTTTTTTAGACTTCTTTGTAAAAGTACCGCTACTCATTAATAGATGGCGTTAATACTTCCTAGCTCGTTGCTGTTTTAGAGGTAACTATATAATCTGTGGATCATCCGTGTGTCAAATAAATATTTATTAGTGATTTAGTGATCTGTGTCAGTCAAATGTTTGTGCATTTCGATGTGTATTTTCTAAGTATTTTTCTGATAAAAATATGTTTATAGTAAAAACAGAACCATGAGTGTGAAAAAACTAATAACGAACATGAATGTAGACAAATGCAGAAAAGATCTGCAGGCTTGTAGGATCTGCTTAGCTACCGATATCAAATTATTGAGTTTACAAAATGGTCCACTGAAACGCGTCTACACCGATTTCAGTGACTTGCCGGTAAGTCTCGGGTTGATGCAATTCGGAGGCAGCCTTTTAAATGATTGGGACCTCTTGAGTGCAGCCGAGCCACCCCTTTTATTTCATTAAATGGGTCCAGTACATAGATAATGCATTCTAAACGACAGTCCCATTCCTTGTGACCCTATTAAAGCTTATTTTCTCAACGGTGTTGTAACACGATAAATCAATATTCTTGCCTTAATGGTTTGGCCTGTGCACGACCAGTCAGTTTTGGCTTTTATAAAATTTGAATTCAGATGGTATTTCATTAGCTGGGTCATCTGAGGCTGCTCGTTCAATGTAGACCCAGCTAATGTGACAGAACCTAGGATCCGGGCCGGTTAGGCTGTCCGTATACTATAGACAAAACAGTTTCAGGAGAGATAGAGATGTGCCGTCACCAGAAATAAGTCCCAAGTAGGAATATTCCCAAATAAATTTACAGAACATCTTGCTGAAAATGTTTCGGGAAAACAAAATAAAAGTACTATTGTAGGTAAAATATTGTTTTCTGTAACCATAAATAATAATACCATTAATCATACATGTGTGCGATCAGTTTCAGTTTTATTATGAATGCAGGCTTAAACTTTACAAAAAAATGTTTTTTACTATACTACAATATTTTAATATTGTATTTCCAAAAACTTTTTCAGCTACTTTGTATGATTCCGGACAACGGGAATTTGTTATGGGAATATTCCCATTCGGTCTTTATTTAGGGCAGCAGCACATCTCTTTCTGTCTTGAGATGGTTTGGCTATAGTGTACGGACGGCCTTAGCCTTCCCTAAGCCCTAGCCTTGATGCCACATCAAGTCCCCTAGGTTAGGTAGCCGACAGAGAACAGGATAAGGCTAAAACTAAGGCTTCAACAAACACCTTTTCACTTTCCTATTAGTCTATCTGATATCAAATTTTTTTTTTGTTGTAGATAACATCCACTGATGGCTTACCGCAATACATTTGTGAAATCTGCTGTGCCCTGCTCAAGAAGTCAATGAAGTTCAAACGAAAATGCAAAACTGCTTACAATTTGTTATTATGCCATTTAGAGACACAATCTGTAAGTTTCACTCTTAGTATCATTATGCAGTGAGATGCCGACTTAGAATAACATCACCCCACATCCTTCCCGCAGGTGGCGTAAGAGGCGACTAAGGGATTTGAGAGTATTGGTGTATCACAATTTTTAGATGTCACGCTGACAACCTGTCACTATAGTGAAACACCTGTTTTCTGAGACAACCTTGGAAATTAATCCTCAAAAACGACAGATGTGGCGACAGCGACCGTATTCTTACGGCCATTAACGCTCTGCCTACCCCGCAAGGGATAAAGGCGTGATATATGTAAAAATTATATGTGATGCATTGCAACCCCCCCTCTCCCCTGTGATATATTGTGATTTTATGAAGACCTTCCCCCCCACCTCCCATTTTTAACATCACGTGATTAATGGATGGCCCCTAAGCGGTGATTGGAGTAGGTAGATTGATTTGAGGACAATGACATCAAAGGCTAAGTTAACATAGAGATGGATTAAGAATTCCCAAATATTTTTGCATTGAGCACTGGCGCGAGTTTGCCGGAGGTGGACCTTGTGCTGACCCGCGATCCCTACATCAGGTTGGCTATTTGTGGCGAGTGTTTCACTCGGTCCCTGGTTCTTGTCGTGCGTCCGCGTATTCCCGATTTTTCTCTAGGGTATGTTTTGAAAATAATATCCTTGGAAAATAATTTACCTTTTATAACTAGTTTAAAGTGTAACCAAATACCGGGGAAAAAAAAGCCGCCTCCATATTAAAGAATTACGTCGCTATCACTCTACCTACTCTGGTTTGTTTTATTTGTAAACTATTTCTTTTTTAATTTTAGCTGACCAAATCCAGCATTCATACTATAGACAGAACCGATCTCAAAACACCTCTGAGTATCACTGGAGTTATAGAATGTAACTGCGAACCAGATGAAACAATAGATAAGCAAAAAGAAGTGTTCTGTAAAATAGAACCAATAACAAACGATGACATAAATGAATATGGACTCAATGATGGATTTTCAGACGTAGATGATTTATATGAAAATTCTGATATAATCAAACTTGATCTTGGTTTTAAAAACGAGGACTTCAAATCTGAGCCAAAAGCTAAGCCCAAAGAAGTGACACGAAAACGTAAAATAGAAAAAACGACACCTAAAAAGAAATATAAAAGACGAAAAAAAACTAATGAAGACTCAACTGAAATAGAAACAAATCTAACTGATGCAGAAAGACTTGAAGATTATAAAAATAGGTGTTTCAATAGGATCATAGATACAGATACTGAAGCATTTTACTTTTATATATTAGAAAAATATTTCAATAAAAACAAAACCAACCAAAACAGTGATTTAATATCAGATAATAATTTAGATTTCAAAACACCAGAAGTACCTACATTTAACTTACTTGATAATTACAATGAAAACCCAAAACCGGACATAAAAAACATTATAGATTACTGCAATATAACCAATAACGTTAACCGAAAAAGGTTTTACGAATACATCCAAAGTAAATATATCAATAAAAATATTGCGAAAACCAAACCAGAGAACATTAAAGATATCGGTGATATAAAATCAGTAAAACTTCCCAAAAATGCCTTATCCGGTGATATTTTAGCTAAATTTTCTGAAGAATACAACTTCGATGTAAAGTTGATGCTTAGTAAAGAGAAAGTTCTAGACGTGGAAAAGAGGAAGGAGCTCGCGAAGTACAAGAAAGCCAAGTATAGATGCAAACTGTGCTACACCGGCTTCAAGACGGAGAGCACCTTCCAGAATCACAAGACACTGCATGACCCGGTATGTAGCCATTTCATTACTATTTTGGAATACTTTTAGGGTATGGCAATACATATCATTTTTATGGCCAATATCAGTAGTCCTATGATCATAATAAAACTATTAAAAAATCTGGTTTAAAAACCTGTTATGTGAGATTCCAAAGAGAAATTCGGTACTTCTTGGGCTTAAAACTATTAGTACATAAATATGATATATTGGCTTGAAGTACGTATTAAGGAGGTATTTATTTGAGAACATTTATTTCGTTACATTCTTTTGCAATAAATTCCCGAGTGTTTTGTGTCAACAAGAAAACACGTTACGTGCCAAAAACCGGCGAGGCCTCTTTTTCATTGTTAGCTGTGACGCGGGAAAAATATGTTTTTATAGTTCTCTTAAATAAAAAATCGACACTTCATATAGACTTGTACTAGTATCTTTAAGTAGCATACGATGGCTTGATGTGCATATTAGGGTCCGTGTTAATTTGAGAGTTTAGTTGGAACGAAAAACAAGTTACTTGCCAAAATGCCGGCGTTTTTGTTTTTGACACAAGAATCTGCGTCATAGATTGTTTTTCCGCTGGATTGAAACATTCCGGAACTTGCAAAGACTCATATTAGGCCTGATTTTTCTTACAGAGTCTCCCGTACGAATGCGAGTTCTGCCACCGCCGCTTCAACACCCCGCAGAAGCGACGGCACCACTTGGACAAACAACACAGATACAAGTTCGTCTGCCAGCAGTGCGGCATCGAGACAAGAGATATGTGAGTCGTACACACACACATTTATACACACGGACACATATTAATTTATTACATACTGCCTTGGCTGTATTGTATTGTAAATGACCGTAAAAACAGCAGTGAAGTGGCAGTGGGCTGATCACATCTGTCTAGGAACTGATGGCCGGTAGAGGGCGCGGGTTCTAGAGTGTTGGACGCCACCGACCAGATGAACCGATGGCTTAAAGAGAGCGACTGTATGGCGAAAGCGGTCGTTCATTGTGGCGTACCCTGGGGGAGGCCTATGTCTAGCAGTGGACTGCTATAGGCTGATGTGATTATGATGATGAAATGTTTTACTTATTTAATATTTTTATTACCATTTTACTTATACTACAAGTTTTTTAAAGGAACTCAGTTTTTATTGTGACACCGTGTATACTCACGTTTCAGCGGGAACGCTCGCGAGCACTACAGGACTCACTCCGGCGTCAGCTACGAGTGCGAACACTGCCAGATGAAATTCGAGTAAGTGACATCAATCAATCAATCAAATTGTTTATTTCAAAGTAGTAAATTTTACATTTATCTTTTTCTTATTCTTCTTGCGTAACGACGGCTTCAAATATGCTTAGACCAGTGTGTAGACCAGTTGCTGTCTATGATCACTTAGACGGCGGTTGTTACACAACCATGTCAGAAGCCTGCTACTTGTATAAGGCGGTCGAAAAATTCTGACACTAGGGTTCACCGGGTCGTTGGACGTAAAAAAAAGTGTGTAGACACCCGTACAGCCTCATTGGTAGCATCCCAAAAGACCTGTAGCGAGCATGTTTCTTTTTGATAGTCAGTATTAGTCATTGTAAATAAATTAATAATTTATGAAACACTAAAAACACGCTTCATTACAATATCTTTCTAACAAGTCCAAACACGGCTAAGATACGATCATCCATCATGAAGTTCCAGTTCATATCTTCCGGCTTAGTCGCTTTTTACGACACCCGTGCGTGTGCAAAATTGGGGTGATGCTATTCTGAACAATCTAGTAAAGTTTTGAAATAAGTTCAATAGTTTGAAGTTGATCGATTACAAAAATAACTTTCCTATTTTATTTTCCTTAACTCATATGTTGGGTTTGACTGACATATTTATAAAGAAGTGAAATCAATATGTTCTTAACCTTAACAGCCACAACAGTCAATTGCTGGAAATTAACACACAATTTACTATTCCGTGTGATGCCGGCTTAGCATCACCCCACATTCTTAAGAGAATCCCTAAGAAGCGACTAAGGGACTTAAGAGTATTGGTGTATTACAATTTTAAGGCGCCAGGTTGACAATCTGTTTTCTAAAACAATCTTCGAAAATGTCATCGACCGTATTCTTGCGGCCGCTACCGCTCTGCCTACCCCGCAAGGGATAAAGGCGTTATATACAGGGTGTAAGAGACGGTGTAACAAAAACTTTGCAGGCATGCTCAGACCATCAAACTGAACAACTTTTTCTATGGGGGCTATATTGGGAATCGAAAAATTTTTTTCGCTGATCGGGAATTTTGTATGGAAGTTCGAAAAGAAACAAATTTCTCAACATAGCTCCCATAGAAAAAGTTGTTCAGTTTCATGGTCTGATCACGCCTGCAAAATTTTGGTTATACCATCCCTTACACCCTGTATGTATGTATAATGTATGTTTACTATTCCAGCAAATACAAGTCCCGCATCAACCACATCCGGATATACCACGGCAGCGTGCCGTGTGACATCTGTCACATGAAGTTCTCCAGCCAGGCGGGGCTCATCGCGCACAAGGGGAGGGCTCACAAAGAGGTGCGGGGCTCAAATAGCTTATGAATGAAAATAATAAATTGAATTGTGCTGTGTGACATCTGTCACATAAAGTTCTCCAGCCAGGCGGAGCACATCGCGCACAAGGGGAGGGCTCATAAAGAGGTGGGGGGCTCAAACAGCTCATAAATGAATATAATAAATTGATTAAATTCGGGAATTTAGTAGAAAAGAAAAAACATTGCCGGACCTACTACGTCGCCGAGCGCCCTTTTCTTTAAAATATCATTTTTTTGTTTTCTTTACAATAAATAAATTAATTAATATTCTACAGTCTCTGACAGAATTAACCTTTATATAAGGTGTAAAAATATTAGCCGCAAATACTTTAAGGAGTGAATCAGAACAATTTTCCCCAAGAAACATAGGTCGATTATGATAATTTTTTTTAGATACAAATTGACTTGGTGGGTTGGTAATTTTGTATGGGAGGTCTAAATATTTTTTTCATATTTCGACCTATGATTCTTGGGGAAAGATATTTATTTATTATTAAATGAAGTTTCATGGACTGGTTCGTCCCTTAAAATACATGCAGCGATTTTTTTTACACCCTGTATTCTAAAGTGGATAGTTAAGGGGCTGAGTAGAGCTAAGAGCTACTTTTATAAGTGATTTCTACCCTAGATAAAATGCAGAAAAACTGACGAAAAAAAAAGGTAATAATCTTCAGGATATTTGCTGTAGTGTTATTGTTTCCAAAACATGATATTAGTATTTTAGCTTGATAGAAAAACATCGTAAAGTTACCTCTAAAAATCTATTATATCGCAAACTGCATGAACAAAACCCACGCAATAATTAATTGTTTATTATCAGAATGAGCGCCTTACAATACTCTATCGACATATTGTTTTTGATTTTCAAATAACTTATTTTTGACCGAGTTATCATCGAAAATACGAAAATATCATTGAATCGGCAAGATTCCGTCCCGTTCGCACGCGCGCAGTTTGACATTTGTCAGAAAGAGACCGGTTTTTAGCTCGTGTCAGCCTCTTAAGTAATATACAAAGGGAAATGCTGCCAGCATGCTGGGAACCATGTCGGGTGGTGACGCATTGGGGGTCCTATATTACTTCTTAGTTTAATTTTAAGTATTGTAAATATTGTACATTTTTGATGTTTGTAAATTTATTAATAAAATATACAGTAATGATTTGTTCGTTGCAGTGTTTCAAGTGCGCGGTGTGCCTGGTGCAGTTCCACAACGCGAACGCGCTGCGCCGACACGCCGACCTCACCGCGCAGGCGTGCGGGAAACATATCCGGTAGGACACGTTGTCTTAAGCTTGTACAAATATATCACTAGGGACCAGGTTATACAAAATTTTTTCGAGTTAAAATATTTGCAATATTTTTACACCTTATACGGGATGTAAGGGACAGCGTCCCGGATACTGATAGGGTGCAAGCAAACCATGAAACTGAACAACTTTCCCCTAGGAACATATGTCAGGAAATTTCAAAAAAATTTTGGTTTCCCATAGTAAATGCAGTTAGCTGATCGCAATTTTGTATGGGAGGCCGAAATTTTTTTTTCGTTCCCTGAAATATGTCCCTAGGGAAAGTTGTTCAGTTTCATGGTCTGATCACACCTACAAAGTTTTCGTTACACCGTCCCTTACACCCTGTATATCACTCCCCAGACCTTGCACGCAATGCGGCGACAGCTTCAACGACGAGATCTCCCTCAAGCGGCACATGTACGACAAGCACCGCCCCGACGGGTACAAGGGCTGCCAGCCCAGCGATGACGAGTTCATTGGGGTAAGTATAATATGACAAAGATAAAGATATTTTTATTTGCTTACGACATAGTACAATATAAAGATCTTAAAATACTCTAGGTTAGTTTTACAATACAATAATAATACAATAAATACTCTTCATACAATAAATAGTTACATGACAGCATTCATAATTAGCAGTAAGTATTAATGAGCACCAAAATGAAAAAACATACAGCATTTTACCATCATTTTACAAACTATACATGGTGTAAAACTATTAGCTGCAAATATTTTAAGTGATGAATCAGCCCATGAAACTGAACAACTTTCCCCAAGGAACATAAGTCGAAATATCAAAGTATTTTTTGGACCTCTCATACATATTGACTCGGTCGGTCGTATGGGAGGTCCAAAATTTTTTTTTCATAATTCGGCCTATGTTCCTTGGGGAAAGTTATGCAGTTTCATAGACTGGTTCACCGCTTCAAATATTTGCAGCTATCTTTTTACAGCCTGTATTTGCAGATCTTAAGTGTAATAAATTTTCGTTTCTTTTTCCCAGGAATACACCCGGCGCCGAGGCTATCGCAAGGGAGAAGCTAAACAGGACCTCATTTGCGAAATATGCGCTATGGGCGGATTCAAAGTTAGTATACTACTACTAAACATATCAACAATAGCCCTGGACTAGCCGCGTTTACACCAGGTTCATAAAATTATCATTAAAATTGCTAATACCATCAAAAGCTAAATGTAAAATTTACTACTTTGAATAAATAATTTTACTTTGTCTTTGACTGGAACCCTACAACTGTCCGTAGAATGCAAGGCCGGCCTGCCATTACCTGGAGAAGATCTATCCTGTCCGAATTAAAATCTGCCGGAACAACTTTGGCAGAAGCTAAAGAAAAAGCACAAAATATAAATGTCTGGAGGAAATCTGTTGAGGCCCTATGCTCCACGAGGAGTTTAAGGATCAATCACCATACTACTATTACTACAGTCATAAAAATAAATCCTTATGGATATTGAATCCACCATACTCAGGACGCTTTGCAGGTGGATTGGCGAGTTCTATTCTATTTTCGTGTGGGACACCGAGTCGTCCAACGACCCGATGAACCCTAGTGTCAGAATTTTTCAACCGCCTTCTACAAGTAGCAGGCTTCTGACATGGTTGTGTAACGACCGCCGTTTAAGTGATCGTAGACAGCAACCGGGACCTACGGCTTAACGTGCCATCCGAAACATGGATTGGCGAATGTATTGTGAGATGTTGCATTGACAGTATTTGTTCGCAGTACGAGTGGTACCTGCGCGACCACCAGCTGCGCAAACACTTCGACGAGCGCCCGTTCTCCTGCGACCACTGCCAGAAGAAATTCAAGACCAAGACATGCGTTATGGTAATATAATAAACATATGCAGGCTGGCACCGAACTACGGACTTTGCCGAAAACGCAGGTCAAACTTAACAACTTTCTCCAAGGAATCTTAGTTAAAAAAAATACCTCCCTCAGCCAAATTGCTCCGTCAGCTGATTGTTTTAAATCGGAATAATATATATGTTTTACACACTTTTACATTTGGTTTTTAGAGCTTGGCGTTTTCAGGAAAGTTCATAATTTGAGCAATTTATTTATTTTAAAGGTTGTTCATTAAGTTCACTGGCATTAAAAATATTTAATTATATGATGCATGTCATATGTTAGTCAAGTGAGTTCTACACTAACATATGAAACATATGAAATTACCTATATGTTGGCTAATAAAAAAAACAAATAAAGTTTTATTGCAGGCACTACAGGACCCATAATTTTACAAAAGACTTAAAACTACAATAGTGTATAAATGTATAATATATATAAATATATATAGCTAATTTCAGACAATTTTAAGAACAATGTCTGTTTAATATCTGTCTACTGACTGGAAGTAACACTGCTTCTACAGCCACGTCAGTCCACTGTTGGACATTACTAATAACAGAAAAAATTACATTATACAAAGCGAATCATTATAAGCTGCGTTTACACCGGCTGAGCTGTCGCAGGTGCCCAACCCCCTCGACCGAGGCAAGTCCACACCGACCGCGGAAGGTGCACCTGAGGCTGCTCGGCCGGTGTAGACGCAGCTATTTACTATGTTAACGGATCTATTGGTGAACATCAGTTTTAGATCACAAGTACTGATGCCGTTGTAATGAGTGGATTGTGCATACCATTTAATTTGTCTTATTTCGCTTGTGGACTGGGTCATTAATAAAATATAAAAGTTGTTCGCGTAAAACTATTGTCCAAAAAAACTAACTGGCATATTCTCATTGATGAGGGAACTGGTGAGTGGCACCAAAAAACTCATTGATCTGATGATAATATATTTTTCTCAATTTTTTTTATTGGAAGTATAGACCTTTAACTCCTTAAGCAAAGTCGCAAAATGGTTCTAATTATTACAGATATTTTTAAATGATTTTTTAAAACGACGTTCTCTCGATTCCGTAGGTGGTGTCCAACCCTACTTTACAAAGCGAAACTGAAATAAGTCCTGTGTTTTGTTCAAACTTACATAAAGTTTATTTACATATTGTTGCATAGTGATTTTAAGTATCTTATGGTGCCATTTTAAGGTCATTAATTCATTATTTTACCATATACAATTCCGTTTAAACATTGGTGTCACAAACTACTCTCATATCCGAACGCACCCTTTATGGTGCTTGTCAATCTTTGACAGTTATAGTTAGACTTAAGATAACCGTGCCTGCACGTTAACTAAGTCGCCTCCCAGGACCTGAACGTGGCAGGCACGTTGCAAATTCAAGGAAATCGGCACAAGAACGTAAGTCATTTCAGATCCGTAATTTTGTTTCATGATTTTGTCATAACTTTCATTGCGATTTTCTCTTATCATGTGTAAATGTAAGTTTTTCTTTTAATGCAATATGATGTACCACTCCTAAAAGAAGGTAATTGTGTGTAACAATCGTAGTTGCTTGCTTTAAGTTTGCCACAAAGCTAAAAAATATGCTTTGGTTATCAGATCCCTCATATCAGATCCACCACTTTCCGTCATCGTGGCAATGACGGATCTGATAAGGTGATGATGGAATTAAGAGAATCGATAAATGTGGGACTTAATCGGTGCCCACAGTTGGGCAGTTCGTATAACAAAACTTTTTTCTGCGCAAAATACATCTTTGGGATCGTGTATGTACTTGTGGGAGGTAGAAATGAATAGTATGTATTAGTATGTATTAGCCATACTTGTATTATAAATACTTGTATTCCAAAGTAACTCTGTCTGTCAGTCTGTCTGTCTGCGACGCTTTCACCGCCAAACCACTGCACCGATCATCATGAAGTTTCACACAGAGATTAGTAAGATACTGAGAACGAACATAGGCTTCTCCTTGTTACCACACGAGGGTCTGAAGTACATTAAGTAGACCACCAGGTACACCACCAGGAGTCCACCTAAAGTATTAGAGATACAGATATGGTACTAAAGCAGAAGTTGTTCAGCTTGATGGGTAGCTTCTACTGGCCTATATAGTTTTAAGGTTTGGAGTACCTGATGTAGACTACCAGATGCACCACGAGGAGCCCACCTAAACTGTAGGAGATACAGATATGGCACCAATGTAAAAGTTGTTCAGCTTCATGGGTAGCTACTGTTGGCATATATACTTGGAAGGTTTAGAATACCTGAAGTAGACCACCAGGTGCACCACCAAGAGCCCACCTAAACTGTAGGAGATACAGATATGGTATTAATGCAGAAGTTGTTCAGCTTGATAGGTAGCTTCAGATATTTTAATTTTTGCTTTCCAGATATTTTATTACATGATAACTGATCATAAATACGATAAGAAGATACCAACTCATCTTAGGATCATCTGTCCTATAATCATTGACAGCAGTTAGTGGTCAGGTCACGTTTCAAGAGGTTCCTAGATAATATTGTATGAAACGAATTAAACACAGCGGCACGGTGCTGCACTCGTGGCACATACGTTACATAGCCGCGGAGTATATTAAATTGCATACATTTTTTTCCCTTGTATGAGTAAGTCCGCGTAGCTACTATAATTCAACCTTACTGAGGAGTAAATTTAGAACTTTTTGTTTTGTTTGTTCTTTTTTTAATTATTGAAATGTGATTATTATTACCCCAAATAATTCAAAATAAATATTAAAATTTAAATAAGCATAAAATCTTTCATTTCATTTTATATGCATTTCCTTACATATTTACTTCTATATATTTATATTTTATTAAATATAAGCGTACGAAAGCCACGTCCGACAGAAACACTATTACATTTTATCAGATCCGACACCGAAATAGTGGGCATATTTATCAGATCCGTCCCCGAGACAGTGGGACTCAATTTTCTGTATGAAAATCCAATTATAACTCAAAACAGATTTGTAATTTTTCTTTACAACACAAAACTTAATGTGTATGTATATATACTTCTTGTCAATACTAATAAACAAGGCCACTAGAATCATATTTGTAAGTTTCCGTCATAAACCGAAATCAGTTCTCTTGATTCCATTACAGCAAATAGTGGGCTAGCTATAACTTTGTAATTATTCGTCCAAAAAGTGGGCCTTTCACATAATTTTATCTGTATTCCTCTAAAGAATGACCCCATGTCCCCAAAATACCAAAAAAAAACAATTTGAAAAATGATGACGGAATTATCAAGAGAACGCGTTTCGAAGAGAACAAGCCAACTACGGAATTGAATTCATTCATAATTTTTCAAAATATTCAAAGTTTGAATGAATAAACTGAAAAATTATGTAAAAGTAAGTCTTCTGACGCCATCCAAAATCGCAATGGATGACGTCATACATTCCTATTTTCATACAAAACATCGTTTTAGATCGCTTTGGAAAGTAACTCATTTATCCTGCTAGTCCACAAGCCTATTGTGAATACAAAACTCAACGTTCTTTGTAACAGTCAAATGGGGGGAAATGAGATTAGCGGGTAACTTAGGACATGGTCGACACCAGCATCTATGAACCAGCTATAACATTGTAACTGGTTTAAAACTTTGGACTCTATGTTTATCAACCAGTTATTATAGGCATAGTCAGTTAGGCTTATAGCTGATTCATAGATGCTGGTGTCGACCATGTCCCAAGCCCGGTAGTCTCATTTCCCCCCATTTGACTGTACAATCAAAATGGTACTAATAAATCGCTTAAGAATGCATGGTGAAATAGGTGCATAGCATCACACACACCACATCTCGAATATTTAAATTTTGTTCAAATAAAATGTAATTTTGTTACAAAATAGCCAAGAGACTAAGATGTCGCTCGAAGTTTGGCTAGTCTCATTTTCCCCCATTTGATGTTACTGTATCTCGCAGACGCACATCAACCGGGTGCACAACGAGCGCCGCTACGTGTGCCCGCTGCCGCTCTGCAACAAGGCGTTCCGGCAGTCGCACCATCTCACCTGCCACCTGCGGGTACGTACATTACTCACACCAGCCGGGGGCACAACGAGCGCCGCTACGTGTGCCCGCTGCCGCTCTGCAACAAGGCGTTCCGGCAGTCGCACCATCTCACCTGCCACCTGCGGGTACGTACATTACTCACACCAGCCGGGGGCACAACGAGCGCCGCTACGTGTGCCCGCTGCCGCTCTGCAACAAGGCGTTCCGGCAGTCGCACCATCTCACCTGCCACCTGCGGGTACGTACACCATAACACAGACAGACAGACTTTATTGCTTACAGTATAATATAACATTTTAACAAACAAACATAATATAAAGAAAGGCTGCCTTATCGCTTGTTATCTCCTCATAGCAACCCAGCACACGACCGCTTGACGACCGATGTGACGCAGTGGTAATGCGACTGCCTGGCACGGAAAGATTCCGGAATCGATTATCTGTGGGTCACTCACAAAGTTGATATTTATCATTTTGATATATCAAGTTGATATTTATCACTTTGTGAATTTGTTCCCAGTCTGGTTAGAACATTTTGGGCTGAACCACCCGATTGTCCGTAAGTAAGATGGTTCCGTGTTTCGGATTGCACGTTAAGCCGTAGGTCCCGGTTACTGTCTATGATCACTTAGAAGGCGGTCGTTACACAACTATATCAGAAACCTGCTACTTGTAGAAGGCGGTTGAAAATTTCTGACTCTAGAGTTCATCGGGTCGTTGGACGACTCGGTGTCTCACACGAAAAGAAGAAGAAGTTATAAAAATTTACTTTGTTTTTTCAGTCCCACTCGAACGAAAAGGCGTTCTCGTGCAGAACATGCCAGAAGCAGTTCAAACATCCCGAATCTGTGCGAGAACACGAACGCACCGTGCACGAAGGGAAACCAGGACGCGTCAGATCTTAGGAGGCTCCCTCGACATTACGTGTAGCTCTCATCTCTTCACCAGAATATCACCGCTACATAGCTTTTCGCGGCTGTAGCTGCGTCTGTATGTATCTATGCTTATATCTTTGAAACTACACAACGAAATTTGATGTAGTTTTTTAGATAGAATGATTCAAGGGAAAGATATATAATAAATGTAATACTTGCCGCGAAAACAACTGATTATATACATAAATCACGCCTGTATCCCTGGGTAGGCAAAGCGTTAACGACAGTAAAATGACGGTCGTTATCGCCACGTCTGAAAAATGTTTTAGGATCGTTTCAAATAAGTCGTGTATCACTGTAGTGACAGATTGTCAGCGTGTCGCTTAAAATTGCAGTACACATGAAACCCTCAAATCCCTTAGTCGGCTTAAACAACTTATTCCTGCGAAAAAATGAGTTGAGCAGGCGCAGCCGCGGGGCAGGCCGCTAGTAAGTCGTTAGAATTGTAATTTATAGAAAATCCGCTTCGATGCTGGACCTTGTTTACAGAATGTCATCAATCGATATTATTAAAATGAGTGTAATTATTATTATTATTATTATATTTTATCAGGCAGGCAGTTGTAGCAACTGATAGTGCCTGTATCCCACTGCTCATAGTTCACTTAGTCTTTTACATTTTTTTTTTATGTTTGTCAAGTTTGTTTTTAAATGCGTTGGTGTTCTGTGCCGATATGACATCTTGAGGCAATTTGTTCCAGTTTGCGACCACTCTATTTGCGAGAAAATTACAAAAATTAAATTGAGAATTACAAATTAATTTGAGAATGACATCTACATTTGCTATTTATATCTTGCAGTTAACCTGTTATTATATAAGTGATATTCTTAAAATAAGCGCCAGTATCATCTATATCTATACAATCGAAACAGATTTTCAATAAATATTGAATGAATCCATGAAGTTTATTTTATTATTCAATAATTTTTTTTAAAGTGAGATTCTCTTGTGAATTTCTGGTAGAAGAAAATTATATTGTATTTACAATTATCACATGTATATTTGTGTATCGTATTGTTAGAAAGACAATTATAAGTTCTAGGAGTGAATTATTATAATAATTGATAACTTTTAACAATTAAATATAAAAAAAAATGCCCTCATATGAGTCACATGCAAAATAAATCCAATTTTTATGTAATTTTTTATTTATTTTAATTTTATAATTATGTATATCTCCGTTCAGATGTACAATAAGAAATAAGGTATTATTAAGCAACGTTACGCTAAATCGTATGTGCCCTTCATATTGGCGCAATAAAGATATGATTGGTATGTATAGTATAAACTTTTGTACCTAAGTAAATATAAAAATCAACTTTCGTTAATACTCTCATTCGTTTCCTGGTCTATATATTTACTTAAATAAGAGGTAATATTTAATTTAAGCAAAAGACAATGTTTGGTAAATAAAGCTTTTAAATATATTTCAGTTGTCGTTATTGAACTAACATCCACTATTACTTATGTACTAGTACCATCGAGGTAATATGTACTAAAGTACTGGAGTAGCTATTCCCAATGAAAGCATTGCGCGCGACCTTGCGGCGGGGCCCGCGCGGGACGCGCGGGAGCCGCGGTGAAAGTCATAGATAACGAGTAATGCGCGCAGATGCGACAATTTGTGCAATTCGTCTACTTGACACTGTCAGTAGGAACTAATGATAGAGAAATTTTATTTAAAAAATTAAAAAAATTAGATCTTTTTGTATAAATTTAATCCACGCCTCTCTTTTTTCATGGCCCGGGTGCGGAAACCTTTAAACAAGTTCAAATAAAAATAAACAGCAAGAAGGTAAATATTTATTAAGTTGAACCTCATTTTCACTTTGCGTAGTCAGTTAAAAGTATAAATATTTACAATACTATACTACAATAACATTTCCTAGCAAATTGACTGTTTTTCATTAAAATGACTCATCTGAAGTGTCACGTCTGTACATACTGTAATGTTGTTAATCTATGATTTTCGCCGAAATATGGCCGCCGCTTCCGAGCGCGCGGTGATTTTTTACAAAATTATGAAAATAATATTCCGATGCATGGTTTACTGATAAAATTAGATAACTTACACATGAAATGTTACTCCTTGGGCTTTGCTTGTGGTTCTCGAACTGTTTGAGCAGTATCTTAGTACACAGCCACGCATTTTGATACTAGCACTGACACGTGACGTCGCGGCAAGCGGTGGGCTCAAACTGAGCGAGCTAGAGAGCATGCTCTCTAACGCGTGTTACAAAAAGTGAAGTTGCGGTGCCTCCTCTAGTACGCTAGTACATATTACCTCGATGACTAGTACTATATCTATAAGTAGTAGAATGAAATATTTAAATTAAGAATTTACAATACGAATGTTAAACCTAACATATGAGTTTACCAATATACTAGACAAGTTCAACATCTGAACTTAACATGCTCTGGTAACTACATATTTTTGTATTGTACGTGCCAAAATTGTGTATTTTAGACGTACAATAAAAATGGTATAAATAAGGCGCTTGATAATGCATGGTGGAATAGGTGCACAGTATCACGTCACATCTGGAATATTTAAAATATGTTCACATAAAATGTTTTTTTGTTACAAAATAGCCAAGTGCCTATTTGTGTCGTTCGAAGTTTGTACAAAACTTGAAAAAATACAGATGATTCTGGCATAACTGCCACTTGTAAGGGCGTACGCGTTTTGTCCGCGTGGGTACTATGGTTCATGGAAGGTTTGTTCTCTCGGTCTGTAAAACAAATAAAATTACACTATCCAACAAGTAAATTCAAAACAAATTACGACCCCCTCCTTTCGTGGCGCAGAACTTGAGAGTTTTTTCGTTGTCACGCTTCTCGAAAAGAACCTGTAATCCCAACTATACCTAGGTGGGTGGTTTTCGAGACTGCTATGAAGAAGTACTGCTACTCAACAATAGATGGCGCAGATTTTCTAGCTATCTATCTAACTAAACTAGTAGCAGTAATCTGTGGGTGGATGTCATTCATCGTGAATGACTTTTGTTTGTTATTATAATTTTGATTTGGGAAAATAATCACGTCCTTCAACTTGAATTAATCTTTTTTTTTACGCACGGTATCGGAAATTATTTGAACCACACCCAAAAGTCCTGACGTGAAGCTCTACCAGTGTTCTGTGCTGAAAATGGCAGGAATATGTTTGACTTGCCTATCAACTCGAAATCTCAATAAAATTAGGGAAAAAGAGTGGAGAGTTTTTGATTTGCTACTGCACCCCATTAGCAAGGTATAGAATAAAACCTTCGGATTCACCCAGTGGTTTCTGTTATTGCTAGTCAACTATACCCCATAAAGAATGGTTATGTGTGTGTGTATACTGTATGTAACGACGAAATAATGGAACAAATTAGAAAAAAATACGTATATTCATTTTTCCCGATATTACTTCTACAGCCACAACAGTCCACTGCTGGACATATACCTCCCCCCCTTAAAGGGGTTTTGCTATACTAACTACGCTTGGCAGGCAATGCAGAATATTATAAATATTCACAGGGAATGCTGATGCCCGTCCCCTGGATTCATTCCTGCAGAAATAGTGTTGCTAGTTTTAGAGGATGTCAAAATATTAGCTTCAAACATTTAAAGGGATGAACCAGCCGAAATTGAACAATTTTCCCCAAGAAACATAAAAAAATCGAAAATATGAAAAATTTAATTTTGGACTTCATGAGAAGTTCAAAATGTAATTTTACATGAACAAAATTACTGACCAACCAAGTCAACTTGTATGTGAGGGCTTAAAAAATTTTCATATATTTCGACTGTTTCTTGGGGAAAGTTATTAGGTTTCATTGGCAGATTCACCCCTTAAAATATTTGCAGCTAATATTTTTACACCTTATACACCGGCACCACATGGCTATTCGGACACTAGGGTTCATTGGGTCTTTGGTCGACTTGGTGTCCCACATGAAAAGCAAAGCAACATGGCTATTATTAATAATTCCAGAAATACAAGTCAAGTGTAAGAAGCAACCCGCAGGCGAAGATATGTGCGAGTTGTCAGGAGTGCATGCATCAGGTGGAGGTCTTCCGGAGGAGCTCATTGAGGAACTTTTCACTCCTCATAAATAGGTGGAAACAGGTAGTTCTTTTGTATATTTTTTAACTTTAATACAGGGTTATTTTTTATTAATTAGTCAGTAGACATTGTATGTTGAAGGGAGTTTCTTCTACTCATGATTCTGAACAAAAATTCTCATCACGCCTGGCCAGCTGCCTGAGTGGCAAGTGCAGTTTTTTTTAAACACATTATTTTATATTATGACATAATCCTAAGAATATAATTACTTTTGTTTTACACCTTACAGAGCAAATTATCTACAACTGAATCTTCAAGTACACTTCCCAATGATGATGATGATGATGATGATGATGATGATGATGATGATGATGACCCATTGAATGATGAACCAGACAGAAAAACAGATATTACGCGTCTGGTAAGTACATGCGTATACCTATAGCAGTGTCTATACTGGGCGAGCAGCCTCAGGTGCTCACCGCCTCGCGCGGCATCTGCCGGTGTGGACGAGTTTCACCTGAGGCAGCGCATGCTCATGTTTGGGCGAGCGCGGATCGAGCCAATCGGCGTCGGCAATATGACGACTCAAAAGTTTGTTAAAAACTCGTCCAACTAGGGCCAAATCTAGGCAAAGGCACATTTAATAAGGCCCACTGATTAGGCCGAATTGAGTTGATATTTATCACTTTGTGAATTTGTTCCCAATCCGGTTAGGATTAGGACATTGCGGGCTGAACCACCCGATTGTCCATAAGTAAGATGGTTTAGTGTTTCAGATGAAACGTTAAGCCGTAGGTTCCGGTTGCTGTCTATGATCACCAAGACGGTGGTCGTTACACAACCATGTTAGAAACCTGCTACTTGTAGAAGGCTGTAGAAAATTTCTGACACTAGGGTTCATCCGGTCGTTGGACGACGTCCAACGGTGTCCCTCATGAATAGAGAGATCTCCCTGACATTTGGACCAAAGAAATTTATTATTTTTTTATGACTATCCAGGTATCGTCAAAAAATCATCAAGAAGACTACTCACGTGACATATTGCAAGAAGGATCACAAGAAGCAGACCCTCCAGTGTTATTTATCGTGGACCCGATAGAACATTCAGATGATTCAGGGACAACTAAAACTGAGTAAGCACATTATCTTAAACAAGTTAATTGTGATAAAACTGGCGAATCACGTGGTATATCACAGTGTGTATTTTTATAAGCTGGCTTAAAATAGCATCACCCCATTTCTTTACCACGGGTGATGAACTGATGACGTAAGAAGCGACTAACGGACTACAGGATTTCATGACATGCTGACATCATCATTCTCGTTGCCTTATCTCATTCTCTGTCGGGGTCGGCTACTACCTAACGTAGGGAGTTTGACGTGGAACCAAGTTTTTACACAGAGCGACTGCCATCTGACCTCTGCAACCCGAAGGCTAACCTGGACCGAATCCTAGGTTTATTTCGGCAGTCGGTAAATGTACGTGAGTAAAAACACATCGGTACATGTCGAGAATCGACGAACTTGTGTTTCACGATTGTAAGACCGATGTCCTAATCATTTGGCAACACAGCCTATAATTTTTAAATGATTTTTTAAAAATGTCTTTTAAATGATTTATGTGTGAATACATTTTTGGGTCTATTGTTTCAGTGCTACGAAAAAAAGAGTAGCGAGATTTCCTAAAGCACACACGTCTAAAACACCAAAACCTGCCACAGAGACGTCAAAACGAAAGAAGTCGGCAACACCTTCAGAAGGAATTTGTGATGAAGAATACGACTGTGAGGTGTGCAGTAAAAAGTTTAAGACATCGACAGAGCTAGCTAAACATGGAAACAAGTATGTATTTATCACTATAGAGAATTTTTGTTAATTTTCACATTAGAAACATTGACAACATTAAAAAAAACTGGTTCACTCCCTGTTTAGAAATACAGAAATATATATTTGCAAGAATACAGTTTTTTAGATCTTAAATTATAAGAGGATCATGTATTCGCTTGCATGCAAGCTTGCAAATTACATTTTTCCACCAGAGTATTATTATATTAAAATTAAACTTATACAGTAATCAAGAAGTTTCAAGTTTCAATAATCAAAATACACATAATTAATAATTTAGAGCACAATACAGTAAATTTAAAATGTCAAGAATTCTAGACTTAACCATTTACAGCGAAACAGCGAATCCTGTATAAAAACAATAACTTGAAATTATTATTCTAGTCGCTGGATAGATGGCGCTGTGCTTGTTATGTTACCGCAAAAGACGGAACGCAATATTTATTGTTTGTTTTTTTTTAAACTTGCGACTTGGGAATCATTTGGAACGAAAGTGTTAGTACATGCCAGACTGTTAGTCAGTGCTGCATTGTTTTATTTTTAATCTTTTAGCTTTGGAATCTACTAACATAGTCAGTTCAACGCCATCTATCGATATCTTGGATTACTAGTTTTTTTAAAGTTATCATAAAGAAAACCTCGTATTATTTTTTTCCAGATTCCACGGCCGATCGTCGCCTACCACCTGCGAATTGTGCAATAAAAAATGCAACAACGACTACGCCCTCTACCGGCACCACAGATACGTGCACCTGAAGATCAAGCCAAAGTCCGTGCTCGAGGAGCAGTACTGCGACGTCTGCCACAAGCATTACAAGCACACGCAGTCCTACAAGAAACACTTCAAGCAACTGTCGCATATTTCCGCTGAGATACTAAGAAATGAATGTGTTAAGAATAAATAAAAGTCGTATTTGAAATCAGCGCAGTTCAGTTTTTTTAATAAACTTCTCACAGGACACCTTGCAAGTTTGTTTAATAAGATTCACAAAAACACGTAAAAGAATTGAGAGGCTGTATGGTCGATGACCATTGCTTGCCATAAATAGCGCCAAAAGAAAAATAAAATTTGACGCATTTCTATTTATTTTCAAATTTTGGTAGGATTGAGGTAAATACTAGGTGTTAAATACTCAATAAAATAGCAGATACTAGGTAGTATTTCAATCAAAAGCGTTCCATCTCTAGCAAATTAGCGTTTGATTGGCTGCAAATATTAATATTTCAAATTCAAATCACATTTTAACCCGGAGGGCAGGGCTATTTTATTCGCACTTATGTGCGCCTAAAACGTAGTCTTTTCAGTAGAGGGGATGCAACAACGACTACGCCCTCTACCGGCACCACAGATACGTGCACCTGAAGGCGACGTCTGCCACAAGCATTACAAGCACACGCAGTCCTACAAGAAACACTTCAAGCAACTGTCGCATATTTCCGCTGAGATACTAAGAAATGAATGTGTTAAGAATAAATAAAAGTCGTATTTGAAATCAGCGCAGTTCAGTTTTTTTAATAAACTTCTCACAGGACACTTTGCAAGTTTGTTTAATAAGATTCACAAAAACACGTAAAAGAATTGAGAGGCTGTATGGTCGATGACCATTGCTTGCCATAAATAGCGCCAAAAGAAAAATAAAATTTGACGCATTTCTATTTATTTTCAAATTTTGGTAGGATTGAGGTAAATACTAGGTGTTAAATACTCAATAAAATAGCAGATACTAGGTAGTATTTCAATCAAAAGCGTTCCATCTCTAGCAAATTAGCGTTTGATTGGCTGCAAATATTAATATTTCAAATTCAAATCACATTTTAACCCGGAGGGCAGGGCTATTTTATTCGCACTTATGTGCGCCTAAAACGTAGTCTTTTCAGTAGAGGGGATGAAAAAAATGCAACAACGACTACGCCCTCTACCGGCACCACAGATACGTGCACCTGAAGATCAAGCCAAAGTCCGTGCTCGAGGAGCAGTACTGCGACGTCTGCCACAAGCATTACAAGCACACGCAGTCCTACAAGAAACACTTCAAGCAACTGTCGCATATTTCCGCTGAGATTCTAAGAAATGAATGTGTTAAGAATAAATAAAAGTCGTATTTGAAATCAGCGCAGTTCAGTTTTTTTAATAAACTTCTCACAGGACACCTTGCAAGTTTGTTTAATAAGATTCACAAAAACACGTAAAAGAATTGAGAGGCTGTATGGTCGATGACCATTGCTTGCCATAAATAGCGCCAAAAGAAAAATAAAATTTGACGCATTTCTATTTATTTTCAAATTTTGGTAGGATTGAGGTAAATACTAGGTGTTAAATACTCAATAAAATAGCAGATACTAGGTAGTATTTCAATCAAAAGCGTTCCATCTCTAGCAAATTAGCGTTTGATTGGCTGCAAATATTAATATTTCAAATTCAAATCACATTTTAACCCGGAGGGCAGGGCTATTTTATTCGCACTTATGCGCGCCTAAAACGTAGTCTTTTCAGTAGAGGGGATGAAAAAAATGCAACAACGACTACGCCCTCTACCGGCACCACAGATACGTGCACCTGAAGATCAAGCCAAAGTCCGTGCTCGAGGAGCAGTACTGCGACGTCTGCCACAAGCATTACAAGCACACGCAGTCCTACAAGAAACACTTCAAGCAACTGTCGCATATTTCCGCTGAGATTCTAAGAAATGAATGTGTTAAGAATAAAGTGGGACACCGAGTCGCCTAACGACCTGATGAGCCCTAGTATCAGAATTTTTCAACCGCCTTCTACAAGTAGCAGGCTTCTGACATGGTTGTGTAACGACCGCCGTCTAAGTGATCATAGACAGCAACCGGGACCTACGGCTTAACGTGCCATCCGAAACACGGAACCATCTTACTTACGGACAATCGGGTGGTTAAGCCCGCAATGTCCTAACCAGACTGGGAACAAATTCACAAAGTGATAAATACTTTGTGAGTGACCCACCGAGAATCGAACTCGGAACCTTCTGCGCCACATCAGTCGTCGTTCTTAATATACCTACTACACATTAAAAAAACCGAGACGCCTTGCAAGTTTGTTTTATACGAATCACAAACACCATCATTCGTTTCTTAATTGAGAGGCTGTAAAGAGAAATAAAATCTGATACATTTAAAATTTTGGTAGGAATGAGGTAAATACTCAATAAAATAGCAAATACTAGGTAGTAATATAGAACAACGTTTCGACCTTTCGAGAGGTAGATTTGATGGCCCCGGGGCCGAAACTTTGAGTCCAACACAATATAAAACCACCTAGTTACATTTCTAGTCTGGATCTGACAGACCACTGCGATATTTTAGCGGTCCGTCCAGCGTTAAGTGTGCGATCCGTCCTTTACAAATGCGGCTGCTACCTAAAGAGGCACTAGATTTGTCTCTTCTGTTACGAATGGTACATTTCAAACAAAAAAGCAAGCTTTCTCTTTCTTACAGTTTCTTTTTATTGCACAAAACAATACAATGCGTCTATGAGCAGGTTTGACGCGCGTCCACCAGGCGCGGCTGGTTCCTGGGCGCGTGTATCTTGTGCACGCGCTTCCTGTGCGTGTAGAGGGACGCGCTCTGCCGGAACGAGCAGCCGCACACCTCGCACGAGAGAGGGCGCTCGCCAGTGTGGGTCAACTCGTGCTCGCGGAGGCCTTTCTTGTCCTGGAAAAAATGCCCAAAGTCAAGGCCTATCGACGTGTACAGCGCCCCAAACTTTATCTATGTAGTGATAATATAAGGTGGAAAAATATTGGCTGCAAATATTTTAAGCAGTGAATCAGCCCATGAGACTGAAAAAGTTTTCCCAAGAAACACAGGTAAAAAAATGAAAAAACAATTGGGCCTCCCATACAAAATTACCGACCGACCAAATCAATTTGTGTGAGAGGTCCAAAAAAAATTCTCATATTCCTACCTATGTTTCTTGGTGAAAGTTGTTCAGGTGAAACATAGGTCGAAAAATTAGAATTTTTTTGGAGCCTCTATACAAATTGGCATGGTCTGTTGGTTTTTTTGTATGGGAGGTCCAAATTTTTATTCATATTTCGACTCATGTTTCATGGGGAAAGTTGTTCAGGTTTATGGGCTGGTTCATCCTTTAAAATATTTGCAGCTATTTTTTTACACCCTGGGGGTAATACCCTTAGATATGCCCTGCAGGCATATCTTGTTCCGCGCGATCTCTTTGACGCCGTGACGCACGTGACGCGTGACGCAACAAGTGTGTTAGTATGTGTGGTATTATCATGCTTACTCTGAATGCTTTCCCACACTGCTGGCAGATCTTGTCGCGCGCGCTCTCTTTGACGCCGTCATGCGCGCGCCGCACGTGACGCGTGACGCAGCGTCGCGTCGCCAACGCCTGCAGAATATATAAGGTGTTAACTTAAATGCGTGCCGTAGCTTCAGGGCAGTTCCAGTACTATAAAGGAACCCAAAAAACATATTAAAAAATCCTTTAAAAATATAATATATAAAATGATGGAAGTATACTGCAAGAGCAAGGTCGATCTCATTTAATGAATTTTCATTCATTTCAGTCTTTGTCCATACACTGTCATTACATTAAAAATTAAAATAATAAAAGAAATAAATACTTAAAATTCAAATTTCAAATATACAAATAAGTTACAATTACACGTTTAGTTAAATTTTATTTTAACAATTTAGTTACTTTAAATATAAAATATCAACATAATAAATTGTGATTCAGATTTTTTTTAAATAGCAATCCAAACTGATTTAAAAACTTTTTTTTATTATTTTTAAGATTATTTTATTAATTACATACGCCTGTAGTGACAGCTTTTCGCCTAAAATTGTAATAGACATGAAACTCTCGAGTCCCTTAGTTGCTTTTTACAACACCCGCCACGGGTTAGACAATAGCCTTGAGGTGTTGCTTAATTTACATGAGCAGACTAAGTGCAGGTTCATTTTGTGCAACTTCCCATATTGTTCAAATCTATCAGAGCAACAAAACAAATGTGTGCATAGAATGAACATGCATTTGTACAACAGGACATGTCATCATAGCGATGTTATTTCTTATTTTGATGTGAATAATTTTATTCACAGATTTATTTTGACTCAGGATACTATGTACCTGTCGGATTACTATAAGAAACAAGTAGCTACTTTGTTAGCATATGTGTCACCTTCTATATTAGTTAGTAGTGGTAGTATTAGTAATTTAAACTAGATTTTAAGACTAAGGAAAACCCCTCTTTGACTGGTGTAAATAGCATAGGCAATCCGGGGTCTTCCTGCACTCAGCCTAAGACAAAGGAAAAGCAAAATCAACTACAAGTTTTACATCAAAACATTCAGGGCTTTTCCAGCAAAATATTAGAAATTGAATTGTTCTTGGAGAAGCATAATTACGATGTAGTCTGTTTTACAGAGCACTTCCAAAAAGATCATGACATTTTGTTAAATTATGAAAATTACTGTATAGCCAGCTCTTTCAACCGAAAATCCGCGATCCATGGAGGCTGTTTAATACTCATTAGAAATAATATTAAATTTAAAAAACGTAAGGATGTGGTCGGACTGTCGGTTGAGAGTTGTACTGAATTATCTTGTGTTGAGCTGGAAAGTCATGTTATAGTATGCGTATACAGACCACCAATAGCTAAAAATTTTACCACACTGCTAGAAGTACTAGAAGATGTACTAAAATTAGTCACAAAAACAAATAAACATGTTATTGTTTCTGGAGACTTTAATGTAGACATTCTAGAAAAAAATGCACTCAGCGATAAATTTTTAGGACTTTTTAAATCTTTTAATTTGTCTCATGTATTTTTTGAACCAACTCGTGTGACGCCTACTTCTGCTAAGTGTATTGATAATGTATTCAGTGATTGTGAGCCTGTAGAAAAATGTATTGTAAATTCTCTTCAATCTGACCACAGAGGTCAATGCGTAATATTCCCGTTCAAAAATGATATTAAAACAATTAAGATAGAAACTAGGCGCATCACTGGTAATAGGTTGGAAAATACCGAAACGTTTTAATGGAAAAACTGCCAGTTTATAGTTATAACTTTGAAAATCCAAATAATGTATACCAAGACTTCTTTAATTTAGTGAGCGAAGAATTTGAATTAATTTTTAAAATAGATACAAAAGAAATTAGTACGAAATTTAAGTTTAGTGATTGGGCTACCAAAGGTCTTAGGATTAGCAGAGATAGGCTTTTTGAACTTTATGAGCTTAGAAACATCACTAATTATGAAAGTTTTAATGAGCTGGTAAAAAAATATTCTAAAATCTTTAAGACAGCTTGTTTAATTGCTAAAGCCAATTTTATTACAAATAAGATAAAGTCTTCAGACAATAAAATAAAAGCTGTCTGGAAAGTTATTAATAGCGAAACAGGTAAAACTAAGCCACGCGAAAATAACTTTTCACTTAATACTGACAATGGAATGATTAGTGCAAATTCCGATGTAGCGCAGGAATTTGAAACATTCTTCACAAATATACCACTAAAAACGACTGAGGCATTAGATTCTTCACCTTCAATTTCATCTTCCTTGCTTAAACAAAATGTAGATGCTTGCAATTCAGAATTTAAATTTACTCCTGTGAGTCCCCAGTGTATTTTAAAAACTTTTAAAGACATTAAAGTTAAGAGCACCGAAGATTTATGGGGAATGTCAGTTAAAGTTTGTAAGTCAATGATTGATATATTGGCACCATACTTGGCAGATATTTTCAATGAATGTATTGAACATGGCATCTTTCCCGATTTAATGAAAGATAGCAAGGTAGTTCCGCTGTTTAAAGCTGGCGACAAACAAGATCCCAGTAATTATAGGCCTGTATCTATTCTGCCAGTACTCAGCAAAGTCTTTGAAAAGATCATACTCAATCAAATGCTGTCCCATTTTAATAGCAACAACTTGTTACACAACCAGCAATTCGGTTTTACAAAGGGACGTAGTACCACAGATGCTGGTGTTGCTCTGGTCAAACATGTATTTAACGCTTGGGAAGAATCAAAGGACGCCATTGGTGTTTTTTGTGATCTTTCCAAGGCATTTGATTGCGTAGATCATGAAACTTTATTGGTAAAATTAGAACACTACGGTATTCGAAACGCAGCTCTGAAATTTCTGAATTCGTATTTAGATAATAGAACGCAAAAGGTACAAGTAAACGGCACCAAATCACAGGGATCTAGTGTTGAAATTGGGGTACCGCAAGGTTCTATATTAGGTCCATTTTTATTTTTAATTTACATTAATGATTTGCCTTACATGGTAGAGAATTTGTCCAAAATTGTTTTATTTGCTGATGACACATCCCTTATATTTAAGGTTGATAGACGAGCGCATAATTATGACGAAGTAAATCACACTCTTGGGCAAATTCATACTTGGTTTACTGCAAACAATTTAGTTCTAAATGCGAAAAAAACTAAATGTGTATTATTCACTTTGCCAAATGTAGTACATTCTTTGAATAACTATGTTGCACTTAATAATGAAAAATTGGAGTTTAGTACCAGCACAGTTTTCTTAGGGATTACTCTTGACTCAAACCTCCAATGGGGCCCTCATATTACATCTTTATCGGGTAGATTAAGCTCAGCTGCCTATGCGGTACGTAAAATTAGAGAAATTACAGATGTTGCAACTGCACGACTTGTTTACTTTAGTTATTTTCACAGCATTATGTCCTATGGAATTTTGCTGTGGGGCCGCGCCGCTGATATTGAAACAATATTTATTCTTCAAAAAAGGGCCATTAGAGCAATTTATAAACTTGGCAGTCGTGATTCTCTCAGAGAACTGTTTAAGGAAATTAATATTATGACTGTGCCGTGTCAATATATTTATGAAAATATCATGTATGTCAGAAAGAATATTCAAACGTTCACAAGAAATCATGAAAGACATAATCGTAATATAAGGAGTAAAAATAAATTAGATCAACCCACGTATAGACTAGCTAAAGTAAGGACTTCATTTGAAGGTTTAAGTATACGATACTATAACAAAATACCGGAAAATATATTATGTTTATCTGAAAGTAAATTTAAATCTATTATTAAGAGAACATTATGTTATAAAGCTTATTATAAGTTAGATGATTATGTTAATGACAAGGAGGCATGGTCCTCTGAAATTCCAGCGCAGCACAAGAAACATGCAGTCATTTTTAATACCAGATCGGGACGTGCATGGAATTTACAATTGGCATAATTAGTAAGGAAGACGAAACAGTTAGAATTATCTACTGTAATACTTTTATTTTATTTTAGCGTAGCCGTCTTTTGGGCTAATAATATATATATAATTATAAAACTTAGCTAGGGTAGCTTAGGGCCTATTCTATAGGTACAAATTGTAAATTGAGATTAGGAGCACTTCTGAGCAGGTTTTTGGGTGGTTTTCCTGTTCAGGGGGTCCGGCTGATTAGCATGTAACAAGCATTTTTTAAATATTTTGTCTTTAATTTAACTGATTTCATTAATTGATGGTGGTGATGTAAGTTACATGATGTGTGGTCAGCCTGGCCAGCCCCGAGGCAGTGCCTTTATTATTTTTTTTATTTTTTTATTTTTATCCCACTCGTCCGCGATTCTATTAGGAACTGAAAATTGTTATTGTTTACAATGACTCATTCATTTATTCAGTGACATTATTGTATTGTAACTCTCTGACATTCTAAAAGTATTCATTGTGAATCTACTTGGAAATAAACGATTGAATCTTGAATCTTGAATCTTGGGAAGAAATGGGGTGATGCTATTCTAAGCCGGCATCACCCGGCTTGTGACTCACTTTTCCACAAACGGGGCACTGGTGTCTGGTCTGTCCTTTGTGCTGGTAGTTCTCGTGATCCCTTAATTCGCCGCGAGACCGGTAGCCTTTCTGACAAACACTGCATTTGTATCTATAACAAAAAAATCGGTTGTATGTATGTAATAACTTTATTGTACCTAACAAGAAGTAGTTACAAAAAACACTTAAATAAACTAATGGAATGTGTAGGTACAAAGGCGGATTTATCCCATTAAGGGATCTCTACCAGTCAACCTTTGAGAAATCTAGAGGACATGGTTGTCTGTGATAGGGTTTTTTTTTTTTACTAGCGGCCTGCCCCAGCGGCTGCGCCGGCTGCAACTCATTTTGCCGTGGGAATAAGGATTTTTCCCGGCAAGTATTATACATAAAAACCTTCCTCTTGAATCACTCTATCTATTAAAAAAAACCTGAATTAAAATTAGTTGTGTAGTTTTAAAGATTTAAGCAAACATATTCATATTCATATTCTTTATTGCGAATCATATGGTACATAAGGTGTTGGAGGTACATATTTTCCAGCATATGAAACCCTTTATACAGTAGGGCTGTAGGGTATAGCAAATAAGTGAGAGGGCTTATATAAAATTATCAACTTAGTAATAATTAAAAGTTAAAAACTAGTATTTATATAAAGCTATTACTTAATCTACTTAAAGGGTATTTTTTTATTAGCGATTTAATTTTTTTCTATGTATGTAGAATGTGTATTTTAATGTGTGTAGGTGTGTGTGTGTAAGTGTGTGTTTTTTTTTTATAATTTTAGGCATTCTTTTTCATGTAAAAACTTTGCTTTCTACTATGTAGTGATTCTAGTCGCTGGATAGATGGCGCTGTGCTTGGTATGTTACCGCAAATAACGGAACGTAATATTTCTTTTTGTTTATTTTTTTAAACTTGGACTCATTTGGAACGAAAGTGTCAGTGCGTGCCAGATTGGTGCCAGATTGTCAGTCAGTGTTGCAATGTTTTTTTTTGGTCTTTTGGCTTTGGAATCTAGTAGCATAGTCAGTTCAACGCCATCTATCGAGTTCTTAGAATACTAGTTTTTTTTATTCTCAAAAAAAATACCTACGTGACAAGTGACAACCTCATAAGAAAAGACTGGGACCCAGGAGTATTTGACCTTATAAAGCATAAAGAAAGTCCATCCATCTTCTTCGTTCTCACAATACTTACTTCAAAATATCCGCATTGGAGTGAGACATCGTGTATTTCAAATGGTGCTGATACGACGCCCGACTTACGAACGTCTTGTCACACGCCACGCAGGAAAACCGCTCTCTGTCGGAGTGTATTCGTGCGTGGATCTTCAGAAGGTCTACTCGAATCATTTTGTGGCACGTCACACACTCTTCACGGGATGGCTGCGCGTTACTGTGGATTCTGGGAGGGATTTAAAGTTAATACATAAAAGAAATATAAGAAATATGTTTATTCACCAACGATACACTTGTGACACAGAGTCACAATTCCGCCAAGCTAAATAATAGCTTAAAGGCTGAGACAATTTTCTCTCCTTTTTAACACAGTGTCAGGTTGTCAGCCTGTTGCTTAAAGTTGAAACTCACGAAACATGAAACTCTCGAGTCCCTTGGTCGCCTCTTACGACACCCGCGGAAAAGAAATGCGGTGGGTATTCTAAGCCATCACACGGTAGGTAGTAATTTCTGTCAGACCCATAGTTCGTGATGCTGTGTGATACCAGCTTAGAATAGCATCACCCCATTTCTTCTTATGGGTGTTGTAAATGGCAACTATCCCTTAGTTAAACTCCCTTACTAAAAGGCAACTACGGGACTCGAGAATGTCATGTGTATTACAATTTTAAGCGACAGGCTGACAACCTGTCACACGATGATACACGAATCATCTGAAAGGGCTCTCAATACTTGTGCGGCGTGATTTGTGTATGTATGTAAAAAGAACTAGGTAGTAATTTCTGTCACTTACAGTTCGTGCCTGGCGAGGCTGTGTCTGAAGGCGAACCGTTTCCCGCACGAGTGACACCTGAATCCCTCCCTGTGCACGCGTTGTACGTGCTTCCAACGTTGGTTTTTATTCCTGTTTACACATACATACATATATGGTGTAAGAAAAAAATTGCTGCAAATATTTTAAGGGGTGAACCAGTCCATGAAACTGATCAACTTTATATATATATTCTTTATTGCATAAATAATATGGAAAATTTGTTGCAAAGGCGAGCTTATCTTTAAATGAGAGATCTCTTCCAGCCAACCCATGTGTTGTGAGAGAATCTAAAATTTTGGGGCAATTAAGCAATAAAAGAAACTACATGAAAACTAAAAAAATAACTAATGCTATAAAATAATATAACATACATACCTACTTAAATAAATATACTTACTTAAATAAATAAAATACCAATACTTAAATACATATCATACAAATACATAAACATATCACAGTAACTTTCCCCAAGGAACATAGGTCGAAAAGTGAAAAAAATATTTTGAAACTCTCATACAAATTGGGTTGGTCGGTCGATCGGTAGTTTTGTATGAGAGGTCCAAAAATTTCTTTAAATTTTCGACCTATGTTCCTTGAGGAAAGTTGTTCAGTTTCATGAACTGGTTCACCCCTTACAATATTTGCAGCAATTTTTTTTACACCATGTACTGCATTTAAAAGTCGCCATTTTGAATTTATGACATTTTGCTATAGCCTGTGTCACTCGCGCTGCTGAGATAAATCTAACGACACTATATAAACATCCGCCCAGCCGTTTGGGCATGCTTGAAAAACATAACCCTCTTCAGAAGGGAGGTCGGGTAAAAAATGAAAATATGATCTTTCCGACCGATTTCGGCCATGGCGACCACTTGTACTCCTAATCAGATCAGCGCTGATGCGCCCGGAAATGGCTATTGTAGCCAATGTTGTCAGTAAACTCCCGTGCACAGTGTTGACACGTGAGTTTGCCATTTACGTAATTATAGTTAATGGCGACGGGTGGACGGGCCTTTAACTCATCGCGCTTAGCGTCGAGGTCTGCTTTACGCTGTTCCTCAAACTCGCGGACTTGCCACGCCAACCATCCCGCGCCCGTCTGTCTTCTTCTCGTCGGCTGCGCAGCAGCCGGCGGGGAGACGCCTTCGAGGCAATGGCCTCACTGGCGTGGGATCAAAACGCCGCCTGCTAAAACAGGCGGGGCGATGGGGGGCACTTGGACAAGTGCGGTGGTCGTCCGGGTGCCAGGAGGACTTCACGCCGCGGCGAGGTCGTACCAGCCGGGTGATTCCCCATTGGGGGAGGCCCAGCTAGTGCCCGTCAGCCAGCGGCGGCTCGTCCCCTGGTGGTCATATCCAGTAGTGGCTGCCTCGTCCTTCTCACGTGGGGGTCCCGAGGCAGCAGTCAAATCCGGTAAGCGGCGGGTGCCGGGCTTTCCTGGGCTCATCGTGCGTGCCCACGATCCTGACTACTCGACATGGAGTAGTGGATGTGGACAGGCGACGGCCACGTCAGGCTGTGCTTGACAGCACCACCCTGAGCAGACTATCTGGGAGCCTTAGCCTCCAGGCCGCCCATGGCGGTCCTGACATCGCCGAAGGACGACATCAGGCGCTGGAGGCTAGAGCTTATGATGGAGGCCGCGTCTTCGCCTTCACGGAGCGCGGCCAGAACATCTGTGAGGGTCCTGATTGCTAGGATCAGGACCTGTCTGTCCTCTTGTAGGACGGCTGCTCTTGTACTCTTTTGTCTTGGGGCCGGTTGGGGCTTCGGCTTCTCCCCCTGAGGTTCACCCAAAGGGGTGCCGACCGCTCCCAACGGACCCGTGGGTGGCACATGACGTGGATGGCCCGGCTCTTCCACGTCCTGGGGGGGCGGGGGCGATGCTCGCCTCCTCCGCCTCCTCGGCTGCCGCTTCTTCGTCGATCCTGTTGGGGCGTTGGCGGCCGCCATGAGAGATCCTGCCGTGTTGGTCTCTCCCTGCGGTGCCGCTTCCGTCCTCTTCAGGTCGACGGGCTTCGTAAGAGGCGCTGTACCCGCTCTCTTGTTCCGTACCTCACGGCGCAGTACGGGGCAGTCAGTGTGATTGGCGGGGTGTGCCCCGCCACAGTTGGCGCAGGTGGCCGGCTGCTCACGGGGGCGCCGGCAGTCCCGGGCGGCGTGCTCGCCGCCGCAGATGACACATACCAACTTGCGATGGCAGTGTCTGCTGCTGTGCCGGAACTGCTGGCAGCGGTGGCACTGTGGCGGTCCCTGCTTGCCTCGCCATCCCTCGATCTTCACGCCGGGCATGTTCATCAACTCTGTGATGTCATAGATGCCCGGGGCGAGGTTTGGCGTGCGGGTCAGCTGGGCGAAGAAGATGCACCCTGGGCGTCCTCCGCGGGCCTTGATGGGGCGCACGTAGTCCACCTCGTAGCCCAGGGTGGTCAGCTCCTTCTGTATCTCCTCCGGATCAGTGTTGACGGGGAGGCCTCTTATAGCGACCTTTAGCGGTCGCTGCTTCGGGGGTGCGTAGGCGAACCAGGAAATTCCGGTGCCGGTGCCCTCCAGCGCGGTTAGGTAGCGCTGGTACACACGGAATTCCTGTTCGCTCTTCGCCAGGAATCGGAACCCTGTGGACCCGTAGGGTCGCACATTTGGCGCATGGCCGAGCTCCTCCTTGAGCTTGCCGAAGTGGCGGCCCCATTCTGGTAGCACATCAACCACTATCGGCGGCGGCTTCTTCGAGCACCCCGTCAGCTTCATGCCGGGAGTGGGTGCTGGTGTCTTCTTGCCCGCGTCCTGGGTAGGCGTGGGCGGCGGTCTGGTAGCGCGTGGCGTTGGCGACGGTGGCGTCGTCAGCACAGACGCGTAAGTGGCCGCGCTTGTCGACGGAGCGGGCGCGCTCGACGTCGTCGGCGACGGGCTGTCCAGCAGAGGCATGGACAGCGGCGGCGTGACCCTCGTAGCCGGAACCGTGCGGGTCCTCGGCGGGGTCGGTGAGGTGGAGGGGGGCGCGCGTTTCGCGGCGCGCTGCGGCTTCTGCACGTTTGCCTGCACGGCGGAAGCACTCTCCCTGAGGGCTCTCAGGGCTGCTTGCCGTGCTGGCTCCTTCTTGCTGGTCTTCAACTCGCGCGGAGGAGACGCAAGCAAAGAAGGCAGCGGTGGCAACGGTGGGGCGCCGGCGAACGAAGCCACGATGGCTGCCGCTCGCGGCGAGGTAGCGGGGCGCGCGGGTGCCTGGGACGGTCCCGGCGTACGCGGCGTCAACGGGGGCGCGGGCGTCGTCAGCGGCGCCGGCGGCGCCAGCGGAGGCGCGGGCGTCATCAACGGCGCCATGGCGTCGATGACGCGTTGCATAGCGACACCCGGGTTCGAACGAACGAACACCCGGGTGCGCCGTGCAGGTGGGCGGCCAGAAGGCGGCGGCATCTTCTCCAAAAACACAAAGTTGGTATCTCCAGTGTGAGCCTGGTCCGCGCGAGGCGTAGCCCGCCCACGGGACGCAAGACCCTGGACCCATCCCGCGCCATTCGGGGCGCTGTGCTGCCAGACCCTCCCATTGAGTGGGCTCAGCTCAATGTAGCAACAGATGGCAGAACATCATCATAACTGTGAAAAACTAGACAAAAACAATTGGAAATCTCCTCATTTGAACTTACTCAAAATATTTATTGCACTCTGTACACTGGAAGCCGTGTGATGTCGGTTTGTCCAACATGGCGACTGTTCTGCGTAGATTTGAGGTCTTTACGCCCTGAAATTAATTGTTCAATCATCATCATCATTTCAGCCGGAAGCCGTCCACTGCTGAACATAGGCCCCAAAGATTTCCAAAAGTGAAGGATCCTGCGCAACTTGCATCCACTGGCGTCCAGCGAACTTCATCTGTCCAACACTACGTCTTCCGACCTGTGCATTTTGAGAGAATCATATATTTTTGCAACGAAATCAACGTGAAAAAAAGGCTACTATATTTATAAAATCAGATATTGAATTCTAATATACGGTTTGATTTAGCAAACTCGATTTAGTTAATGTGAGAGTCAGGGTTGCCGTAGCATAGGGGATCCGTATCCCCGAAAAAAGTAAGGCAAGGTGTATGTAGCCTGCCCAACCCTCTGCCACAACTTACTTAACCCACCTGCTCTACCTACCGTGCCTGGTCACAGCTTGCCCTATCTTGCCAAACCCTGTCCCACTATTTTTGGGGACATAGATCTTCGAGACAACGGAAACACAACATTCTACCTTGCTTACCTTTTTTCTCTTGACAGTAACACCCAAACTCTTCAAGCCGTGTTCCATGTCCAAATGTATCGCTACCTCATCCAAGCTGAAGTCGCTGTGCTCGCAAACCAGACAGGTATATCTTAGCAAGTGATTACTTTTGTGTTCTGAGAGTGATGTTGTTGGGATGTAACAAAGGCATATGTTGCATATAGCGTGGTCGGGTTTCTGGAAATAATCAGGAAGTTATAAAAAATCTTGAAAAGACTGCGAAGGTTCTATGAAGAACTTGATAAGCTACTAAAAGTGTGAATAAGATTACAAACTACCACTGAATGTTCGTTGAATAACTTAACAAATCAACAAAGAATTTTCTATGAGTAACTTAACAATTTAACAAATAATGTTTTTTAACAAATAATGTTTTTTTAATAACTTAACAATTTAACAAATAGTGTTCTTTGAATAAGTAAAAAAAATGAACAAAGAATGTTTTTAGAATACCTTACAAATCAACAAAGAATGTTCTTTGAAAAACCTATTATGTTTTCACTATTATTATTTAGGTTGAAACTAACTAAGACAATTATTTTTATATAATTTAATAATCACACATCATTACATCAGCCTATAACAGTCATAGACCTCCCCCAGCGTACGCTAAATTATTAAATAATAATACATACATAAGTCACGCCTCTTTCCCGTTGGGGTAGGCAGAGACTATTTCCTTCCACTTGCTACGATCCTGGCATAATATATTTTAATAACTATTTTTAAGATCCTTTGTATATGTTACCTACAGTTACGAATAAAGTATTTGATTGATTGATTGATTGATTGATTGTTTTAATGTCATATACGAAAAATATTTAAGTATAATTCTTATATAAAACCATTGTTACAACTTACCACAGAATGTTTTGAAACATTGTGTTCTTCCAGTTCACTCTGGTTGTCGGCGAACAGCGCTATTGGTGGGAACCCGATAGCTAACAATGACAAGATTGTCACTACGTACCGTCCGCTTACCTATTAAGTAAACACCTCACCTCCCTTGGTTTAAATAGTATTAAGCATAGTATTACGTAGTACATATATACCTACTTTTCACGTCATATTTCATAAGAATTAACTATGTAAAGCTTGGGCATACTTCACCAACACTGATATCTAAAAGCCACACCAGTACCGCCCAGCTCAAACCTAACTAATAAGAACATCTGTTTCTATGTACTTAAGAATTTCTTATCATTCATAACATTCCTATTATCATTAGTAGACGGTACGTCTCAATAACAACACAGTGCATTACCTGTTTTGCTGCAATAAAATTGCAGCGGCTCTCTCACCCGTATTGCTCCAGCCATATTACCTAGTGGCGCCACCTGGTCGCCACGCCCCTTTTTGTAAATACTTTCCTTTATCTAATTTTAAGTTTTTTGTTTTAATTCTATAACTTTCGTTATATTTGAGCTACATACTTGCGTAGCTCGAGTAAATTAATCATTTTCAATTCTTTATTAGATAATAAGTAGTTTAGGTAGTTATAAGCATTTTTCGAATTTATTTCATTTTCACCATTTTCTAATTTTGTTATTTTCTCCTTTATTGTGATTGTTTTGTAAATTTTAAAGTTCATCCTGTGTTGTGTATACCCTTTTTTATCGTTTAATATACGTATACACCATGTAAATAGTTTAATAAGTCATATCACAAAAATTGGACATAGCTTGTAAGAAAAACTCAGTTTACGTCTATATCTGGAGAATTGCATCATCCAAACTATTTTTAGTACATGCCTACAGTATAAATACACACCTAGAATATAAGAATAATATGTAGAAAAATCTACATATCCAATTAGAAATTATTTAGTCTCATAATTTGTTGTGATATGCAAAAATATTGTCAGTAAATGTCCAATAACAATAATTGTATAATACCTAGAACCTTAAGACTTTATATTTAAATAGCTACCATGTATATGTTTTATAAATGCAAAAATGTTTGTAACTATTACTACAATATAAAGGGCAAGGCGTTGATAAGTGACACACACGTAGTGAAAAGCCGAGTTGATTAGCGCTAGAAATCAAGAGCGAACCGCGGCTCTCCTTACAGTAACGCTCGAGTCTATGGGTTGGTGGCTGCTGTTTTCTAGTCAAGTCAACAGTTCCAGTGAAAATAGCAGCCATCCAAGTCTAGAAGTGGGCGTTCAAGAGGTTTCCGGCTAATCCAGTGTGTTCACAAAGTCTGCGTTGCGCCCGTTTTTACTGAAGAAAGAAACAGTTTTATTTTACCTAAATATCACCCTGTAATTTCGCGTAAAAGTTTACACCCTCCGTCAAGATCGCTGCGGGCCAGTTTGTTTTGCGCATGGTATACACACCAGCTAAAGAAGCCGCTTTCGAGTGGCTTAAAGAGCTCGTTCCGAGTAGTGGAGATACGATTCGGTAACCTCAGGATCCGGCACCCCGTTCTCAGCCTGGGCCATCGACCATCCACGTTCGTCAACTGATCATCGTGTGGTCGTTGCCCCAGCACAAGTTGTGGCTGTCAAGCTGCATGGTCCTTCGAGCCGGATTACTGATCGTATCTTCCGCTGCGGATATTGTGTGTTGCGAAACAGACTGTCACCCCGTACCGTTCTCTTGTACACGGCGCACGCAGACAGACACCTGGATTCCGAAGACGCTGCTTCTAGACTCATGCTACCTTGCTGGTGTTAACTTGGTGTGTCTAGAGGTAGATGGTGAGTTGGCATCGGCGTCGGCCGGTCTTGCCGAGGCGGTCCTGAGATCCCTCTTTGCTGACTCCAGAGGTCTAAGGTGGAAGGAGTAATAGTTTATTCCGGTTTTGGTCAGGATAACCAAAATATCAAGTCTTAGTGAAACGAATACTCCACCTTAGTGAACTCTGGGGGCCAGACACGTATAGGGAGCTGATCAATACCCCCAGCTCCCCCGACAACTAGAGGACTCAGTGCTTACCCTCGGAGGGCTCCCCCTACCTCATCCTTCACGTTCCTTCCTCTACGCGGCTCACAACCAGTAGGAACCCGCGTATGAACACTAGGACACGATAGGCACACGTAAATACTACAGTTACACTCCCGAGTCACACAGCATACGACACTTTATGATGATGCATTCTCCAGATATAGACCAACAACGTAGGAAGACGCGATCTATGTTTCGCTCTGAAAGAGACAAGGCGTTAGACTCGGCGCAAGGCCCATCTAGCACAGTCGGTACGGACACTTGGAGTGCGCCGACTGGAGCTAGCGCCCTGCCGCAGTCTAGCGTTAGGTCGTCGTCACCTCCTATAGGTAGCGAGTATGCAGAGGGTCAGGATAACTTGTTGTTACATGCCCGTGGGCAGACGGATAGTAGCCATGAAGTGGTAGATAATGCGAGCAATCAGAACTTGTTAGACTTCACGGGTAATCCCGATCTCAGTAACGCGATATACGAGACGCGATCCATAGCTAGTCGGAGGTCGTCCGAGTCCACGCGAAAGCGGAAGCAATTAGAGGCACAGTTAGAACTCGATAAAATAGTTGCACAACGCCTAGCAGCTGAGCAAGCCTGCGCTCAAACCAAACTTGAGATAGCACGTTTAGATTCAGTGACCAATTCGGCCGATGATAGTGAGGTCGATACGATAGTGCAACCGATTCCACTCCTTCAAAAGAGCATTCAAGTAGAACGATGGGTACAATCGCACGAAGTTTCGGCCCCGGATCCCACTTCACGAACGCCCCTCTATACTGCGGTCCCTAGGGGGGAGAGAGGAGCGTTACAAAGCGGTCCCAACCGACTACAGTGTATGGGTAGTCGAAACCGGCTACAGTGTATGGGTAGCCAAAACCGACTACAGTGTATGGGTAGTCAAAACCGATTCCAAAACGATGGCGACTCGTTGGATCAAAATACTGGGCTAGGCCCACCCCGCGATTTAAATAATCACGTCACATTTGAATACGATGGCGACTCGTATCAAAGCACTGGGCAAGGCCCACCTCAAAACTATAGGTTACAGAGTAACAACAATCAAAATTCTAATTATCAAAATCAAAATGTAAATAATATATCACAAACGCGTCCAAACCAAACGACTAATCCGCCGCCAAACGAAAGCCGTAACAACCGGTCAACTTACGAGCATGATAACGCGTATCAAAACCGCCGTAACAATACCTACCGGTCAGATTCAGGCGCGCGCGAACAACCTAGTTTCGGCACGTTATCCGACATGGATAGACTTGAATTCCTTGCGAACTCGCTGTCTAGAGCGATCTCCGTAAACGCACAGCCACGCGATAGGAGTTCAAATTCAACCAAATTATTACAAGAACTACCATATTTCGACGGTGACATCACGGAATGGGTAGGTTTCTCCGCGATCTATCGAGACACAGAGAATTTATTCACGGACATTCAAAATATAGCTAGATTGCGCAAAGCCCTCCGCGGGCAAGCTAGGGAATCAGTACGCGCTCTTATCAGTACGGCAGTCAGCCCGGAACAAATCATAAACATACTTGATAAGAGGTACGGTCGTCCCGAACATATCGTCCTAGCCGAAATAGGTAAATTGAAGGCTATGCCTAAACTTGCCGAAGACGGCCGTAACGCAAGCGAGTTCGCGAGTCGCATAGCCAACACGGTGTCAATGATTAAATCTCTAGACCAAAGTAGGTACTTAAACTCGCCCGACCTATTGCAGTGCATTGAAAGTAAACTAACGTTAGAGAAACGTTTCGGTTGGGGTACGTGGCTACGAGACAACAAAGCGCGCCCAGACCTCCAGGTCATGTCCGAATACCTAAGTGATATCGCTGATAGGTACAGCTCCATGACTCCCGCCACCGAGGCGGTTGATAGGTACAGGCTATCACGAAGTGTAGACAAGCGCGCTAAAACTAAGTTCACACCTACTCGCCGACCAATTCACGCCACTAGACGTCAATACGAACGGGATAGTTCTTCGTCCGATTATAGCTCAGACGAGCAAGAGAGCACGCCGCGACGTTGCGTAAACGTAGCTAGGAAACCTAAGAAATCCTACTATAGCGATAGCGAAGACGAGGAAGAGGAAGTAGAAATCCCTCACTCCCTAGGCGCGCGCGCGCGGTCCGCGGCGAGATCTATAGACGAAGCACTAAGCTCACCTAGCGACTCGGATAGCGAGTATGAACGCTTCAAAGTGTTCTCGGCAGTAGGTAAAGGAAAGACACAAGAATGCAAACTATGCAGACAAGATCATACTTTACTCCATTGTGAAGTATTCAAAAAGAAAAGTATAGCGGAACGATGGCAAGTAGCACGCGATCATCGTTATTGTTTTCGATGCCTAAATAGTACACATCGTAGGGACGTGTGCAAAGCAAGGACTTGCGGCGTAAAGGGATGCAATTCAAAGCATCATAGGCTGCTGCATTACTCACCAGAGGGGGAATCTCCAAGGCAACGCAGTAGCTCGGTGAAACCAACCGCACCTGTCAAATCCATACCTACGAAAGAAACTACAGTAAAAACCGTGCATATTTCGTCTGTTAACGCACTATCAAAGGATAGACAATCATACTTACAAATAATTCCGGTAGAGTTGTACGGGCCTGTAGGAAAGATAGAAACGTACGCTTTTCTCGATGGAGGCTCCACTAGTACGCTCATTGAACGCGACACTGCCCTCGCCGTTGCACCGGAGGGCAAGAAGGAAACCTTACGTATCGTAGGCGTAGGCGGAAACAAGATAGACGAAAGCGACTCTTACAAGTTAGACTTAAAGATTAAGGGCTTATTCGCACGTAACATCGAGTCTATGCAAGCACAAACTATTTCGAAGTTAGAGATAGAAGAGCAAGACGTACCTACCGATGTCATAGCTAAGTGTAGGCACTTAGACGAAGTTCGAGACGCACTTACCTACCCATCAGCGCGGCCCACGATACTCATAGGCCAAGACAACTGGCATTTGTTAGTCGGACATAAGTTGTTGAAAGGTAGGAAAAATGAACCCGTCGCGTCATTAACCAGCTTAGGTTGGACCCTGCATGGCTTCACCTCAGGGTACAACAAGACAGTCGCGTTTGTAAACTACGCGGCAACCGCAACCAGATCTCATTCAATAGACGAATTAATTAAAGATCAATTCAGTATAGACTCATTAGGTATCCAACCAAAGCGACCCCAAAACGATCCCGAGATGCAGGCGATAAAAATCTTAGAGGAAACAACAAAACGCTTGCCAGACGGGCGTTACGAGGTAGGGTTGCCATGGAAACCGGAATGTCAAACCATGCCTGACAGTCGTAAACAGGCAGAGCGACGCTTCTTTAACATAGAGCGTAAGTTAGAGAAAATGCCTGATAGTAAAACAGAGTATCACAAACAAATGCAAAACTTAATCGATAAAGGTTATGCCGAGCTCGCGCCCACCATACCTACTTCACCACGCGTGTGGTACCTACCACATTTCGTGGTCATTCATCCACAGAAAAAGAAAGAGCGATTAGTTTTCGATGCAGCAGCTAAGTCAAACGGAACTAGTTTGAACGACGCCTTACTTTCGGGCCCCGACCTTTTACAAAGTTTGTTTGGGGTACTCGTGCGATTCCGCGAAGGCCCAGTGGCCGTGATAGGCGACATCAAAGAGATGTTTCTGCGAGTAGGCGTTCGCGAACAAGATAGGGATAGCTTACGATTCCTATGGCGCGATAGTGCGAACGAACCGTTGCGCGAATATCGTATGACGTCACTCATTTTCGGAGCCACCTCGTCGCCTTGCAGCGCCATCTACGTGAAAAATAAGAACGCAGCTAGCCACGCCCACGTATATCCCGAAGCCGCACGCGCCGTCGAACGACAGTTCTACGTAGACGATTTTTTAATGGCTTTCCCCAACGTAGACGCGGCAAAAAAGATGGTATGCGAAGTGGACACGATTCACAAGAACGCGAAAATGGACTTGCGAAATTGGGCTAGTAACGATTCCACTACGTTAGAGTCGGTTAGCGACGCAGTTAGTCCCGCGCAGGACGCTCTATTGGGTAGCAAAGATCAGTACGAAAGAACTCTAGGTCTTATATGGAAAATCAATAAAGACTCTTTAAGTTTCGCGTTAAACTTGCGGAACACTCCAATAGAGGCCATTGAGGGCCAGCGCGCTCCCACTAAGCGCGAGGTAGCCAGCGCGGTAATGTCCGTTTTCGATCCGCTAGGTTTAGCATCGCCGATTACCATTCAAGGTAAAGCTATCATACAAGAAATATGGCGTTCCGGTATAGACTGGGACGACCCCGTATCAATCGAAGTAAACACGCTTTGGCAAAAATGGTTAGCGCACGTTAAAAACCTACAAGGGTTAGAAATACCTAGATACGTACCTCCGGGCATTGACTCCGACACAACAGAGCTTCACGTGTTCGTAGACGCATCCGAAAGATCGTACTCAGCGGCCGTATATTTACGTTCAGTTCTACCTAACGACACGGTTCATGTTAGTTTATTAGCCGCAAAGGCTAAGGTAACGCCCCTTAAACCCGTCTCCATACCTAGGTTGGAACTGCAAGCTGCAGTCTTAGGTTGTCGCCTAGCAACAACAGTTCGTAACGAGATGAGTTATGTAGTTAGAAGCCAGACGTTCTGGTCAGACTCTCGTACGGTTTTAGCGTGGATTCATTCAGACCCTAGGACATTCAAGCCTTTTGTAGCGCATAGACTTGCGGAAATAGAAGATTGCACTCGACCGACCGAATGGCGTTGGGTACCTACCAAAGATAACGTAGCTGATGACGCTACTCGCGGCGTACCTAAAGATTTTGGTGCTTCACACAGATGGTACACCGGTCCTGCATTTCTCAAATTAGATACTACTTCATGGCCTATAGAAAATAAGTTAATTAAGTCGAGTCAACCCCTCCCTTCCCCTCTCGTTACTGGCGAAGAGAAGATCGTCAAAATTCACGCGCTTCGCGAACGACCACTGCTATCTACGTGTCTACCAGATGCAACGAGATTCTCGTCATGGCAGAGATTACTACGCGCGACAGCACGCGTCTTACAGGCTACTCAAAAGTTTAAAGCGCTCGCCAATCCAACCACCAAAGAGACAGCGCTCATGACACGCAAGTTCGTTAAAACGCCAAGAAAGGCATCTGAGCAACGGCCCACAATCACACTTCCTAAGATGGCCTACACGCAGCTCGAAACCGTGTTTATCGAGAAAGCCGAACGACTACTCATTCGACGTATACAACAAGAAAGCTTCAGCACCGATATAAACCGCATCAAAAAAGGCGAACCTCTAGAACGAGCATCGCGATTACGAAATCTATGTACAAAGATCGATGAGCATGATATACTTCGCATAGAGGGACGTATCGACGCAATATCGAACGAGATAAGTACATACAAGCGACCAGCTGTGATAGATGCCAACCACTACATGACTCAGTTGATTATTCACCACACTCACTGTGAATTCAATCATGGCAATCACGAAACAGTTATGAACGAGCTAAGACAAAAATACTACATCCTAGCACTACGTCGCACCGTACGAAAGATAGTACACACGTGCCAATGGTGTCGAGTACATCGTAAAACGCCACAGATGGCACCACATGGTAACTTACCTATCGAACGATTAGCACGTAATCAACCTGCGTTCACCTGTACCGGAATAGATAACTTTGGGCCGATGGTTATCACTATAGGACGACGACATGAGAAACGATGGGGTACACTATTCACATGCCTTACCACGCGAGCAGTACATATAGAACTTGCCGCCTCACTCTCATCGTCGTCCATGATTCTTGCCCTCAGACGATTCATGACAAGACGAGGTCAACCAGCTGTTATCTTCAGTGACAACGGATCCAACTTTGTAGGTGCTAATCGAGAGCTCGCAGAGATATGGAGCGAGTGTAATAACGGACTCAAAGAATACGCAGAGAGTAGACAAATTCAATGGAAATTCATACCTCCTGGCGCCCCTAACATGGGTGGATCATGGGAGCGACTAGTGAAATCTATAAAAGTTGCGCTAGCCGCTACATTGAAAGAGAGAAGTCCGCGTGAAGAAGTATTACACACTCTACTGCTAGAAGCCGAACACACGGTTAACTGCAGACCGTTGACCGCAGTGTCACTCGAAACCGAAGAAGAAGCGCTGACACCTAACCACTTTTTGATAGGGCGCTCGAACGGAAACACGATGTTCGGTACTTTCGACGACAGTGACATAGCTAACGAATCCACCTGGAGGGCTTCACAGAGACTCGCCGATCACTTTTGGGCGAGATGGACACGCGAGTACTTACCTACTTTATTACCGCGTCAAAATAACAAATCACAACGTTATCAGAACCCCGCCCCAGGTGATATCGTACTGATCGTCGATTCAACACTACCTAGAAACTCTTGGCCTAGAGGCGAAGTCGTCACTGTCTTACCTGGACCCGACGGACGAGTACGAGTAGTCGAAGTAAGAACGACCGCTGGTATACTACGACGACCGGCATCACGCCTAGTAATCTTATCTAACCATGACATATCGCCTCACGAAGATTGAGTGCTCACTACACTTTCGCACCGGGGGGAGAATGTCGGCGAACAGCGCTATTGGTGGGAACCCGATAGCTAACAATGACAAGATTGTCACTACGTACCGTCCGCTTACCTATTAAGTAAACACCTCACCTCCCTTGGTTTAAATAGTATTAAGCATAGTATTACGTAGTACATATATACCTACTTTTCACGTCATATTTCATAAGAATTAACTATGTAAAGCTTGGGCATACTTCACCAACACTGATATCTAAAAGCCACACCAGTACCGCCCAGCTCAAACCTAACTAATAAGAACATCTGTTTCTATGTACTTAAGAATTTCTTATCATTCATAACATTCCTATTATCATTAGTAGACGGTACGTCTCAATAACAACACAGTGCATTACCTGTTTTGCTGCAATAAAATTGCAGCGGCTCTCTCACCCGTATTGCTCCAGCCATATTACCTAGTGGCGCCACCTGGTCGCCACGCCCCTTTTTGTAAATACTTTCCTTTATCTAATTTTAAGTTTTTTGTTTTAATTCTATAACTTTCGTTATATTTGAGCTACATACTTGCGTAGCTCGAGTAAATTAATCATTTTCAATTCTTTATTAGATAATAAGTAGTTTAGGTAGTTATAAGCATTTTTCGAATTTATTTCATTTTCACCATTTTCTAATTTTGTTATTTTCTCCTTTATTGTGATTGTTTTGTAAATTTTAAAGTTCATCCTGTGTTGTGTATACCCTTTTTTATCGTTTAATATACGTATACACCATGTAAATAGTTTAATAAGTCATATCACAAAAATTGGACATAGCTTGTAAGAAAAACTCAGTTTACGTCTATATCTGGAGAATTGCATCATCCAAACTATTTTTAGTACATGCCTACAGTATAAATACACACCTAGAATATAAGAATAATATGTAGAAAAATCTACATATCCAATTAGAAATTATTTAGTCTCATAATTTGTTGTGATATGCAAAAATATTGTCAGTAAATGTCCAATAACAATAATTGTATAATACCTAGAACCTTAAGACTTTATATTTAAATAGCTACCATGTATATGTTTTATAAATGCAAAAATGTTTGTAACTATTACTACAATATAAAGGGCAAGGCGTTGATAAGTGACACACACGTAGTGAAAAGCCGAGTTGATTAGCGCTAGAAATCAAGAGCGAACCGCGGCTCTCCTTACAGTAACGCTCGAGTCTATGGGTTGGTGGCTGCTGTTTTCTAGTCAAGTCAACAGTTCCAGTGAAAATAGCAGCCATCCAAGTCTAGAAGTGGGCGTTCAAGAGGTTTCCGGCTAATCCAGTGTGTTCACAAAGTCTGCGTTGCGCCCGTTTTTACTGAAGAAAGAAACAGTTTTATTTTACCTAAATATCACCCTGTAATTTCGCGTAAAAGTTTACACCCTCCGTCAAGATCGCTGCGGGCCAGTTTGTTTTGCGCATGGTATACACACCAGCTAAAGAAGCCGCTTTCGAGTGGCTTAAAGAGCTCGTTCCGAGTAGTGGAGATACGATTCGGTAACCTCAGGATCCGGCACCCCGTTCTCAGCCTGGGCCATCGACCATCCACGTTCGTCAACTGATCATCGTGTGGTCGTTGCCCCAGCACAAGTTGTGGCTGTCAAGCTGCACTGGTCTTTAAAAATTTCCAAACAAGATTCACATTTGTTCAAAGCTTCTTGGAATGCAACATCTAACTTCCTTCTCTGTCTACTATCAAGCATTTCTTCTTCACTAATCAAAACAGTTTTATAGCATTCTTTATTCTTCCTCTTTATTTTTTGCTTTGTACTTTTTGTTTTATGTTTTTCTTTTATGTTAGTTTTTGTGATAAAATCGTCATCTGAGTAGTCATTTTTATATTCCATTGTAGTTATTTGGTTTTCGTTCTCAGAATTGTTTTCTCTGTGGCTGTTATCACTGCAAATAAATAAAATAATACAATTTAGAAAATAACTACACAGGCTGTCTCTTTTTATGTGGTTTTTGGAAAAAACTAGATTCTAGAGACCCTATGTATCTAGCCAAAATGCTATGTATCTAGCCAAAAATCCTTCATTAATAGATCTTTTTTGTCAATAAGTTTATTTGTGTGTCTTCTTCTTCTTTTCGTGTGGCACACAGAATAATCCAACAACCAGATGAACCCTATAGTCTGTAAGTTTAGGTACTTATCTTTTTGTAAACAAACTTTGTATGGAAGTGACACTTCTGAACTGTCAGTTTCATAAAAAAATTGTTTACAAAAAGATCAGCACCTAAACTTATAGACTATAGTGTCAGAGTTTTTAAACAGTCTACTACTAGTAGCAGGCTTCTGACGTTGTTAAGTAACAACCCCTGTTTAAGTTGTCATAGACAGCAACCGGAACCTACGGCTTAACATGGAACCATCTTATTTATGGACAATTAGGTGGCACAAAGTGGTAATGGATAGGTATGTGTAATAAGTATATTGAATACGACCGATGTGGCGCAGTGGTAGTGCAACTGCCTTTGACGCAGAAGCGTCCGATTCTCGGTGGGTCACTTACAAAGTTGATATTTATCACTTTGTGAATTTGTTCCCAGTCTGGTTAGGACATTGCGGGCTGAACCACTCGATTGGCCGTAAGTAAGATGGTTCCGTGTTTTGGATGGCACGTTAAGCCGTACTGTTGTTGCTGTCTATGATTACTTAGGCGGCGGTAGTTACACAACCATGTCAGAAGCCTGATTCTTGTAGAAGGTGGTTGAAAAATTCTGACACTAGGGTTCATCGGGCCGTTGGACGACTCGGTGTACCACATGAAAAAAAAAATGTATATTGAATAAGGAATTATGCTATTGAACAATGAATAGCTTACCTCTCTTCATCCTTTCCAACAACTTTATGCAACTGGGACAGTGGCACATCATCATCATCATCTAATTCAGTCTTCACTTCCACAGCATTACAGTCTATAAAGTTGTCTACACTGTCCAAGGTTGACAATATTACTGTATCATATGAATTCTTGTGGTGTTTTGATAACTTAGTAAGAGACTTGAAATTTATAGTCTGAAATATAAGAATTAAACTTGACAAACATAAAAAAAAAAAAATGGAAAAGACTAAGTGAACTATGAACAGTGGGATACAGGCACTATCAGTTGCTACAACTGCCTGCCTGATAAAATATAATAATAATAAAACTTTAAAAACTAACTTAAACACATTAAATATCCCCATACAATTGATTAATATCTTACAAAAGGCTACTATATTAAACACTTGCCGTATCACACGTAAATTCCTAACGTCTTCCGTCACATCCATCTTTAACACAGACCCCAGCTCACTTGGCTAAGGCCCGTGGGTTGGGAGAATACCTCCAAAAGGAGAGATAAAATAAAAAACACTACAAATAATAATAATAATTATTATATGTATAAGTAAAAGGAAGATGAGAGGTGAAAATCTTACGGAGTCTGTTAGATTAATAAGATAAGTAGGTACTACTTGAAACCTACAAAAAAACATTTGAGTCATTAAAAAAAAGCTGACTTCCTGGAAGAATTTTCTGCTAAAGGTGAATGCAAACTTATCCCCACCGAATGAATCAAGCAAACCAATTTTTTTTGAATTCTTTATATAAAATCCTATGAAACCTCGCATATTTGACAGAATATACTGATTCTACCAGTTCAATTAGGTTTGGGTAAATGTGCGAGGTTCCATAGAATTTCATGTAAAGAATTCTAAAATAAGGTGCTTTCGGTGCCGATAAGTGTGCGATCGGTCAGAGTATACTTTTCGGGGCTAGTTTATGAATGAGACCACTTTTTAAGAAAATAAATATTACATTTTGTTAAATTACCTTTGAACAGGAGAGCTGCTTCTGAGCGGCGCACGCTTGCAACCTGAAGCAAGCTACACGACGTATGAGCGCGCGGCACTCCCAACATATGTGCAAACTTGACAAATCTTTGAAAAATCCCTCCTGCAATAGACGGATACAGAAATCAGATTTTGAAACAATAACATAACAAATTTTTGAGTTTTTCATGGGTACCTTACTTTATACGCTTCAGGATCGTAAGATAACAGGAAATAAAAGTTGTTTATTCCATTGTTTACTTTGCAAAGTTGTATCAACTTGCGATCGATGCTTAGGCAGGTGCAGCAAATCTTTTTCAACTGTGTTTCAGTGTCTTCATCCATTTCAAATATGCGAGTAGGTCTATTTAAGGCTGTTTAATTAAGAAAATCTCGACAAACTTTACAATCAATGTCAATCTTAGCCCAAACAAATAAAATCAGCTGTGACTTGACGTAAATAGTATTTTGAAAGACCTAAATTGTGCAGGGGTGGGTTGAAATTGTGGGTTGAAAGTGCTGCTAGTAGTAATGCTACTCAATACTGGATGGCGCTGTAAGCTATGTGCTTTTTTCACGTATTTGCAAGCATCTGTAACAGCTTAGACTGAAAAAAAAACGATAACTTCAGCATAGCTCTGTCTCGCTTATCAATGTATTTACACCTTAGCTAAGCACAACGATCTCTACGTCGTCTATGGTGTAAATAAATGGCGGCTGTCTGATGGAGTATTGTTTTCCAGTTTTACATAAATTTTATGTGTATTTCTCATGAAATATCCATTTTTTATGTGTAATTTACCTTCAGTATTTAGAAAGGCGTGAAAAATGAATAACCATCCGCACGACATCAAAATGGAGCACATAAACATGGGCCACCAGCAACAGCACGAAGTGAAATTATCCGGACATCCACACGAAATGCACGATATAAAGATGAACCATCAGCAGGACTCGCTCCATCACGACTTGCCCGTCATGCAGCCACATCTTCTAGAACTAAACCTACAACAGCTTCCGCAGCCGCCGCAGGAGTTGACCACTTTGGAAATCATCAACAATGTGAACGTATCCGAGCCCGAATCACAGCAGCAGCAACAGCAACAAACCCAGCAGCCACAGCAACAGAAAACATCAGCCCAGGAGAAGAAGGAGCGAGCGGACAAGAAGAAAAAGGAGGCGATAGACGGGCAAGCTCGCGAAGTCATTTTCAAGGTAATCAAATTCTTTGAAAGCGAAAAACAGAACCGCGGTTACGCTTTCCCTGTCGAAAACGTCGTGAAGCGAGCCTGTGCTGCGACAGGCTTATCCGAGAGTACTATTAAACGCATCAAAAGAGATGGTTTGCGCGCAGAAGCGACTCAAACCAGAATGACCGGTCCAAAAAAAAAGCGCGTTCGCAAAACAAAAGTCCAACTTGACTACTTTCAGCTCTGCGCCCTCCGAGGCATCGTCAACAGCTACACCGTGAGGAAAGAAGTCCCAACATTAGGCAAAATATTAGCAGCGGCTAAACACGAACTAAACTACCGAGGAGGCAAAGAATCGTTACGACTAATCTTGCTGAACAAACTTGGCATCAAGTTCAAAAAGTGTGAAAAGAAATGTAAAAAGCCTCCGGAACAATCTCCTCCACCGCAAGCCCCTCCGATGCAGAATGTGATGCCGCAGCAAGCACCGATGCATCATATGAAAGTTATGGAAAACCAGTGCGTACAACAACATTATACAAACATGATACCGCCAGTTTCATACTGATATTTACAATTGACAATATTTGCTTGCATTCTAAAGAATCTATACTATGTTATATCATGGCAAAAGAATCATCTACACTATGGTATATCATGGCAAAAGAATGGCCTGACGTTTTGAGATGTCGACAGTAAGAAATTAGCTACTTTTGTACAATGTAAAGAGACTCAAATAATCATGATTCAATGATATCATAATTTCCCTACTACTGAATAGGTGCGTCTCTATTGAGCACGCAGCCTCAGATGCTCACTGCCACGGTTGGTGTGGATGGTTTTTCAAGTTTAGAATTTGAAACACGTCCACACCGACCGCACAACGAGCATCTGAGGCTGCTCAGCCGGTGTGTACGCACCCAATGTTTGTAGTCAAGAGTGTGTTAGTGATGTTCCCCAAGCCAAAAAAATTCTCGATTGACAGTTCTTAAACCCCTGCTCGAGAGTAACAAGTGTGAAAATTACTAAATTTTCTACATTGTCCTTAAAGTACTTGTTTTGCTTGTGTTTTAATTCCATTAATTTGTGACAGCTGTCTTACAATCTCAAATTATGGTGGCCTGACTTTTTACCTACTATTTTACAACATTATGTGCTAGTGGTAGAAAACTAACCTTCAAGAAAATGTTGAATGAATTCAGTATACATCAAGTAGCAGCTCAATCTCACCACTGCCGAGCAAGGGTGGTAGGTTGACTAACTGTACAATATATAACGAGATTTTGTTATTTTGTCAATGAAATTGTTTTTCTCAGCAGCAAAAAACACTCATCAAAGGCATCGGGACACTTTCGTTTCTATGATTTGATAATTCACGAAAGCTATAAAAAGTATTTCGAATTTTAAACTTTTTCGTTAGGATTTCTAAACCTCATTTTACTATCACACAATATGGTAACCAGCGTCATAACCGGTCACGGTCACTTCAACAAGCACCTCTCAGTCATAGGTGTTACTGACAGCCCATGTAGGGCATGTATGGAAGAAGAAGAAACAGCCGCCCATGTGGTGTTACACTGCAAAGAGGTGGCAGCATACTGGGCAAAATACCTTGGAAACCCGAGGTCAATCCCCGAGGTACTCAGTGATTTGGTAGGGTTACTGGGCTTCCTTGGGGAAATAGGATGGCTCAAGTAGGGAGCCCCCACCCTTTACGCAAAATAGGCGCATGCAGACGTCGAGTTGCGGAAAACAGCTCGTTTTACCATTACGATTACTATCACACAATATAAATATAATATAAATTCCAAAATAAACACACTTTAAATAATGTGATTATATAGAAACATAAACTTGCAAGGTGTCCCGGATTTTTTGATGAGAAGAATAGTTAAGTTTATCTATTTATTGACCTAAGTTTAAAATTATATCTTATAGATTTATAAATAAATTTAATTAATTTACAATAAAATATTTTGTGTAAAAATGTAGCACCGGAAATTATGTATATTTTATCAAATATGTTTCAATTAATTTTGTATCTGAAATACATAGATTATTATAGTACTGTAAATTAAATAGTTTTTACATAACATGCTAGGATAGGTTAAAATATCATAAGGCTGAACATTACACTATGTATAATAGTTATTTTCAATTAAATAAACATTTAAATATAATAACTTGGATTTTAATAACAAAATAATGTGACTCACTTTCTGTAAAGAAGTAATACATACATGCAAATATCACGCTTTTATCTATTGCTGGGTAGGCAGAGCGTCAACGGGCATAAAAATACGGTAGATTGCCACCAAATATTGAAGATTTTTAGATTCATCTAGACTTGTGTATCTCTGTAGTGACAGGTTTTCAGCCTGTCGCCTAAAGACCACCATGGAATCCTCAAGTCCCTAAGTCACCTCTTACACACCCACATGAAGAAATGGGTTGATGTTATTGTAAGCCTTCATCAATAAAATCAAGAGGAACAAATAATACTGCAATGAAACAAAGAATATAGTCAAACTTATTTATTAAGACAATATTTACACATGATAAGTTACAATAAATAGGTATTTTATTATCTTATAGTCAGATCTTTGATTTAATCTTAAAACTATAAAATGAGATAATTTCATTGAAGTATGGCCGTTCGAATAGGCCATATATAACAGCTGTCAAAATCGTGTTATATATATATATAGCTATGACATAAGGTCTATTTCTCTTTATTGACATGTCTTTAGTATGGGTTTGAAAGCTGTCAAATATTACTAGTACCTATGTTAATTCAGAGCAGATAGTTGTATGAAGAATGTCGCGGTCCAATAAATGCATTATAAAAAAACTTCGATACCGCGTTTCTGGCAGTTCTGTCAAATATGAAATTGTCATCAGCGCCATCTCGAGGCTGCGTTGAGAACTATTGAATTACGCTATTATAGCCTTGTGCTGTGTCCTAGTATGTGAGTTGAGAGCGGGGGACTGTGCGAATGCGGCGGGGCAGCGCACGCACTAGTAAAAAAAATTAATACCGCGTTTCAGGCGGTTCGATCTAATGCGAAATTGTCATCAGCGCCATCTAGATGCTGCGTTGAGAACTTTTGAACCGGGGACCTATGCTATTCTATAAGATCGATCTCGAGTTGCTCGAGTTGTTTATGCAAGTCATAACCAGATGGCGTTGCGTTAGGGTGAAATTTTAACAGTTGACATTTGGTATATAACTCAAATGTTAAAATCTCAACCTATACAGGGTGTAAGAGACGGTGTAACGAAAACTTTGCAGGCGTGATCAGACCATGTTTCCCAACATAGCCTCCATAGAAAAAGTTGTTCAGTTTCATTGTCTGATCAAGCCTGCAAAGTTTTCGTTACACCGTCCTTAACACTCTGTATTCAACTAGACAAACTTCACACTCCGATTATGCTATAATAGCCTTGTGCTGTGTCCTAGTATGAGAGTTGAGCGCGGAGGACTGCGCGAAGGCGGCGGGGCAGTGGACGCACTGGTAAAGAACTTTAAGCGTTTACGCGTTTCAGGCAGTTCTATTTAATACGAAATTATCTCTAACGCCATCTCCAGCCTGCGTTGAGAACTATTTAACAGCGCCATCTCGAGGCTGTGTTGAGAACTACGCTATAATAGCCTTGTGCTGTGTCCTAGTATGAGAGTTGAGAGCGGAGGACTGAGCGAAGACTGCCGGGATATGAATGAATCAGTAAAAAAACTTTAATACCGCGTTTCAGGCGGTTCGACCCAAAGCTAAATTCTCATCAGCGCCATCTTTAGCTATGTTGAGAACTATTTAACAGTGCCATCTAGGGTTTGCGTTGAGAACTATTTAACAGCACCATCTCGAGGCTGTGTTGAGAACTATTGAATTACAGTATAGCCTTGTGCTGTGTCCTAGTATGAGAGTTTAGAGCGGAGGACTGAGCGAAGGCGGCGGGGCAGTGGACGCACTTGTAAAAAAGTTCGATACCGCGTTTTAGGCAGTCCTATCAAATACAAAATTGTCTCTAGCGCCATCTTTAGCTATGTTGAGAACTATTAACAGCGCCATCTCGAGGCTGTGTTGAGAATTACGCTATAATAGCCTTGTGCTGTGTCCTAGTATGAGAGTTGAGAGCGGAGGACTGAGCGAAGACTGCCGGGATATGAATGAATCAGTAAAAAAACTTTAATACCGCGTTTCAGGCGGTTCGACCCAAAGCTAAATTCTCATCAGCGCCATCTTTAGCTATGTTGAGAACTATTTAACAGTGCCATCTAGGGTTTGCGTTGAGAACTATTTAACAGCACCATCTCGAGGCTGTGTTGAGAACTATTGAATTACAGTATAGCCTTGTGCTGTGTCCTAGTATGAGAGTTGAGAGCGGAGGACTGCGCGAAGGCGGCGGGGCAGTGGACGCACTTGTAAGGCCGCTCGCCTGTGTGCGTGCGTCGGTGTTTTGCTAGGACTGCGTTCGTCTGAAAAACACAAGAAAAATGTGTACAAATAACGGCAGAAAAACGTCTAATTCCCGCTCTTATCTTTTCGTGTGGAACACCGAGTCGTCCAACGACCCGAGGACCCTGGTGTCAGAGTTTTTCAACCGCCAACTATTAACAGGCCTCTGACACACAAAATTTGCGACCAAGTCAACTAGCATTTTCAGTTGGAAGTTACATGGGCTTTCATCCTTTGCGGGGTAGGCAGAGCGTGAACGGCCGCAAATTTATACAGTTTTTTTTGTACACCTTCATGTTACCCCATTTCTACAATGTCGTAAAAAGCGACCAAGAGATAAAAAAATATGATGGATCCAGAGAGCAGCGTTCTCTGTTAATATCTACAATATCTTGCACTGCGCTCGCCAATCCGCCTGCCAAGCGTGGTGAGTATAATTGTTTTATTCATTAAAAGAATTTCTAGTGCTGTGTGATGCCGGCTTAGAATAGCATCACCCCACATCCTTCCCGCGGGTGTCGTAAGAGGCGACTAAGGGACTCGAGGGTATTGGCGTATTACAGTTTTTAGGCGACAGGCTGACAACCTGTCACTATAGTAATACACATGTTTTCTGGAACAACCTTGGAAAACAATCCCCAAAAATGTCGGACGTGGCAATAGCGACCGTATTCTTACGACCTTTATAGCTCTGCCTACCCCGCAAGGGATAAAGGCGTGATATATGTATGTATGTATGTAGAATTTCTAGAATGCAATGAAAAGTTGATAGCTTTAAAGACTTTGATACATAATTATTTTGTGATGTTGGTATTTGTACATAAATCGATGCATGACTAAACAGATAAAAGAGTCCGCGATTCTATTAGGAACATAAAATTGTTACTATTTACAATGATTAATTCATTTATTCAGTGACAGTATTGTATTGTAACTCTGTTGTTATCTATGTCTGTCTATATCTGTTGTTATAGTGTCTGGTTGCTGTCTATGATCACTTAGACGGCGGTCGTTACACAACCATGTCAGAAGCCTGCTACTTGTAGTAGGCGGTTGAAAAATTCTGACACTAGGGTTCATCGGGTCGTTGGACGACTCGGTGTCCCACTCGAAAAGAAAAGAAGATTGTAACTCTCTGACATTCATTGTGAATTTACTTGGAAATAAACGATTGAATCTTGAATCTTGAAAATTGATACTGTGATAAATTTTTGCATGCTATAGACTAAATATAGATAGCTAATTAGGTCATAAGGCAACCTACTTATATAAATGTTTTGTAACGCTTTTTTGTAAACCCTATTAAAAGCAAATACATACATACATATATCACGCCTTTATCCCTTGCGGGGTAGGCAGAGCGATAGTTGCCGTAAGAATACAGCCACTATCGCCGCGTCTGACATTTTTGAGGATTGTTTTCCAAGGTTGTTTCAGAAAACATGTGTATTACTATAGTGACAGGTTGTCAGCCTGTCGCCTAAAAATTGTAATACACCAATTCTCTCGAGTCCCTTAGTCGCCTCTTACGACACCCGCAGGAAGGATGTGGGGTGATGCTATTCTAAGCCGGCATCACCCTCACTTGGGGGAGGCATGTCCAGCAGTGGACTGTTGTGGCTGAAGTAGTTACCTGGAAAGCTCTGCCGCATATATCGCAGACCTTGGTCTTGGGCTCCCTGATCTTCTGGTGGACCCCCTTGATGTGAACCTTCATCGCCCATCCCGACCCTAAGTACTGGAATGCAAAAACAAATACATACATAAATCACGCTTTCATCCCTTGCGGAGTATGCAGAGCGTTAACTGCCGTAAAAATACGATCGCTATCGCCACGTCTGACAAATATAGAGGGCCGTTTGAGATAATTTGTGTATCACTATAGTGACAGGTTGTCAGCCTGTCGCCTAAAAGTTGTAATACACCTGGAACCCTCAAGTCCCTTAGTCGCCTCTAAGTCGTCACAAATACAATATGTAAAAATATTTGCTGCAAATATTTTTGGGGTGAACTAGCCCATAAAACTGAACAATTTTTCCCCAGAAATATAGGAATTATGAGAAGAGTAATCAGGTTTCATGAGACTGTAGTGGTTGTTCATATACTAGAGGGAGGAATGACAGGCTCACCTTGTCACAAAGCTCGCAGTAGTGCTTGGTCTGCTTCTGATAGAACAGTATGTAGTGGTTGTTCATGTACTAGAGGGAGGAATGACAGGCTCACACAAATCACGCCTGTATCCCTGGCGGGGTAGGCAGAGCGTTAACGACAGTAAAATTATGGTCGTTATCGCCATATCTGACAATTAATGTTTGAGGGTCGTTTCAGCTAAGTTGTGTATCACTATAGTGACAGGTTGTCAGCCTGTCGCCTAAAATTACAATACACATAAGACCCTTGAGTCAGCTCGTACGACACCCACGGGAAAGAAATGGGGTGATGCTATTCTAAGCCGGCATCATCACATGATTGTAAGACCGGAGGAATGACAGGCTCACCTTGTCACAAAGCTCGCAGTAGTGTTTGGTCTGCTTCTGATGGAACAGTCTGTAGTGGTTGTTCATATACGACTTGCGGGAGAAAATCTTGCCGCAATCCGGACACGGGACACTGAAATTAAAAATCCTTTACTCCCTCATTGCTTCTATTATATTTTGAAATATGGCGTTCACATCTACATCTAGAGGCGTATTTTGCCAATCTCGAAGTGTAGGTGTAAAAATATTAGCTGCAAATATTTTAAAGGGTGAATCTGAAATCATGAAACTGAACAACTTTCCGCAAGAAACAAAGTACACACAATTTGATTTGGTCGGTTGGTGATTTTGTATTGGTGGTCCAAAATTTTTTTTCGTTTTTCGACCCATGTTCCTTGGGGAAAGTTGTTCAGTTTCATGGGCTGGTTCACCCCTTAAAATATTTGCAGCAATTTTTTTTACACCCTGTATATTGCTACGTAGAAGTAACACCAAGTGGCAGACCACTTGGTTGAGGGAGAGTCCACAACACAGGAGACCCTAGTCTGACGACTATGGGCTGTGGTGCGCAAAACTGTGTAGGTATTAACAGAAACTACATACATACAAACATACATATATCACGGCTTTATCCGCTGCGGGGTAGGCAGAACGTTAACAGCCGTAAGAATACGGTCGCTATTGCCACGTCCGACATTTTTGAGGATTGTTTTCCAAGGTTGTTTTTGAAAACATGTGTGATACACATGTTTTCAAAAACAACATGTGTATCACTATAGTGACAGGTTGTCAGCCAGTTGCCTAAAAATTGTAATACACTAATTCTCTCGAGTCCCTTAGTCGCCTCTTACGACACCCGCGGGAAGGATGTGAACAGAAACTAGATATTATAATTATCTTTCTTTACTTGCCGAATTATTCGGCCGAATATTCGGTTCGGCTTTTTCCCGAATATTCGGCCGAACATTCGGTTTCGGTGAAACCTATGTTCGGCCTATCACTGGATTAGATAACACGTCATACTCACATGATTTTCCTGGCCGCTACTAGCGGGTTATGGGCTATGGTGGTCTTCAAGTGAAGTCTGTACTTGGCTTGGCTCGGGAACTGTTTGTCGCATTCTACACAATACGTGAGCTCCGGTTTCACCTGTAAATTTCAAATGAGATTCTCTTTTGGAGTGGGACACCGAGTCGACCCGATGAAACTAGGGTTCAGTGGCACGTTAAGCCGTAGGTCACGGGTGCTGTCTATGATCACGACGGCAGTCGTTACACAACCATGTCAGAAGCCTGCTACTTGCAGACGGCGGTTGAAAAGAGAGAGATCTTCCAATTTTTATAGTAAGATAGCGCTAGTAGTTTTTTTATTTTTAACAGTACCACAGATAATATAATACTACTAGAGTAGTACAGATACCTAACGTCATAGAGGGAGTTCGATTGGCTATTGGCAGGCTATTTGATATGTCGACACAGCGCGTGTGTTGCTAGCGACATCTATACGTAGTCTGTAAGTTTAGGTACTTATCTTTTTGTAAACAAACTTTGTATGACAGTGACACTTCAGAACCGTCAGTTTAGTACGAGGTTTGTTTACAAAAAGATAAGTACCTAAACTTACAGACTATAAGTTATTTATTGGATACTTTGTATTGATGTCATTCGTATTGAAAAAATATTGCAAAAATGTGAACAATTTAGCGTGTTTTCCGTCTCAAAACATCTTAATTAATGTACATACATACATATATCATGCCTTTATCCCTTGCGGGGTAGGCAGAGCGTTAACGACCATAAGAATACGGTCGCTATCGCCACGTCTGACATTTTTGAGGATTGATTTCCAAGGTTGTTCCAGAAAACATGTTTATCACTATAGTGACAGGTTGTCAGCCTGTCGCCTAAAAATTGTAATACACCAATACCCTCGAGTCCCTTAGTCGCCTCTTACGACACCCACGGGAAGGATGTGGGGTGATGCTATTCTAAGCCGGCATCACACGGCACTTAATTAATGTATTTATAAGTTTCCAATACTTTGTTCTTTGCCTTTATTTCAGACTCTTCAGTTACATTCGCTACCACTATCGCAATCTATTGTTTTTTTGGACTAATTTCATTAAGTAACGAATGTGACCCTATGACAGTACGTACCTTTTTGTCGATGACGGCGGGATGCGTGTTGCTCATGTGTCGTCTGAGACAATGGTTGTCCTTGAACTGTTTGTTGCAGATCTTACACTCCGGCGGCAAGTGTTTCAGTCTGGAAAAAATTACATAGACATGATGCCGGCTTAGAATAGCATCACCCCATTTCTTCCCGCGGGTGTAGTAAAAGGCAACTAAGGGACTCGAGGGTTTCATGTGTATTACAATTTTAGGCGACAGGCTGACAACCTCTCACTACAGTGATACGCAAATCATTTGGGCCCTCAGTACTTGTCAGACGTGGCGATAATGACCGTAAGTTTACGTTCGTCAACTCTCTGCCTACCCCGCATGGGATGAAGGCATGATTTATGTATATATGTATGTAAAATTACATAGAAGCCGAGCGATTAAAGAAAGGATCTATACGGGGTGTAAGGGAGAGCGTTCCGAATATTGATAGGGTGCAAGCACACCATGAAACTGAACAACCTTCCCCTAGGAACATATGTCAGGAAACGTCCAAAAATTTTTGGATTCCCATAGTAAATGCAGTCGGCTGATCGCGATTTTGTATGGAAGGTCGAAAATTTAAAAGTTTACTCTCAATCCGAAAAAAATGTTTCTATTGTCTGGATTAAGCGTCAGACCAGAGCATAAAATTAAATCCCTAATTTTACAATACTGGGAACGAATCATAAAACCCTCTCAGTTTTCCCTGACATTCCAGCTATACCCTCGATTCACTGACTTTCCCTGACCACCTTAAGCGTCAATTATAATGAGTGTGGCCGCAGAGGAGAGGAATCAAAATCAGATATTTGCAGAAATTTATATTAAAGGTCAAAATGACATAAAAATACTTAATTATTCCTAAGCTAAATTTGTATGCGTCCGATGCTAGGTACGCGCGTTCCGAAAGTGTCCTAATGTACGTAATCAAGCCGGCGATGCACATTGCAGTGGCACGTTGTGCAGTCCTTGCAATTTGGTGGTCGGCGCGATCGATGACCGGTGGTAGAGCGAGGGCTAGGTATCTACATAATACGTCCCTAACATTTCCCTGACTTTCCAGAATGTGGACACCCTGATATTTTTTTTATTATTATTGCTTTGACTACAAGGCCATCAGCATAAAAAGATGGACACCCTGATACGCTTACCTGATGTGCATGGCGACTCCGTTCTTGTTCTTGCTGCGGTTCCCGCAGTAGTGGCATATGGAGTGTCTGTGGAGGCTGCGGTAGTGGTACGCGAAGTCTTTGAACGAACTGGCAATATACGGTTACATTTAATTATAGTCTGTAAAATATAGGATGATCCCTTGACGTTTGTGACTTAGGAGCAAATGCTATGACTTTAGGTCCATTATCCTAGTACACATACATATATCACGCCTTGTAACACGTGTAAAAAGATTAGCTGCAAATATTTTAAGCGGTGTATCAGTCCGTGAAACTGAACAACTTTTCCCAAGAAACATAGGTCGAAATATGAGAAAATTTTTTGGACCACCCATACAAATTAACTAAGTCGGTCGTTCGTAATTTTTAATGGGTGGTCCAAATATATTTTTTCGTATTTTGACCAAAGTTGTTCATTAAGGCGGGATTACAATAAGGCGGGCTTACAATAAGGCGGGAATCAACTGAGTGAGATGACGATTGAGTTTAAAGGCTTAACGTGCCTTCTGAAGCACAGAACCCTCAGGAATCTTACTTGTAAACGGCTCTATGGTGTTTGCAGATCTTGCAGGTCCAGTAGAAGGCGTGTGACTCCGCGTGCTGACGCAAGCACGCGTTCCAGTGCAGCGGCACCGTCGTGCGGCACAGCTTACACCTGCGATACATACATACATACATATATCACGCCTTAAACCCTTGCGGGGTAGGCAGAGCGTTAACCGCCGTAATAATACGGTCGCTATCGTCACGGCTGACGTTTCTGAGGATTGTTTTCCAAGGTTGTTTCAGAAAACATGTGTATCATTATAGTGAGAGGTTGTCAGCCTGTCGCCTAAAGATTGTAATAAACCAACACCCTCGAGTCCCTTAGTCGCCTCTTACGACACCCGCGGGAAGGATGTGGGGTGATGCTATTCTAAGCTGGCACAAAACATTTGAATCATTAAAAAAAAGAAATTTGAACTTGAATTTGAAGTAATGGGACATACCTTTTGACCATGTTGTGTTTATTCCAATGCGCTCGGAGGGAGGGCTGGTCGGGACACGATTCATTGCACTCCAGACATTTGAACGGACCAGGGTTCTGAAAAATATACAAAACTGAAACATGTTAATTTTTTTTCTAGTTGTTAACTCAAACTCAAATTATTTTTCATTTATCTTTTTGATGGTCAAGTATTAGTCATTGTTAAAAATAGAAATATTTAGGATACATTGCCGTGTGATGCCGGTTTAGAATAGCATCACCCCATTTCATCCCGCGGGTGTTGTAAAAGGCAACTAAGGGACTCGAGGGTTTCATGTGTATTACAATTTTAGGCGACATGCTGACAACCTGTCACTATAGTGATACACGAATCATCTGAAAGGGCCCTCAATCCTTGTCAGACGTGGCGATAACGGCCGTAAGTTTACGATCGTTAACGCTCTGCCTACCCCACAAGGGATAAAGGCGTGATTTATGTATGTATGTATGTAGGATACATACATTTTACTATTTCTTACAACAGTTTTAACCACTTGGTTCCACGTCAAATCGCCTAGGTTAGGTAGCGGACCCCGACAGAGACCGGGATAAGGCAAGGAGAATGAAAATGATGTCATACATTGCTATTTTTATACAAAAACATCCATACATACATATATCACGCCTTTTTTCCCTTGCAGGGTAGACAGAGCCTTACTGGCCGTAAAAATACGGTCGCTATCGCCACTTCTGGCAAATATAGATGGCCGTTTGAGATAATTTGTGTATCACTATATTGACAGGTTGTCAGCCTGTCGCCTAAAAGTTGTAATACACCTCAAAACCCTCAAATCCCTCAGTCGCCTCTTACGACACCCACGGGTAGGAAATGGGATGATGCTATTCTAAGCCAGCATCACACGGCATACAAAAAACAGTTTAAGGTAAATTTAAGAATTAACTCATTTGACCTGCCACGGTCCAAAACCCTATTTTTACTTACATCAGATTTCAATATATGGCTGAAGGTCTTATGCCGTTTTATATCGATGGCACTGTCACATTCCTTCCTACACTTGTCACAGAACAGGGACACCTTTTTCACCTTCTTATTAGGTTTCACGTATTTACCCAAATTATCAATTTCAGACTCCGTAAGCATATCTTCCTTGAAAACTGATTGGTATTTACTTAAATCAACTTCATTGTTTCTCGTTTTGGTAGCATGCTTGTTGAATAAAAGTCTTTTCTTCTCTTTTTTGACCGATTTTTTTTCGGTTTCGACTTTAATTTCTGTCTCCGATTGTTCGGATATTTCGTTGTGATCAGGAAAGTCATCATAGATATCTATTTCAGAAAATGCATCTATTTCTTCTTTCACTGTTTTTGCTACAATATTTTTGTAATCTACGCATTCTTTATAATCTTCTGTGATTGGTGGTATTTCTGTATTGTCTATGATTTTGAGATCGGCATAATTTTTGTCAATAATTACTTCGTGTCTATGATAATCTTCAATTTTGTTATTTGTTATAATGTCTAGTTTTTCTAAATTAAAATAAGTTAAGTTTGATAATGTTTTGGGTGGTGCCATATCCTGTAAACAGAAATAGAAATAATATGTTAAACACAAAAAGTATACAATGGGATTTTTTTTTGTTTGTTTAGTTCCTAATAGATGGCGCTCGCAGCGAATCATAGGGTGCAATATCCATAGATAGGGTGCAATATCCATAGATTAGTACTAAACAAAATTTTATCAGGCACTGAACTTGATTAAAATAACTTTTTTAAAAAGAGAACCGACTTCTACGGACATATAAAAGAGTTTACCTCCATTTTTTTGTCGGTTAATGTGCCTAAAACCTTCTCCTAAGCCTGACAAATACTTTCCTGAAAACCGCATCAAAATCGGTTCATCCAAACGCTAGATAATCGCGGACAAACATACATACATACTAGTGATGTAACGAATATTCGTATTCGCATTCGCGAATATTCGCATGTTTTTGCACATTCACATTCGCATTCGTATTCTAAAACGGATTCGTAAGTGTTTGTATTAACTCTGCAATCAAATGCGATTGCATAATAACAAACAACAATATTCAGCTCGCGCGGCCAATCAGTGACCACATTTAAGCCACAGATATACGACGCTAAGTCTAAGAACTGAACATTCGTATTCGCATTCGCATTCGCGAATGCTTAAATTTGAACATTCGTTACATCACTAATACATTCAAGTCAAAGTTGGTTAAAAGTACAAGAGTATATTTTTTATAAATACCTTTTGATAAAGCATCTGTCGTAGCATCATCTGGGCGTACTGCACCTGGTACTGGAAGTTGTGCATCTTCCTGAGGACAGCCGAGCACTCCCAGCACAGCCACACACCCTCCGGATCCTGCGACAATCAAACACACATTTAAACATTCACACACATACGTACATATAGTCAAATCAAATCAAATCATATAAAAATATTTTGGACCTCCCATACGTAATTACTAACCTGCCAAGTCAATATGTATGGAAGGTCCATAAATTTTTCTCACATCTATGTTTCTTGGGGAAAGTTGTTCAGTTTCATGGGCTGATTAACCCCTGACAATACTTGCAGCTAATATTTGTGCACCTTATATATCACGCCTTTATCCCTTATGGGGTTAACTGCCATAAATCCATGGCTGCTATCGCCACGTCTGACAAATATTGAGAGGCCTTTCAGATTCATCTGTCACTGTAGTGACAGGTTGTCAGCCTGTCGTCTAAAAGTTGTAATTACACATGAAACCCTCAAGTCCCTTAGTTGCCTTTTGCAACACCCACGGGAGTGAAATGGGGTGACACTATTCTAAGCCGGCATCACACAACACATAAAAAAAATTACCGTTATTATTTTAAGAAGTGTTATAAGCTTTGGCATCACATCTATTAATATGTGGGTTACATACATACACTTTGTAACATTTTGTTACAAAGCTAATACTAACGAAAGAAGTGGAAAAAAACATGCCAGTGATGGGATTTGAACCCACATCTTCTGTCTTGCCGGGTTACATGTACTAACTGCTACACCACAGTTGGCTCTGCCCGGGTGGTGTCACGAAACAGAAGACATGGGTTCAAATCCCATTTGTGGGGTGAATTTTTAAATAATACCGGATTAAAACACCAAGTATTTGTTATTTTGTAATTTGACATTTCTACAAAATAGTAAACATTCAATGAAAGACTCATTTAAACATACAAGAACATTTACAAATACAAAGAAAGAAAGAAAACAGTACCTACAAAAAAGTGTATGAAATGAAAGTTAAAAATAAAAAACTATAAGTTTAAAAAAAAACTACACCTGTATACACCAACCCCTTAAATTTTTTAGTATAATTGTGTAGTTAAATATCAAAGTACGGTACGTCCAGTCTAAGTAAAAAATGGGAAATGACAAAAGTTTTTTTTTTTTTTTTTTTGCGGGTAGGCGTCGCCCATAAAACAGCTGTTTGTGTTACTTGTATAAATAATTTAATTTAAAATACTTACACAGTATTAATTCACACATGAAATAGTTTATTCACCCAGTTAATTCAACACCAGTGCGCACATTAATCAACTTTCACTTTATAACCACTTTTTGAATCACTTATCGCCTCAACCTGCAATGGAACTATCATCACAGCTGTCATCCACCTCTGCTGACATGGCTGCACTGTTTGCCCGCATGAGCACTTTTGAAGAGCGACTCCTGAAGGTAACTGCTTCACCCGCTGCTGGGTACACAGATCTGTCGGCCCTGTCCAGTGACTTCTTGGAGTTCAAGACCTTGGTTTGGCAAGCCCTTGGTAAACTTAAGGCCCAAACTGAGCTGTTGTCGCTGGGCCTGGACCGCCATGAAACATTCCTGCGGCGCAAGGTCCTTCTTTTCCATGGGGTTGCTGAAAGAAAGGAAGAAAAAGTTGAGGAAGTGATTCTTTCAATATTATCCGACAAAATGCAGTTGTCCGACGTAAATATTACTGACCTGCAATCTTGCCACCGCTTGGGTTCTGCTTCGTCAAAGCCTCGTCCAGTGCTGGTACGGTTCCGCGACTTGGAGGTACGGCGTCTCGCTTGGGATTCCAAGACTTCACTGAAGAGCTCCGGTATCATCATATCCGAGTTTCTCACGAAGTCTCGACACGATCTATTTATGGAGGCTCGTAAACATTTCGGAGTGAGAAATTGCTGGACATCGGAGGGTAGGGTCGTCGTGCTGCTGCCGGACAAGTCTCGCAAAAGGATAGAAGTCCTCAGCGAGCTGAAGAGATTGATGGCCGTATATCCGCCGTTCAGGGACTCCTCGTCAAATCGCCGCTCGGACTCAACGGACCCGCCGCAGAACAAGAGTAAGGCACAGTCGTCGCAACCTGCCGCGGGTGGCCGGGTCCTAAGAAACCGCCCGACATGAATGTTTCTAGGCTGTCTCTTCAATTTAGTCACGTATGAATTCGTTTTTCTTGTAAAGGTAGTTTTTAAATATAATTTTATTTGTAATTTCGGGTAAAACTTGTGTTGTACGGCTGCTTTGCAGGTTATAATTTGTTATTTTTTTTATTTGACAGCTGACAAAACTGTTACCACAGATCACTCATGTGTTGTGTCTTAAAGGTGTAACCATCCATTCACTCCGCGTACCTACTCACTCACTTGCTTTTCGAACCGATTTTGCGTTTCGTTGCAAATTATAAAATCTTTTATTATGTGTTAAGATTAAGACTGTGTGTATTTGTTTCTTGTTTGCTCGATTTAGTGTTAGTTTTTCTTACAGCAAGCCGCGGCTGGTGTTGTTTTGGCTGGCAAATCATTTATATTAGTTTAAACTATTATTTATTTTAAATTTTGTAATTATTTTCATATATATTTTTATATGTAGTATTTATATATTTTTATTTTATGGATAATTTGGTGGATATAGATGATAGTTTTTTTTCTTGTTCCAACTCCTCCGTTGAATTTCTTAGTGCTGACAGTGATGATGACAGTTCCATAACTCTTGCTCAAAATCTCTCTATCCATGACCAACTTTACGTCAATTTCTCTAAATTCCCGAATAATTTCAATGTGGTCCACATCAACGCTCAGAGTATTCCTTGCCACTATCCTGATCTACTGGCATCCTTCAGCAATTCTCCCATTGATGCAATATTAATTTCTGAATCCTGGTTAAAACCTTCTCTTTCTTCTTATCAATTTCCTCTTCCGGGCTTTAAACTAATCCGGAATGACCGCACGGGCAAGGGAGGTGGCGGTGTTGCTATGTACCTGCGTGGTGATATCGTGCACACTGTTGTCAGTGCTTCTCCTTCTTCTTCTTCTTACTTAAAGACAGCCGAACACCTATTTGTCGAAGTAACAATTCACCATAAAAAGGTACTGCTTGCCGTGTTTTATAGCCCATCCTTAACAATCGACTACTTTGACTCTCTCGAAAGTTTGCTCGGTTTACACTGTCCAAACTATGAGCACATTCTCTTACTGGGTGACTTTAACACGTGCTTGCTTAAAAATGACGTACGCTCCGAGAAACTGCAATCTCTCTTGTCCTCGGTCAACCTTCACATTCTTCCACTCTCTTCTACGCATCACGTGCCCAACCGTGTCCCTTCCCTTCTCGATTTAATGATAACCTCTTCTTTAGAGAATATTGCTGTCCACGGACAATTCCCTGCGGGCTGCTTTTCTCATCATGACCTTCTCTTTCTTTCTTATAAAATCCGTCCCCCAAGGCGTAAACCAAAATTCCTTCATCTGCGTAGTTTTAGGGGTGTAAACTTGGAGGCTTTGAGAAGGGATGCGTCCAATGTTGACTGGGCTCCAGCTCTTTCAGCTGATCTCATTGACACGAAAGTTCAAATCTTACATGACACTTTGTTAAGGCTGTTTGATGTTCATGCTCCAGTGAAAAAAGTTAAAATGAAGCATTCTCCTGCTCCCTGGCTAACGGACAGCATTAAGGCTTTCATGTTGAAGCGAGACAAAGCTTACATTAAATATAAAAAGTGCCGCTCTGATCGTAACTTGTCCCGTTATAAACTCCTTCGAAACCACTGTAGGCGTCTGTGTAGAGATGCCAAAAGACGCCACATACACAATTCCATACAAGAATGTAATCCTACCCAGGTGTGGAAATTTCTTAGAACTCTTGGCATAGGTAAAATTTCACCAACTTCCAATTCATTCTTTGATTTAAACCTGCTTAATCAACATTTCTCTTCTCCGCCTGCAACTATTGATGCTAGTGTTAAATCTGACACTATCGCATTTCTTAATAGCAATCAGCAATTACCACCTTGCTCTTCTTTTACCTTCACCCAGATTGCTGAGAACGATGTTAGGAAGCATGTTCTCTCCATCACTTCAACTGCTGTGGGCAATGATAATGTTTGTTCCCGAATGATCCTGCTTATTCTCCCTGAACTCCTGCCAATACTAACACATATCTTTAATCATTCTTTGGCTACGAGTTCTTTCCCGTCTACTTGGAAACAAGCGGATGTTATTCCTCTCCCTAAAACATCCAACCCATCTGCCTTTTCCGATTTTCGTCCTATTTCCATCCTACCTTTCCTGGCCAAAGTCCTTGAACACATTGTCCATCAGCAGCTTGTATCATTTATTACATCTAATAGTCTACTTTCTCCCTATCAATCTGGCTTCCGACCTGGTCACAGTACCGTTACTGCTCTGCTCAAAGTCACTGATGACATTCGCTTAGCAATGGAAAACAAGTCAGTAACGATCCTTGTCTTGCTTGACTTTAGCAGTGCCTTCAATTCCGTAGACTTTGATGTACTTCTCTCCATTCTTCGCTCTCTTAACATTTCTGACTCGGCAATCTTGTGGTTCAACTCATATCTTCGCGGTCGTTTGCAGCGGATCCGCTCGGACGAGGATTCCTCTGACTGGTGTGATCTTGTGGCGGGCGTACCGCAGGGTGGCGTTCTATCTCCTCTTCTTTTCTCTCTTTTTATTAACACTATCACTACCGTAATTTCTTCCAACTTCCATCTTTACGCAGACGACTTACAGATCTACCGGCACTGTCGTGTTGCTGACATCATTGGAGGGATTGAGGATATCAATGCAGATCTCAATAATGTTTTGAAATGGGCTAAGTCTTTCGGCCTATCAGTCAATCCCAAAAAGTCCAAAGCATTAATTATCGGTAGTCCCTATATGACTCGACAGCTGGACTATGCCTCTCTACCTCCAGTCACATACGACGGTGTTACCATCTGCTTCACTAACACTGCCAAGAATCTTGGAGTGCTATTGGACAGTAACTTATCATGGAAACCTCAAGTCAATGAACTAAGTAGAAAAATGCACTACTCTTTTCATTCACTCAAATGCTTCCAAAGTTTTCTACCCTTAAGCACAAAGATTTCTCTTGCTCAATCTCTTCTGTTACCTATTTTGGACTACGCCGACTCCTGCTACGTAGATGCCACTGAGGAGCTTTTGAACAAGCTTGAGCGCCTCCAAAATCTGTGCATCCGATTTATTTTCGGACTGCGCAAGTACGATCATGTTTCCCAGTTTCGGTCTCAGCTCAAGTGGCTCCCAATTCGCCTTCGCAGGAATACTCATATTCTCTCTTCTCTCTATAACATTCTTTATAACCCATCTTCTCCGCCTTATCTTCGTGAGCGTTTTACTTTCTCGCGCCCACTAGATAAGCCATGTCGGTCTAACGTAAGGACCTTACTATCTATTCCTCATCATAAGACCGACTTCTACTCATGTTCCTTCACGGTCCACGCAGCCAGGTTATGGAACTCCCTCCCACACACTGTACGTGATAGTCCCTCTATCAATGTTTTTAAGAAGCGAGTTAAGGAACACTATCTTTCTCTTCCAAATTAACCAGTATATATTTATACGTATTATATTATTTTTAGTATGTATTTTATAATGTATATTTATTATTATTTATATCTGTAGTTGTATGTAATATTTTAGTTATATTTCGTATGTATTTCCTGTTATTATCTGTAAATATTAATCATCTCGTATTCATAGCTATTGTGCACGTCTCATCCGCCTTTCGCCAAATGCCATTTCTCTCCTGTAGGTCTGCTGTAAGAAATTTCTTTTTTAGAGATAAGCAGTGCCTGTTGTGTCCATTTTATTTATGTTTTTTTTCCTGTAAAATTTCTTGTGTACAATAAATGGTAAATAAATAAAGTTTGTTTTTAAGTTATAGGTTTATTTAATTCATGTTTTTTTTATTTAGGCTACTCGAGGTAGAGGTAAATGTTGAAGAAAATACACAAAAATAACAAATAAGTATCTGCTGATGCTAGAAAATAACGATAAATTTTGGACATACCGGACTTTGTTATATACCAGCGTAACATGTCGGTTTTTGAAAAAACTTTTGATACAGTCTTTTTTCGGGCTTTGTCAGGATTCACCACGTGTATTTTGAAGTAATGATTGTCCATTTTAAACAAAGATATTTAATAAAAACTTCGACCGCAAAGTTAACTTCTCGCGCAAGATTAAGGAACTGGTAGCCATCTTGGATGCCATCCTTTACTCTGATTGGCCGACGTGGACCTGCTTGAGTTTGATATATACTTGTCAATGGATGTGCCGCCGTTTGAAAATAATCGACTATTCCGTTATTTTCATGAGGATTTATGTGACTTATCTCGTTTTGGATAAAACAGTCGTGTACAGTTTTAAATTTGAAATTTGGCGCCATTCATAGTTCACTTTTGACCAGATGTGTGACTTACCGGAGTTTGTTATTTATCTACACAATTAATGGTGATATATTTATTTATTTAAAACATGTCAAAACCTTAACTTAAAACATGCAATCCATAAAACCTACTTCGTCAATCAAACAGCCAGAACCTTGCCAACCCCTTAAATCGCTATCTATTTGAAAAAACAGTATCAAAATCAGTTGCATTGATATGAAATTGTTATAACAGGCAGATAAAGAAATGTGAAAAGCGATCTTAAGGTGTACTATATTAATGAGAAGTATAGTTCAAAATGAAATCGCTTTTCACATTTTTTTATCTGCCAATTTCATTCAATTTCATATCAGCAGGTTTATGTTTTGTACAAATCACATTATTTAAAAGTGTGTTTATATGGGAATAAATGTCTGATATTGTGCAATAGTAAGTAAAAAAATTAGGTTTATAAATCTCAACGAAAATGTTCCAAATAGGGCATGAATATCGGAATCTCGGAATATCGTAATATCGGAATCCCGGAGCAAAAGTTCCGATATTACGATTTCGATACTAAGTGATCAAATATCGTAATATCGGATTGAGAAAACTTGATTTGAAAACACCTGGAACTTACTTTGGAAAAAACTGTGGTCATTATTATTATGTTCTCTTGACGCCCGTTACAGTCTTTTTATCTCACGAGCGCAGCTTAGCCATACTTGTGTGTGTTATCTCTTTCTCTTTTCGTTTTGGACACCGAGTCGTCATGAAAAAAATGGGTTCTTATATCTCTGGCCACCATCAATTATGCCTCGCCCATGGAATTCAACTTGTTGTCATCGATACATTATACAAAACAACTACTACTACCGAAACCGAACCAACAACTACTGATGAAGCCCTACCCGAACGGTCTTTTCAGCATGAAATCGAATCCCTTAACCGCTCAAACTCAGAAAGCGACGAAGATGACGAATTTGACGAGTCATCAATGATTGCGGTGGATTTGAAGTAGAAAGTGCACAAGTTCGTACTGGTGATCCAAGAATGTACAAATATTTAATTGGCAAAGTACGATGTCCTGTAAGATCAATCAAGAAGTCACCTCTCAAAGCCGATGCTTTAAAAGCTTACGTTTGTAAAGAATTTAAAGAAAGAATTTTCTAAAAATGAAAGACTGCATCTTCAAGCTTCTCATCGACATTAAATTAGATGTATCCTTTACAGATGAAGAAATCAAAAGATTGACCGATCTTAATCGTACTTTAAAAGTGGTAACATTGATTGTCCTATCTCTTTGCCAACGTGACGCTGTATACAGCAGACACAGCATTGAAATTTATGCTTAATAAACTTGACCAGCAAAACACATATTTGAGTTCTAATCTCGCTGCAAAATTGCGAAGCCGAATTAAAGAGAGACGGCTACTGATAACAGGTGTTTTACACTACCTTCATGATGCTGAAAGCTTTTACAGTTCTTTAGAAAATTATACATTTCAGTGACGAAATATGTGAGAGCATTGTAGGTCTGTTAAAACGCCTCAAATACAAAGAAAACGCAACTAGAACTAATATTGTCACAGAAATAGAGACGGAACAGACACCTGGTGTAACATTGTCATCCGATGAAGATGATGGGCCTCTTTCCAGGATTGCTACAGCAAAGAAGTTGGCACTGGAGCAAGAATTTCGGAAGGAAATGGAGAAATGAAAAAAAAACTATGCTTCCGTCTGATGAAATTGATATTTTAGGATTTGTCATAAACAGAAAAAGCCATATATGAGAATAAAGGTGAAAGAGGAGTTTACCTAACACAAGCATACACTTATCTTACATCAGTATTACCCACAAGTGTTAAAAGCGAGCGTGTCTTTTCGTCCGCAGGATATTTTTGTAATAAAATAAGGAGTTCACTGTCAGACAAAATGCTAGATGCCTTGTTGTTTTTAAGAACGCACTATCAAGAAAAACGTGTCTTTAAAAAATAATTTTGAGGCATTCAGCCGCTGTTTTTTATATTTTTGATAATTGTTTTTTTATTATTGTTGATTTTGCTTGCCTACTTTGATATTATAAAAAGTGTATTAATGTTGATTTTAAGAAAGTTTAGTAATGAGTGATAATAGTAACGAGAAATCTGTGATTTTGTGCTTATAAGTTCCATATTATGAACAATTCGATCTATAAACCTGTCTTTTATTTTTTCTTTATGTACCAAAATTGCGATCAACTGTCATACGGGTGCAAACCTGCTCTTGAAGATAGTCCCAATAAAGTGTGAAAAAGTGTAAATCTACTAACAAAACCTTAGTGAAAGTGCAGTTAAACACCTATAGATGCAGTGATAGTGTTATCCAAGTGCAAAATATAGTTTTTAGAAGCAAAAAGTGGCCGAAAATTGTGCGTGTGACACTAACGCCGCGAATATTTTCTTAGGCTACCCCCTAAATAAAAAAATGAAAATGACAACTATACCAACCAGTGTTGCCATTTTAAGGAAATAATTTCTACGAATTGAGAATGCGTTCTGAAACCCAAAACCCAACAACTATGGTTAATAATGACCAAAAGCCGAAAAAGTTATTTCAACAAACATTCCACCCTAGTATGTTTGAACATAAAGCCAACAATGCTACAACTAGCAAAGAAAATAAAAATGAAGGTGCTGCATTAGTAAGCCAATCTGAACCAACAAGCCCAGCCAAGAACCCCTTAGTTCCATGGCAAAGAATGCCTGATCAAAATCAAAAACGAAATAGATCACCAGACCAAGCTGATGAACAATGGACTACTCCAAAAACCAAGCTGATGAAGCGGAAACAAAATAAAGACGCAACTCGAATAAGCGCCCAGCAGCAACTATTAAATCAGCACAGAGGAATATACAGTGAGGAAAATATTGTAAATATTGACACCTCAAATAGTTTTTCGGACCTTGAAGTAGAGGAGCTAGAAACCGACCCCACTGAAGTTGATCCACCAACAATCAACCCCAATCAAAATGAACCTCCTAAGAACAATGAGAAGAAAAGAACCTCAAAGCCACCCCCTATCATGCTTTATGGCATTGAAGACCTACAAAAACTTTCTGAACTAATTGAAGAAGTAGTAAATAAACAAAATTACACCTATAAGGTTGTATCTAAAAACCAGTTAATAATAACAACCACAGATGTTGAAAACTACAAAAAAATTATTGAAACTGTGCGTGATAAAGGTCTTATCGGACATACCTTCACAAAAAAAGATGAAAAATGTACCAGGATAGTAATAAAGCACCTACACTATAGTACTCCTTTGGAGGAAATCACCAAGACAATAGAAGAAACTGGAAACAAAGTTAAAGGTGAAATTGTCACAGCACGTAAGAAAGGGACAAAAGAACCTCTAAATACCTTTTTTGTCAATGTTCTACCACATGAAAATAACAAAAATCTTAAAGATATCCAATACATCTATCACCAAAAAGTGAAAATAGAAGATCCTAAAAAACAAAAAGGCATAGTCCAGTGTATGAGATGCCAGCAATATGGACATAGCAAAAATAACTGTATGAGACCCTACCGCTGCGTTAAGTGTGCAGGACCACATAAAACCACAGACTGTTCAAAAGATAAAAACACACCAGCCATATGTGCCCTTTGCTCTGGAAGTCATCCTGCCAACTACAAAGGCTGTAAAATCTACAAAGAAATACTAGATAGAAAAATATCAAACCCACAAAAAAATAAGTACTTTAAGTCAGCTGATCCTCAGCATGTAGAGAAAATCACAATTCAAGAAGACTCAAACACGATCAAGCCGGATGAACCAAAATCCAACCAAATTATAAGAAACTTTAACAGACAATTCAACGATGTAGTAAAGAATGGCCCATTAAATTATATTGGAAACAATACAGCTCAGCCCATATCAAACAAGCAACATGATGTACACCAACAAAACTCACTGCCACAGGCAAGCCGACACGGTCCATACCAGGAGACCATGCCACCACAATCACATGACTATGTGCCTACTCACCAGAATATACCCTCACAATGCAATCAAAATATTCCTACCGAACCATCAGAAAATAGACTGGAGAGAATCCTCATCAAACAATCTGAAAAGATAGATCAACTTATATCACTAATGAGTAACATTATGAATCTTCTCAATGCACTTATTCTTAAATTGTAATCAATGGCTTGCCTTCGCATTGCCACCTGGAACCTCAATGGTATAACTACCAAGACAGATGAGGTAGAGTTATTCCTCAAAGAACACAAATTAGATATCCTGCTGGCATCCGAAACCCACCTTAATAATAAGAAAACTTGTAAAATTAATGGATACTCTGTGTACAACACGGATCATCCAAGTGGCTCATCCCAGGGTGGAGCAGCAGTAATTATTAAAAATTCTTTACGTCACCACCTACACAGTGAGTACAAGAAAGTTAACATACAGGCAACCACAGTGGCAGTAAAAGATACTAGGGGATACATAAATGTGAGTGCAATTTACTGCCCTCCGGGACGAAGCATTAAGGAAGAAATGTTTAAGGACTATTTCAGTACTCTTGGTAGCAGATATATTACAGGAGGAGATTGGAACAGTAAACACACGTCATGGGGCTCACGACTAACCACAACTAGAGGACGTGAACTCAAAAAGTGTATTGAAAGTCTCAGACTTCAAACACTGTCAACGGGAGAACCTACATATTGGCCAACAGACAGAAACAAAATACCAGACTGCTTAGATTTTTTTATCTTAAAAGGATTATCACACATGTACTTAGATGCAGTATCATGTTATGATACCTCATCAGATCATAGCCCTATTATTGGAAGCTTTAGTCTAACAGTTATCCAAAATGAGCAACAGGTAACGCTCTACAACTACAAAACAGACTGGAACGCTTTCTGCGAATATCTGGAAGCAGAAATAGATTTAAAAATCCCACTTAAAACCAGCACTGACATTGATGAGGCTACATTCTACTTAACAAATAAAATCCAGGAAGCTGCCTGGCGTTCAACTCCAGAGCTACAGCCAAAAAAAGAAAACTACAACATCCCCCTTATGATACGTCACCAACTTGAAGAGAAACGCCGACTACGAAGGCAGTGGCAACAAACCAGATTAAAGGCAGACAAAAGAGCTTTTAACGCCGCAGCTAGACAACTGGACAGCATCATAAAAGAAAAAAATGATGAAACATTCCACCAAAAACTTACATCACTGGGTGCAACAAAAAAGGACAACTACTCACTGTGGAAAATTACGAAACAGTTCAAGAAACCCCAACAACATGTCCCGCCAATTAAAACACCATTAGGAAACTGGGCGCGATCTCCCTGCGATAAAGCCGAACTCTTTGCACAACACCTTAGCAAAACTTTCACTCCAAACGAATCTCATATGGCTGACTTTGACGCAGAAATTGAAAGAGTAATAAATAGTGATCAACAAATGTCACCTCCGATAAAACCAGTTAATCCCAGAGAAATATTCAGAGAAATAAGAAAACTTGAAAATAAGAAAGCTCCTGGTTTTGACCTAATAACTGGAGAAGTGCTCAAACGCCTTCCGAGAAAGTGCATAGTATTTATTACTATCCTTTATAACGCAATCCTAAGAGTACAGCACTATCCCAAACTGTGGAAGGTGTCACAAATACGTATGATTCCGAAACCTGGAAAACCAGCAACTGAGCCAGCTTCATACAGGCCAATAAGTCTTCTACCGATACTGTCAAAGTTGTTCGAGAAAGTGTTCTTAAACAGACTAAGACCCGTTCTGGAAGAAAACAGCATAATTCCTGATCATCAATTTGGGTTCAGACCCCAACACTCAACTATCGAGCAGGTTCACAGGATCGTGCACAAGATCCGTCAAACCTTTGAAAGTAAGGAGTATTGTTCTGCGGCATTCCTCGATGTACAGCAGGCTTTTGATAGGGTGTGGCACAAAGGACTTCTTTTTAAACTGAAAACACAATTACCAAACCCTTTCTTCATGGTATTAAAGTCATACTTACTAGGACGTAAGTTTCAAGTAAAGTTTCAAGAAGAATACTCAAACCTCTATGACATCCAAGCATCTGTACCTCAGGGATCAGTGTTGGGTCCAGTATTGTATTCAATCTACACTGCTGACTTGCCCAATACAGAAGAAGTAGAAACTGCTACCTATGCGGATGACACTGCATGTTTATCCAGCGATAAGGACCCTATACAAGCAACAGAAAAACTACAAATGCATTTAAACAAAATAGACGAATGGCTTATGAAATGGAGGATCAAATCCAGTGCAACAAAATCGGTACACATTACTTTCACACTGCGTAAAGGTCTTCTTCTTTCTTTCTTCTTCTTCTTCTTTTTCGTGTGGGACACCGAGTCGTCCAACGACCCGATGAACCCTAGTGTCAGAATTTTTCAACCGCCCTCTACAAGTAGCAGGCTTCTGACGTGGTTGTGTAACGACCGCCGTCTAAGTGATCATAGCCAGCAACCGGGACCTACGGCTTAACGTGCCATCCGAAACACGGAACCATCTTACTTACGGACAATCGGGTGGTTCAGCCCGCAATGTCCTAACCAGACTGGGAACAAATTCACAAAGTGATAAATATCAACTTTGTGAGTGACCCACCGAGAATCGAACCCGGGACCTTCTGCGTCAAAGGCAGTCGCACTACCACTGCGCCACATCGGTCGTCGAAAAGGTGACTGTCCGCCTGTCAATATGGGTGGTGAACCTCTACCTACAGGTACCAGTGTCAGGTACTTGGGACTTCACTTGGACAGAAGACTTACTTGGGCAAAACATATTAAAACTAAGAGAGACGAAGCAAACCGCACTTACCAAAGCTTCTACTGGCTCATTGGGCGGAAATCAACCCTATCTCTAGAGAACAAACTTCTGGTATATAAATCTATAATAAAACCAATATGGAGCTATGGACTAGAACTATGGGGTACTGCTAGTAACTCAAACCTGGAAATACTCCAGCGGTTCCAAAATAATGTACTACGGGCTATCACCAATGCACCATGGTTCACGAGAAACAAAGAAATACATGAATATACAGAAATGAACACAGTAAAGGAAGAAGTAAACAACCAGTGCACAAAATATAAAACTAGACTGGAAATCCACACCAACCCACTAGCAAGTAACCTGCTCTTGGCAGAGAATGGGACGAGATTGAAGAGATGGAATGTCCTACAACTTGACCAAAGAGACTAAACTCTAGATTAAAATGGATGGGCATGATAATCAATGGATTATCACCTATGAAAATTTTACCGAATAGCCACCAACACATCTGATAAAGGCTAATAAGTCGAGGACAGATAAACAGGAGAAAAAAAAAAAAAAAAAAATGTACCAAAATATATCCCTATACAATTATAATCCAAAGTAATAATATACTTACACGTAATTAATAAAAAAACGCGTGAAACTTAATTTTATGTGCAATTCCGATATTAATACCGGAATTCCGATATTGAGATCTGATCTCGGAAATCAGTATCGGAATTGAAAACCTTCCGATATTGCATGCCCTAGTTCCAAAAACAATATTACTTTTTAAAAGTTTTGTATTCATCAAATTATAAAAACGAAAGTGCCTTGATTTTTCTGATGAGAAGTGTATGTGTATGAAAGTTTGAATAATAAGATTCAAATAACCTAATAATATGAATACTCTCTTCATTTCTTATTTGAAGCTGGACTGAAATAGCATAAAATAGATAAATAAATAAATACCCTGGACAATACACACAGCACCATCTAGGCCCAAACTAAGTATAACTTGTACTATGGGAACTAGATAGCTGATACTAATACTTATATACTTTTTTTTGTAAATAAATACATATTATACATAGAAAACACCCAGACTAAACACAAATACTTGAAAAGACTTAACAAATATTTGTGTCCGGTGGGGATCGAACCCAAGACCCTCGGCGTAGAAGGCAGGAGTACTATCCGCTACGCCATCGGGACAGTCAAAAAGAATAGCATCACGATCATACTATACTTTTCGGGGCTGAAATTATATTTCCTAAACTATACCTCTGACTAGCAAGTATGGTAAACACAGGATTGTAGTGTTTATGGTAGGTATCAACTGTATTTCAGTTATGTCGTAAATATGTCATGTAACTTTTAAAGTGTAACTAAAATAAACGTATTTTCTTTCTTTCTTTCTTATATACTTACAAGCATAGTGTCTTGATGTCCCAGTAAATACAAAAACAGGTCTGCTTTATCATTCAACGGGGAAAGGGTCCTGTTTTCGCTCAAACAGCCATTACAGAAAGTAACATTGTTTTCCTGCTTTATCACGTCTATATTCACTTCAGCAGGCCGAAAATCCATTGTGCCAGTTTTGTGCGTACTCGAGATAGCTATAAAAGTGATACTAATACTCTAAATAACTAACTTAACACCTCGTAAGCAAGGTAAATAACAAAATCGTATAGAGGTCAACAACAATGCACTCAGCAGCCTACAGGATTTTCACTGTTTCTTTGAAGGTATCACGTGAAGTATACTTCCAAAAACTTTAATTTAAGAAATTTTATGCATCAGCGTTGATTTTTAAAAATTAAATTTAATTTATTTATACTTAAAATATAAGATACGTGAAGATTGTCAACAACGAAATATCGAAATCCATTGCAGTGATTGACGGATGTTGCAAACCAAAAAATATGTTTTTGTATAAAAAAATTGTATAAATTTGCTCACTGACTAATTTTATTATCTGCATCTCTTTCTTACATAATAATCTGAAAGAGAAAGGATAAAATTTGATAGTAATATAAATCAAAAGAAGAGGGACGCCTTTGCCCTGCAATGGGACATGTCTGGCTCAAAATAGTGATGATGATGATGATCTCTCCGACCGATTTCGGCCATGGCGACCACTTTGACTCCTAATCAGATCGGCGCTGATGCGCCCGGAGATGGCTATTGTAGCCAATTTTGGCAGAAAACTCCCGTGCACAGAGTGGACACGTGAGTTTGCCATTTACATAATTATAGTTAATGGCGACGGGTGGACGGGCCTTCAGCTCATCGCGCTTAGCGTCGAGGTCTGCTTTACGCTGTTCCTCAAACTCGCGGACTTGCCTCTTAACCATCCCGCGCCATTCGGGACGCTGTGCTGCCAGACCCTCCCATTGAGTGGGCTCAATGTTGCATCTTTTCATGTGTCGTTTCTGAACATCTTCATATCTGAGGAGTTGTCCGCCATGCTTTCGCTTGCCCTCCTCTAGCTCAGAATAAAAGATGCGCTTCGCCACTCTCTCCTCCGACATCCGGGATACATGACCGCACCACCGTAGCTGACGACGCATTAGATAGGCCTCAATGCCACCAACATTGGCTCGTCTCAGAACTTCGGTATTGCGCACTCGGTCGGACCATCTGATCTTCATGATGGTGCGAAGGCATTTTAGGTGGAAGCGATCCAGAGTGCGTATGTGGTGACGATACACACACCAAGTCTCGGAGGAGTATAGAAGGTTTGGCAGCACAATCGCCATATATACAGAGATTTTTGTGGCTAGCTTTAGGTCGTGCGAGCAGAAAACCTTGGAACACAACTTCCCAAATGCTGCAGCTGCAGCACTGATTCTGCTGTTGATCTCAGCATCAAGGTTACACTTAGATGTTATAGTGTTCCCCAGATAACGAAACTTCAACCTGTTTCAGCATATCCTCACCAAGCATAATCGCCAGTGTCTCGCGACCATGCGAGTCTAAGGACATCACTTCCGTCTTTTTGACACTGATCTTCAGGCCGAATTTACAGCATGCTTGGTGAAAAACGGACATTAGCTGTTGCAGGCCGTCTGGGGATTCTGCGAGAAAGCACAAGTCATCAGCATACATGATCTCAGTAATCAATGCATACGAGACTTTAGTGCGCGCCTTAAGTCTAGCCAGGTTAAAAAGACTGCCATCTGTGCGGAAACGGATGCGGACTCCGTGGGAAACAGTATTTAGGACTTCTTTGACTACAACTGCAAAGTACAAGGCGAACAGTGTGGGCGCTAGAACACACCCTTGTTTCACCCCACAGGTGACGGGGAAGAAATCAGACTGTTCACCGTCTACAGAGACGCAGCACTGCATGTCGTCATGCAGGAGTCTTAGGTGTGCACCCTAACTTTCCTAGCACCATCCAGAGAGCTTCGCGAGGCACACTGTCGAATGCTTTCTCTAAATCAACAAAGCAGAGGTACAACTGGCGACCTTGTTCTCTACTTTTTTCTTGTAGTTGATGCACCGAGAAAATAGCTTCACATGTACCTCGGTCAGGTCGGAAGCCGAACTGGGTTTCGGGCAGAATTTTTTCCGACAAATCTTTGAGGCGGTTCAGTAAAACTCTGGCAAAGACTTTTCCAGGGACTGACAGCAATGATATACCGCGATAAGAGTTACAGTCAGAACGGTCACCCTTGTTCTTGTAGAGGGCACAAATGCGAGACACTTTGAAGTCCTCAGGGACCCTCTCCTCCTCCCACATTCGAACGAAAAGTTTCCATACCGACGTGTGCAACTCCGTACCACCATATTTAAGTAGTTCACCCGGTATAAGGTCAATGCCAACCGCCCGGTTATTATGCTGCTGTCTGATGGCAGTAACAACCTCGTCGCATGACAGGGGCTCGTCCAGCTCCGTGGCTAACGGGAGTTGAGGCATTAAACTGATATGATGCAGATCAGCTGATCGATCTACGTTGAGCAAGTTGTGAAATAAATAAAGAAAGCATTTCTCTTAATTTTCAAAGCATTTGCAGCACTATTGTAACGTCACTTTCACTTAGTAGTACTATTCGATACTAGATGGCGTCAATTATCATACTGCTACTTGATACTAGATGACGGCGCATGCATGATTCTGATTAGTTGTTTATTTTGCAACAAACGTAAAAAAAAATGTTTGCAAATGCGCAACAAATTTTGATCAAAGAATAATGTGCAAGACTGCTTGTTGCACATTATTGATATTCGATGGTGATTGACAGTACCTACCTAGGTATAGAAATTTAAATCATAGGTATTTGAGTTTCAGCTTGCTCATTATGGAAACATACATACATATATCACGCCTTTATCCCTTGCGGGGTAGGCAGAGCGTTAACGTCCGTAAGAATACGGTCGCTATCGCCACGTCTGACATTTTTGAGGATTGTTTTCCAACGTTGTTTCAGAAAACATGTGTTGTCAGCCTGTCGCCTAAAAATTGTAATACACCAATACCCTCAAGTCCCTTAGTCGTCTCTTACGACACCCGCGGGAAGGATGTGGGGTGATGCTATTCTAAGCCGGCATCACACGGCATCTAAGCCGGCATCACACGGCATTATGGAAACTAATGCATTAAACCTTTCATTAATAAGAAAACCACCTAATTTATTTGTGTATTTATTTATTTTGTATAGCTGATGTGGCAGACAGTGATGGGAATACAAGTATGAAAGAGAACTTAAAGCTAATTTAAAACTGTGTCAAAGCATAAAATGTGCAAAGTATAAAATAAAAAGCTTGCTAGTTGAACACACATTAGGTAAGTGCATAATGCACACACATGGAAAACCGATAAGGTGAAGGTCAAGCGACTGCGATGACGCGATGTTGATGCATTTGCTCTCAGATATTAGACTGTGTATGTGTGTGTGTGTAAGGTTGCCAGACGTCCGGCTTTAGCCGAACATGATCAGGCTTTTTGGTTGCATGTCCGGCCAGCCAAAATAATCGGCGTCCGGCCTGTCCGGCTTTTTACACTTCGAAATTCGCGCGGATCGAGACCGAATTGTGAAGAAACAAGCACGTGCTGGACGCGAGCGCTGTCGCCCCCAAAGCTCATCGCCAGGGTTGTTTTTTTTTTCACTTTTTAACATTACCTGAAAATTCTCAAAAATGTAAGGTGTCCGGCTTTCCTACCCAAATGTCCGGCCAAATTCGCAGGTCTGTCCAGCCTTCAGATAAGAGGACCTGTGTCTCGTTTTTCGAAACTACAGGCTACAATGCACATAGTAAATAGTATTTTTATTTATTTATTTATTTAATTCTACAGGTAAAATTCGATGTACATTGCGTAGCGGGTCAAAAATCCTGGTTTTATAATGTCCCACCGGCTACGAAATGTACATCGAATTTCACCTGTAGAATTGTAGCTTCTAGTTTCGTTGCATAGGCCACTGGCAACCCTATGTGTGTGGTGCATTCGTTTATACTTAGGTAGTGTTTACTCAGTGTTTTCCCTAGTGTTTACTACGTAGACGTGTCTTGTCTGGCTGCGAGGCCGAAGTATAATTTTAAATGAGTAAAGAAAAGTAGATTACTTGTACGAACTTACCTAGTAGTAACCACACATTATATTTTTCACGGAACGGAGTTTGGGGGCGTCCATAAATTACGTGAGGTGTTTTTTTTAATTTTCTATCCCTCCCTCCCCCCCTGGTGAGATGTCGTGAGATTTTATTCAACCCCCTCCCCCATCTCCCAATCTCACGTGAGATTTTTCAAAATGTGAGTTCTTACGTAAACGCGTTGGATTGTTATTGTAAATAGAAAAAAAGTATGAATGAAATTATTTTCTATTGAACGAATTAGTGAATGATCTTCATCGTATTACGATTAAGCTTAAGATTAAATCTTATGAATGTACAATCTGGATTAAATGGACCAAAATAGTTTTTTTTTTTTTTTGTTTCAATCAGAAAACGTACCTCTCCCCATCGTAAGATTAGATGAGATTTGACTCGACCCCCTCCCCCCCTTAAACACCTCACGTAATTTATGGACGCCCCCTTTTTGATCTGGTGAATTCTTGATAGTTTAGAGGTGCCGGGAAATATTTCGGATTATAGTAGAACAGATAAGAAGAAAATGGATGAAGATGAAGTGATATTTGCGATCGAAGGGCAAAAGTTTATAATGAAAAAGTCGCTTCTCTGTAAAGAAAGTGATTATTTCAAAGCTATGTTTAGTGGTAATTTCAAGGAATTCAACGAACAGGAAATAGCTATAGATGTAAGTCTTCTTCTTCTTTTCGTATGGGTCACGGAGTCGTCCAACTACCCGATGAACCCTAGTGCCAGAATTTTTCAACCGCCTTCTACAAGTAGCAGGCTTCTGACATGGCTGTGTAACGACCGCCGTCTAAGTGATCATAGACAGCTACCGGGACCTACGGCTTAACGTGCCATCCGAAACACGGAACCATCTTTCTTACGGACAATCGGGCGGTTCAGCCCGCAATTTCCTAACCAGACTGGGAACAAATTCACAAAGTGATAGACATCAACTTTGTGAGTGACCCACCGAGATACGAACCCGGAACCTACTACATCAAAAGGCAGTCGCACTACCACTGCGCCACATCGGTCGATGTAAGTCATCTTAATTTTATATATTAAGTATGTCTATATATACAAGGTGTAAGAGACGGTGTAACGAACACTTTGCAGGCGTGATCAGACCATGAAACTGAACAACTTTTTCTATGGGGGCTATGGTGTTTACACCGTCTCTTACACCCTGTAGATATCAACCACATACCTATTTCACTTTGTAAATATGTTTCCACTTTGGCAAAGACGTTGCAGGCTAAACGACCTTCTTGTCCAGGAATAAAATGGTTCCGTGCTTTGGAGAGCACGTTAAACTGGCGGTATCGGTTGCTCTTTATGATTAGTGATTCTGATTTACTTAGACAGCGTAAATCTAAGCTAAGAGAGCAGCCAGCGGGCCATATCGGCTCCGCCACACCCATGTCGCAAACGATTGAAGAAATCTGAAACCTGGCGGTTCATCGGGTCGTTTGACAGCTTGATGTCCAACACAAAAAGAAAAGGGAAGTTCCCCTAGGCAGTGATACGTTACGATCCGATTTTGCTAAGTTTACAATACCTAAGTAGATAGATACATTAAGTTTACAGCCAGCGACCACAAATATACATAAAATAAAACAATCTTCCTTCTGTCTGAGGCAGACGGGTAATAAAATGTTGATATATGGTACCTACTTTCAATTCTCGTAAAAAAATTACAAAACAAAAGGAGGAAAACCATGTTCTGCGAATAAGTATGAGTCAGTTTGTTTACGGAATCATGAATAGTAATAGTAATAATGATAACCCGATCTTTGACTTCGAAATGTTGGAAATGTTCGCCACAATCTAAACTTGTCGTTTTCTTTTATTGCAGATCGTAGACGCAGCGTCGATGAAAATAGTCATAAAATATCTACAAAATGGTATTGACGTAAACGACTTGTCGGGATATTCCCTGCTTAGAGTTGGTAAACTTGCTGAAGTGGCAAATATGCTGCAGTTCGTACAGCTTTCAAAAACTATTGAATCGTATCTAGAACTCCAAGACATCACTGTCCAAAACTGGCTGGAAATCATGAATATAGCTGAAAATTATAACTACACAAAACTCAAACAAATTTGCGTTGACTTTGGAGTTCCAACATTGAAGGAAATGAAACCACAATATGTTGCAACGATACAAGAACTAGTCTGGTATCTATCCCAGTCACGTCTGTATGTTTTGAATGAATACGACGTTTTCAAATATGCCTTGGATTGGATGTCTCACTCTAATGTCAATGTCAACCCAACAGCGTTATTGATGTTTTTGGGCTGTTTAGATATGAAACGAACAACGAACAAAGATCTAATTGAAATTAAGGCTCTTTGCCTTTCGTTATTTGGATTAGGATTCAGCCAAAGTTTAGCTGGCGAAGTTGTAAATTGTTTGTCAGAGTTTTCTGAAAGTGGCGTCATCACTACCGCTGAAATAACCAAACAAGCATCGCACATAAAAGAAAAACATTCGGAAGCAGCTTATTTTGAAGTTCTGGAATTCGTCGAAAGCAGTAGAAGTAGACAAGTCAAATATGTTCCAGTTGTATCAGTTTTAAAAACAAATAGCGAAACTCTAAATCAATATACGGGGATACAAGGACCAGCTTACGCAGGCATACAGAGACCAAGTAACATTCCTGATCTTTCTCAATTACTACCTCCTATACCACCACTACCAGTGTGGTCACCTCCAGATGAATTTCAGCAGGCACTTCCTCATGGTTCAGCGAACCCTCAATCAGATCGCTTACACGACAGACTTCGCATTATGATGGGAAGATTTTTATCTGATGCAGGATACAACCTATATACATTCAAGGAGGCAGACCTGGAAAAGTGGCTAGAATTGAAAATACCCCAAAAAAGACATTTAAGTTATATTTATACATGGAGTATAGCTGCATGGGGGTTACGGAAGCTTGTTCTTACAATAAGTAGAGGCAAGGGGCACGCAAGTACCAAGATAAAAGTTTATGATATACTGAAGAAAGAATGGACGAAAAGTAATATAATAATGCCGACAGGGATGGTTCGCAGATCGGCCGTGATCGGAGACTTATTGTATCTATTATGGTAAGTGTTAAAATCTAACTATGTATTGTATTTTAAATTTTAAGTAGGGCATTTAAAAAAAGCAATCGTGTGGACGTACAGGTTGTAAGAGACGGTGTAACGAAAACTTTGCAGGCGTGATCAGACTATGAAACTGAGCAACTTTTTATATTGGGGCTATGTTGGTAAACATAAAAGAATCGACCTTCTATACAAAATTCCCGATTAGCTGACTGACTCGCACTGTATGACAACTCGATAAAATTTTTTCGTTTCCCAAATAGCCCCCATAGAAATAGTTGTTCAGTTTCATGGTCTGATCACGCCTGAAAAGTTTTCGTTACACCGTCTCTTACACTCGGTATTATTGAATTTCTAATAATATTAGCCTGTTTATGACAGCTTCGAAGGGAACATCGTACACAACTTAAAGAATAAAACGGAAAAGAAAATAGCAAGGCTGCCATTTAAAATAGCAAACTATCCGGAAATAGAGACGCGAATGCCGCTGTGTTGCGTACACAACGATGAGCTCTATGTGAGCAATCTCAAATCCATACATAGGTATGACAAAACCGATGACGCGTGGGTCAAAGTGATAGACCGCCACATTTCGAACATGGTGTCAAACGACGACGGGTACATGTACGTTACAGACGCGGTTTCAAACACGCTGTGCAGATTCAAGCCCGGCATAGACGTAAACATGGAAGCGATACTATATTGCGCCGATAATTTTGACCCAATAATCAACGTCTGTTCACTGGGTATGTTGGTTTTATTTTTTGGTATTATGCCTACCCAGCAAGGGATAAAGGCGTGATATGTTTGAAGGCTTCGATAGAATAGCATCACCACTCATCATCTAAAATTCGGATTATGCACTGGTATTATGTCATAAGGGGCGTCTAAGGGCCTCGAGGGGAATGGCGGCATCACACAACGTTTGGCTGACAACCTGCCACTATAGTTATACACTAATCATCTGAAAGTGTCCTCATTATTTGACAGACGTAGCGATTGTGACCGTATTTACACGGTTGTGAACGCTCTGCCTACCTCGAAGAAGGGATAAAAGAGTGATTTATGTATGTTTATTTTTCTTTTCAGGAGATCGCCTACTGTTCTTTACCAATAGATCAATGTTTCCTGAAGTCATACCCGAGCCAGACGATTTTAAAAGGAGTTTATATATCCACGAATATAATGTCAGAACGGGCATTTTAAAATCGGACTCAGAAAACTTAACTTCAAACTATCTCAGGGAGGTGTGGTGCGAAGAGGATACAAAACTCAAGTTTGATCCTTATAGAAATGTCTGCAGATTTCTACTCGACGAGCCTTATGTCGACGATACGCTCACCACGTACCTCCAAAATAAACTGCGCGTTTGGAAGGAGTGAGAGAGAGAGATGTTTACTTATTTTTATCAGCCGATAAAAAGCAGAGAAGGTGCTCAATTATTGATTAGAGAAAGAAAGGCCAACAATTCGCTAGTTTCCTGGGTTATTAAAAAAATATAACAGTTGTACGCTTAAAACTATTGTCCAAAAATACTACGGACTTCATTCATCATTTTTTGAAATATTCAAAGTTTGAATTTATATACAGAAAAATAATATAAAAGTAAGTGTTTTGACGCCATCCAAATACTTACGGCGTGACGTCATACTTCTAGTTCTTCAAACAAAAAACCGTTGTAGATCGTTTTAAAAAGATAATAATCTTTCAGCTCATAAATAAAAGCTCATTATTAAAAATAAGATTTTATACCATTTCATAAGTTAATTTATTACTCCTATCCTACCTCAATGGGAAATTTTGTAAAAAAAATAAAAAAAAAATAACTTGATACCAGTGACGTCTGTCAGTTTTGGGCAAATGCTATGACGTAAGGTCCATATTACTTTGTTTACTTTTCTTTTAGGTATTGATCTGTTAAAAGTTACAGGTGCTATATTTTATAAACTATAGTTGCATATTCTGCCGCCGCACATTTTTCTTGGAACACAATTTGTTGCGCATATCTACTAGCACAGATTGTTGTGTAGAGTTCGCGTCGCGAAAGAAGTCCCGGGAAAAAAGTTTAAATGACCCTTATGTACATCATTCTAAGGGTCATTTAAACTATTTTTCGCGGGACTTCTTTCGCGGCGCGAACCCTATTTTAGCGTCCTCGCTGCTAGAAGTGCGTATAATGCGCAACAAGAAATATTATAACGAAAATGTTCTGCGCAAAATGCGCAGCAAAAATTTCGTGTCTAGAAATGATGAGAATTGTTAGTGACCATAGAGACTGTCTATCTATCCTTGTCACTCTTAGTAGAATTATATGCTTCTAATTTTCTATCCTGCTTTGAGATGGAGTTGAAATTTTTTGCCTGTAGAAAAATTTTGACGGGTATTGTGCGCACCCGCGGCAAATACCAAGGTAGGTAATACTTCGGTTGTAAGACCGTACAGTGCAGCAAAAAAGAGTAGAAATTAAATAAAATGGAACTAAATATTTCGTATGAAAAATTGTTGCCATATTTGAGCGTTATCTGTCAGAATTGACATATTACGAAGACAGTAGCGCCCTCATTTTTTGTCTACTCTTTTTTGCTGGACTGTAAAGGTGAACGCAAACTTATCCGCACCGAACCAGTGTTGGGCAAAATTTATTTGAAATACAAATAAAGAAATAATTATTTGAAATAATTTATTTCAAATAACTGTATTTTGAAATACATTCAATTGTAATTACTTTATTTCAAATACATTTATTTCAAATAATTATTTCGTATTTTGTAATTGAAATAAATTTAGGACGTGTAATTGATATTCGTAAAGTTATTAATAGTATTAATTAAGTAATTTTTATTTGTATTTACTTTTGTTGGAGATATTGTATTTTGCATGTCTCTTCCGTAATAAAAACAAACGATTTAACGCTTTTCAAATAATAATTTTTTGTTGATAAGTTTCAGTACGGTATTTTTAATTATTTAAGAAAGATAATATTCCTTACAATTCACAATCTTAAAAACACAATGTTTGGGAGTGTTTAACGTATTTTTTTGGATATTTTTCATTTCATTTAAAAAAGTTAATAATTGTAGGTATTAATTAGGTTAAGTACTTACAATATCAATTTAAAGGTATTTTTTTTTTATAATGGCTAAGTAGTCAAATCATTCACACAGACATCAAAATTAGCTAACGTACATACAATTGTCAAAATAACTTAAAACTAAACATAGTAAAGCGGCACTCCACCTCAGTCAAACAGGCCTCCTCGTAACGCGGCTCCTCCGAATGTGCCCATTATGCTTGCGGCATTTCCACGCTGGATGGCAATGGCAATATGTTGGGCCAGAAAACCACCAGCTCGCGGGTCGCCGCCATTCCGCCTTAACCGCTGGCCCACTTCACGGACAAAAGCTTTGGCCTCTGAGCCCCACGTGCCTGACGTCTCAACGGCAAACGGCAGGAAGTCATAAGCAGACTCAAAGTTAGCATACTTCGTATGCTTCAACCCCGCAGCAGCCTCGGCAGCAGACCCAGCAGTCCTTTGTGTGCCTCTTAGGTGTGTTCCTGCAAAAGTGCTCACGCACGTAGCATCCCATAAGAGGCACCTGCCCCTCTGCCACGGGATTAATGTCAATCCGTCCGGCCGCTTACCGTCAGTACGACAGAGTCCAGGCGGCTCCAAAACACATGGCACCCCTGTGGACACTATGGCTTTGCGAATGATCTCGTTGAGAGCCTGATGGCGCGATATTCTCCCCGCGCTACGGACACAGGCCAAGCCGTGGTGCCCGGTAGCATCCACCAGGCTCCCACAAACGCAGGTGTGTGGTTCGCAGACAGCGCAACCCAGCCTCAATGCCGCTGCCACTCTAAGTGAGTCGTTATCCAATAGGGTGCTTATGTGCGGTGAAGGTAGGGCCTGGAGCCACAACCCTGATTCTGGCCGCGAGGCCGCGCGCAAACGCGCCTCATCCACACCCACAGCCTCCCCAATGAGTCCACTTAGAGACTGTTTACACAAAATGTCATCCCATTGCCTTTGTCGCGTAGGATCTTCCGGGCGGTCGTCACTTTGGCAAAGAGACGACCACGCCTCCATCGCCTCCGCCGCGTAAGGTATGCAGAGCTCGCTACCATTTAAAGGTAAAATACGAGCAACTAGCTCCGCAACACCAAACGTGGAGGCGAGGAAGGCAGATGGTCCCGACTCTAGCATGCGACGCACACCCAACCCTCCGTGTCGAACAGGCAAACTGGCCTGCTCCCACTGTGTGTCATTAAGGTGGATGTTGAGTATTCCCTCGAGAGTGCGTTTCAGGGTTTCATCAAAGCTCGCAACCTCCCGAGGAAATAACCAAGTGGGAGCAGTTCTGACGGTGTAGGTCACTTTGGGCATCGAGAAACAGCTTCTTAGCAAGATTAGCGACACATGTGCCGACAGATGCTCGAGATGTTCAGCGAGAGAAGACAAAGTTCTTTTCTTTGTTTTTAGGTCAGCGCTAACTGCTTCCGCAAAAATTGGAGCGCCAAGCAAACACAAGTCCCCTTTGCCCATGACCCTCAAACCCGGCATGAGTTCACGAAATTCATCTCCAGCATCTGAAGAACCTGGTCTACATGCGTAAAATTCGCATTTAGCACTGTTTACCTCTAAGCCCATAGTCTTCAAAGCAGGAAAGAGTTTATGGAGATCTCTAGCGACTACGTCGGGACTTCCCCCTAGCGTCCCATCATCCAAATACCACACATTGAGTGGTGATTCCAGAGAGGTGATGACATTTTGTATAGCAAGGCTAAAGAGCAGTGGGCCTAAAGGGTCTCCTTGTTGTGCTCCTACTTCAGACGAGATAGCGGTACCATCATAGAATAAGTTGGTTGGAGCGGCGTACACCTGGTGCAAAAAAGGGAACAGCGCCGGGATGTGTTCCTTGGCTTCTTTTAATATGGTATCGCGTTCCACTGAATTGAACGCGTTGCGAAGATCTATTTTTATAAGAACGTTATCCTCGTCTTCATTGGCAGCAAAGGTACGGGTTGCGTGGATAGCTGCCTCACACCCCAGAACCGTCCCAAAACCCACCTGGTGAGGTTGCAGGTGTGAAGCCATCTCTCCTCTAACAGCTCGGCACCCCAACTTTGCCACCAATCTACGGATTGTGCTACCGACTGCTATTGGTCTGACACCACCATCTTTTTTTGACAACGCACACAATGAACCTCCGTATAAATAAGGACAAACTTCCACATTTAAAGAACCTTTGAGGAGAAAATTGCATAACCGTGTGAGTGACTCTAGTAGTTTGAGTCCGTTGTCACCTGCTGATAGTGATGTCAGCTCCTTGAGATGTTCAGGTCGCAGCCCGTCTAGCCCTGGTGCTGATCCATTCACAAACGTATTAAGTGCACTGACTACTTGATCCGGTTTAACTATAAGGTGTGGCTCGGAATTACCCGGAGCCAAAGGCAGATCGAGCGCTCGAGAAGGCGACGGGTGCTTGGCCTGCAATGCCAGTAAAGTTTCCGGACTTGCTGGCGCCAAACTGCACTCCGAGACCAGCAAACGCGCAGCACCCCTCAAGTCTCCCTCAAATACTTTTCTTTCCACGGTTTTGTAAAGTGAATAAACCCCTCGGGAACCAGACACCTCACCAATCTCCAAATAACCCAACTCAATATTTTCCTTCACCTTTGCTGTTAAAGACCTTTGTTTATCGTGATCAGGGACTCTTAAAGCAGTGAACGAAAACGACAATAAGGTAAACCAATCTTCGGTGGTGTTAGTCTTAATACATTTTTCGATAATCTGTGACAATTTACCGGCAGCAAGATGTCTGACACCCTTAGGTACATGTTTTAATACCCGTGTACTTCTTTTTAAAATGGGTAAATCCGCCAGGCTCGCGGCACCCGGGTCATGTCCCCGACAAAACTCCCCCGTTGACCTACCCGGATCTAATGCCACTGCTGTCTGTTCATCTGCATGCCGGTCTTTGTGCATACGGCCAATATGCCGACTTAATCCATGAGGCAAAACATATAATTTTTGCAAGCCGGGACAATACGGACAGGGACCACGTCGAGGCTGGCCATAGATTACATGATTATTACTCATATTCTATTACGAATTAATTGTACTTAATAATAAATAAATTAAATATTTATAAACATCAATCAAGGTCAATAAATAATGAGGTCAATAAAGAATAAATAATGGCAAACAAAAAAACAACTCTGTTCGTTAAAACAATTAAATTCAAGAAATAAAATTAATCACAATTCGATAATTTAGTACTTATACAAAAAAAAAAAAAATTCAACAATTACATTTGTTATACAAATATTAAATGTAAAAGTTTGTATGCAAGCGAACTCGCAGGTATAACAAATTAAATCAAATTAAAGTTCATTGATAATTAGTATTATTTTTCTCCTCCACTCCCACTCCTATGTTGTCCCAGTAGACTGGAGAACTGCATATAGGTCGACGCGACGTAGAAAGATACGTAGATAGTTGGACCACCACGTACTATGTTAGGATTAGTTACGCCATCTAACTGATAAAGGAGGCAGTGGCACCATAATACAAACATCGACCCGCACCAAACACTTAGTCACTCGAACAGTCACATACACATTTTAATCTGGATCAACTGCGGTGTTTTATAACACGGCCAACAAGCGTCGTCGGTAATCTTCCAGTTATTATGCCTTTGGATCGAAGTGCTTCGTCAAGAGAACAGTGAGGCGATGAAAGTAGTCTAAGGTGAACAATCGGGAACGAATATTGGGTAAAATAACTTGCTTTTTCTAATTAAAAACAGTAAAATTAGCTTAGTAGTTAGTGACCTCTGCCAGTGAGGGTAGGTCCCTTTCGTGGCAAATTTGAAATTTTCGTTTTATGGTTATTTTATCATTGCATAAGAATAAAGGCCTATTGAAAAGGTTATTTACGAAAAAACACTTAAATCGAACCACAGGATTCGTCAAAATTCAATTTTGAAATTAGAGGTGCCAGTCAACGGGACATTTTGCGCCAGTCAAGGGACAAAGTAATTATTTTAACAAAATATGTGAATAAAAGCTGTTCATCTTTTAACTTTTTGTTAGAAAGCTAATACAAACGAAACAAGCGGAAAAAAATCTTGTTTCTTTTGCTTGTAACTAAGTAGAATAAAAGTAAAAGTTGCCGCAGCCTACCAGACTGACGCCCTGAAGCCTCAGTCTGGTTAAGACACGATGCACCTAGTCACAGACAATTTGCTCGTGCTTGAAACACGACACAGCCAGCCCGACATACAAAATGAAACAGCCACGGTGTTCGACAATCACAGTTGACAAGCGGGCGTATGTGATCTGTCGACCACCGGAAGAAAGCTGTTCGTAAACAGCCGAAACGTAGAGGCCCGAGACTCCACCAAAACAATAGTAACGTAAGTCGTAACTTAGACCATAATGAAACAGCTAGCATGAGACAAGAAGAAACCACCGAAAACATTATGACCTGAGAATTAACTGTGTTGAGCCACTTAAGACATTTTGCGAATTGTACATTCTGCTACTGAACAGACGAAGATAACCTTAAAGATGACGCAATCAGCCTGAGACATTCAAGACTCAGATAGCCTTAGACACCACTAGGCAAGCACCTGACGCACGACGCTGTATACATGAGATACGACGCAATCAGCTTAAGAGACATTGCAATCAGACTGAGACATAACGTAACTAACCTGCGACACGACGCAGTCACCTTAGAGACGACGTAATCAGCCTGAGACACGATGTACTCAGCTAAAAAGACTCCGACATCAGCTTAAGAGACGTCGCAATCAACCCGAGACATGACACAGCCATATTGAGATACAATGCAGACAGCTTTAGAGACGTCGCCATCAATCTGAGACATAACGCAGTAATCCTGAGATACAACGCAGTCAGCTTAAGAGACGTCGAAATCAGCCTGACATAACGCAGCCACCTTGAGATACAACGCACTCAGCTAAAGAGACGTTGCAACCGACCTAAAACATATCGTAGCCATCCTGAGATACAATACAGTCAGCTAAAGAGATGTCGCAATCAACCTCAGACATAACGCAGCCAACCTGAGATACAACGCAATAGGTTAAGAGACGTCACAGTCAGCTTTAGAGATGACGAAGTCACCCTTAGTGAGACATATCGCAGCCGCCCTGAGATATAACGCAGTCTGCTTAAGAGACGTCAAAATCAGCCTGACATAGCGCAGCCACCCTGAGATACAACGCAGTTGCTTAAGAGACTTTGCATAATGACCCTGAGTGAGATAAAACGCAGCCAACCTGAGATGCAACACAGTAAGCTGAAGAGACGTCGCAATCATTCTGAGACATGACGCAGCCACCCTGAGATACAACGCAGTCAGCTGAAGAGACGTCGCAATGAGCCTGAGTGAGACATGACGCAGCCACACTTAGATACATCGCAGTCAGCTTAAGAGACGTCACAATGCGCCTGAGTGAGACATGACGCAGCCACACTTAGATACATCGCAGTCAGCTTAAGAGACGTCGCAGTTAGTTCGAAAGACGTCGAAATCAGTCTAAACGAGAATTAACGCAGCCGCCCTGATATACAACGCAGTAGCTTAAGAGACGTCGCAATCAGTCTGAGACATTACGCAACCACCCTGAGATACTACGCAGTCAGCTTAAGATCGTCGCAATTAACCTGAAACCTAACGCAGAGATCCTGAGACACAACGCAGTCAGCTTAAAATACGTCGCAATGTGCCTGAGTGAGACGTATCGCAGCCAACCTGAGATACAACGCACTCAGCTTAAGAGACGTCGCTGTCAGCCTAAGACATAACGCAACCACCCTGAAATACACCGCAGTCAGCTTAAGATACGTCGAAATTAACCTGAGACTTAACGCAGCCTCCCTGAGATACAACGCAGTAGCTTAAGAGACGTGTATCAATCAGCCTGAGATATCACGCAGCTACCCGAGGCCTAACGCAGCCACACCTAGAGACATAAAGCAAGTGTTTTTAAACTATGTTATCTGCACGAAAAACAATGCTGTTCACCTCCTGGATACCCTTAATCTAACTTACGGTACCCATGGGTAGACATGGGTTGGTGCTATTCAAATCTGCAGGCACACCTTTACACAAAAAAATTGCAAAAACAATCATTAAAATAACATTAGTTACTTGACTGGCATAAAATGTCCCTTGACTGGGAAAAATGCCAGTCAAATGAAGCCAGTCAAGGGACAATTTTCTATGTTTTTAGTGATTTATTGGTAAACGCTTGAATGTAATCAAAATTTGTAAACGAATCTTAAATCTCGCTTTATTATGCGACATTATTTGTTCAGAACAAATCCTCTGTAATAACTCTTTCACGAAGAAAACATGCACAGGAAAGGGACCTGGCGCAGGTGCAAAAATAGAACCTAAAAATTTAACACCTCCTATTTTATTCTAGAAGTGCCAAGGAGCTATATGCTCCCTCCCCAGGGATAAAGAAGCAATCCTGGCAGAAGGCAGAAACAAGACCCAGCTCATAGTTCTATTAGTTTCAGCGATTCAGTCGTTTTAGACCACGTATTCAGAAAACACAAAAACGTGTGACCAACACAAACTGTAATTTTTATCGGTATATGCAGTTAAATATTGTCCAATTAATAATTTGCTATAAATCTACATGATATAAGGATTATTATGATGGGTGAAAAGTTATATGATGTCCAGCTAGATAAAACTTTATACGTGTTTGAATTTCGCAACAGCTGAGTGTGACACGCGAAGAACGCGTGTTTTGGCCCCGATTTCAGGTTTCAGATTAAGATTTAGTTAAACATATCTCATAATTTGTGGATGGAGTTTTACTTTTCGAATAGTCAATTAAACATTCTTTAGTGTGAATGTTACTTAAAATCTGTAAGTATTGTACTTTTGAAGAAATTAACGTGTGACCGCAATTTTTACCTTCTCCGGGAATCACCCACCTACAGGCGCCGGCCACGGCGAAAGGGCCAATCTAGTAGGCTGCCGCAAGCGAAAGACGACACACGCGCGCGCTATTTGTTCACAAACTTTCGCCTTTATAATAGTATTAGGATTATTGCAAAAGAGATCAGTTAAGTAATAGATTAATTTATTAGTGAGGTAACAATGATATAATTATTATGTTTCTTCCGAAACAAAAACAATTACGGATATTTTTACACATACATAAGATCTATTATTCTTTGGTCTTCTTAAGTGTAATGAAGAAAATGTCTTTTATTTTATTACTTCACTAAATTAAATATTCGGCAATAATCGTATAGCATACACAATTATGCACCTAGCTCTAGACTACATGTACGTACTCGGAGCTGCCGGCTGCGCTTGCCCGCCGAAAGTAGGAGTAAAGAGCGGAGCACACCGGCTCCGTATGCGTTGCGTATCCAGCTCTCTTCCGTAGTGACGCGCGTGATCACGTCCGTACACCCCTGCCACACCGGGTTACGGACGTGGTTACGCAGGTTACGCGCGTAGCTACGGATGCGAGCTGCAAGGGTCAGTTGCGTACCAACTGTCATATCCAAAAGTTCTGTCATCAGTGTGCAATAAATATTGCGCAAATAAAAGCGCGCATCGCGTTCTGTGCAGCAAAAAGTTGACGACATATCAAAAAAATAGTTGCAAATATTTTAAGGGATGAACCAGCCCATGAAACTGAACAACCCTAAAAAACATAGGTCAAAATATGAAAAAAAAAAAATTCGGCCTCCCATACAAAGTTACTGACCGACTCAATTCAATTTGTATCAACCAATGTATTTCAACCTATGTTTCTTGGGGAAAGTTGTTCAGATTTATGGGCTGATTCACCCCTTAAAATATTTGGAGCTAATATTTTTACACCTTATATTATTTGACGCTTAATATAGTGCACATTTTTTGATGCGCATTGTGGTAGCCCGTAGTCCGTACACGCGTCCGTACTACGCGCAGGACAGAGCTGTGTGTGTTCGGACGTGTTTGGTGTGACGTCCAACAGGGAATCTCATAGAATACAACGTCATCACTGCACGCAGAGTACGCAACCTGTTTGTCTTTTGGCAGCTGTACGGCGTAACTACGGCGTAACCCTACAATGCGTGCAGCACGCAACGGATACGCATCACAGGCAGTGTGCCGTATCTCATACAGTCCCATACATTACAACGTCATAAATACATGCGTGTTATAGTGTATCCTCGCCCTCGGCCAGGGTTAAGTGCAGTGGAAGTAAGCGTCATCGACTATTGTGTAATCCTAAAATTGTGAATCATAAAAACCGGCGGACACCTGCGGCGCCCGCCTTCCTTACTCATCCATCGAACGGGTTGGACACTGTTAGTATAAGCAAATCTGAATAAAGATTGTTTCTAGTTTGTAAATTAAAATAGTTTATTTTTTAAAAGATCCACCCCTGCTGCCTAGACGTGATTGGCGCAGACGGTAGGATAGTTGAGTCAGTGCGTGAATAGACTATCGTAGTTTTTCTCCGCCTGATCGCGTTTCAACGTGCAGTGTCGACTATCTCGAACTTTTCCGTCAAAGGCAGTGTGCTGTGTGGAGCAGAATACATCCAGACATCGATGTACCTGTGGTGGTGTTGGTGCCTGAAAATGAAGGACCAACTGATTCTCCTCCTAATACTGACGATCTTGACCCACAACCTGGTCCAAGCCGAACCAGAGATCCAACTTGAGAGCTTAGACAAAGGACCTGGACTTCTACCTTTTAAACTAGGACAAACAAAAGTTGTCTCCCATTTCCATACTTTCTTACAATATACTGACTTAGGTGATATAGGTACAAACATTGACAAACTGAAAACTCAGCTAACTGAAGCCTCCAATATGCTTTATAACAGCTCATTTAACGTTTTTAAATATCAGATAAAATACTTGTTTTCTAAATTAGATAAAGTTTCAGCTCAGCTTGATACATTTAGGCCTAATAGAATAAAGAGAGGTCTAGTAGACCCTCTGGGTTCAATTATTAAAAGTATAACTGGCAATTTACACCATGAAGATGCTGTAAAATTTAATAACGCTATAAACGTATTACAGAATAATGATAAAACCTTGTCATCAGCCCTTAACAAACATGTAAGCTTATGTAAACAATGGATAGATTCGCAGAAACAAATTGTACTTACCTTAGTATCAAATCAACAAAAATTGGAACATACTTTGTACAAAATGAGTAATGCTTCTCATAACGATAAACAAAATTTGTTGTATTATACACACCTGTCGCAATTATTTGTCATACTTAGCGAGAATATAAATGACCTTCTTGACGAATTGTTTCGTATTGAAAATGTTTTAGCATTTAGTAAAGTAAGTAAAGTGCACCATTCAATTTTAAACTTGCACCTTTTAAAAGATATTGTTACTAGCCTAAGCAAATTATATGACTCTGATCAAATTTTGGCTCTAGATGTAAGAGACTATTATGATTTTATTAAGATAGGTTCTTATCTATCTGGTAATAACTTAGTTGTAACTTTAAGAGTGCCCATCGTTTATAAGTCTAATTACGAATTGTATCGGCTTTGCCCTTTACCCAACAAACAAAAAGAAATCCTTATCCCTCCATTTCCTTACATAGCAACCAATAGCCAAGAATATGTGTATATTGAGGCAGAATGCCCCAAATCTGGAGAATGGTATATTTGTGAGCAAAGGTTGAGTCATCAGATACGAAGCGAACGAGACTGTATCCAGAAACTTCTTCATCAGCAAGAAATTGATCCTAGTTGCAAAATGACGCCTATTATTCTCCAAAGAGAAGCCCTATTAGAACTTGATGACCAGCACTATGCTGTAACATTTCCAAAGCCCACCAAGGTACAGCTCAGCTGCAAACAAGAGCAGCATGTTATCCTGGAAGGCAGCTACGCTGTCACCATTCCTCAACACTGTCTACTGAAAACTACAGAGTTTACTCTCATCAACATAAACAACAAATTGCGTGGCCAGCCTTTGAAAATAACTTCAGTACCTTTACAGTTTCAGAAGAGCGATGATCACAAGAGGCCGTCACTGAAAATGAATTCAATAAATTTAAACACTCTAAATTCTATAGAGAGACAAATAGCATTTGAGAATCCGGTCGAAATTGATAACGTACAAGCATCGAGTATTTATCATACAACCGTACCTCTGTATATGGTTATTTTGATAGCTACAAGTGGACTCCTTCTACTGTTTTATCGCCGTTATTATTCGAAAGAAGAAAAGGATGTTAAGGAGACCATTGCGATGTCAAGGATGTCACCTGAAGAAAGGAAGAAAGCAACATTTTCATTAGACATTGCAAATAGTTGCTCCTCTTAGGGGGGAGGTGTTATAGTGTATCCTCGCCCTCGGCCAGGGTTAAGTGCAGTGGAAGTAAGCGTCATCGACTATTGTGTAATCCTAAAATTGTGAATCATAAAAACCGGCGGACACCTGCGGCGCCCGCCTTCCTTACTCATCCATCGAACGGGTTGGACACTGTTAGTATAAGCAAATCTGAATAAAGATTGTTTCTAGTTTGTAAATTAAAATAGTTTATTTTTTAAAAGATCCACCCCTGCTGCCTAGACGTGATTTGCGTAACTACGGATGAGAGCTGGATACGCAACGGATACGGAGTGCGCTAGATGGCGTAAGTAGTTTCTCGAAGCACTCGCGTATAACCACGTCTAACTTATTATGAACCGTAGTACATTGAATTAAGGCCCATATTTCCTCAAAAAAAATGAAATTGATTTATTATTTATTGACTATTTGTTATTTTTATTGTTTAAATTAATTAATTAATTTCACTGATTGCGTTTGGTTATTACTGTTAGCAATTAAGTTGACTGAATAAATGAATTGAATTAAATTGAAAATCATCCTATATTTTAATTTTACACACTATAACACTTCTCATCAAAAAGGGTGTTTATTTTGGAATAAATTCTGATATCATGTAATAGTGAGTAAAATGATGTTTATAAATCTAATAAAAATGTCACAAATTCGTAATAGTTTTTTAATCGTCAGCCTTACCTTAAGCTATCTCTCTACCGTAGAACTGCTGGAAGAGATTTCTTTTTAGGAATAAGTAGTACCTGTTGTGTTTTTATCTAAATGTGACTGTCCTGTGTTTTATCTTGTGTGCAATAAACAGTTAAATAAAGGTTTCTTTAAGCCGTAGGTCCCGGTTGCTGTCTACGACCATGACCATATGATGACAGTCGCAAAATTAAACGCCTATAAGAATTAGGTACATTTTTTATTTACGAACTGAATTGTCAAACTATTTATATGAATGAATATCAATCACTGATCTCAATAGTATTCTCTAGAAGTAATATCAATGTACTTATAGCTTGACCACAAAGAGTAGATAAAAAATGAGGGCGCCACTTTCTTCGTGATTTGTCAAATCTGACAGATAACTCTCTTTCTACTCTTCTACTACTCTTTCTGGCCAAGCTATAAAACCGACAAGAACGTATGGCAAGAATACTCGTAAACTTCACAAATAGACAGCCTTAATGCTAAGGTAGCAATTTCTTCCAGCCAACCTTCCGTATTTGGTGTGGTGCTGGCTTAGAATAGCATCACCCCATTTCCGCCGGTGGGTGTCGTAAAAGGCGACTAAGGGATGAACCCAGGGAACGGGCAGCAGCGTCCCCTGTGAATATCTACAATAACTTGCACTGCGCTCGCCAATCCGCCTGCCAAGCGTGGTGAGAATGGCAATAGCACCCTATTGGGGGAGGCTCATGTCCAGCAGTGGACTGTTGTGGCTGTAGTAGTAGAAGTTAAGTATGTCGATGCAAGGCCCGCGTATGCCCCGCCAACGCTGCTGACTGTGCGAACCGCGCGGGGCACAGCGAGCACGCAAACGGACGCTCGCCGGTGTGTGTACGTATGTGATTCGCCAGGATTTTATTGGTCTGCAACAAAACAACTCGCTAGTTTCCTGGGTCATTCATAAAATATAAGGTGTAAAAATATTAGCTGCAAATATTTTATGAGGTGAATTAGCCCATGAAACTGAACAACTTTCCCCAAGGAACATAGGTAGAAATATGAAACAAATTTTTGGACCTCCCATACAAAATGTAGCAGCCGAGCGAGTCAACTGTATGCGAGGACCAAAATTTTTTTTGATACTTCGACCTATGTTTCGTGGAAAAAGTTGTTCAGTTTCATGTGCTGATTCACCCCTACAAATATTAGCTGCATAAGGTTTAAAAATATTAGCTTCAAATATTTTAAGGGGTGAACCAGCCCATGAAACTGAACAACTTTCCCCAAGAAACATAGGTCAAAATGGGCAAAAAAATTTGGGCCCCCCATACAAATTGACTTGGTCGGCGGGTTTATCAAATAGCCTGCCAATAGCCATCTTAGGGCATTCGAATTCCCTCTATGACGTTAGGTATCTGTACTACTCCTAGTAGTATTATATAAGGTGTAAAATGATTAGCTGCAAATATTTTAGGGGGTGAACCAGCCCATGAAACTGAACAACTCTCCCCACGAAACATAGGTCGAAATATGAAAAATTTTTTTGGACCTCTCATACAAATTGTAGCAGGTTCGTGACTTTGTATGGGAGGTCCAAAAAATTTTCTCATATTTCGACCTATTTTTCTTGGGGAAAGTTGTTCAGTTTCATGGGCTGATTCACCCCTTCAAATATTTGCAGCTAATATTTTTACATCTTATATGTATGTATCAATCAATCAAATATATATCTATATATCTATCTAGCGGTGTGTTAACGTGAACCCCTTGCCGCACGTGAAGCATATCTTGTTCCTTGTCCCTCGTGCGTAATATTGCGGCCGTTAACGCTCTGCCTACCGCGTAAGGGATAAAGGCGTGATGTATGTATGTCTATATATCTATCTAGCGGTGTGTTAACGTGAACCCCTTGCCGCACGTGAAGCATATCTTGTTCCTTGTCCCTCGTGCGTAATATTGCGGCCGTTAACGCTCTGCCTACCGCGTAAGGGATAAAGGCGTGATGTATGTATGTCTATATATCTATCTAGCGGTGTGTTAACGTGAACCCCTTGCCGCACGTGAAGCATATCTTGTTCCTTGTCCCTCGTGCGTAATATTACGGCCGTTAACGCTCTGCCTACCGCGTAAGGGATAAAGGCGTGATGTATGTATGTCTATATATCTATCTAGCGGTGTGTTAACGTGAACCCCTTGCCGCACATGAAGCATATCTTGTTCCTTGTCCCTCGTGCGTAATATTACGGCCGTTAACGCTCTGCCTACCGCGTAAGGGATAAAGGCGTGATGTATGTATGTCTATATATCTATCTAGCGGTGTGTTAACGTGAACCCCTTGCCGCACATGAAGCATATCTTGTTCCTTGTCCCTCGTGCGTAATATTACGGCCGTTAACGCTCTGCCTACCGCGTAAGGGATAAAGGCGTGATGTATGTATGTCTATATATCTATCTAGCGGTGTGTTACCGTGAACCCCTTGCCGCACATGAAGCATATCTTGTTCCTTGTCCCTCGTGCGTAATATTGCGGCCGTTAACGCTCTGCCTACAGCGTAAGGGATAAAGGCGTGATGTATGTATGTCTATATATCTATCTAGCGGTGTGTTAACGTGAACCCCTTGCCGCACATGGAGCATATCTTGTTCCTTGTCCCTCGTGCGTAATATTACGGCCGTTAACGCTCTGCCTACCGCGTAAGGGATAAAGGCGTGATGTATGTATGTCTATATATCTATCTAGCGGTGTGTTAACGTGAACCCCTTGCCGCACATGAAGCATATCTTGTTCCTTGTCCCTCGTGCGTAATATTACGGCCGTTAACGCTCTGCCTACCGCGTAAGGGATAAAGGCGTGATGTATGTATGTCTATATATCTATCTAGCGGTGTGTTAACGTGAACCCCTTGCCGCACATGGAGCATATCTTGTTCCTTGTCCCTCGTGCGTAATATTACGGCCGTTAACGCTCTGCCTACCGCGTAAGGGATAAAGGCGTGATGTATGTATGTCTATATATCTATCTAGCGGTGTGTTAACGTGAACCCCTTGCCGCACATGAAGCATATCTTGTTCCTTGTCCCTCGTGCGTAATATTACGGCCGTTAACGCTCTGCCTACCGCGTAAGGGATAAAGGCGTGATGTATGTACGTCTATATATCTATCTAGCGGTGTGTTAACGTGAACCCCTTGCCGCACATGAAGCATATCTTGTTCCTTGTCCCTCGTGCGTAATATTACGGCCGTTAACGCTCTGCCTACCGCGTAAGGGATAAAGGCGTGATGTATGTATGTCTATATATCTATCTAGCGGTGTGTTACCGTGAACCCCTTGCCGCACATGAAGCATATCTTGTTCCTTGTCCCTCGTGCGTAATATTGCGGCCGTTAACGCTCTGCCTACCGCGTAAGGGATAAAGGCGTGATGTATGTATGTCTATATATCTATCTAGCGGTGTGTTAACGTGAACCCCTTGCCGCACATGGAGCATATCTTGTTCCTTGTCCCTCGTGCGTAATATTACGGCCGTTAACGCTCTGCCTACCGCGTAAGGGATAAAGGCGTGATGTATGTATGTCTATATATCTATCTAGCGGTATGTTACCGTGAACCCCTTGCCGCACATGAAGCATATCTTGTTCCTTGTCCCTCGTGCGTAATATTACGGCCGTTAACGCTCTGCCTACCGCGTAAGGGATAAAGGCGTGATGTATGTACGTATATATCTATCTAGCGGTATGTTACCGTGAACCCCTTGCCGCACATGAAGCATATCTTGTTCCTTGTCCCTCGTGCGTAATATTACGGCCGTTAACGCTCTGCCTACCGCGTAAGGGATAAAGGCGTGATGTATGTATGTCTATATATCTATCTAGCGGTATGTTACCGTGAACCCCTTGCCGCACATGAAGCATATCTTGTTCCTTGTCCCTCGTGCGTAATATTACGGCCGTTAACGCTCTGCCTACCGCGTAAGGGATAAAGGCGTGATGTATGTATGTCTATATATCTATCTAGCGGTGTGTTACCGTGAACCCCTTGCCGCACATGAAGCATATCTTGTTCCTTGTCCCTCGTGCGTAATATTACGGCCGTTAACGCTCTGCCTACCGCGTAAGGGATAAAGGCGTCATGTATGTATTTCTATATATCTATCTAGCGGTATGTTACCGTGAACCCCTTGCCGCACATGAAGCATATCTTGTTCCTTGTCCCTCGTGCGTAATATTACGGCCGTTAACGCTCTGCCTACCGCGTAAGGGATAAAGGCGTGATGTATGTATGTCTATATATCTATCTAGCGGTGTGTTACCGTGAACCCCTTGCCGCACATGAAGCATATCTTGTTCCTTGTCCCTCGTGCGTAATATTACGGCCGTTAACGCTCTGCCTACCGCGTAAGGGATAAAGGCGTGATATATGTATGTATATAATGAATAAATAAAATAAATAAATATCCTGGACAATTCACACAGCGCCATCTTAGCCACAAACTAAGCAAAGCTTGTACTATGGGAACTAGATAGCTAAAATTAATACATAAATACTTTTTTTTTTGTAAATAAATACATAGAAAACACCCAGACTCAACACAAATATTTGAAAAATGACTTTTTACAAATATTTGTGTCCGGTGGGGATCGAACCCACGACCCTCTATCTAACTATCTAGCGGTGTGTTACCGTGAACCCCTTGCCGCACATGAAGCATATCTTGTTCCTGGGCGGGAGTTGTCCCTCGTGCACGCGCCGGCGATGCTTCACCAGGTCCGCGTTCCGAATGAAGTTCTGAAAATTGTTGATGAGAGATTCAATGTGTCCACACTTATCCGCATCGAACGAACCGAATTTTAGAATTCTTTATATAAGGTGTAAAAATATTAGGTGCAAATATTTTAAGGGGCGATTCAGCCCATGAAACTGCACAACTTTTCCCAAGAAACATAGGTCCAAATATGAGAATTGTTTTTGGACCTCCCATACAAGTTGACTTGGTCGTCTGGTAGTTTTGTATGGGAGCTCTATCGACCTATGTTTCTTAGGGAAAGTTGTTCAGTTTCATGGACTGGTTCACCCCTTAAAATAATTGCAGCAAATTTTTTTACACCCTGTATTAAATTAAATCCTACGAAACCTCGCATATTAATTGTCTGAACCGAATCGGTCGATTCCGGGAAATGTGCGAGGTTTCAAAGAATTTCATATAAAGAATTCTGAAAATTCGGTTTGTTCGGTGCGGATAAGTTTGCGTTTAACTTAGGCTGCCCCCACATTGGGCGTTGGCCGAGCGTACGCGTTTCCTGAGCGTACTGCCGGCGTCGGCGCGGCGCGGACGTCGCGTCAGCGCACCGTCTGCGGGGCGCGGGCTTCGCGTTGTCCAGCGCCGCGCGGGCGCTGCGTGAACGCCGCGCAGACGCCGCGCTTACGTCGCGTTCCACGGGCGTTCGGCCGCAACTGGGATGCTAGCGGGCGCGGGGGGGAATGTGTGCGGGGGACACGGGCGGCCGAACGCCCGTGGAACGCGACGTAAGCGCAGCGTCTGCGCGGCGTTCACGCTGCGCCCGCGCGGCGCTGGACAACGCGAAGCCCGCGCCCCGCAGACGGTGCGCTGACGCGACGTCCGCGCCGCGCCGACGCCGGCAGTACGCTCAGGAAACGCATACGCTCGGCCAACGCCCAATGTGGGGGCAGCCTTAATCCCACCAAAACATAAGTGTGAAAGTTAATAGCCAAGTTCAATATATCCGTCGACAAAAAAATTGATATCTAACTGGGTGCAAAGTTCGGAAGACAATCCTAAATTTATTCATAAGATCGTTTAACATTATTTGGTATTTATTGTCTTGCGTTTAGTTTTCATGTGTTTCGGTCCTCGCAATTTGCAAACTATTAATTAGTTAAAAATTTAAAATAATGTAACTATTATGAGAACTATTTGGATTCATGGTAAAAAAAAACTAGCCAAGACATTCTTTAAGACAAGATAAGAAAGAAATGGCAACATAATTCTTAACATCCTGCTCATATGCCATACGTATTGTGTACAAATAAAGAAAGGATCTGTAAATGACGGGTGATTGTCATTCTATGATCACTTCAGATCAGATTCTATGATCAGTGCAGTTTGTAGAGCAAAATTCTTGGACTCCTGTAAACCATTGTTTAAAAGATTAAATGTATTGCCTTTGCCTTGTTGTTACATTAGAAGTGTGTGTTGTTTTGTAAAGCACAATCCTAGTTACTTTAATATGGATAGGGACATTTATGTGAGAAAAAAAAGGACTCAATATCACGATTTGTTGTTTAAGCCCGTGGGACATAGATATGTTTATAAAAAGAATGCTTTCAATATGTGTATAGAAATATATAATAAATTACCTAGTGAACTTAAACAACTTAATGGTCAGATATTTAAAAATAAACTCACAAGATGGCTAATGGAGCAGTGTTTTTATAGTCTTCAGGAGTTCACACAGCACTTGACATTAAAAAAGAATTAGAATAAGTAATTTTATTATTATAATATTTGCACGCCTGCTGGACAGACAAAATACATGTTACTTTATATTCTATGACATCTGTGAATTGCTATTTTAATGTATTTTTGCAAATATATTATTTATCATTATCATTATCATTATCAGAGGTCTGCTACTTGTAGAAGACGGTTGAAAAATTCTGACACTAGGGTTCATTGGGTCGTTAAACTTCTAGGGTTCATTGGGTCGTTAGGCGATTCGATGTTCCACACGAAAATAAGAAGATCAAAAGTGTAATAATGGTTACCTTATTGCAACCATCGCAGCGGTATCTGTAGGTCTTAAGATGGACCAGGTTGTAATGGTCCTTCATGTAAATGTTCTTGGAGAATACTTTGTCGCAACCAGGACACGGGACCCTAAAAATACACACATACATAGTTACATACGGGTGTAAAAAAATTGCCGCTAATATTTTAAGGAGTGAACCAGCATATTAAAATGTACAACTTTCCCCAAGGAAGATAGGTCCAAACCGTCCAAAATATGAGAATTTTTTTTTGATCTCCCATACAAAATTACCAACCGGCCAAGTCAAATTTGTATGGAAAGTCCATTTTTTTCATATCTCGACATACCTACGTTTCTTGCGGAAAGTTTTTCATCTTCATGGGCTCAATCATCCCTTAAAAGCACTTTGCAGCTACTATTTTTACACCTTATATATCACGCCTTTATCACTTACGGGGTAGGCTGAGCGTAAACAGCCGTAAAAATACGGTCGCTATCGCTATATAGCTGCTGGGCGGGCCGCTAGTTTTTTTATAAAAATAGAAAAGCAAATGTTAATAGTAAGTACCTCGTTTTTTTTCTTGGTTTATGACGTGCGCTGTTCGCGAGATGCCATCTGTAATAAAAAATAGTTTTATTAATTTTATCTACACCGAACCTGCATTTCCTATTTAAAACCATAAACAGCTAACTATAAGATGTTTAAAAAGCATGGTATACAGGTGTAAAATAAATTGCTGCAATTATTTTCAGTGGTAATTTTTTTTTTTTAAATTTCGACCTATGTTTCTAGGAAAAAGTTGTTTAGTTTCATGGGTTCATTCACCCCCTGAAATATTTGCAGCTAATATTTTACGCCTTATATAGGGTGACCGGTAAATTGATGCATTCCTTTCAAGGGATGAACCAGCTCATGAAACTGAACAACTTTCCCCATGGAACATAGGTCGAAATATGAAAAAAAATTTTGGTCCTCCCATACAAATTGACTTAGTCGGTCGGTAATTTTGTATGGGTGGGCCAAATTTTTTTTTTAATTTTTTGACCTATGTTCCATGGGGAAAGTTGTTCAGTTTCATGAGCTGGTTCATCCCTTGAAAGGAATGCATCAATTTACCAGTGACCCTGTATACTACTTTAGTATAATACGCTTATTTATATCTTAGCTTATCCGTATAATCTTTGTCGCGCTCCACGCAGTACACGTCGCTGAGGCTAGATGGCGCTGTATGGTGTTTTGTTGTCTCTCTCTAACTCATTAGGGTCTGTATAGTGCTATCCCTCTCTCACCTATATCTATAGATGTCCGGATAATGTTAGTCGCACTCCACGCAGTACGCGTCGCTGCCGCTAGATGGCGGTGTACGAGGTGTTTTGTTGTCTCTCTCTAACTCATTAAGATCTGTATACTGCTATCCCTCTCTCACCTATATCTATAGATGTCCGGATAATGTTTGTCGCACTCCACGCAGTACGCGTCGCTGCCGCTAGATGGCGCTGTATGGTGCGTTTTATTGTGAAGCCACAAACCGTTGTATCGTGCGAAACGTTTGTTGCACGGCGTGCATTCGAACGGGGAGTGCTGTTTTCTGCAACGAAAACATCAGTGAGCATTATGTGCAACAGATATTTTTCAGAGAATTATGTGCACATTTGGACCTGTAATTAAATATCAGTGCAATGAAACTACAAGGTACAAGTCTACAGGTGAAATTCGATTTACATTGCGTTATATGATATGCTATTTTTTTTACACCCTATATTTGGCCACACACCTGATATGGTCCTTGATGCAGTAGCGCATCTTGAAGGAGACCCCGCAATGGTCGCAAGTGTACTTCTCATGCCAATCCTTGAAGTGCTTGTAGAACTCGCGGCGAGCGCTGGGAACAGCCATCGTCACAACAGTAGTCACACAAAAAACTTCATAACAGAAATACCAGTAAATAGTCCAACAATTTAGCCGGCCTTATTGCTAAGGTAGCAATTTCTACCAGGCAACATTGGACAAAGAAGTAATGAAAAAGTAAAAGCGGGATAGTGCAGCAAATAATTTACAATACATAAACTAAAATAATGTGTATTACATATTACTACATACATTATATCACGCCTTTATTTCTTGCGGGGTAGGCAGAGCGTTAACGGCCGTAAGAATACGGCCACTACAGCCACGTCTGACATTTTTGAGGAGTGTTTTCCAAGGTTGTTTAAAAAAATATATGTATCATATCACTATAGTGACAGGTTGTTAGCCTGTCGCCTAAAAATTGTAATACACCAATACTCTCGAATCCCTTAGTCGCCGCTTACGACCCCTGCGGGAAGGATGTGGGGTGTGCTATTCTAAGCCAGCATCACACGGTAAAGCCGGCATCACACGGTAATTCAGTTCATATTAGTTTTATATTTACGTTAGAGATCAGGGCGTCACGTATCAAACATTTTCATGGAATGCTCCTCATTCTCGTTGCCTTATCCCGTTCTCTGTCGGGGTCGGCTACCTAACCTAGGGGATTTGACGTAGAACCAAGTTTTTAAACAGAGCGACTGTCATCTGACCTCTGCAACCCGAAGGCTAACCTGGCGAATCTAGGTTAAGTCACATTCGAATATCATTTTAATTAAAATTTTATTTGATTGTAGGTTTCATCAGGATGTTTTTCCTTCACCGTAAGAGCAGTCGGTAAATGTGCGTGAGTAAAAACACATTGGTACATGGTAGGAATCGAACTCGCGTCTCACAATAAAATTGTAAGACCTTTGTCCTAACCACTTGGTCACCGACACTATATTTAAACTACAGATCTTAAAATATATCTTGATATTTGCGACTCTGTCACTTTCTGGCAAATGCTATTGGGTCGTTCGACAACTCGGCGTCCCACACGAAGAAAGAAGAAGATTGACTTACCTGAATAGTAATTCGCACTTCAAACACAGGAACACTTTTCTATGTTGTTCTAAGTGTAGTTTCGTGTCTTCCATACAATATGAGTTGTGTCCGCAAACCAGGCAGATGTACTTGTTGTAATGTGTGTCGATGTGCGCCGATAGATGGCGCTTGCTACTGAAAGTGGAACTGCATATGTCACAGGTGAAGGGGCCTGGGACCTGGAATTAGAGACATTTTATTTTTAGAGTTTTTAGGACATTGCTGTGTGATGCCGGGACATTATTAAAACTTGACTTTATAGTATAACGTGTGTTTGCCGTGTGATGCCGCTCATAGAATAGCATCGCTCCAATTCTACCTGCGGGTATTTTTAAAGGCAACTATGGGACTCGAGGGTTTCATGTGTATTACCGACAGGCGACAGGCTGACAACCTGTCACCATAGTGATACACAAATCATCTCAATCAGCCCTCAATATTTGTCAGACGTGGCGATAGCGACCGTATTTTAACGGCCGTTAACGCTCTGCCTACCCCGCAAGGGATAAAGGCGTGATTTGTGTATGTGTATGTAGATGTTGCTTACCTTTTTATGATATTTTCTAAGGTGTTTCAAATATACATTTTTGCACATAAACCCTTTGACACAAGACTCACATTTATAGTTCATATTTGTATATGATTCACTGTATTTTTTACTTTGTAAATAATTTTGCAATTCTTGTAAGTTAATTTTTTCAATTCTGAAAATTTTCTCAAATTCTTTATTTGTTATGACTCTAAACTTCGGTTTTTTATTTTGCCTTGCTCTCTTTTGCGCCCATCTATTCACTGTTTTTGATTTTATTTCTTCTTTTATATTTTTAATCTCTTTGTTCATATCCAATTCCGTATTTATTTCTTGCGGCAAATCATTAGTAGCATCCATGTAGTCATTGTTATCTTCATGTGAGATTTCTATGAACATTTCTTCTGGAATACTTTCGGATTTTGTTATTTCTGTAAAAGTACTGATCTCATGATCTATGTATACTGTGTGTGCATGATCATCATTCAAAATTACTGTTGTTAAACTTGAGAGTGGCGTGTAGTTGTAAGTCTGTAAAAATGCAAAGATGATGATGATAGCCGTAATAATGTTGTAGATAGTTTTACAGAAGTTAGAAAATGGTTACTAAACCACAATTTGGAAATCAATCTCAAGAAAACTAAATTAATTCAACTCAGACCTAGACAAAAAATAGAATTAGACATGAAAATGGTTGCAAAAAAACTCAACATAGAACAAGCTTGTGAATATAACTTATTAGGCATTACAATAGACACCCACATTACCTGGGAAAAACATATCCAGAAAGTCAAATCAAAACTTTGCCAATTCACGTATGCACTATCTACCCTTAAAACAAATACCCACCAAGAAGCGTGTATGGCAGCTTACTACGCTTATGCATATGCGTGGCTGCGGTATGGAGTGTTGTTGTGGGGCGATAGTGTCCATGTGCATGACATTTTCGTATTGCAAAATAAGTGCATTCGCATTTTGTTTAATATAAAACCGCGAGATAGTTGTAGGCCATACTTTTAAAGGAAAAAATCCTACCCCTACCGGTGTATCTTTATACTTGAAGCCGCCTTATTTATTAGAAAAAATCTAAACATGTTCACTTTCTGCAAAAGCGCTAGACGAAACCGAATACTTGAACTACCTAAAGCAAAAATGCAACTAATAAGAAATGGACCCCACTACAAAGCAGTACAAATTTACAACAAATTACCACATGAATTTAAAACTGAAACCAAAGACAAACCTTTTTACAATACTCTCAAGTCTTTTTTACTGTCCAAGTGCTATTACACTGTCAATGAATTCCTCCAAAATCCAATCTAGTCTAATCAATAATAAAATTGTTTTCAGAGATATATATATATATTTTTTGTTTTTACCAATTTGACATAAAATGTTAATAGTTTAATTATATGTTTTTCCATTTATTAACCTTTTGCACGCCAGAGTTTTTTTACGTCGGCACACCCCCGACGCCAAGCATAGAAAAATGTGAAGATGGTAAAAACTTATCGGCAAGCAGCCCGGTGTCTTAAACAAGACAGAATTTAAGTTATAAAAATAGGTAAATTTGGACTACTTTAGTCGTCAGTGGCGTCGTATGTACGCGAGCGTTTGGCAACTATAGTGGTCATTGGCGTTCAAAAGGTTAACAACAATTTAATGAGGATTGATATTAATTTTTGACATAAAAAATTGTGAATGTTTTCTAATGAATACAATTTTAATTAGTTTTTAGTTTTTAATTAGTTTTTGATTTTGACTAAGTAATGATTATGTATTGATAAATTGTTTTAATTTTTAATTTTAATTTTACCTTTAATTCTATTTATTCGAAATGTATTTTTTATTGTTGACTATGATGATTTCTGTATGCATGTCTCATCTTGCAGTGCCCTGTCAGGGTGCATGTACTTATCTGCTACTGTAACATTATTATAACTTTAAGCTTGTACATGTTGGCATGAATAAATTGAATTGAATTGAAAAAAATCCTCATTTTATTAATAAGTAAGTAAATAAGTACAGGGTGTAAAAAAGTTAGCTGCAAATATTTTAAGGGGTGACACTGACCGACCAAGTCAATTTATTTGGGAGGTCCAAAAAATTTTTCATATTTCATTGGCAGCTAATATTTTACCCCTTATATTTAAAGATAAATAAGTTGTGTATTGTGTGGTATTTTGTAGTTATCTGACTCCAATTGGTTTTCTAAATGATGAAATGCAGTTTGGTGTTCAGTATGAAGACCTTTTAATGAAGATAGCGATTAAATTTACAAATTAGGTTCGCATAGAAAGAAAATGATGCGTCTTGATCAGTCGATGGAATGAATGTGTCGGCGAACGCCCCGCGCCCGCGCACCGCACACCGCCCGCTCTCGTCCATGCATCTTAGGCTCCAACAGATTCCCCCCCCTCGAAGACCATGGGATTTCGAGGAGATGCTTCTTCTTCTGGCCTCTCTAATGGCAGAGGACAGAGGTTTCTAACTGCACGACGTACAATGCCCTTCGATGTCATGACATCTGCCACACGCGCGATGCCGTCTGCTCCAGGGTAAAGCTGATGTATGCGACCCATTCGCCATTTGAGTGGTGGTAGATTTGGCTCCTTCAGGATGACCATATCGCCTTGAAGTAGCTCGCCTTTGTTCATACGCCATTTGGATCGCTCTTGTAGTTCAGAGAGGAACTCGTTACGCCATCTCTCCCAGAAATGTTGACGCATTTGCTCTATTTGCTGGAATCTGTCGAGTCTGGTTATCTTGACATCAGTCATTCTCGGTGATGGTAACGAGGTTAGAGGTCTTCCAATTAAGAAGTGCCCTGGAGTTAAAGGAAGAAGGTCGGTAGGATCCGATGAAAGAGGAGTTAGGGGTCTCGAGTTGAGAATTGATTCAATCTGCACGAAAAGCGTCGATAACTCCTCGTATGTTAAGTGAGTACTACTACTTATCGTTCTGTAGAAGTGATGTTTGGCAGATTTGACACCTGCCTCCCAAAGCCCACCGAAGTGGGGTGAGTAAGCCGGCGAGAATTTAAAAGTAATGCCTTCGGTGGCGGTGTAAGAAGATATGGATTCGTTGCATGATTCTAAGAAATTACTAAGTTCATTGTTTGCGCCAACAAAATTTCGACCATTGTCGCAGTGAATCTCTCTTGGTTTCCCTCTCCGCGAAATAAGACGTCTCAAACACAAAATAAACGCATCAGTGCTGAGGTCGGATGCGAGTTCGAGATGCAATGCCCTTGTGCTAAAACAAACGAAGAGGCAAAGGTAAGCTTTGATGATTCGACATCCGCGTCCTAAACGGTCTCTAATAGGAAATGGCCCAGCCATATCGCAGCCACAAACTTGAAAAGGATAATTAGGCGTCACGCGAGATAATGGTAAATTTCCCATTACAGGGTTAACAGTCTTTGCCTTCATGATCCTACACAGCCTGCAGTTATTGACAATGCTTCTAGCCAAGCGACGGCCACTGATAGGCCAGTAAGTTTGACGAATGTTAGCGAGAAGTAACTGCGGCCCGCCGTGAAGAAGATTTTTGTGCTCATGACCAAGTAATAACGAGGACAGTCCCCAGGCTGTGATGGACTCAGCATTGAACACTTAGAGCATGCAGGGCCGCACCTACCTAGAGTGTTGGCAATGTTGTATAGTTTTTGTATAAGCCACTCATACTTACCACATGAGTTGACTAAAACAATTGTTGTACCTATAGTTAAGAATAAAACAGGTGATATATCTTCTAAATCTAATTACAGGCCTATATCTCTTGCAACTGTTATTGCCAAAGTATTAGATAGTTTAATAAATAATGAGTTGACAAAATATGTGAAGCTAAATGATGCACAGTTTGGTTTTAGACCGGGTCTCTCGACGGAAAGTGCTATCTTGAGCTTAAAGCACACCATAGAATATTACACCAGTAGGGAGACCCCCGTCTATGCCTGTTTTCTAGATCTTTCAAAAGCTTTTGATTTGGTGCAATATAACTTGTTATGGAACAAACTAGATAAGTCTGGTGTACCTAATGAAATCACTGGCATCATGAAGTATTGGTATTCTAGTCAGACGAATGTAGTTAGATGGGAAAATAATGTTTCAAATGAGTATGGACTGCTGTGTGGTGTAAGGCAGGGGGGGCTGAGCTCGCCAACGCTTTTTAACCTCTATGTTAATGAACTGATCGATGAGCTGAGCAGTATGCATGTTGGCTGATATATTGACGGAGTACCAGTCAACAATCTCAGTTATGCTGACGACATGTGTCTGCTCAGCCCATCGGTCAGTGGTCTTAGAAAATTATTAGCTGTGTGTGAGAAATATGTGCAGAAACATGGCCTAAAGTACAACACTAGTAAGAGTGAGTTCATGGTTTTTAAAGCCGGTAAGAAGTGCCCTTCTGAAATACCTGTCATAGCTCTTGAGGGGGCTCCTTTAAAGAGGGTATCATCTTTTAAATATCTTGGACATGTATTAACTGAAGACCTCTGTGATGATGCTGACATTGAGAGGGAGAGAAGAGCTCTAGCGGTTAGGGCCAATATGATAGTCCACAGGTTCAGACGCTGCTCAGCACAAGTTAAAATCACATTGTTTAGAGCCTATTGCACATCATTATATACCTGCAACCTGTGGGCTGCATACAGGCAAAAATCGCTCAAGACCGTAACTGTTCAATACAACAATGCATTCAGGGCACTGCTGGGGCTGCCACGCTTCTGTAGTGCGTCAGGTATGTTTGCGGATGCTCATGTAGATGGCTTCCAGGCTATGCTCCGCAAACGGAGTGCCGCCGCGCTGCAGAGGGTTCGTTGGCAGGGCACCAACAGTGTCCTGGCTATGATCTCTAGTAGATTTTGTGAAAGTCGTTATCTCAAGCAGTGGATCAAAATAAATACAGGTGTTTGTAATTTTGTAATGATTTAATACAGTAAGTTATGTAATACAGTGCAAACATAATTTATAACTTTTATAACTTTACAAACAACCTGTCCATTTTAATTTTAATTTTAATATTACTAATTGTAGCAAATAAGGTTGCCATTGTTTTTGTGTCACTAACAAATATGGGGCTAGTACCCTGAAATAAAGAATTTTTATTTATTTTATTTTTTATAATAACTTTGTGAAAGTATGATTTGAATCAAGAAGAATGGGATGCTTTCGGCTGTAGGCTTCCGAAGCCTTTTGGATTCGACCACCTAATCGAAGGAAGTCATCTTCTCCAATGAAAGGATGCAAAGAAAGCAATCGAGACCTTAAAGGTAAGGATTTTTTATTTTTGATGAGATTCATTTCATGTTCAAAACATTCAGCTTGATGCTCTTTGATTAAATGATTTAATGAAGCTTCTAACTCATCGGCCTTAAGGGGGCCGGTATGTTTTGAATTTTTATTTCTTAAATTATGAATGAATCGTAGTACATATGCTGTGGAACGTAGCATGATAGTGAACTTTGAATGTTTCTGAAAATTCACCGTGCAGCTGAGGTAAGTCTCTTTAGGAGTAGTTGTAGTGAATGCTTTGATATTAGAATTAGAATTTTGATGTATAGCTTTAGTTTTTGTTTCAGGAAGTTCATTAACGGGTTTGATATTAGCTGGCCAATCAGACTCGTTTTCAAGTAAAAATGAAGGTCCTTGCCACCAAATCGAGGCCTTGTGAATGAGCTTCGGGTCAAGACCGCGAGAAGCAAGGTCAGCTGGATTATCAACACCTGGGACATGGCGCCAGGTGCCAGAAGACGTCAGCTGCTGAATTTCAGCGACTCGATTTGAGACGAATGTTTTCAGGTCACGGGCCGTAGAGGACAACCAGCCAAGAACTACAGAAGAGTCAGTCCAGTAAAATTGTTTTGAAATATCTATTCGAAGTGCCTTGAGGACTTTGGATGCTAGACGTGCTGCTAATAAAGCACCACAGAGCTCCAAGCGTGGAATGGTCTGCGGTTTTACCGGAGCAACCTTAGCTTTGGCGCATAGAAGATGAACGTCAACCTTTCCAGATTTGTCCACTGAACGCAAGTAGATGCAAGCTGCGAATGCATTTTGAGAAGCGTCACAAAACGCATGGAGCTCGATGTCATCCGGTTCTTCACTGAGGACGCATCTGGGTATTTGAACAGATGATAAATTGTTTAACCCTGAAACAAAGTTCAACCACATTTTCTCTGTGTCAGAAGGAATTGCGTCGTCCCAATCCAGTTTTGTTAGCCACAGTTGCTGAAGAATCATCTTTGGAGTGATTGTGCAAAGGCTAAGCAAACCCAGGGGATCGAAGAGTTTTGCAGAATTGGACAATATCGATCTCTTCGTTGCTACAGAAGGGGATTGAAAGTCCGTTGGAAAAATCAAGACGTCAGCGGCTGGATCCCACTTGAGACCCAGTGCACTGGATTGTGAAGTAAAATCCAAATCTTTGGGTATGAGGGTACTTGGATTATTTTCAAAGATAGAAGGTACATTTGTGCGAAACTTTCGTAATGGAAAGCATGCGGAATGAAGAATTTCAGTAACTGAAGTAATCATGCGACTCAGTTCATATTTAGAGTTGCTTCCTGAAAGAAAGTCATCAACGTAAAAATCAGATTTAATTAGCTGAGCTATGGTTTCGTCTATACATTCCTTTGATAATTGAAGCAAGCAACGTGTGCTAAGAAAAGGCGCAGAAGCTGTACCGTAGGTAACTGTGTTCAACTGATATATTTTAATAGGAAGATTACTGCTATCGCGCCACAATATCATCTGAAGAGGACGATGCTGAGGTTGAACTAGTACCTGACGGTACATCTTCTCCACGTCGGCTGACACAACGTACTGATGTTGCCTAAACCTTAAAAGGATGGAAAACAGATCATCCTGAACTACTGGACCCACGTATTGGATGTCGTTCAGCGATTTGCCTGAAGACGTTTCAGCTGCTGCGTCGAATACAACTCTGATTTTGGTTGTCTCGCTGCTCTCACGGATGACAGCATGATGTGGCAAAATGCAACCACGCGATGGATTCGTGACTTCACTCATATGCCCCAGGTCCTGATACTCGTGCATGAATTGAGTATAGTCATGAGCAAGCTTCGGATTCTTCTTCATTCTTTTTTCTAATTGAATAAATCTTCTTTCAGCCTGATGATAAGAATCCCCTAGAACGTTTGGTGATTCCTGAAGAGGAATTTGTACGTTGAATCTACCATCTTCATCACGGTAAGTAGTTTCATTGAAGAGCTTCTCGCAATAATGTTCATCGAAAGGGGGAGTCTTTTCTGAAGGTATTTCCTCTAGCTCGAAGAATTTTGACAACTGTTGTTGAATGTTTTTGCTGAAGTTACAGAATGTACGATTTGACGGTGGGGAGGTGACGTAATATTCCCACCCCAGTGGACCTGCAACAATCCACCCAAGTTGGGTTTCGATGAGGTAAGGCTTGTTTGGGCCTAGCTTAAATTTATTCAAACTAATCATGTCCCATACGACGTCGACACCAAGAAGCATATCAACTTGAGAAGGAGAGAAGAATTGAGGATCAGCAAGTTGAATATTTTGGGGAATGTCTAAGTCGTCCACTCGAATTCTCATTAGAGGAACCTCGTCCGTAATTAAAGGAACTACGAAACATTGGACGGATGTTGAATACGAAGTATAAGAAGACTTTATTGCAACATCGCAATGTTCTGTAATATTGATGACGGCATTGTTAAGACCGAAGACAGATCGAGGTAGATTTTTGGTTTTGATTACACCGATTTTAGCCGCAGCCTTTTCGGTTATAAAAGAAGACTGGCTGCAAGGGTCCAGTAGCGCTCGTAGCGTAAAAGTTTTGCCATTGTTTGCCACCTTGATCAAAGCCGTAGACAGAAGAGCCTGACCCTGGGCGACAGCAGACATACTCACGACGCAAGAAGAATCCCCAACTACCCCAGCAGGTTGACCCGCTCCAGAGGATGGCGTTTCAACGTTCGCTGAGCTCCCTGAAGACGCATTAACGAAAGAAGAGGAAGCATGTTCTGCGTTCTGCTGTGGGGTTTGTGGAGTAGACATGTTGTCATTAAAAGAGGATTGTTTATGAAGTAAGGTATTATGTTTCCTTCTACAAATGCGGCAGCCACCCAGGCTACACTGGGAAGTTCTGTGTCCCCCCCTTAGACAGTTCGCGCATATTTGCCACTGAGATATCTTTGCAATGCGTTCATCTACAGGCAAAGACTTGAATTTGTGACATTCATACAATTTATGATTTTGTTTGCAATTTAAACAAGTACTATGTGTTACGAAATTATTGGCGGGAGATGAAGACGAAGTAAATGATTTTGATTTTATTAAGCTGTGACGTTTATCTGGTTTTTCAGATTTGCTTGCATGTACCGTTTCCAATACAGTCGCCCGTTGACGAAGAAAATCGAAAAAATCTTTTAATGTTGTTGATTTTAAAGTGCTCCTAAATTGCTCCCAATCTCGCGCAGTTTTCTGATCTAATTTAGCAGAAGCCATGAAAATAATTAACGAATCCCAGTGCTGTGTAGGTTCACCAAGTGAATTCAACGCGCTCAGATTTTTAGAGATTGTATCAACTAAATATCGTAAATCCCTTTCCGATTCCCTCGACATATTTTCTAAGGAAAATAGGCACTTGATGTGTTCATTTATTAAAATACGCTTATTATCGTACCTATCGCAGAGAAGGGACCAAGCGACTGTATAATGATCAGATGTAACGGTTACAGAATCTATGACTGATTTAGCAGAACCTTCTAAGTATGATTTTAGGTAATGAAATTTACTCACGTCCTCTAGACTATCGCTGTTATGGACTAGAGACATGTACATATCGCGAAATTCCAACCATTTGTTGGCATCTCCATTGAAAGAAGGAATCCTAAGAGGCGGCAATTTTATATTGCTACGATGATGAATAACAGTTGATGCTGAGGAGGCGGAGCCACTCTCAGAAGTTCGGCGATTTTGATTTTCATAATTTTGAAGTAATTCTTGCGCTTGAGCGAGCAAACTGAAATATCTATTTTCGAACTCCTCCCTCTCAGTCAACTGAACATCCTCGTTTGCATCCAAAGATTCAATTTTGCTTTGTATTTCCTCAAAAGTAAAATTCAATTCTTGTATTTTACTAAGTCTCAAAGATAATTCATGAAATTGAGTTTTCTTTAATTTTGTATCCAGTAGCGGATTTAAGAATTTTTGAAATAAAGTAAGGCGTGATTTTAAACGTCCCCTTTCGGCGATTAAATTTGCTAACTCGGTCATAATGAAAGCGCAAACAATAATCCAATAAATGCGATCGTAATAATGTAACCAATACGTAAAAATAGGTAAATGCAAAGAATACAACCTTGTTTACACCGCACGAACCTTCCACAAGTATCAGTAGGCCTTTATCCTTATCAGTGTACCGTTATCTCGGCCGCCGGTAGGTAAAATCACAGTACAGCTTATCCGATACGTTTTATTTATAGGAAATGCACTTTTGTCCTATGATTATTCTCGCCGGTTTTCCCACGGATTATCCTGAAATTGGCAGCAGAAAAAAGGACGACTGATTAACTTGTAATTACTTAAGTTTATACCTAAAGGAAATCTTTGAGAAAGTAAGGAAATTTCCTTGAAAATACTTTGGAAAAAGTGGAAATAGTGTAAAAGTAACTTACGTGTAGGTAGGTAAGGACACACCCACGTATTTGCTATGTAAAATATGACGTAATTATACACTATTTCTGTGGAAAATGTTATGAAATGTATGAAATATTTACTAATCTGAGGAAATATAATAAAATCAAGGCTTAAACACCAAAAATATCGCAAATATGACGCAATTTACTTCGATTGTAAAAATAATGTAGGTAAGTTGTTAACTCGCATTTAACGGCGTGAGTTAACTTAACAACGAGAATTAAATCGACTCAATTAGCACAAATCGAATGAAATTCTTATAGAAAATGACGGAATATGGATAGGAATGAGCGTACTTCCCTTGATTTCGGATTGTTTCACCTCTTTCTTCGAGAAATATCGTCTTCCAGCGAAGTCCAATATCACGTCGGGGTCACCAAAACTTGTGTGGTATTTTGTAGTTATCTGACTCCAATTGGTTTTCTAAATGATGAAATGCAGTTTGGTGTTCAGTATGAAGACCTTTTAATGAAGATAGCGATTAAATTTACAAATTAGGTTCGCATAGAAAGAAAATGATGCGTCTTGATCAGTCGATGGAATGAATGTGTCGGCGAACGCCCCGCGCCCGCGCACCGCACACCGCCCGCTCTCGTCCATGCATCTTAGGCTCCAACAGTATGTATAGCTAAACTTATTTTTTTTAATGTTGTGTATGATTTATTTCTAATAGGATGTTTTCCGCCTCAAATTGCAATGTATTGAATATGATATTTATAATGTTTACCTGAGCCATGTTCAACATCTCGTTGGCCTTTTTAACTTTACTCTGAAACATCCCAGCTCTCCGCAGCAACGCTCGGCACTCCCAACACACCTGCATTTGCTCTGCTTGTGTCATATCCTGAAAGCAATGGAAAAGATAGGAAGTTGATTCATTTATATAAACACACTTTTATTAGGTCGACCTGTATGTAACTATGTCATGAAATCTAAGAAAACTAATTTACCCATCTTCTAAAGATCATGAAATTTGAAAGTCGTATGTGATTTTGATGACAATACAATAATATGGTAATGTCGAGCTGATCTGATGATGGAGCCCGAAGATATGAATTGGAACTTCATGATGGATGATCATATCGTAGACGTGTTTGGACTTGTTAAAAAGGAATGAAGCATGTTTTTAGTGATTTGAACTATTAACTGATTCTGCATTGAAAACAATTAATTCTGTGCAACTATTTTCAAGGTAAGTTGTACTCATAAAACTCACAACCTCTCTCAAGAAACATAGGCCAATATATGAGAAAGATTTTTGGATCTACCATACAAAGTGCCACTCCACTGACCTTTTTTTTGTTTATTTTTCTTCAAAAATCTTCATTTGATAATCAAATTTTGATTAAATGGTTAGGTTGCATTCAGAATTTTTGGGCTGATGGCAACAATTCTCCGAACTAGGTGGCGCTATATCAGATTTAAATAATTATCAAGTTAAGTTCAGTGGCCAATAGAAACTATAACCCTGGTCAGAGTACACTTTTCATAACCCCTATTTAAAGGGATTTTAATTTATTATTCTCCTGAATAAAAAAAAAGATTTCATATTTTTTTTATGTTAATTTATTACCCCTATCTACGGGAAATTTGCACATAATAACAAGGATACTAGACGAACAAAAAACATTCCTTTTAGTGAGGCAAGCTCTAAAGCAATACAACTACAGGCAAACAATAAGCAGTAAGACATACATAGTTCTCAATTTTGGACACCAGTCTTCGGTAGATATCGATAAAATTCCCTAAAGGGAACAATCTGCGACCCATACTCAAACATGCTCGACAGTGCAAGTAATTGTTTGAATAAAATTCCTGTTTGATTTCTGATTTTTGCATGTCGTTCTTTGTTGCTAGAGTTTGTGTAAAAAATACATTACTTTCACAGCTACTAAAAATTGTTGGGATGCACTTTGATTGCAACGTCGTATGCAACGCTTTTAATCCCGTTTATTGCATTTATTACTAAAAAATATCGGAAGTAAATAAAAGAAACAAAACTTCCTAAGATTTTTTTGACATTTGGTTTTTCGTTCAGAAATATAATCGGCTTGTTTCGTTCAAAAACGGAAACCATTTTAGTGCTGCCATCTAGTATTAAGTAGCATTATTTATAAATCTGACAGGTGATAGTAGCAGTGCGGACAGGTACAAAGTATACTTCCAAATTTTTTAGATTTGCTACTCGTCAATAGATGGCATGGCAGAAAAAAACCTAGACCTGACAGATGGGGAAGAACAAAACTTACTTCCGGTTTTTAGCTTCGGGGTAGGCAGAGGGTTAACGGCAGTGCGTAAAAATTAAGTCTATCCACGATTGGTAAATAATGAGGGCCAAACTACGGCACACGACAGAAATGAAACGAAATTTGAGTGCTAGCTTATTTATTTTTCAAATTAAACCCAAAGTAGAATCGGCAAAGGCGCCGATGAAGGTCGGCTGCGCGTTGCTTTGCCGGCGTTTAGTACACGCGTCTCCCGCCGCGCGCTGGCGTTTCTCGTGGACGTGCGCGACGTGCGACCGCAGCGCCGCCTTCTGCGCGAAACTGCCAACAAAATTGATGTCTATTATGTGAACGCACACTTATCCGTATCGGATCGGAAATTTCTTCCATCGGATATGGAAGAAACTTAGTAGAAATAAGCTGTCCAGTTGTGTCGTTTTTCTTTGTAAATGTGTCTCTTGTTATGGTTTTTCGTGTAAGTATAATAAACGGTTAATATCAAAACTATAGCAGACTTAGGGCCCTGGTATGCCGTGTGGTGACGGCTTAGAATAGTATCCCCCATTTCCGCTTGTGGGTGTCGTAAAAGGCTAAGGGATGAATCCAGGCAACGGACAGCAGCGTTTCCTGCGAATGTATAAGGTATAAAAATATTAGCTGCAAATATTTTAAGGGGTGAATCAACCCATAAACTGCACAACTTTCCCCAAGAAACATAGGTCGAAATATGAGAAAATGTTTTGGACCTTCCATACAAACTAATTTGGTCAGTCGGTAATTTTGTATCAGAGATTCTAATTTTTTTTCGTATTTCGACCTATGTTCCTTTCGGAAAGTTGTTCAGTTTCATGGGCTGGTTCGCCCCTTAAAATATTTGTTTTTTTACACCCTGTATACAGTATCTTGCATTGCGCTCGCCAATCCGCCTGCCGAGCGTCGAGTATGGCAATACCCCCCTATTGGGGGAGGGCCATGTCCAGCAGTGGACTGTTGTGGCTGTAGCAGTGGTAGGGCTCTGGTTGAGGAGGTGGCGCTACCTGGAGGCGCAGTGAGGGCACGAGAAGGGCCGCTCGCCTGTGTGGGTGCGGATGTGGTTCACCAGGATGCGGTTAGTCTGGAAAAAACAAACGATTTATTTAATTATTTATTTTTTATTTATTTCATACACACACACACACAAATCACGCCTATATCCCTGGCGGGGTAGGCAGAGCGTCAACAACCGTAAAATTACGGTCGTTATCGCCACGTCTGACAAATGTTTGAGGGTCATTTCAGATAAGCCGTGCATTACTATAGTGACAGGTTGTCAGCCTGTCGCCTAAAATTGCAATACACATGAACCCCTCTAATCCCTTAGTCGATTTCTACGACACCCACGGGAAAGAAATGGGGTGATGCTATTCTAAGCCGGCATCACACGGCATATTCATCAATTACAATAATATAGCTTAACAGGTTAAACCTAATTACTATACAGGGCTATGAGATCATTCTTTCTTAAAAACTAATGAGATCATTGAAATAAGCAACACATCTCTAAAACTAAAATTAAACAATCTCTTTCTCTTTTCGTGTGGGACACCGAGCCGTCCAACGACCCGATGAACCCTAGTGTCAGAATTTTTCAACCGCCTTCTACAAGTAGCAGGCTTCTGACATGGTTGTGTAACGACCGCCATCTAAGTGATCATAGACAGCAACCGGGACCTACGGCTTAACGTGTCATCCGAAACACGGAACCATCTTACTTACGGACAATCGGGTGATTCAGCCCGCAATGTCCTAACCAGACTGGGAACAAATTCACAAAGTGATAAATATCAACTTTGTGAGTGACCCAGAATCGAACCCGGAACCTTCTGCGTCTAAGGCAGTCGCACTACCACTGCGCAACATCGGTCGTCATTTAAACAATAAGTAAACGATATTTGTATTAGGGAATTTCTAGGGCCACAGATCACTTATATAAGGTGTAAAAATACATACATACATATATCACGCCCTTATCCCTTACTTACGGGGTAGGCAGAGCGTTAACAGCCGTAAAAATACGGTCGCCATCGCCACGTCTGACAAACATAGAGGGCCGTTTGAGATAATTTGTGAATCACTATAGTGACAGGTTGTCAGCCTGTCGCCTAAAAGTTGTAATGCACCTGAAACCCTCAATTCCCTCAGTCGCCTCCTACGACACCCACGGGTAGGAAATGGGGTGATGCTATTCTAAGCCGGCATCACACGGCACATTTTATTAGCCATTTTTTTTTATTATCTTGAAATATTTTAACTGGTGAATCAGCCTATCAAACTGAACAACCTGCAAAGTTTTCGTTACGCCGTCCCTTACACACTGTATAACAGCCTTGTGATTTGCAATACGTCAATACAAATCTCTCATACTATATTATCAGTACCTGGTTGGCGACCGATGTGGCGCAGTGGTAGTGCGACTGCCTTTGACGCAGAAGGTTCCGGGTTCGATTCTCGGTGGGTCACTCACAAAGTTGTTATTTATCACTTTGTAAATTTGTTCCCAGTCTGGTTAGGACATTGCGGGCTGAACCACCCGATTGTCCGTAAGTAAGATGGTTCCGTGTTTCGGATGGCACGTTAAGCCGTAGGTTCCGGTTGCTGTCTATGATCACTTAGACGGCGGTCGTTACACAACCATGTCAGAAGCCTGCTACTTGTAGAAGGCGGTTGAAAAATTCTGACACTAGGGTTCATCGGGTCGTTGGACGACTCGGTGTCCCACACGAAAAGAAAGAAAGAGTACCTGGTTGGCCGAGCATTGCTCCGTTTTCTTGCCGGTCAGAGCGATTTTTGGGAAATAAAACCTAGCTAGATCGATTTATGTATGTAGAAGATTACTTACGGAGAAGCCTCGCCCGCAGATGTGGCAGTACTTGTTTTTTGGCAACTCGTATCCCTCGTGTTTGGCACGCATGTGATTCTTATAGTTGCTTTTAGTCGGGAACCCCTGCAATGAAAAAATATACAGGGTGTTAAAAAATGCTGCAACTATTTAAGTGGTGAACCAGCTTATGAATACACATCAGGTCTCAAATCCCCTACTCGCTATTCTAAGCCGGTATCACGTGGCAATGTGATGTGATTATGATGATACAAAGAGAAAGAAATGATGATCTCTCCGACCGATTTCGTCCATGGCGACCACTTGGACTGCTAATCAGATCGGCGCTGATGCGCCCGGAGATGACTATTTTAGCCAATTTTGGCAGTAAACTCCCGTGCACAGTGGATACGTAATTCAAATCCCTTAGTCGCTATTCTAAGCCGGCATCACACTGCAATGCAATGTGATGTGATAATGATGATACAAAGAGAAAGAAGTAAAAAGCTGATAGAGCAATCATAATACTTTGTCACAATAGTTGCACTAAAAGGTGATATTTTTCAACAGGTTGCAGTGACATTGCATGGTGGGAAACAAAAAATTTTTTCGAGTTCCCATACAAAGTCAGTCAGCTGATCGAGAATATTGTATGCGAGGTCGAAAAAAAAATCACGTGTTTAAAGACAAGGTTGTTCAGTTTCATGGTCTGATCGTTTGCAAAGTTATCGTTGCACCGTCTCTTACACCCTGTATGTATGCGTATGTATGTAGTAAACTAGACTATATATATTGACGACCGATGTGGCGCAGTGGTAGTGCGACTGCCTTTGACGCAGAAGGTCCCGGGTTCGATTCTCGGTGGGTCACTCACAAAGTTGATATTTGTCTCTTTGTGAATTTGTTCCCAGTCTGGTTAGGACATTGCGGGCTGAACCACCCGATTGTCCGTAAGTAAGATGGTTCCGTGTTTCGGATGGCACGTTAAGCCGTAGGTCCCGGTTGCTGTCTATGATCACTTAGACGGCGGTCGTTACACAACCATGTCAGAAGCCTGCTACTTGTAGAAGGCGGTTGAAAAATTCTGACACTAGGGTTCATCGGGTCGTTGGACGACTCGGTGTCCCACACGAAAAAAAAAAAACTAGACTATATGGAGCAATCGCAATACCTTATCACAATAGTTGCAGTAGAAGGTGATGTTTTTCGCGTGAACCAGGTTGTAGTGACCTTGCATAGTGTGCTTCTGCGCGTACACGTTCGGACACTCCGGGCATTTGTGTTGCTCTTTCGTCTTTTTTGGACTGGAAACAAAGAGCATCATCATCATAAATCACGCCGCGTAGGCCGATCGCTGACCACCGTAAAATTACGGTCGTCATCGCCACGTCTGACATTATTTGAGGGTCGTTACAGATAAGTCGTGTATCTATAGTGACAGGTTGTCAGACTGTCGCCTATAATTGTAATACACTTAAAACCAACGAGTCCCTCAGTCGCCTCTTACGACACCCACGGGAAAGAAATGGGGTGATGCTATTCTAAGGCGACATCACATATAATTATAGTCTGTACATGTAGGATGATCCCTGTGACGTTTGTGACCTTGGAGCAAATGCTATGGCCTATGACATAAGGACTATTTTTCTTTGTTTACTAGGACAATGAACCTTATAGCATTTGCTCCAAGGTCACAAACGTCACAGGGATATTAGACTACGAAACAACCAAATCAGCCAACATGAAACCAACTGAAACGATTTTCATTTAGCAGAATCATCCAACTGAGATCCAATCAACTACCGCAATCATCCAACTGAGATCCAATTGACATCCAACTGAAACGATTTTCATTTAGTAGAATCATCCAACTGAGATCCAATCCACGACCACAATCATCCCACTGAGATCCAATCGACATCCAACTGAAACGATTTTCATTTAGCAGAATCATCCAACTGAGATCCAATCAACTACCGCAATCATCCAACTGAGATCCAATCGACATCCAACTGAAACGATTTTCATTTAGCAGAATCATCCAACTGAGATCCAATCAACTACCACAATCATCCAACTGAGATCCAATTGACATCCAACTGAAACGATTTTCATTTAGCAGAATCATCCAACTGAGATCCAATCAACTACCACAATCATCCAACTGAGATCCAATTGACATCCAACTGAAACGATTTTCATTTAGCAGAATCATCCAACTGAGATCCAATTGACATCCAACTGAAACGATTTAAATTTAGCAGACTTAGGGCCTAGTAACTACAAACTCACGGCTCCCGTTTCCACTCGTCCTTGTGTGGAACTAACTACACTAGCCTGCTACTTGTAGAAGGCGGTAGAAACATTCTGACACTAGGGTTCATTGGGTCATTGGACGATTTGGTGTCCCACAAAAGAGAGAGACTACAAACTTACTTGATGTGATATCCTGTGTTTTATATTGTAAGCAGTAAAGAGTCAAATAAATACACAAACTCACGGCTCCCGTCTCCACTCGTGCTTGTGTCTGACGTTGTGGTAGACGTGTCGCTTGAGCTGCGCGACGTTGTCGAACTGCACGTCGCACTGCACGCAGTACGCCGCCTCGGTGCGCTCGATGCGGTGCTTCAGGTTCATGTGCGTCATTTTGTGCGAATAGCTGGAGTATGACGTGTTGCATATCGTGCATACTTGTGGTTTATGACACCTGGGAAGTTTAGAAATGCATACATACATACATACATATATCACGCCTTTATCCCTTGCGGGGTAGGCAGAGGGATAGTGGCCGTAAGAATACAGCCACAGTCGCCACGTCTGACATTTTTGAGGATTGTTTCCCAAAGTTGTTTCAGAAAACATGTGTATTACTATAATAATAATAATAATGTATTTATTTGATCATGTAACTGTGACACATAATAGTTAGTAAGATATTATATAACCTAAGTTAGTATTCATATTTTAATTTCAATTCGCATATATTATTTCTTATTTTTAATTCCTGGGGTATGTAGCCCACAGCAATGTCGTATGTAGGGACAGTCCACCCTGTCACCTATCATACGCAAAATCTTGTTGGGGCTGGCCCACACCCTGCGCATCAACGATGTGCACCTTTTTCGCACAGTGGTGAAGAAGTCATCCACTTGCGCCCCTACCAACATCCCTGATGCGCTACAGTAGCGGGGCAGCCCCAACAACACCCGGAACGCGTTGTTGTACTGGATCCGAAGGGCACTGTAGGCCCGTTGCGTATAACTGCACCACAGACTGCAAGTGTACAGTGAGGTGCAGTATGCTCTAAAGAGTGTTAACTTAACCTCTCTAGAACACCGGGAGAACCTTCGCGCAATCATATTCGCCCGGACCGACAGCGCCCTTCGTTCCCTTTCCATGTCAGCGTCGTCCTTGAGGTCCGCAGCCACCATGTGACCAAGGTATTTAAATTGGTCAACCCTGATTAATGCAGTACCATTTAAGGTGACCGGCGGTACGTTGGTGAGATGATTACTACCGACCTCAAAGACCATGAGCTGACTTTTCTTTTCATTGTATTTCAGCCCATGCGCAGCCGCGTATTCCTCGCACACTCTGACAAGCTTTCGTAGTCCACACACCGAGGCACTGAGCAGCACCATGTCATCAGCGTAGCTTAAATTATTGACGCAGATGTTGTCAACATGGCATCCTACATGCGTGCTACTCAGCGCCACGATCAGCTCGTTTATATACAGATTGAAGAGCGAGGGCGAGGTCAACCCTCCCTGTCTCACCCCGCACTCCAACCTGTACGGTTCAGACAAACTACCCGCCCACCTAACGCAGTTGATCTGATTTCCGTACCAAAATTTTAACATACGTACTTGTTCCATTGGGAGTCCGATAGCTTTTAATTTATCCCATAAGATATTATAAGAAACCAGATCAAATGCCTTAGACAGGTCCAGAAAACAACTATAAACCGGTGTTTTGTGGTTCACATAGTATTTCACAGTGTGCTTAAGACAGAGTATTGCGCTTTCCGTGGAAAGACCAGGTCTAAACCCAAACTGATTACTATGTATACTAAGATGTTTCTCTAACTGTGTATTAAGCACACTGTCAAACACCTTTGCTATAATAGTCGCGAGTGAAATAGGTCTGTAGTTATTCCTGTCAGACATATCCCCCGTTTTATCTTTGACAACCGGTACTACTATAGTCCGCATCAGATCCTGGGGCAAGTATGAATGCCTTAGACATAAGGTATAAAACATTCCCAAGAGTCTTGCTATGTGAGGACCTGCATTCTGCAAATGCTCAATACTGAGGTCATCATGACCAGGGGATTTCCCTCTAGAGATAGACTTTATGGCTTTAGCCACATCTTCGGCACTTACTTTCAATCCTACCTCGTCACTGATGTCCTCAGCATCAACCATCCCGTTACATGGAGGAGGTCCCAGCGGCGAAGGCATCGCAGGCAGCGAAGGCGAAGGGTCCCAACGGCAACTATAGTGACAGGTTGTCAGCCTGTCGCCTAAAAATTGTAATACACCAATTCTCTCGAGTCCCTTAATCGCCTCTTACGACACCGGCGGGAAGGATATGGGGTGATGCTATTCTAAGCCGGCATCACACGGCACATTTTATAATAATAATATATATATACCGTTCTATATGTGTTGCGACAGTCCGCTTATGAGCGAACTGCTTCCCGCAGTAATCACACTCTGCGTATCGATGTAGACTGTTGAAATGTTCTTTAAGTATGTCGAAAGTCCTGAAATAAACGGGAAGAATTCGTATCATCACTCTGCTTGCCTAATCCCGTTCTCTGTCGGGGTCGGCTACCTAACCTAGGGGATTTGACGTGGAGCCAAGTAACACAGAGCGACTGCCATCTGACCTCTGCAACCCGAAGGCTAACCTGGCCCGAATCCTAGGTTAAGTCACATTCAAATATCATCTGAATTCAAATTTTATTAATCACGATGTCTTTCCTTCACCGAAAGAGCAGTCTGTAAATTTGCGTGAGTAAAACACATTGGTACATGGCGGGGATTGAACTCGGGTCTCATGATTGCAAGACCGGTGTCCTAACCGCTAACCTACTACCTAGCCGTGTAGAGATCGCTACAAGCGATAAGGCCGCCTTTGCTTACTTTTAGTTATAATTTATTGTACCGTTTTGTGTTTTAATAATGTGTTTGTTGTAAGCAATAAAGAGTTTATCTATCTATCTAACCACTTGGCCACTGACGCTCTTAAACTAAAATATACCTTTTTTATTTATAAAAAAAAATTGAACCTTCAAATAAAGTTAGTATAACGGGTGATCAGCTTCTTTTTACTCTATGTATTATGGTTACGTCACAACTTGTATATCATGTATTTATATTCTTCCTTACAAATAAGATATTTTTATTAATATGTTTACATGTTACAGTCATGTCAATGTCATTTTCTTTAAAAGTTCCCGTAGGGAATCACAACTGCAAAGATTATAATGATTTATAATGGCTCAATCTTTTAAGGCTATTTCAATATCAGCTGCGTGGCCCCATAACAATATTCCTTAGCATTATTGCCGTGAAAATAACTTAAGTAAACAAATCTTTAAATTCGATTATGTTGTAGGCACTCAAAAGTAGATATGAATCGAGTAGCAGTACGTTGTGGTCTTTCTCTTTTCGTGTGGGACACCGAGTCGTCCAACGACCCGATGAACCCTAGTGTCAGAATTTTTCAACCGCCTTCTACAAGTAGCAGGCTTCTGACATGGTTGTGTAACGACTGCCGTCTAAGTGAGCATAGACGGTAACCGGGACCTACGGCTTAACGTGCCATCCGCAACACGGAACCATCTTACTTACGGACAATCGGGTGGTTCAGCCCGCAATGTCCTAACCAGACTGGGAACAAATTCACAAAGTGATGAATATCAACTTTGTGAGTGACCCACCGAGAATCGAACCCGGAACCTTCTGCGTCAAAGGCAGTCGCACTACCATTGCGCCACATCGGTCGTCACGTTGTGGTAAAAGTCATCAATCTCAGGCCTCGGTCTCGAATTTTGCGGGCAGTGGAGCGGTAGGAACCTTTGCATATACCCAAATGGACTGGTTCTCGGAAACAGTGGCGCGGGAGCGCGTTCACTCCCTAGAAAAAAAAACGAGCGCGCGGCACACAGCCTGTAAGGACGAAATCCGAATTCTACTGATACAAAATATGTACTAAAAATATGTAAAACTATAAGTTCTAATTTTATTATATAAGTATGTAAATTTAATTCATTTCCTTCTGTTTGGCTCGCGATTAAATATTATAAATAAATATTACCTATAGATATAATGCATGTAATTATAATTATTTTATTTATTAATACCACCTACGTACGTATATATTCTTTTGTAGTTTATTTGACATTTGCATTTAGATTTAGCAGTTACTTATTTTTTTTCTTTATTATTATGGAGAAACCTATTTTTAGAATATTTTCGCCATTGGATCGACACTTCTTGGGATCCGGTAGACGAAATAGGCTCGACTGAAAAACAGCGTCTAGTTCAATTCGAGATAGACATTATGCTGAGTCGTAACCTTTTCACTGTTGTGCCCTGTTGCATACTTTCATGTAGAGTATAGGTTTGTATTCCATTTATAAACATATATTAATGTACCTGTTACAAATATTGTCTTTACATTTAAGTATGTACCTTGTCACAATTTTTGAATAAATGTGTTTTCTTTCTTTCTTTCTTTCTTACTAGTAGGACCTAAATGAAAATAAGAAATTGAATAATCGTCAAGATTCAATCGTTTATTTACAAGTAGATTCACAATGAATGCTTTTAGAATGTCAGATGTTTACAATACAATGCTGTCACTGAATACACGAATTAGTCTTTGTAAAGAAGAAAAAATTGTCAGACACATTTTTCATGGTTCGATTCCCGGTCGACGCTCGTCAATTTAACAATTTCTTATTTTCATATATGAGAATAATATAGCACTGTGAGTGCAGTATCCCATAAAATCCTAATAAATTGTACAAAAAGGTACTTGCTTTCTTTCTTTCGAATTGGACACTTACTCAAAAGCAGCGTAGCACTCCAGGCACTGAACGAGCCTCCGGTGTCCCTCCACGTGGCTCCGCATGTGCGTCTCATTGTGACACTTGTATCCGCAGACCTCACAGCCGTATACGTAATAATGGTTCGCCACGTGAGACTCCCTGTCATCGTTACGAGCAAATGTCGACTGACAGATGTCGCAAACGTAGGGATTGTCTCGAGACTGAAATGTCAAATACATACATATACACCCGTCATGCCTATATCCCTGGCGGGGTAGGCAGAACGTTAAAGAGCGTAATATTACGGTCGTTATCGCCACATATGACAAATGCTTGAGGGTCGTTTTAGATAAGCCGTGTATTACGATAGTGACAGGTTGTCAGCCTGTCGCCTAAAAATTGTAATACACCAATACTCTCGAGTCCCCTAGTCGCCTCTTACGACACCCGCAGGAAGAATTGGGGTGATGCTATTCTAAACCGGCATCAGTCGGCAAGTGTCGAATATACTGATGTTTTTCTTTTTCACGATGCAAAGATATTAAACATAAAAACCTACTGAGTTTCTCAGCCATTTCTATCCCACGGGTGTCGTAAGACGCGACTAAGGGACTCGAGGGTTTCATGTGTTAAGGCAACAGGTATACAACTTAAGGCGACAGGCTGTCACTACAGTGATACCTATTTTTACCGCCATAGACACTGCCTACCCCGCAAGGGATAAAGGCGTGATTTGTGTATCACAGTATAATGCAAAGTCGCTTTTCGCGTCCGTATATATCGGTATGTTTGCTTAAATCTTAAGAACTAAGCAACGGATTTTGGTTTTATTAATATATATGAGTGATTCAAGAGGAAGGTTTTTATGTATAATACTCGTTGGACGACTCGGTCTCCCACACGAAGATGGAGATGTATAATACTTGCCGGGAAAACATCTTATTCCCACGGGAAAATGAGTTGCAGCGGGCGCAGTCGCTGGGCGGCCCACTAGTGTATGTATGTTTAAAATTATTTTACATATCTTATGCTCTGAAAGTAGGTCATTACTGACAAAAAACATGACCTGTAAGTGCAACTTACAGGCGAGGTTTTGAAACTAAGCCTGTAAGTAATTTTAAATATGGAACTAGAAAAAGAACCAATAGAATCGCGGCAATTAAAAAGTTAAAATCAATTTCTTCTTATTTTTAACAGGAGTTGCATCAATTAGTTGTATACAATTTTAAATTTCGAACTGGCCGCTACGAATTGTGTAGCTTGAACGCAGGAATTATGTTTTTAATCTGTATTTTTATAACCTCAATAAATGACTTTGTCGAATGATTACTCAATATTACAATAACAAAAGTAAAAATGACTAAAATCCCTGCAATCAGAAAAATGTCTACTTTATGTTAGGATACTTTTCTTTCATATTAATTCAATATTTTTCAATCATAGAAAAAAAAGTTTCGTGGTGCAATTTGAATAGCAGACGATACAATCATCATTTATGGATCGTTTTTTTGTATTTATCGCTTTATTTTACTCACTTTTCATTCGATATGTAAAGCAGTATACGTACCACGGATGTAACATCAATAACAACCTCGGAAAGGTACCGCCCTCGCTCCGTTCGGGCGTTAAAAAACCTCGGTTGTTATTGATAGCTTACATACCTCAGTACGTAATCTACTATAAATACTTACATGACAGGATTCATAATGATTCTTGGGTACTTCCGATACGCATTTCTCGCATTTATTTTCCAAGTTTTTGAAGTGATCACTGTTTCGTTCAGTCTCCAACCAATCCCGTAGCTCGTGCGGCTGTATGGGTTCCCGTCTCATTTTAGTTTCAGTAATAAAAGTTTGCACTATCATTGTGTATGGAATTTTCACTTTCATTTTATTCTTTTTTTGAGATTTATATTCTACTATAGGCTCTTCCCAGTCGGGGTCTTTATAGGAAGATTTTTTTATTTTTTGTTGATATGATTTGATAGGAAACGTATCTTGATCAGAGTCGGTGTATTTCTTTCTTTTCACTGTAAGAAGAATTAACAAAGAATATATACAGGGTGACCGGTAAATTGATGCATTCCTTTTAAGGGATGAACCAGCTCATGAAACTGAACAACTTTCCCCATTGAGCATAGGTCGAAAAATGAAAAAAAAAAATGGCCCACCCATACAAAATTACCGACCGACTAAGTCAATTTGTATGGGAGGACCAGAATTTTTTTTCATATCTCATCTCTCATCTCTTTCATCAATTTACCGGTCACCCTATATAATTGCTTACACTCGAATTAATAATAAAAACGAATGCGCGGGAAAGTCACACTCAGTCTTAGAACTTCAAACAAATTGTGTACCATAAAACACCTAATCACGAAGTGTGAATTTCAGAACCTTTTTTAGGGTCTAGGGCGTAAAAGTTGTATGTAATTTCATTATTGTCGTGTTAGCTTTGCATGCCTCTACAAACTTGAAGACTTAAATGATACCTTTTACATATTCTTTATTTGAAATAATTGAAATTTAAATTTATTTAAATAATGACGCCATTTACGAACAAATGTAAGAAAGAACTATTTGAACAACTTAATAATTATCGTAATTATCGTGGGTGTCGTAAGAGGCGACTAAGGGACTCTAGAGTATTGGTGTATTACAATCTTTAGGCGACAGGCTGACAACCCGTCACTATAGTGATACACATGTTTTCTGAAACAACCTTAGAAAACAATACTCAAAAATGTCAGACGTGGCGATAGCGACCGTATTCTTACGGCTGTTAACGCTCTGCCTACCCCGCAAGGGATAAAAGCGTGATATATGTATGTATGTATGTATGTAATAATTATTATTTAATATATAACTGACGTACCTTGAGTTTTTCTTCTTTTTCGTTTAGGCCTAGGTCTTTCCTCGTATTCTGAATCATCATTATCCATGTCATTTGTACCATAATTAACTATATCATCATCTACATCCTTAACATCGTTATCATTATTTTTATTTCCATCATCAACTGCATCTACATGCATTTCCTGTACATCAGGTTTGACATCTTCAGTTGGTTGCATATCCTCCGGGGGAATGTCTTCCAATTGGACTTCCTCCGGCTCGACATTGGTGGTATTTCCTTCGGCTGTAAAGGATACTGTGGCAGTGCTGGTAATGGATAATGTGGATAGGGATTTAGGTGGCTCCTGTACCTAATGGACAAAGCAAAATAATACGAGATTCAAAACACGAAATATATATATATATATAATATATATTTCGTGTTTTGAATCTCGTCTCTCTCGTCTTGGGAAAAATTGTTTAGCTTCACGGGCTGGTTCAGTTTACCCCTTAAAATATTTTCAGCTACTATTTTCACATATAATATATATATACAGGGTGTAACGGAAAGGGGGTATCAAGCCGAAGTGAAAATAAACTATACCTTTCGTAGATCGGTTATTTAAAATTTCAGTCCAATATACCCAACTTTGTAACACATTGAAAAAAAAATCCAGCATACGATTTTAAAGTATTTGCATGTAAACAAATGTGGCACAACACTATTGAGGTCACTGATCTTTATTTCATTCCCATAGCACTATCACTAGCACCGCCCATTACACCTTCTACGCGTTCTGGGCGCCTGGTACCTCACGCGGCGCTCGCACTTTATTTATTCGCATTATAGCACTGCGCGGGAAGCGCGGGTCGCGGGTCGCGGGCCGCGGCGGCATCTTCAAAGGTGTCGGCGCGGCGGCGGCGGCGGCGCACAAAGCGATCTGCGGCGGCGGGTGGCTATGTCAATCAGCTCCTGCGTGCGGCGAAAGTGATAAGGGTGCTGTCTAGATTCGTGGAACATTCTCGACACTTGTATGTGGTTCGCAGCTCCCAACAGCTGGGCACCACGTTGCGTGCTGGTCCGCGGGCTCTCTTCGAAGTGCTCCAGTACGGCTTCTTCAAAATTCGGATCTCGGGTCGTAGTGCGGCCAGACGCAGTTGTCGCGTGAAACGAACCTGTCGAATACAGACGATTCACCATGCGCCTGAAGCACCGCAATGAAGGCAGATGCTTTGCTTCAGCAGCTCGTCTTCCTTCAAAGAATCGCTCACGAGAGAGCTCCCGCTGCACTCAAGTTGCCGTGAGTGGCACCGACGCACAGAATCATCTAATAATATTCTGCATTACTCAAAGACATCACGACGCAGATTATTTTAACTTTACAATTAGGTACACTAGTTTACGCCGAAGCAGATGAACTAAAGAAACTTAAGGACCTAGGTGTTGCCAGAACGGTCTAGACGATTTAATAAAATAGTTTGTCATTTTCACCTATTTCACATATTTTTTTACCTATTTAACATTAACCGTATTACAACGGCCGCAAACGCTCTGACTACCCCGCAAGGTCGTGATATGTGTATGTGTATGTATGGTAATTTTATCGAAATTCACATACCTAAACACCATTATGTACATACGCCAAACAAAATTTTTGAACTGTCACAGAATTAGACAACAAATATGAACAAAAAACAAAACGCATTTTGCTCCAATACTAAAGTACTGGCAACTCATTTGGTCCTGCCTACCAGCCCCCACCAACTATTCCCGAAAGAAAGTGATCGCAGGGATTCCCGCTCCCGGTAGGGCTGTCACATTTACTGATACTTGCAAAATAAATCAAAAGTTACGTGATTCATTTTAGAATAACCTTTAATGTTTATTAATATGTCAGTCTCTCTCTTCGTGTGGGACACCAAGTCGTCCAACAACCCAGAATTTTTCAACTGCCTTCTACAAGTAGCAGACTTCTAACGTGGTGGTTGTGTAAGGACTGCCGTCTAAGTAATCAAATCATAGATAGCAACCGAGACCTACACGGTTTAGTCCCAAAACTCGCTCACGCGCGCGCAGCGAATTCGACAAACCGCGGCGCGTACCTGTTTACCCGTACGTACACGATGACACCCTTGCCATATTACAGCTACCTAGACACTATGCGCTTTATAAATTCGGACTGATAATAATGGGGGGGCTGTCAAACCGCCGCGCGGGAATCCGCGTAAGGGAGCGTTTAGCCTTAACTTGCCATCCAAAACACGGACCCATCTTTCTTACGGAAAATCGAGTGGATCCAATCGCAATGTCCTAACCAGACTAAGAACAAATTCACAAAGTGATAATTGAACCCGGAACTTGCTAAGTACCATTGCGCCACATCGGTCAACGAACACTTCAGTAAATTAGTTGGCATTTATTCAAAAATTTTGGCGTAAGAATTACGCTGGATCCCGAGTTTATCAAAGATGCAAAGATCTTTGAACAACTATCCATCGAATATCCAATATCTAAAATAATACATAGGTACTTTTTTAGTCATTGTGGGAAATTATTGTGTGATACACATGTTTTCTAAAACAACCTTGGAAAACAATCCTCAAAAATGTCAGACGTGGCGATAGCGACCGTATTCTTACGGCCGTTAACGCTCTGCCTACCTGGCAAGGGATAAAGGCGTGATATGTGTATGTATGTATGATAAGGGCATAATAGGCTGGATAATATGATTTTTTTAATTATTGGAATCCGTGCTTCGGAAGACACGTTAATGATTGCCATCTACTATCTGTATTACGAAGTAGTACGTATCGAGTTAAATGCCTGAGGATAGTCAAAGAAGTGCGTTTCGAAACAAAAATTTATCATAATTTGCGGGCAATCAGATTCTTTCCGTGCCTGTAATATCAAACTACCTAGTTTGCTTTACCTAAGGAACACACTGGTTATTGAATCCTGATCCTTCCAATCAAGAAGGAACCAAGCGTTGTGATGATAAAAAATAAAATACCAATCATTATTTTAAGGAAAATAATTAAACACTATCGTTTAGGTTTTTTGACACCCCTAGCCCCTACCTAAGGGATGGTACCACTATGGTCGGCCATTTTAGTGGTTGATTCTTATTGGTTATTGATTTGATGTTATTATTATTATTGGACAACGGGCGGGGCCAATAATTAGGGTTAAATTTTGAAATTGATACATGCATGACACAGCTCTGACCTCTTTCAAACTTATGTACTCCTGGTACTGCCAATCGTATTTTCAGTCTAATTCAATTTACTTCCTAGGGGTATTTGTGTAGAAATCGACCGTGGATTGGAATAATGCGTGCCGTATTTTATTTCAAGTGATGTAGTGTATTATTAAATTTATGCGTGCACGCATTCATCTATCGATTATGAAACCCGTGAGTTTTGATACTTACGAGTGCAAACGATTTAAAAAATACGATTTTCGGTAGCGTTGAATAATATTCAAGTAAGGATCACGGATTCAATCCGCTTAGGCCTCAGTCTCGAATTTTGCGGGCAGCAGCGGGGCGGCAGCGGCAGAATCTTTTGCATACAATCAAATGGACCGGTACGGAAACAACAGCGGCGCGGGAGTGGGCAATGAGCGGCGCACTCCCTAGAAAAAAAAGCGAGCGGCGCGCCGCCGCCGCTGCCCGCAATATCCGAGACCGGGGCCTTAGACGGTTGGACAATGGCCCCCTTATCAGGGGCGTTTGCCATATTCACCGGGCTTGAAAAGTGGGTTGGCAAGCGCATCACAATTGCATTTACCGGTCACGCTGCTGTCGTTTTCCTGAACGCTCAGTCTTATTACACTCTATGGGTAATTCTAATCCGGAACCATTTCTATCAAATACAAATACGCACTTGTAGGATAACTAGACCACGCCCTTTTAGGGTTCATTTTGTTGCAGACACTTTAAAGAAATCTACAGATACTTTCTTTTAAAAAAATCATGATTTCTTGAAAAAAAAATGTAAATGATATTGTTTCTCGATTATCGCGTGAGGCAGCGTAATTTTTTATTATCTGTCACGACATTTCGCCTACAAATACAAAATAAAACAATAGGCCGAGTTGGTATCCGGAACCAAATGTGATTTATTAGATTACCAGGAGCACAGGTCGAAGAAAAGGAGGTGGGAACTATTTCGAAAAAGGTGGTCTAAGGTGGTTGACCCCAAAACAGCTGATAGCTCACTAGTGTTGTGCAAAGTCAAATTTTGTAACATCTGGACCTGGATTTCAATAAGGTTTTACTCATTAGAACGTCAACTTAGAAGTTTAAAATTTTGCTATTTTGTTCTTGGTCAATACCAGAGTTGGTGCACTTCGGCTTGATACCCCCTTTCCGTTACACGCTGTATATATATATATTATATGTATATATATACACGAAATATATATATATATATATATATATATATATATATATAGGTGAAAAGCCCGTGAAGCTAAACAATTTTTCCCAAGGAACATAGATCGACATATGAATAAAATATTTATTTTTTTATATTTCGACCTATGGTCCTTGGGAAAAGATGTTCAGTTTGATGAGGTACATGCCTTGAGAGGAAGTTAGGGCTTTCTTAACACCTTGTATATATTTTTGAGCGCCCGCGGCTCCACCCGCTTGAAAGTCAGTTTTAATCCCCTAGCACTCCACAGGATTTTTTTTTCCGATAACAACTATTCTATGTGTTAATCCAAGTTATCCTCTATCTGTGTGCCAAATTCCATGAAAATCGGTTCAGCAGTTTTTGCGTGAAGGAATAACAAACAAACAAACATACAAACTTTCGCATTTATAATATTAGTAGGATTACACAAACTGTTCCACTGGCCGTGTGATGCCAGTTTAGAATAGCATCACCCCATTTCCTACCCGTGGGTGTCGTAGAAGAAGCTAGTGAGGGACTTGAGGGTTTCAGGTGTATTCATTTCATTTAGGCGACAGGCTGACAACCTGTCACTATAGTGATACACGAATTATCTCAAACAGCCCTTTGATTTGTCCGTATGTTTACGGTTGTTAACGCTCTGCCTACCCCGCAAGGGATAAAGGCGTGATATATGTATGTATGTATACGTACCTCAGTGCTCCACAACTGTTGTGCGACCATTATTTTATTTTGAAAACGTTTTACTTTTTTTAGTAGAGCAATGCATTCCCAGCAAATAAGAAATACCTTAGGTTCGAAATTCTGAAAAAAAAGTACAAGAGAATTACTAACTATTTACCAAGCATTATGTTACATGTTGTTAGTAAAACCACGCAACTATGTTGTATTTTAAAAAGTTTAGAATTTTTATCTTACAAAATATTTGTAATAAAATATAGTTTTATAAAAACTTTTTAGCGTAGGGTTGAATAATTTAATAAAAAGTTTTTATACAACGATATTTTATTACAAATATTTTGTAAAATATTTTGATACATTTTACATTGTTTGCCGTCTTTTTTTCTTTCTTTCGTGTGGGACATCGAGTCGTCCAACGACTCGATGAACCCTAGTGTCAGAATTTTTCAACCGCCTTCTACAAGTAGCAGGCTTCTGACATGATTGTGTAACGACCGCCGTCCAAGTAATCATAGACAGCAACCAAGACCTACGGCTTAACGTGCCATCCGAAACGCGGAACCATCTTTCTTACGTACAATCGGGTGGTTCAGCCCGCAAGGTCCTAACCAGTCTGGGAACAAATTCACAAGTGTTAAATATCAACTTTGTGAGTGACCCACCGAGAATCGAACCCGGAACCTTTTGCGTCAAAGGCAGTCGCACTACCACTGCGCCACATCAGTCACATTGTTTGCCGTGTGATGCCGGCTTAGAATAGAATCACCCCACATCCTTCCCGCGGGTGTCGTAAGAGGCGACTAAGTGACTCGAGAGTATTGGTGTATTAGAATTTTTAGGCGACAGGCTGACAACTTGTCACTATAGTGATACACATGTTTTCTGAAACAACCTTCGAAAACAATCTTCAAAAATGTCAGACGTGGCGATAGTGGCTATATTCTTACGGCAACTATCGCTCTGCCTACCCCGCAAGGGATAAAGGCGTGATATATGTATGTACGAATGTGTGATATATGTACATTATTTTTTTAAACATACTTTGTCATACTTATAGAATGCGTGGTTGTAAGTAACTAAATAATTTTCCTATCACCGCTATGTCACAACATTTAATAGTAGATTACGTACTTAGGCATGTAAGCCATCAATAACAACCGAGGTTTTTTAACGCCCGAGCGGAGCGAGGGCGGTACCTTTCCGAGGTTGTTATTGATGTTACATCCGTGGTACGTATACTGCTTTACATATCGAATGAAAAAAGAGTCAAATAAAGCGATAAATACAAAAAATCGATCCATAAATGATGATTGTATCGTCTGGTATTCAAATTGCACCACGATTTTTTTTTTCTATGATTGAAAAATATTGAATTAATATGAAAGAAAAGTATCCTAACATAAAGTAGATTTTTTTTTTATCGTAGGGATATTAGTCATTTTTACTTTTGTTATTTTAATATTGAGTAATAATTCGACAAACTCATTTATTGAGGTTATAAAAATACAGATTAAAAATATATAATTCCTGCGTTCAAGCAAGTTCGAAATTTAAAATCGTATACAACTAATTGATGCAACTCCTATTAAAAAAAGAAGAAATTCATTTTAACTTTTTAATTGTCGCGATTCTATTGGTTCTTTTTCTAGTTCCATATTTAAAATTACTTACAGGCTTAGTTTTAAAACCTCGCCTGTAAGTTGAACTTACAGGTCGTGTTTTTTGTCAGTAATGACCTACTTTCAGAGCATGAGATATGTAAATCAATCATAAACTTACATGAATAAAAATATTAGAGCCAATCTGTCGTAAGATGTCACAGTAACTTCCTAAATCTTCGAGTCTCCTGTCTAGACTCAAACAAATTTGACAACACAGCATATTTATAGGGTCTTCTGCTTCGTTTCCTACTGTGTCGTCAATGTGATCATTGTCGTCATCATTATATTCTGTGATATTATTTTTTACGGAAAGTTCATTGCCGGTTTCCTTACCGCATTTATTTGCGTTCTTTTGCTTGCGTATTGTCAATTGTTTATTTGTCATGTAATACTTGCGTTTGTTATTAAGTACCTGTAAGAAGAATATAATGTACTTTTTTCAGATATAGTAAGTAAATTCATATTTTGGGTTATCATTTTTATTGTAACCGTTGTGTTACCGAAATGGGATTTATTAAATCTGTCTGAATCACATTAAAATAAACGAACATTTAAGATATTGACTCCCGTTTTGGACTTTCAATGGCGGAACCAAAAACGAACATTTAATTAAGAGGCTGACACGAGCTAAAAACCGGTCCCTTTCTGACAGACGTAAGTTGCGCGCGTGCGAACAGGACGGAATCTTGATGATTCAAAGATTTTTTATTATTTTTGATGATAACTCGGAGAGCAATGAGTTATTTGAAAATCGAAAACAATATGTCGATAGAGTAATGTAAGGCGCTCATTTTGATAATTAACTCTCACTTATTGTATGGGTATAATTCATATTTCATACATACAGCATGCAATATAATGTTTTTTTAGAGGTAACAATGTTTTTCTATCGAGCCAAATGATTAGTATCATATTTGGAAACAATAAGATTATAGCAAATACTTATCCTGAAGATTACTACCTATTTTTTGGGCAGGTTTTTCGAGTTTTATCTAGGGTAGAAATCATTTATAAAAGTCGCTTTTAGGTCTACTCAGCCCCTTAAAATCCTGATACAAACTTACCTCTACCTCCTCTGTCGAACCACCCAAATCCGTACCATTCAAATTCCACGGCTGTATGACAGCGCTGCCACCGGCCCTGGGATCTTTTACAACGGTGACCAAAGTGCAGCGTCCTGACACACGCGTCAAGTATATTTTCCCCTCGTATTTCTTCAACAATTTGGTTTCGATTGTACGCCAACATGGCTGGTAGTCGTCGCTTGTTCCGATGTCTTTGAGTTCAGCAGCAGTGAACTCCATGCGATCAGTTTCATCGATGTACCTGTGCGATATTATTTTGATTTATATGTTTACTAGCTGGTACCGGCAACTTCGTTTCGCTGACTTAGTATTTTAGATGATAAAATAACCTTGTTTCCTTCACTAACGTCCTAAATTATACATGCTAATCTGGGCCCCTATTAGTGCTCCTTGTGGACTACGTCAGGAACACCAAACCTTCGAAGTCTATATGCCAGCAGAAACTACCCATCAAGCAGAACAACTTTTGCTTTCGTGCCATATCTTTATCTCGTATAGTTTAGGTGGGCTCCTGGTTGTGCACCTGGTGGTCTACATCAGGTACTCCAAACCTTCAAAGTCTATATGCCACCAGAAGCTACCCATCAAGTTAAACATTTTTTGCTTGGTGCCATGTCTGTATCTCCTATAGTTTAGGCGGGCTCCTGGTGGTGTACCTGGTGGTCTACTGAAGGTACTTCAGACCCTCGAGTGGTGAAAAAAAGTAGCCTATGTCCGTTCTCGGTATATTACTAATCTCTGTGTGAAATTTCATGATGATCGGTTCAGTGGTTTGGCCGTGAAAGTGTAGCAGACAGACAGAGTTACTTTCGAATTTATAATATTAGTATGGATATGATAATTTTACATACAAACACATACACATATCACGCCTGTGTCCCTCGCGGGTAGGCAGAGCGTTAACGGCCGTAAAAATACGGTCGCTATCGTCACATCTGACAAATATTGAGGGCCGTTCAAGATAAATCGTGTATCACTATAGGTCGAGGTCTGCTTTATGCTGTTCCTCAATCTCGACTCTGATGGGTTTGAATCCCATCGGCGGCATGAAATTTTACCGTTTGTTTCGTTTGTATCAACTTTATAAAAAAAAGTTAAAAAATAAACAATGTTGCAAAGAAAATATTACTAACCGGCATATTTTATCAACAGCCGCCAATACCAGCGGACATTCAGGACGACCCATCGACACTTTACTTTTCTTTCTATCTGATGATAACTCTCCTTGTAGTGACACTGCAAGGTAGCATTTCCTATGGTAACGAGCATTCTCTTTTACTAAATCCACATCTTGAATACGACGTATGATCTGGAAATAGAAAAACAAGTATTACTTACAAAGTATAATAAGTGGACCGCTAATATTTCTCATTATTGTTATCCTTAAACAGGCAGCAGTTGAGGCAACTGAGTATGCCTGTATCTTGCTCTCCTCTTGTTTGGATTTCTCAGATAATTTGTCCAATCTGTTTTTAAACTTATTTACATTCTCTGCCGATACCAACCACATTTTTAACTTTTATTTTAATTTAATCACACTCTCTTGATTGAATTTTATAGGCAATGCATACACAATATATAAGGTGTAGAAATGAAACTGAACAACTTTCCCATATGTTGAAATATGAAAAAAAATTTTGGACCTCCCATACAAATTGACTTGGTTGGTTGGTAATTATGGATGGGAGGTCTAAAAATTTTTCTTATTTTGAACTATGTTTCTTGGGCAAAGTTGTTCAGTTTCATAAGGTTCACCTCTAAAAATATTTGCAGCAATTTTTTTTACACCCTGTATTTTTTTTTTTTTGTGTTTAACCCTCCGCATACCAGGTGGGGTCTCACAGACCCCATAGGATAACTTTTTTGAATATTTTTTGTACAGATTTCTAGTAGCTGCCTGTTTCATTTTGTTTCATCAATATTTACAAGTATTTCTGGTTTTCAATCACTGTAAGTAGTGTTAGTCCGATGAAAACTACGTGAAAATAGCATGACTCAAAAATCTAAGCCTTGGATTATTCGTCTAATCCTATTTTTTTCTTAAATTTATGGTAGAATGGTTCATTAAAATCTTATTATGAATAAAAAAAATTGTCGTGTATTTTTATTTTTGATATCATAACTCAAAATATATACGTAATTCTTTTGCGATGTGGGCATTCGGAGCGACAGTCAAAGAGACAACCGTTTGTTAAGACGTAGCTTTATTGACTAAAGAATAAATGGAATTACATGCTATATCAGATATAATACTATAACTAAGTGAGTGAGGTGCGTTGCACACTACACCTCCCTCCTTGAAGAAAAAAAAAAACATTAACAATCTTGTTTTTTTTTTGTATTACTAAGTAGTAATTATCTAAAGTTAATGCTGTGAAACACGCAAAATTTATTACTTTTTTTATATGTATACTTTTGACGATAACAGTAGTTAACAGTTACTTATACTTTGTTAGAAATTCTAAGGAAACATACATTTAATTTTGTTTTGATAAACTTAGTAATATAACAATCCTGATATAAAATAAAAATACCTGTATGTTTATCTGAAACATTGCTATGAAAATTTTAATCTGGAGTAATTAAATAGTGTTAGCAAAGGTATTCAAAGTACTTCGATTTTTCAAATAATTTGTAGTTAATACTTACAGTTTTAATAAATTGTCAATAACATTGTAAAGAACCAAAAGTCGTTTCGAAAGCTTCAAAAAGAATTTTCACAAAAATTTTGTTGAGTATACATATGCAATTATTAAAATACATTTTTTTTATTTACTGCCTTATATGGGTACTGAATGTACCTAAAATTATCATAATATACTTACTTAACAATTTAAAATATATTTAATACTCATTCTATTTAATATACCTAAGGTTGACGGGTCTACTTTAACATTACATCTGAATTTATTTTATTTAAATATTTTTTATTTCATTTATAATCAAATATCATGAAAATTAAAATTTTTGCTAGTGTACTTGAACTTAATAACTTGTCTCTACACAATTGTCTATTCTGATCTTTAAATTTTTTATTTATTTTTAAAGGTAATATTCATTGATAAAACAATGTCATAAGAAATTTGTCACAATAATCAAAAGATATTTCTTGTACATAACATTTCCACTTCCATAATTTGTAAACAACAATCTTACATAACAATAATTTTTCTCCTTAATAACGTCATTTTATTTTATCGGTAAATATACTCTAGGTATTTAACCACTTGGGATGGCCAGTCCCACAACATTAGTACACATTCTTATTATTTTTATTTATTAATTAAGGTACATTATACATGAGTCGACTCTACACGTACTTTGCGTGTTATTTTTTTTATTATTATTAATTTAATATAGACATCTTAGTGCCTATCATTGTTGTTGTGCGCACAACTTTATTTAAATAGGACCAAGGTTTAAGACTAACTTTGTCTCCAACAGTTTAAAACATTGGCTGAAGGATCGGTCTCTATTAGGGTCTCGATTTAAGACTACCAATATCCCCAACTATCTTCACAGAGGAAAACTCGTTCGCACCATGATCAGACGAAGGGCCGGATCCCTTATGTACCTTGTAATGTGTACCGATATTATATTTATTTCTTCCTCTCTGATCTCTCGTACTATAAATCTTTTCTATAACATAATTTAAACAATATCTACGCATTCGGCTTGAATTCTTTAGTTCAAATAATCTAATTTTACTCTTGGGTGATCAGTCCAGAGTATATCAGTATTACCGTAACCAAATAATCCCATTCAATATTAACTTTTCTGACAAACCATACATAAACGGTTTACTTTAGATCATGCTAAATAAACTAGCTTTAAGCTCAATTTCTAACCTGTAGCCATCAAATCTATAGTAAATGTAACTAATTGCACTCATGTTAGGCAACAAAAAGAAATTTAATACATTTACGTACAGTACTATAACAACAATTCCTGGATCCTACAGACACGTAACTAATTGAATTCTGGCGATTACAAAAAGATATTTAATACGCGCCGAAAACCCTTCATTTTCAAAATTCCCGTACATTATCTGTTCTATACATACTGTATAAACATTTTAATCAATATCCAGTGTTAATATTTTGTTTTATCAACAATATTCGTACAAAATTTTATTTAGGACTGTACAAGAAGCAAAACAAAATCAATTTCATAAAACTAAACGTTAATTTTACAATAGAACAGCTATTTTGGATAGTTTTCTGGTTCATTCTCTAAATTTTCTTAACTACAGATTTTATTTTACTAGTACGAAGCTTTACAGTCTACTTTTGTTTTTAGTACACCCTTAGAAAAATAAAATTACATGACTGCACAAATAAAAGTATTTTACATAAGAACACAAAGAACATAAGAACATAATATATGTTCCGATCTGTAAAAAAAATTGCTAGTTTGAAGTTATGATACTCACTAGTTCGCTAAATCCAAATATAACTCTACATACTATTGACCACAATAAAATAAAAGTTAAGACAGCTCAGTAATAGGTTGATACGTTATACCTTATGCCATATCTATGTGTATTACCTACATTTATGCATACATCGCACAAAGTTTATTACATGACATCACACCTGTATCACATGTGGGGTATACACACTGGAAGTGTGCACAGAAACATGGTATCAAACTTCACGTAAAAATTTAATAATCTGTAATAAAATGAGTAATGTATGTATATGGACAAAATATGAACAAATATATTTGCTTAGTTTCAAAAGACACTGTCTACACAACAAAAACTATGAACTATGACATCCTATTCGAACTTGACTTGAAATCAATCTTGAAATATTATTTAGCTACGAACGTAAAACAATCAGTGTAAGTACTTTATTCAGGTCAGAAGGCTATATGAATAAGCATACATTCCTTGCAATATGATACGAAGATTCATTCCATGAATACTGAAACTATAAACCTCGTTGCTCTGCAGTTCTATCTTGAATTTAAATTGTTTGAAATTCAACAATTATGAATTTAGGTATAAACTATAAGAGTTGCTATCTGACTTTTAATTGATATAGTACATGAAATCCTTCTGATTAACTACCAAGATCAATATATTAAATAGTTACAAATAAAAGATATGTAACGAACAAAACAATTTGAAGCTTTATAAAAGTATCAGCTCTACCTTTCCAAAAATATGGACTGAAAATACAATTAAGAACCAAACCACAAACTAGTATCCTGCTGTTAAAAACTAAATATATTTTTCTAGTAACATTTATCTACTGACTGAACACAGATACAAAACATTTTGGACTTGGCATACGTCTATTTTTATCAAATTGGTGCGGTGACTATGTAAGTTTAGAAAAGTTAAAATATGTAATATTCTTTTTTCTATTTAGCTTTCTATTATGATACGACACACATAGGTAACTTCAACAAATACCAAATAAAAACTAATGAAATGAATGTACAGATAACAAGATTATTGTAATGAATTTTTACTACGTTTAAAAGAGTACATAATGAACAAAAGTATGGAAATTATGTTTCTATTGAAAAATTATTAGGTATCCATTTCGTCATCCATCAACCCTGTATGTACTTACCTAAGTAGATGCATTTATTTTGCGCAAGCGTAAACTGCTGACCATGCAACTGTCGACACCAGCAAAACATCAGCGCATCAAATGAGGTGACACGAGGCATGATAGAGACAATAATACTAATAAGAAAGAGAAAACAAATTAATTAAGTATTCAATGCATGTTAAATTTCCGACAAATTTTGAAAAATAGTACCTACTTATTCTTAGACTCATCAAATCGTAATTATTATAGTACCTAATGAATATATATTTCATAAAAAAATTTTTTTTGCGAATTTTTCTTATAAACAGTAGTATTAAGTGAATTTATAAATGATTCAAACAGCTAAGTATTGTTTATTTTTTTAACATTGCAATCTATTTTTTATTTCTTTCACAGTTTTTCTACTCATAAGTATAGGCATTTTACGATCAGCTTATCTAAAGAACATATTTTTTCCTATCAATACTTATTTGTTTTTTTTTTGTTAAACATATGAACGAAACCGAAAAAGTTTATGTATGAATATAATAAATTAAAACAAACGTCGATGTAAAATATTGTTACCTTAACTTCTTAAATTAGTAACTTTTTGTAGTTCTGAATTACATTCGTATTTGTGCAGTCATTTTTTTTTTTCATTTAAATGTTGTAAATAAACCCGTTCAACCTTACTTACTTTCTACTTATATCTACTGCAATAGAGCAAAACTGCTACTTTGTTACGTAACCACGTAACTGGTTATTATTTCTTAGAAAGACATATAGGTAGGTCTTTAATATTGGTAAAGAAAAAGTATTGAAAGTACATTATAAAAATTAATTTTTATAAGACTGACGCCGAGACGATAAAAAAGAAATTGCTGCCATGATTACTGGAGCTGTAAAAATATAAACATACGAATAATTTTGTAATATTTTTCAAAGTATTTTAATTTAATTTAACTATCCCGTGGCCTCTGTCTTATAAAAAGTACTTATTAAAAAAAAACTTACTTAAACGTACTTATACAAAAAAATATACCGAAATTTATAGAAGACGCGCTGCAGTCGCGTAATCTGTTTTAGCCAATCAAACATGATAAAAAAGAATACGAAGATAATAAACGCAAAAATACCTTAATTAAAATCTTCCAGATGCAATCTCTTCAGCGGGGTGGAGCTCACATCGTAACCGACAATTTTTATTGTCCACTCTTGTTGTAAACCATCTCAATGTCCTCCTGGAAAACCAATCTGCCACTTTGCCGTAACTCTGCATACCTATCTAAACCACACCGTTCGTCGACCGCGATGTTCACCGTATTTACTCATTACGCAATGCTTTCCCTAACAAACTATCATCGGCCATCCACGCATCTCTATCTGGACACCAACATTTCGCCCAGCGCCCTGCGACTCATCCTTCCATCCAGGACTGCAACAACTCCCGGCTCCTGGCAACTGTACTGTACTCCTCCTTCTTTGCAAGATAGTAATATAGACTCCATCATTCCGGCTCCTCTACATCCATGATATCTGGATGATATCATGACAATCGAAACTCCTTGTTATTATTATTTTTCCATAATGACTGTTATTCCATCTGTTTTCTTTTTATATATTTTACTCTCCCTCTGGGTACTCCTCTTCTGTCCTTTTCTGCAGCTACATTTTTCTATATATATTAGTAGATCACTCACTAGTCCGATAAAAATATTTCATTTATTAGTCCAATAAAATCGCAAAACGTATCTCAGATTTCACTCGCGTTGCTCAAAGCTGCCAACTAAGGCAGCCCTGGCAGTGTCGCCATGCGATGTGGGCATTCGGAGCGACAGTCAAAGAGACAACCGTTTGTTAAGACGTAGCTTTATTGACTAAAGAATAAATGGAATTACATGCTATATCAGATATAATACTATAACTAAGTGAGTGAGGTGCGTTGCACACTACACTTTTATCACTCAAGAACAACTTATTAATTTTTAATTTATACACTTTAGTTTTGTGAAAATATAATAAAAAATTTGAACAAAAGTAGGCAATTCCTCATGTGCAAATCAAACATTTAGCGTAATTTATGTTTTATTTATTTTGGGGTCTACAAAACCCCATATACATATATATTTGTCACCTGGTATGCGAGGTGTAAAAATAAATTTCATTCATTAAATACCTTAGTGAAGATCTTAGACGATAAATAGAATAAATTATCAACTCACTCTCATATTTCCAGCCGTAGAACAACTTTTTAATGCAGCAATTATTTTCTCTTTTATTTGGTCCCTTTTAACAGCGCTGGAAAGATTTCTTTTATTATATGGCTTTTTTGTTTCCGCTTTATCATTGATTTCTTTAGCACACAACAGACATTTGTGTTGAAAAGGGAATGGTTTGGTCGGATCTTCTTCGTCTGAGGTCTGTTCACAATCTGGTGTTGGTTCGAGATATGTCTCAAAGACACTGGCTTTATCTCTGGCGTCATTGGATATGTCTACACCATCCGGTGAGGATTTAATTTCTGTATCATTTATTGCTGAATAATTCTCTGTAAGGTCAGAGCTGTATACATCAGGATATTTTACAGCATTCAAAGTTGATTGATTCTTCACTTGCCCTTCAGGTTTTTTTACATATATTGGTATATAATTGAATTGTACATCTGAAGTGCTAGGTTCAGGGGGTTCGGGGGGGTAAAAGCGTGAAGGTATCCCATTCTTCCGACCGATATATCTTACCCGGCAACATTGGTGCACGGTTACTGAATCTACGTTGCGTAGAGCATCAGCGATGTTATCTTTTCGATCGATACTGCATTGTATAATGGTTTCAATACCTCTCCACTTGACCGTAGTGGTTTCAAGTCCGTCAAGATCCAGACTATGGCTACATAACACACAAGACATCTTTTATTATTTATGATTTATCTTGTACGAGTTGATGAACGACCAATGCTAACGACTCTCAAATTAGCAAACAAAGAGCACTATTACTCCTTGGCGTAAAGACACCATATCACACACCATATCAATCGCACTTGGATCAATTTAATTCAATTAAATTTTTTAGGATGTGTCTTCTGTAAAGGGATGAAATCATGAAACCATATGAAACAAACAAACAGCAAAGCAAACAGACCGTGAAGTATATTGTAAGGTTTTCTAGCCTGGATACTAGTCTTTTTGGAAACAGACCGTGAGCAAACCAGTGATGCCAGATTGTTTCCCTGATTTTAATATACTCTTTGAAAAACGTTAGGCTACGGTCCGCATTCATAAACCGCACTCAACTCTGAGATGGATCTTGAGTGCGACTTTGAGATGTTGTTAGTATTGACTGACATTTGTCAAAGCCGCTCTTGAGATTGATCTCAGCCTTGAGAGCGATTTATAAATATGGATGGACCTAAGTTACCAAAATTTTTTTTTAGTTGACATCGGCCCGACTGTATGAAACTCCAATAATTTCTATTTATAAATGTATAATAGTATTCTTCTCGAGACCATCATTCTCCTTGCCTTATCCCGTTCTCTGTCGGGGTCGGCTACCTAACCTAGGGGATTTGACGTGGAACCAAGTTTTTACACAGAGCGACTGCCATCTGACCTCTGCAACCCGAAGGCTAACCTGGCCCAAATCCTAGGTTAAGTCACATTCAAATATCATTTTATTTCAAATTTTATTTGAATGTGGGTTTCATCACGATGTTTTTCCTTCACCGTAAGAGCAGTCGGTAAATGTACGTGAGTAAAAACACATTGGTACATGGCGGGGATCGAACTCTGGTCTCACGATTGTAAGACCGGTGTCCTATCCACTTGGCCACCGACGCTCCTATTCTTCTCGAGACCGTGGGAATAAAACGGACGGTGAATTTGATTGGATACTAACGAGGTCGGGGACGGTCTATTACGTAAAAATCAGAAAACCGTTCGATTCTAGACGGTCTGGCAGCGATGAATACAACTGTCAATCAAAAGCGATAAAATGCACCGGTGAAGATAGGAACTATCTGATTTCCGGTTTTAGGCTTTGCTCTACTCGACTATTTATATGGGCGGGCAAAATCGGATTTCAAACTTTCAAAAGACTCAATTAGTTTTGCTACTCGACACTAGGTAGCGCAATACTAAATATCCAAAAAAGTCTGGGCCACGAAAGGGTAGTATTAGACCCAAAATTATTGTTTTATGGAGGGTTTCAAAGTTGGATTATATTTTTTTTTTTCATATTTTTCGTTTTCATTTGCATATTTTGTTTCGACGGTACACTCAATTAAAAAGGCATTTTTGTTTTTTGTTGACAGCTGCCCAAAGAGTTTAAATACGAGGCTTCGTTGACTCAACACAAACAAACGGTGCACGAGAGCAAGCCGAGACGTAGACGCAACATCCCGCCAGCGAAGGTTTTCTAGATCCTTCTAGAAAACCTTCATCATCACACATCACATCAGTATATAGCAGTACACTACTGCTAAACCTCCCGCATTCACCATCCAGTCGCTACCAGCCGCTCTCTCATCGGTCCATCTGGCCAAAGGGCGTCCAACGGTACGCTAACGCTTGCCGAGGCGTGGTTTTCACTCGAGAACCCGCGTCGGTTCTACGATAGATGTGACCAGCCCACTGCCACTTCAGGTTGCTACACTTTCGGAATATACCTACCTGTTATTTTGGTCTTTTTGCGGATAGATGGAGGGAAGGATAATACATATTTTTTATAAAACAAAAAAAACTGTGTTGTAATTTTTTTCTCCAGTAAATTTTACAGTATAATTTGTTTATTTTATACTAGGTACACTTACCCAACATAGAAAATGCCCTATTCCATAAAAACAAAGAGTAATGTCAGTCATACTATGTAGTTTACGTTTCAAATTAGCGAGAACGAATAGTACATACAAATCACTTTCCTCCCTAGGGGAGAATAAACGCAAATGTCAAAAATTTCGTAAAATGGAACGTGATTCCAATTCGTGTTTTTTACGCCTTGTGTTTTTGAACTTTCGCATCCGGAAGTCTGTCTACTTGTAGTCGTAACACACATACTCTCTACCTCTTTTCGTGTGGGACACCGAGTCGTCCAACGATCCGATGAACCATACTGTCAGAATTTTTCAACCACCTACAAGTATCAGGCTTCTGACATGCTTGTGTAACGAACGCCGTCTAAGTGATCATAGACTAACAGGCCCTACGGCTTAACCTGCCATCCGAAACACGGAACCATCTTACTTACGGACAATCTAGTGGTTCAGCCCTCAATGTCACACACATACTAAACATACGATAGGTTTAGGTAGAAAAATGTGTGAGAATTGACGAGTTTAGTAGAATGTGTAATACAAAAATAGTTGCAAACAATATCTGCGAGCACAGAGATAGATTACTGGCATACAATCGAAGTGATAAAAGTTTATTGTAGTAGACTACGAAACTTTAAAAACCTTATTTATTCAAGTGATAATAAATTATGCTTTATCATTCATTATACCACCAATTTGCATTTTTCTTTGAGGTTGGAGGCCGCGTCGCTTTTTTATAACAAAATAAACGAAATTCTAGTACTTAATTCGAATTCGAACCCAACACATCAACAACTGTTTTTAGCAGACCAGCATGGCCGGTTAGTATTCTTTTTTTTCATATTAGTCCACATCATTCCATTTATTTATACATACATAAATCACGCCTTTATTCCTTACGGGGTAGGCAGAGCGTTAACGGCCGTAAAAATACGATCGCTATCGCCACGCCTGACAAATATAGAGGGCGGTCTGAGATAATTTGTGTATCACTATCACTATTGTGACAGGTTGTCAGCCTGTCGCCTAAAAGTAGTATAATACACCTGAAACCCTCAAGTCCCTCAGTCGCCTCTCACGACACCCACGGGTAGGAAATGGGGTGATGCTATTCTAAGCCGGCACCACTCGGCATTTATTTATTTAACCATTAACTGCCCTGCGATGCCGGCTCAGAATAGCATCACCCTATTTCTTTTACGCGGTTGTCGCAAGAGGCGACTCGAGGGTTTTACAACTTTAAATTCAAGTATTATATTAGGCGACAGGCCGACAACTTGTCACTACAGTGATTGATTGCAAATCATCTGAAAGAGCCTTCAATCTATTTGTCAGACGTGGTGATGATAACGACTGTTACGACCGTTAACCCGCAAGGGGTGTAAAAAGAATAGCTGCAAAAATATTTTAAGGGGTGAACTAGCACATATAACAGAACAACTTTCCCCAAGGAACATAGGTCAAAATATAAAAGAAAATTTGGATCTGTCATACAAAATTATCAACCGATCAAGTCAATGTAGGAATGTAATTTTATTTTCTCATATTTCGACTTGTGTTTCTTGGGGTAAATTGTTCAGTTTCATGATCTGGTTTGCTGCTAACATTTTTCACCTTATGTTTTTTGGATAGAGGCGTGTGATATGTGTATATTTTTACTTGTTTGTTTTTCGATAAGTACTTGGTTTTCTGATAAAATACCTGGTTTTATTATATCTACCTACTCAGAATTAGGTAACTACTTACTTTTAGAAAGTGTGATTTTTACCTAGATTTGCCTCGAAAACTAGATAGGCAGACTTTACTGAGAATTGTACAGGGTGTTAGAGACAGCGTCCAGTAACAGATAGGGTGCAAGCAGACCATGAAACTGAACAACTTTCCCCTAGGAACATAAATCAGGAAACGTCATAAAAATTTTGGCTTCCCATAGTAAATGCAGTCAGCAATTTTGTATGGGAGGTCGAAATTTTTTTGTTTCCTGATATATGTTCCTAGGGGAAAGTTGTCCCTAACACCCTGTGTTTATTTGTTTATTTCAGGTAAAAACAACCCGTATAGCAAATTGTTGAAAAGTATTGAAATTAACGGCAATAATTACAGATATTATGATGTCGCTGCACTCGGGCCTGAATATGGTGAGAATTATTTTGTTGTTTGCCGGGTGATGCCCGCTTAGAATAGCATTACCCCACTTCTTTCCCCGCGGGTGTCGTAAGACTAAAGGACTCGAGGGTTTCATGTGTATTAAAAAAATTACTAGTTATGGCGACAGGCTGACAATCTGTCTCTACAATTATGTACGAATCACCACTTACAGGTGTATTTCCCTCAATATTTGTCAGAAGTGGCGTTGGTAGCCGTAATTTTGCGGCCGTTAACGCTTTGCCTACACCGCAAGGGATAAGGTATTTCGAATTGCAACACTTACCTGGCTCTCTATCACTATATGAAAGGCGGATCGCACACTTGCTTGACGCACGACGAAGCGCAAAAATATCGCAGCGGTCTGTCAGATCCATACTAGAAACGTCACTCCCCATACTAAAACCGCACTCGACGGATGACACTGCGATAGCGCTGCGTCAACCGCGGTTGAGCGGTTTGAGTATGGGGAGTGACGTTTCTAATATGGATCTGACAGACCGCTGCGATATTTATGCGCGTGCGTCAAGTGTGCGATCCGCGGGATGTCAACAATAATGTTGCACTTTTGGGATCGATTCTTTAAAAAAACAAGTTATAGCATAGCCGGTTACTGTCTATGATCACTTAGACGGCGGTCGTTACACAATCATGTCAGAAGCCTACTACTTGTAGAAGTCGGCTGATGAATTCTGACAATAGGGTTCACTGGGTCGTTGGACGACTCGGTGTCTCACACGAAAAAGAAGATAGCATAAAGGTAGGTAGGTAAATGTATGCATGATGATGTTTCAGACCGACTGCCGTACAGCATCAGAATTCTTCTGGAGTCATGCGTGAGAAACTGTGACAACTTCCAGGTAATGTCTCCACATACATTCATTGCGGGGTAGGTAGAGCATTTAAACGATATTAATTTATTTATTATTAAACCGTGTGATGCCGGCTTAGAATAGCATCACCCCAGCCAGATCCTTCCCGCGGGTGTCGTAAGAGGCGGCTAAGGGACTCGAGAGTATTGGTGTATTAAAATTTTTAGGCGACAGGCTGACAACCTATTGTGTTTTCTGAAATAACCTTGGAAAACAATCCTCAAAAATGTTAGACGTGGCGATAGCGACCGTTTTCTTACGGCTGTTTACGCTCTGCCTACCCTGCAAGGGATAAAGGCGCGATGTATGTATGTATCTGGTATGTATGTGGTGTCTCACTGCTGGGCAAAGGCCTCCCACTCTTTTTTCCACTTGTCTCTATCTTTAGACAGCTCCCACCAGTCTTGACGACCGATGTGGCGCAGTGGTATTGCGACTGCCTTTGACGAAGAGAGTCCCTGGTTCGATTCTCGGTGGGCCACTCATAAAGTTGATATTTATCACTTTGTGAATTTGGTACCAGTCTGGTTAGGAAATTGCGGGCTGAACCACCCGATTGTCCGTCGAGTAAGTAAGATGGTTCCGTGTATCGGATGGCACATTACGCCGTAGGCCTCGGTTGCTGTCTATGATTGCTTAGACGGCGGTCCTTACACAACCATGTCAGAAGCCTGCTACTTGTAGAAGACGGCTGAAAAATTCTGACACTAGGGTTCATCAGGTCGTTGGACGACTCGGTGTCCCACACGAAAAGAGAAAAAGAGAGATCACTCCATCTTTTAAACCATAAATGAATTGCTAACGAATTGCAGGTGTTGGAGAAAGATGTCCAGAACGTTCTCGAGTGGGAGAAGAACCAGGCCGTCGAGGGAGGCGTCGAGATCGCCTTCAAACCCGCCAGAGTCATCCTACCGGTAAAAGAAAGCCGCTTTGTGCCCGAGTACCTTTTGCCCTTTTGCCCTCTTGCTTCACATTGTCCCTATTAAGTCAGTGTCGCTTTAGCTCCACATTTTCTTTTTAGCGTCAGTCAGTGTCCCTTTTGCTCAACTTTGCCCCTTTTGCTCCAGATTTTAAAATTTCTCTTTATCATCAGTCAGTGTCCCTTTGTCCCTTTTGCTCCACTTTTCCCCTTTTGCTCCACGTTTTCTTTATAGCGTCAGCCAGTGTCGCTTTGTCGCTTTTGCTCCACTTTGCCCCTTTTGCTCCCCTTTGCCCCTATTGCTCCACTTTGCCTCTTTTGCTCCGCTTTACCCCTTTTGCTCCATATTTTCTCTTTAGCTTCAGTGTTCCTTTTGCCTGAAATTATTCCTAACGCTCTACATTGTCCATTTTGCGCCTGCTGTATCCCTCTCGGTCCACGTTGTTTCTTTAGAGTCAAGACGCGTCCCTTTTGCCATATTATCCCTTTTGGTCCACAGCCCTTTTAAGGTTTTGTACCCTTATCATTTCGTTAACTATCTGTTTGTCTATATGTATGGGCCTATTCGTCAGTTTTGCACCATGTTTGGTATTGCATTTGTGGAATATTTGCAGGACATAACCGGAGTGCCATCGCTGGTAGACTTTGCAGCGTTGCGTGACGCCGTCAAAGACCTCGGCGGCAACCCTGATAAGGTTAATCCCAGCTGTCCAGCTGATCTGGTCATAGACCATTCTGTACAAGTGGATTTTGCTGGATCGTAAGTATAAGGAGTCAAAATTGGTGCAAATGTTTAAAGGGTCGAATCAGTCCATGAAGCTGAACAATTTTTTCCAAAAAGCTCACTTATCGCACGACGGACCGCTAAAATATCGCAGCGGTCTGTCAGATCTATACTAGAAATGTCAATCCCCATACTAAAACCGCGCTCGGCGGACGACGCTATAGCGATAGCGCTGCCTGACTGTATGGATCCGGCAGACTGCTGCGATATTTTAGCGGTCCGTCGTGCGTTAAGTGTGCGATCCAACGGTATACAAAAATACGTTTTTTTCAGGCCCAATGCTTTGGACAAGAATGAGGAGTTGGAGTTTGAGAGAAACAAGGAGCGATTCCAATTTCTGAAGGTACACATGTTAGCTATCTCAAAATAAATTTATATACGAATTTTTTATAACAAGAAATTGCTTTACAGTGTATACTTTAAACTTTTTTACATTTAACACTTACAGGCTTTTTTACCCATTGGTTAACTAATGGGCGTGATGACTGGCAGATCAATACTTCTTAAAACGATGAAAATACGAAGAGATGACGCCAGCTAAACTAGAGAAACCCAGTCACCTAGCGAATTGTAAAAGAACTTGCCAATTACATGAGTGATTGGGAAAATGGACCTTATGTGATAGCATTTGCTCCAAGGTCACTATGGCGGGTGACAGGAAGAATCCAGGTGGTGTCGGGAGGCGGGTAGCGACCCGCCTAGCCGGGCGTTGTGGCCGACGGGTCCACCTGGATTGGAAGTTGTATATATGCATTGCGCGGTGAACACTTCGATACCGCGTTTCAGGCCCATTAATTGTTCTGTCACGTGGCGCCATATATCGAATATGTTGAGAACTCCGGTTGCGTCTTGCTTGCTAGTGAACCACTTGAGTGAGCTTCGTGGTGTAGCCACCAGAGGTCGCTACGTCACAAACGTCACAGGGATCATCCTAAATTTTACAAACTTTTAGAAATATCTAACCTAACATCCATTTTCTTTTGGCAGTGGGGTGCTCAGGCTTTCGACAATATGTTGATCGTTCCTCCGGGTTCCGGTATTGTTCATCAGGTGAGGAAACAGTTATTTGTACAATGAGAGAGCAAAGTTTATTATTGCTTCTTAACTTTTTTCGTTTTCCAAATTATGTGGAATAGTGCGCGTTTACTCTTAATTACCAAATGAATATCAAGCTTGTTCTCTTCGAAACGCGTTCTCTTGATAATTCCGTCATCATTTTTCAAATTGATTTTTTTGGTATTTTGGGGACATGGGGTCATTCTTTAGAGGAATACAGATAAAATTATGTGAAAGGCCCACTTTTTGGACGAATAATTACAAAGTTATAGCTAGCCCACTATTTGCTGTGATGGAATCAAGAGAACTGATTTCGGTTTATGACGGAAACTTACAAATTTAATTCTAGTGGCCTTTTTTATAAGTATTGACCAGAAGTATATATACATACACAATAAGTTTTGTGTTGTAAAGAAAAATTACAAATCTGTTTTGAGTTATAATTTGATTTTCATACAGAAAATTGAGTCCCACTGTCTAGGTGACGGATCTGATAAATATGCCCACTATTTCGGTGTCGGATCTGATAAAATGTCATAGTGTTTGTGTCGGACGTGGCTTTCGTACGCTTGTATTTAATAAAATATAAATATATAGAAGTAAATATGTAAGGAAATGTATATAAAATGAAATTAAAGATTTTATGCTTATTTAAATTTTAATAGTGCCGTGTGATGCCGGCTTAGAATAGCATCACCCCACATCCTTCCCGCGGGTGTCGTAAGAGGCGACTAAGGGACTCGAGAGTATTGGTGTATTACAATTTTTAGGCGACAGGCTGACAACCGGTCACTATAGTGATACACATGTTTTCTGAAACTACCTTGGAAAACAATCCTCAACAATGTCAGACGTGGCTATAGCGACCGTATTCTTACGGCCGTTAACGCTCTGCCTAACCCGCAAGGGATAAAAGGCGTGATATATGTATGTACATTTTAATATTTTGTTGTAGCTTGAAATATCTGTATATACGTAATTATGTTTTTTAACCAAATGTTTAAACTGTATATTTTATAAACAGACCTACACCACTTTAATATATACGTAAGTAACTAGCTAGTACCCGCGTCTTCGTTTCGATAATAAAGGAACGTATTTCCCAACCGTATCCTAAAATTGACAAATTCTGGGACTAAAACAGTATCTATCTAGATTAACTGTTGTAGCAACCACATTTATCAAATGAAAGATTGACCACAGGTGTTGTTCCTGGTGGTCTACATTTGGTAGTTCAGTCAGGCCATCAACTTCTATTTGTCAACAAAAGTGGTTCATCAAACTCAACAACTTTTGGTAACAACTTTTGATTTGGTGCCATATCTGTATCTCGTACAGTTCAGTTTGTCAACAGAAGCGGCCCATCATGCCAAACAAGTTTAGCTTTGTGCCATATTTGTATCTCCTTTTGATTGGTTGCGCTTCTGGTGGTGCTCCTGGTGGTCTACATCAGATACTCGTAACCTTTGATGTCTATTTTCCAGCATAAGGGGCTCATCAAGTTGAACAACTTTTGCTTTGGTGCCATATCTGTATCTCCTACAGTTTAGGTGGGCTCCTTGTGGTGCACCTGGTAGTCTACATCAGGTACTCCAAAACTTCAAACTATATAGGCCAGCAGAAGCTACCTATCAAGCTGAACAACTTTTGCTTTGGTGCCATATCTGTATCTCAACTAGTTTAGGTGGACTCCTGGTAGTGCACCTGGTGGCCTACTTCGGAAACTCCAAACCGTCGAAGTGTATATGCCAGCAAAAGCTACCCATCAAGCTGAACAACTTTTACTTTGGTGCCATATCGGTATCTCCTACAGTTTAGGTGGGCTCCTTGTGGTGCACCTGGTGGTCTATATTAGATACTCCAAACCTTCAAACTATATAGGCCAGCAGAAGCTACCTATCAAGCTGAACAACTTCTGCTTTAATACCATATCTGTATCTCCTACAGTTTAGGTGGGCTCTTGGTGGTGCACCTGGTGGTCTACTTCAGGTATTCTAAACCTTCCAAGTATATATGCCAACAGAAGCTACCCATCAAGCTGAACAACTTTTACATTGGTGCCTTATCTGTATCTCCTACAGTTTAGGTGGGCTCCTCGTGGTGCACCTGGTAGTCTACATCAGGTACTTCAAACCTTCAAACTATATAGGCCAGTAGAAGCTACCTATCAAGCTGAACAACTTCTGCTTTAGTACCATATCTGTATCTCCAATACTTTAGGTGGACTCCTGGTGATGTACCTGGTGGTCTACTTAATGTACTTCAGACCCTCGAGTGGTGACAAGGAGAAGCCTATGTTTGTTCTCAGTATCTTACTAATCTCTGTGTGAAACTTCATGATGATCGGTTCAGTGGTTTGGCCGTGAAAGCGTCGCAGACAGACAGACTGACAGACAGAGTTACTTTGGAATTTATAATATAAGAATGGCTAAAAAATTATATTCATTTCTACCTCCCACAAGTACATACACGATCCCAAAGATATATTTTGCGCAGAAAAAAGTTTAGTCATACGAACTGCCCAACTGTGGGCACCGATTAAGTCCCACATATATCGATTCTCTTAATTCCATCATCACCTTATCAGATCCGTCATTGCCACGATGACGGAAAGTGATGGATCTGATATGAGGGATCTGATAACCAAAGCATATTTTTTAGCTTTGTGGCAAACTTAAAGCAAGCAACTACGATTGTTACATACAATGACCTTCATTTAGCAGTGGTACATCATATTGCATTAAAAGAAAAACTTATATTTACACATGATAAGAGAAAATCGCAATTAAAGTTATGACAAAATCATGAAACAAAATAACGGATCTGAAATGACTTACCTTCTTGTGCGGATTTCCTTGAATTTGCAACGTGCCTGCCTCGTTTAGGTCCTGGGAGGAGACTAAGGTAACGTGCAGGCAGGGTTATCTTATGTCTTACTCTAACTGTCAAACATTGACAAGCACCATAAAGGGTGCGTTCGGATATGAGAGTAGTTTGTGACACCAATGTTTAAACGGAATTATCTATGGTAAAAGAATGAATTAATGACCTTAAAATGGCACCATAAGATACTTAAAATCACTTTGCAACAATATGTAAATAAACTTATGCAAGTTTGAACAAAACAAAAAACTTCTTTTGGTTTCGCTTTGTAAAGTAGGGTTGGACACCACCTACGGAATCGAGAGAACGTCGTTTTAAAAAAACATTTAAAAATATCTGTAATAATTAGAACCATTTTGCGACTTTGCTTAAGGAATTAAAGGTCTATACTACCAATAAAAAAATTGAGAAAAATATATTACCTTCAGATCAATGAGTTTTTTGGTGCCACTCACCAGTTCCCTCATCAATGAGAACATGCCATCAAAATGTTATATATGTTACAGTCAAAACTCATAGCCGGTCAAAACCACTTTTGACTGCTCAAATCAGTCAATATTGGTTTTGACCGATGTCGTTAGTCAAAACCAGTTTTGACTGATTTTGGCAGTCAAAAGTGGTTTTGACCAACGCTCTCGGTCAAAAGTAGTTTTAACTGACTTAAAGTTCAGACTATCGGTTAAAACTCATAAATAGTCTCGTCTGTTGTCTCGGGGCCAGTTGGGGCTTCGGCTTCTCCCCCTGAGGTTCACCCAAAGGGGCGCCGACCACTCCCAACAGACACGTGGGTGGCTCATGACGTGGTTGGCCCGGCTCTTCCACGTCCAGAGGGGGCGGAGGCGATGTTCACCTCCTCCGCCTCCTCGGCTTCCGCTTCTTCGTCGTTCCGTCGGGGGCGTTGGGGGCCGTCATGAGAGATCCTGCCGCGTTGGTCTCTCCCTGTGGTGCCGCTTCCGTCCTCTTCGGTTCGACGGGCTTCGTAAGGGGCGCTGTGCCCGCTCTTCTGTTCCGTACTTCACGGCGCAGTACGGGGCAGTCGAGGTAGATGGCCGGGTGCGCTCCTCCACAGTTTGCGCGGGTGGCCGGCTACTTACGGGGTTGCTTGCAGTCCCAGGCGACGTGATTACCGCCGCAGGCGACACATGTCAGCTTGCGGTGGGAGTGCCTACTGCTGTGCCTGAACTGCTGGCAGCGGTAGCGTTGTGGAGTGTCTCTCTTGCCACGCCATCCCTCGATCTTCACGCCGGCATTTTCATCAGCTTTGTGATGTTGTAGATGCCTGGGGTGAGGTTTGGCGTGCGGATGAGCTGTGCGAAGTGGATGCACCCTGGGCGTCCTCTGCGAGCCTTGATGGAGCGCACGTAGTCCACCTCGTAGCCTAGGGTGGTCAGCTTTTTTTTGATGTCCTCCGTTCACGGGGAGGCCTCTAATAGCGACCTTCAATGGCCGCTCCTTCGGGGGTGCGAAAGCGAACCGGGATATTTCGGGTCCGGAGCCCTCCAGCGCGGTTAGGTAGCGCTGGTACACACAGAATTCCTGATCGCTTTTCGCCAGGAACCGAAACCCTGTGGGCCCACAGGGCCGCACGTTTGGCGTATGTCTCAGCTTGCCGAAGTGGTGACCCCATTTAGAAAGCAGATCGACCACTATCGGTTGCGGCCTTTTCATGCACCCCGTCAGCTTCATAGGCGTAGGCGTGGGTGGAGGTGTCGTCTTCTTGCCCACGTCCTAAATGGGCAAGGACGGTATCGGGCGGGTGACGCGCGGTTTTGGCGACGGAGGCGTCGTCAGCGCAGACGCGTAGGAGCGCGGTAATACTGATGGTGCAGCGAAGCTCGACGTCGACAAGAGCGAAGGCATCGTCGGTAGTGGGGAGCACCGGCGAAAGCAGCGGTTATCGCTGCTGCGACGGGTGATGGAGGCTTGGGGCCCAGGTCCGGTTGGGATCCCAACGTAGGTGGAGCCAAAGGTGACACGGTCCTCTTCGGCTCAAGGGCGACGGCGGGGTTCGAACGGACGAACATCCGTGTTCGCGGCGCGCGAGCGTGCTGACGGCCTATTAGCGGCATCACTGACGTAGGTAGGTAGCTGTGCTAAAGCCTAATCCGCGCGGCTTCGGGACGCAAGACCCTGGAGTAGACCCGACGCCCCCTCAACCGTATTTCTAAAGGAAATACCGAACAACATACATACATACATACATATATCACGCCTTTATCCCTTGTGGGGTAGGCAGAGCGATAGTGGCCGTAAGAATACAGCCACTATCGCCACGTCTGACATTTTGAGGATTGTTTTCCAAGGTTGTTTCAGGAAACATGTGTATTACTATAGTGACAGGTTGTCAGCCTGTCGCCTAAAAATTGTAATACACCAATACTCTTGAGTCCCTTAGTCGCCTCTTTCGACACCCACGGGAAGGATGCGGGGTGAAATACCGAACAAGCAACACTATTTATAAGTTTTGACCGATAGTCTGAATTTTAAGTCAGTCAAAACTACTTTTGACCAAGAGCGTTGGTCAAAACCACTTTTGACTGCCAAAATCAGTCAAAACTGGTTTTGACTGACGACATCGGTCAAAACCAATATTGACTGATTTGAGCAGTCAAAAGTGGTTTTGACCGCCAATGAGTTTTGACTGTAACATATACACACACAAATCACGCCTATATTGACGTAATTATTCTAAATCCAAATGCCAACCACGCTTGGCGGAGGATTGGCAAGCGCAATGTAAAATTTTGCATTCACAAGGAACGCTGCTGCCCATTTCCTTGATGATAGTAAAAATGTTGACAATATTTTACTATTTTTTCTACAATTTCTCAGGTGAACCTAGAGTACCTCGCTCGCGTGGTATTCACTACAGAGCTGCTGTTCCCGGATTCAGTCGTAGGCACAGACTCACACACCACCATGATCAACGGCCTAGGAGTGGTCGGGTGGGGCGTCGGAGGTAAGCAATCACGCCTCTATTGCGGGGTAGGCAGCTATCATAGGCACAGATTAACACCACCATGATCAATGGCCTAGGAGTGGTCGGGTGGGGCGTTGGAGGTGAGCAATCACGCCTCTACTGCGGGGTAGGCAGATCAGTCGTAGGCACAGACTCACTATGATCAGTGGCCTAGGAGTGGTCGGGTGGGGCGTCGGAGGTAAGCAATCACGCCTCTATTGCGGGGTAGGCAGCTCAGTCGTAGGCACAGACTCACTATGATCAACGGCCTAGGAGTGGTCGGGTGGGGCGTTGGAGATAAGCAATCACGCCTCTACTGCAGGGTAGGCAGATCAGTCGTAGGCACAGACTCACTATGATCAATGGCCTAGGAGTGGTCGGGTGGGACGTCGGAGGTAAGCAAGCACGCCTCTATTGCGGGGAAGGCAGCTCAATCGTAGGCACAGACTCACTATGATCAATGGCCTAGGAGTGGTCGGGTGGGGCGTTGCCTTAACCATCATACTCCTTGCCTTATCCCGTTCTCTGTCGGGGTCAGCTACTTAAAAGGGATTCGAGGGTGTATAACCAACAATATAGTATGTGGACATTTTCAAAGGAGTTTCAAGAGATGGCGTCGTAAGCCGTCATAGGTATATGGAGTCTCTTTTCGCATGGGACACCAAGTCGTCCAACGGCCCGATGAACCCTAGTGTCAGAATTTTTCAACCGCCTTCTACAAGTAGCAGGCTTCTGACATGGTTGTGTAACGACCGCCGCCTAAGTAATCATAGACAGCAACCAGGACCTACGGCTTAACGTGCCATCCGAAACACGGAACCATCTTACTTACGGACAATCGGGTGGTTCAGCCCGCAATGTCCTAACCAGACTGGGAACAAATTCACAAAGTGATAAATATCAACTTTCTGCGTCACCTTCACCTTCGGAACCTTCTGCGTCAAAGGCAGTCGCACTACCTCTGCGCGACAAATCATTTCTATCCATTCTGTTGTTTTTAAGATTTTCTTTTTTTAATACAATTTAAATATATTTTGATTACAATACTTTTTCCTTTACTCAGGTATCGAAGCAGAAGCCGTGATGCTGTCCCAGCCAATCAGTATGCTGCTGCCCAAAGTAGTAGGATACAAGCTGCATGGAGAATTGAGCCCCTTGGCCACATCTACCGACCTGGTTCTTACTATTACCAAGGTAAGGTGCACTCCGAAGCACGGAACTATCAGTATACTTGTAAAGTGGTGGGATACAAGCTGCATGGAGAATTGAGCCCTTTGGCCACATCTACCGACCTGGAAGAAGAATTTTATTGCAGAATAGTACATTGTTCACGTGGTGAGAAAGGAACGGATTATTTAATCCCTGCAAAAATATATTAGATTTACGTTCCGGTTTACGTAACTTTTTCAGTTGCCTCTTTTCTTCCCTAGGGAGGAAAGTGATTTGTATGGAGTTTTGTCTCCCGCTAATCTGAAAAGTGAACAATGACACACGTTCCACTCTATGTTTCATTAAGCCATAGGGCATTTTCTATGTAGGTGTAGTATAAAGTTTTATTTCGGGGTTTTTTTATTCTGTGTTTTCTTCTCAGCACCTGCGCTCGCTGGGCGTGGTGGGTAAATTCGTGGAGTTCTTCGGTCCGGGAGTGCAAGCGCTGTCAATCGCCGACAGAGCCACAGTCGCCAACATGTGTCCGGAATTCGGCGCCACGGTCGCCTATTTCCCCGTAGATGAAAGATCGCTGGAGTACTTGGTGCAGACAAGTAAGTTGCGACGACGAGAGATGGTGCTGTTAGTTTCTGAAACATGGTGTCGGTATAGGTTGACGAATAGATGAATTAATTAATTCGAAAGTAAAGGGTGTTAAGCCGACGATATGCTACTTTATTAAGCGTCTTCATTTCCATAATCCGTTATGATTACATATGTTTGATACGATAAAGTGACTGTATTTTTATGGTATTATAGACCTGACTGTCTCACAAAGATTTCTTACCCAATTTTGTGTATTCCAGACCGCTCTCAAGAGAAGATTGATGTGATCAAGAATTATCTGGAAGCCACCAAGCTGTTCCGCAATTACAATGACTCTGAGCAGGACCCCGTTTACTCTAAGGTACGGTTTAGTGTTAGGGGCCGTCCATTAATCACGTGATGTTCAAAAGGAGGGAGGTCTTCATAAAATCATACATACATACACATATCACGCCTTTATCCCTTGCGGGGCAGGCTGAGCATTAACGGCAATTAAAATACGGTCGCTATTGCCACGACTGACGTTTTTGAGGATTGTTTTCCAAGGTTGTTTCAGAAAACATGTTACAGAAAACATGTGTATCACCGTAGTGACAGGTTGTCAGCCTGTCGCCTAAAAATTGTAATACGCCAATACTCTCGCTCGAGTCCCTTAGTCGCCTCTTACGACACCCGCGGGAAGGAGGTGGGGTGATGCTATTCTAAGCCGGCATCACACGGCAGCATAAAATCATAAATCATCATAAAATCACGATCTTATATATATTTTCAGACAAGCTGGAAGACTTGGCTGAATGGATAAACTACACCATCTGTTCCTTTCCCAACACGTGATCTACTATATACTATTAATCTAGGCTATTTTCAGTTTGCCGTGTGATGCCGGCTTAGAATAGCATCACCCCATTTCTTCCCGTGGGTGTTGTAAAAGGCCACTAAGGGACTTCTTACTAAGGTTTCATGCGTATTACAATTTTAGGCCGTGTGATGCCGGCTTAGAATAGCATCACCCCACATCCTTCCCGCGGGTGTCGTAAAAGGCGACTAAGGGACTCGAGAGTATTGGTGTATTACAATTTTTAGGCGACAGGCTGACAACCTGTCACTATAGTGATACACATGTTTTCTCAAACATCCTTGGAAAACAATTCTCAATAATATCAGGCGTGGCGATAGCGGCCGTATTCTTACGACTGTTAACGCTCTGCCTACCCCGCAAGGGATAAAGGCGCGATATATGTATGTATGTACAATTTTAGGCGACAGGCTGACACCCTGTCACTACAGTGATACATTTATTATCGAAAAGAGCCCTCAATACTTGTCAGACGTTTCTATAACGACCGTAATTTTACGATTGTTAACGCTCTGCCTACCCCGGAAAGGAAAAAGGCGTGATTTGTGTGTGTGTGTGTATTTTCAGTTACAGATAAAAAGGAAGGTGAAGGTTAGTTAGTAGGTGTTCTGAAGACGAGATTAATAACTCAAACGTTTGCAGGTGGTAGAGTTGGATCTATCGACAGTGGAGACATCTATGAGCGGCCCCAAGCGCCCGCAGGACCGAGTGGCCGTCACACACATGAAGGGAGACTTCAGAGACTGCCTCGGGAACAAAGTAAGAACACATATAATGTGTAAAAATATTAGCTGCAAATACTGAACAACTTTTCCCAAGAAACATAGTAGGTCGGAATATGAGTTTTTTTTTACAAATTGACTTGGTTGGACGGTAATTTTATATGAAAGGTCCAATTTTTTTTTCATATTTCGGCTTATGTTTCTTGGGGAAAGTTGCCTACCCCGCAAGGGATAAAGGCGTGATTTGTATGTATGTATGTTATATTTCCAGGTGGGCTTCAAAGGCTTCGGGCTGTCTCCCGCCCAGCTGAAGTCTTCTGGAACGTTCTCGTTCACCGATGGGAAGGAGTACACCATCACCCACGGCTCCGTCATCATAGCGGCCATCACCTCCTGCACCAACACTTCCAACCCGAGCGTCATGCTGGGAGCAGGTGGGAGAATCGTCAGCATCAACTGTCAATAGGCTTGTTTCCTGCCGCGTCAAATGAGCTACTTTTTAACGGTATTTTGTATGAAGAATTTGAAGTATGACGTTACGCCGAAGTATTTGGATGGCGTCAAAACACTTACTTTTATATTTTTTTTCTTTTTATTAATTCTAACTTTGGGTATTTCGAAAACTGTTGAATGAAGTCCGTAGTATTTTTGGACAATAGTTTTAAAGGTGCAACAGCTATATTTATATAGTGACCCAGGAAACTATCGAATTCAAATAATTAAATTTTATTTCAAAACAATAGTACATTGTATAGAAATTAACATAATTTAGAAATATCATATAGGTCGTTAGACACCCAAATAGTCTGCCGCTCAACCCCCATCATCGCAGCACCAAAAATACGGTCGAAGTCTGACAAATATAGAGGGTCTTTGAGATAAATTTGTGTATCACTATAGTGACAGGTTGGCCTGTCGCCTGCAAGTTGTAATACACCTGAAACCCTCAAGTCCCTCAGTCGCCTCTTACGACACCCACGGGTAGGAATTGAGGTGATGCTATTCTAAGCCGGCATCACACGGCAATCTAAATCCCAAACTACATCCTCGTTAGTAATCAGTTCCCTTCCTACCGCGTGAACAATGTATTATTATTTACTAGCTGGTACCCGCAACTTCGTTTCGCTGACTTAGTATTTTAGATGATAAAATAACCTTGTTTCCTTCACTAACGTCCTAAATTATACATGCTAATCTGGGCCCCTATTAGTGCTCCTTGTGGACTACGTCAGGAGCACCAAACCTTCGAAGTCTATATGCCAGCAGAAACTACCCATCAAGCAGAACAACTTTTGCTTTCGTGCCATATCTTTATCTCGTATAGTTTAGGTGGGCTCCTGGTTGTGCACCTGGTGGTCTACATCAGGTACTCCAAACCTTCAAAGTCTATATGCCACCAGAAGCTACCCATCAAGTTAAACATTTTTTGCTTGGTGCCATGTCTGTATCTCCTATAGTTTAGGCGGGCTCCTGGTGGTGTACCTGGTGGTCTACTGAAGGTACTTCAGACCCTCGAGTGGTGAAAAAAAGTAGCCTATGTCCGTTCTCGGTATATTACTAATCTCTGTGTGAAATTTCATGATGATCGGTTCAGTGGTTTGGCCGTGAAAGTGTAGCAGACAGACAGAGTTACTTTCGAATTTATAATTTTAGTATGGATCTATTCAGGTCTGCTGGCGAAGAAAGCGGTGGAAGCCGGTCTGTCCGTGCTGCCTTACATCAAGACCTCACTCTCGCCAGGATCGGGAGTGGTCACGTACTATCTTAAGGTAGGCTTGATGAAGAGAAGATTTTTCATACCGTGTCAGTATAATTACGCTATATTTAAAACTAGCGGCCTGTCCTAGCGGCTACGCCGTCTACAACTCATTTTCCCGTGGGAATAAGGATTTTTCCCGTCATGAAAATTGGCAGTTGTGTGTGATTTTGATGACAATGCAATAATATGGTGCTGTCGAGCTGATCTGATTATGGAGCCGGAGGATATGAACTGGAAGAAGACTGGAACTTTATGATGGATGATCGTATCATAGCCGTGATTGGACTTGTTAAAGCATGTTTTTTAGTGTTTTTTTTTTTTAATTATTAATTTATTTATTTAGCAGACTCTGTCCCAGTATACCGTGCTCTCTCTCTTTAATTTTGCTGTTGGTTTGAACAGGAATCAGGAGTGTTGCCGTACTTGGAGAAGCTGGGCTTCCACGTGGTCGGATACGGGTGCATGACGTGTATGGGCAATTCAGGGCCCATTCACGACAATATCGCCAACACCATTGAAAAGGTAATAATACATACATTTATACAAGATGTAACTTTAAATGCGCAAAACCTCAGACACCCTGAAACAACGCATGAAACTGGACAACTTGCCCTAAGAAACATAGGTCGAAATGTGAGAAATATATTTCAACCTCCCATACAAATTGACTTGGTCGGTCGGTAAATTTTGTATGGGAGGCCCAAATTCTTTTTTTTTATGTCGTACTATGTTCCTTGCGCAAAGTTCTTCAGTTTCATGGTCTAATCACGCCTGCAAAGTTTTCGTCACACCGTCTCTTACACCCTGTATAAAATAAGTATCAGATAAAATGGCAGAAACTTTTTTCCGCCGTGTGATGCCGGCATAGAATAGCATCACCCCAATTCTTCCCGCGTTGTAATGGGCAACTAAGGGACTCGAGGGTTGCATGTGTAATACCACGTATTACAACTTAAGGCGACAGGCTGACAACCTGTCACTACAGTGATACACGAATCACCTGAAGGGGCCCTCAATACTTGTCAGACGTGGCGATAACGGCCGTTATTTTACGATCGTTAACGCTCTGCCTACCCCGCAAGGGATAAAGGCGTGATTTGTGTATGTATGTATGTAACTTTTTTATCAGAACGAATTGGTTTGCTGCGGCGTGCTATCCGGCAACCGAAACTTCGAGGGCCGCATACATCCCAACACGAGGGCTAATTATTTAGCATCACCACTGCTGGTCATAGCATACGCGCTAGCTGGCACTGTGGACATCGACTTTGAGAAGGAGCCAATAGGTTAGCATCACCCCAACATGAGGGCTTCGGCCATCTTCGGCAGTATTTAGGTCATTTGATAGTTCGGTAATCCGATATTTAGGTCACCCGATAAATTATTGTTATTAGTTATCAGCCATTCAATATTTCGGTCTTTCGATTTTGCGACCACTCAATATTTCGATACTTCGGCCATTTAATATTCCGGCCATTCATATGTCGGTCTTTCAATTTATCGGCCATTTAATATGTCTGTTTACGTGATTTGCATTTTGTGTTGTGATTGAACTCCAAGTAAGTTAAGCATTCTACGTTACGTTATTCCTTAACGCTCTGCCTACCCCGCAAAGGATAAAGGCGTGATATATGTATGTATGTATATATGTTTATAAAATTTTCACAGGGACCCGCGCCGACGGCTCCAAGGTGTACCTCCGCGACATCTGGCCCACCAGGAGCGAGATACAGGAGGTGGAAAACAAACATGTCGTACATAGGATGTTCAAGGAGGTACAGCTAGGAATAGGGTACACACGCACACACACACACGCACTAACACACACACACACATACATACATAAATCACTCCTTTTCTTACGGCACCCACGGGAAAGGAATGGGGTGATGCTACTCTAAGCCGGCATCACACGGCAGACTGTTAATAAAACGAATGACTTTTCCCAGGTGTACGCTAAAATCGAGCAGGGGTCCTCCTCGTGGCAAACCCTGGACGTGCCCAAAGGGACGCTGTACAGTTGGGATCCCAACAGCACTTACATCAAGAAACCACCATTCTTTGGTGGCATTACCAAGGTAGGTAGCACCCAGGTGGCACAAAATTGCTCATTGAAGCTGATATGAAAGTAAGTTGTTTTGCCGTGTGATGCCGGCTTAGAATAGCATCATCCCATTTATTTCCTGTGGGTGTCGTATGAGGCGACTAAGGGACTCGAGGGTTTCGTGTATTACATATTTAGGCGACAGACTGACATCCTGTCACTACAGTGATACACGACTTGTCTGTAGCGACCCTCAAACATTTTGTCAGACGTGGCGATAACAGCCGCAATTTTACGGTCGTTAACGCTCTGCCTACCCCGCCAGGGATATAGGCGTGATTTGTGTATGTGTATGTATGTATGAAAGTAAAAAGTTGTATAATAGTGTACAGTTTGCCCTTCTTAAGGCTGAAACAGCGCTGTTTCAGCCAAAAATGGCCCCAAAATAACCAGCCTTTGGTATTATAATAGCTAAACAGAATCTGGGATCAAGCTTATCATAAGCTGTATTAATGCTTTATTAAGGAATTGCAAAATGTTAAACGCTTTGTAAGACTCCCACATTCAGCTTTTGTGCATCTTTTTCACTAATAATTCATTCAATCATCGATGTCGATAATCGGTTTATTAAGAACTAAACGAGTAGATTAAAATTTTTCCACTACAGGAGCTGCCCCCGCTGCGCAGTATAGAGAACGCCCGTTGTTTACTACTCCTCGGAGATTCAGTCACTACTGACCTTATCTCACCAGTCGGGGCCATCGCTAGGAACTCTCCGGCGGCTAGATACTTGAGCGATAGGGGGTAAGAATTCATTCACAAATCATGCCTTTACCCCTTGCGGTGTAGGCAGAGCGTTGACGATCGTAAAATTACGGTAAGTAAATTTATTAGTTTTTTAGGAAAGTTGTTTAATTTGACCTGTTGAACTTAGCGCAGGCGCATCGCACAGTTAACGCACGACGGAGCACTAAAATATCGCAGCGGTCTGTCAGATCCATACTAAAAACGTCACTCCTCATACTAAAACCGCTCAACCGCTGTCGACGCATCGCTATCGCAGTGTCGTCCGTCGAGTACGGTTTTAGTATGGGGAGTAACGTTTTTAGTATGTGTAAACTGTGTTTAGCCAGATCGCGGCCATATTTTAGCGCTCCATCGTGCGTCAAGCGCGCGATCCGCCTTGGGAAAGTTCACCGATATCTCAGTTTTAAATTATCATTTTTTTTTAGATTAACCCCCCGCGAGTTTAACTCGTACGGCTCGCGGAAAGGCAACCACGACGTCATGTCTCGTTGCACGTTCGCCAACATCCGTATTGTAAACAAAATGGCGCCCAGACCGGGACCCAAGACCATTCACTTCCCGAGTGAAGATGAGATGGACATATTTGACGCTGCTGAGAGGTAAGTCATCATTCTCCTTGCCTTATCCCGTTCTCTGTTGGGGTCGGCTACCTACCTAACCTAGGGGATTTGACGTGGAACCAAGTTTTTACACAGGGCGACTGCCATCTGACCTCTGCAACCCGAAGGCTAGCCTGGCTCGAATCTTAGGTTAAGTCAAATTCAAATCTCATCTGAATTGTTTTTTTTTTTAATGTGGGTTTCATCACGATGTTTTCCTTCACCGTAAGAGCAGTCGGTAAATGTACGTGAGTAAAACACATTGGTACATGGCGGGGATCGAACTCGGGTCTCACGATTGTAAGACGGGTGTCCTAAACTTGGCCACCGACGCTGCTGAGAGGTGAGTCTAGTTTGCAAGTCGGATTACTTGGCTTGCGAACTGGGTCTGTTTATTTGCAAACGGGGTTCCCTGATTTATTAACTGGGTTCCCTGATTAATGAACTGGGTTCCCTGATTTATTAACTGGATTCCCTGATTTATTAACTGGGTTCCCTGCTTTATTAACTGGGTTCCCTGATTTATTAACTGGGTTCCCTGATTTATTAACTGGGTTCCCTGATTTATTAACTGGGTTCCATGATTTATTAACTGGGTTCCCTAATTTATTAACTGGGTTCCCTGATTTATTAACTGGGTTCCCTGATTCATTAACTGGGTTTCCTTATTTATTAACTGGGTTCCCATATTTACTAACTTGGTTCATGTTTTACTGACTGGCTTCCCATATTTATAGCTTGACCATAAAGAGTAGATAAAAAAGAGGGCGCCACTTTCTTCGCGATTTGACAAATCTCATAGATAACGCTTAACTATGGCAACTTTTTTGTAATTTTTAGATACGCCAAAGAGAAGGTGCCCCTAATTGTGGTCGCCGGGAAGGACTACGGGTCAGGGTCCAGCCGCGACTGGGCGGCTAAGGGACCTGCTCTACTGGTGAGTGTCGTTCTCACCAGCGCTAAAATAGAGCTAGATGCTGTGTGATGGCGGCTTAGAATAGCATCACCCCACATCTTTCCCGCGGGTGTCGTAAGAGGCGACTAAGGGACTCGAGAGTATTGGTGTATTACTTTTTTTTAGGCGACAGGCTGACAACCTGTCACTATAGTGATACACATGTTTTCTGAAACAACCTTGGAAAGCAATCCTCAAAAATGACAGACGTGGCGATAGCGACCGTATTCTTACGGCCGTTAACGCTCTGCCTACCCTGCATGGGATAAAGGCGTGATATATGTATGTATGAGGCTGTCACATCCATACTATAGCTTGACCAGTATGGATGATAACGCGAGTAGATAAAAAATAAGGCGCCACTTTCTTCGCGATCTGTCAAATCTGACAGGTAACGCTTAACTATGGCAAAAAAAAATCTTACAAAGTTTTTAGTTCCATTTTATTTAGTTTCTACTCTTTCTAGCCAAGCTATAGAAACATCGATCCCTATACTAAAACCTCTGTTGACGCTGATCCAACGCACGACGCTGCGCTAAAAGCGGACCATGCGTGCGCAGCATTATTTTAGCGCTGCGTTATGCGATAAGTTTGAAAATGTCCTTATAATAATAGCTGTAAGGGACGGCTAACTGTGTATTGTAATGCAAGACACAATTTTCTCTTTATAACCGAAAATAAGTTTATCATTACCTCGTGTTTGCTTAAACCCATTTTGATGCGGTTTTCAGCAAAGTGTTTGTCAGACTTAAGAGAACGTTTTAGGCAGATTAACCGACAAAAAAATGAGGTTCATTTTCACACTGAAAAGTCCTTGGTTTTTAAAAAGTTATTTACAATGACTTACTTACGTAGTTCTTTTGCCGTGTGATGCCGGCATAGAATAGCATCATCCCAATTCTTCCCGCGGGTTTTGTAAGAGGCAACTAAGGGACTCGAGGGTTTCATGTGTATTACCACGTATTACAACTTAAGGCGAAAGGCTGACAACCTGACACTACAGTGATACACGAATCATCTGAAGGGGCCGACTAATCTTACGATCGTGAACGCTCTGCCTACTGAGATATAGGCGTGAGTTGTGTATGTGTATGTACTTATGAATCTACTTGGAAATAAATCTCTTTTGTGTTTTTCCTAAGGGTATTCGCGCAGTGATAGCCGAGTCGTTCGAACGCATCCACCGCTCTAACCTTGTCATGATGGGGGTGATGCCGCTGCAGTTCGTGAACGGAGAAAACGCTGAGTCTTTGACACTAGATGGCTCTGAGAAATTCTCTATCATCATGCCCGATAATATCGCGCCGGGACAACTTTTAACTGTGCAGGTAAGTACAGGACGACCGACCGAGGACAACCAGCAGTGTAAACCAAATCGGGTTTTTTTCTACTGTACTCTCTTCTTCTCTTTTCGTGTGGGACACCGAGTCGACCCAATGGACCCTAGTGTCAGAATTTTTCAACCGCCCTCTACAAGCAGCAGGCTTCTAACATGGTTGTGTAACGACCGCCGTCTAAATGATCATAGACAGCAACCGGGACCTACGGCTTAACGTGCCATCCGAAACACGGAACCATCTTGCTTACGGACAATCGGGTTGTTCAGCCCGCAATGTCCTAACCAGACTGGGAACAAATTCACAAAGTGATAAATATCAACTTTGTGAGTGACCCGCCGAGAATCGAACTCGGAACCTTCTGCGTCAAAGGCAGTCGCACTACCACTGCGCCACATTGGTCGTTAGAAAGGAGATTACCTACTAACTCGACAAATCTCACTACGCAGGTGGACAACGGCAAGAGTTTCCAAGCGAAGGCGCGCTTCGACACCGAGGTGGATCTCACGTACTTCAAGAACGGAGGCATCCTCAACTACATGATCAGGAAAATGCTATAATAGGAGGTTTAGGATTAGGAGGCCCTGAGTCGGCCGCGGGGTAGACTGCTTGTTTTTGACAAATATTAATTTTGCATGGCCATTAGGATTTATAATAAATTGCCCAATCATTTAAAAGAATATACTACTTAAGTCCGCGCCGCAAAAGAAGTCCCGTGAAAAAAGTTGAAATGACCCTTATTCCGACGTTTATAAGGGCCATTTAAACATTTTTCGCGGTACTTCTTTCGTGGCGCGGACTCTATCTACATGTATATCGACACAACAGAATCCGCTTATACCTATGCCGAATCATGTTTTGCTGACAGGGTAGGTATAGCTTAGCCAGAAAGAGTAGAAATTAAATAAAATGGAACTAAAAAAATTGTTGCCATAGTTAAGCGTTATCTGTTAGATTTGACAGATCGCGAAGAAAGTGGCGCCCTCATTTTTTATCTACTCTTCGTGTGGCCGTGTGACGCCGGCTTAGAATAGCATCACCCCACATCCTTCCCGCGGGTGTCGTAAGAGGCGACTGAGGGACTCGAGAGTATTGGTGTATTAAAATTTTTAGGCGACAGGCTGACAACCTGTCACTATAGTGATACACATATTTTCTAAAACAACCTTAGAAAACAATTATCAAAAATGTCAGACGTGGCGATAGCAACCGTGTTCTTACGGCCGTTAACGCTCTGCCTACCCCGCGAGGGATAAAGGTGTGATATATGTATGTAAAAGTAAAATAAATAGTTTGAATTAAGGATGCAAAAATAAAACTAGTGAATTCAGTTAGCTTCCAAACCGTACATTTATTCAGTCGAGATCGAGAGCCGGTGGACCGAAATGACAACAAAGTATAACCAACAGCGAGGAACGCTGCCGGCAACGTGGAAAAAGTATACAGGGTGTAAGAGACGGTGTAACGAAAACTTTGTAGGCGTGATCAGACTATGAAACTGAACAGCTTTTTCTATGGGGGCTATGTTGGTAAACGTGAATTTTTTTTCGACCTTCCATACAAAATTATCGATCATCTGAGTGACTTTGTACGGGAACTCGAAAATTTTTATTCGTTTCCCAACAAAACCGCCATAAAAAAAGTTGTTCAGTTTCATGGTCTGAGCACGCCTGCGAAGTTTTCGTTACACCGTCTCGTATACCCTGTATAAAAAAAAATGCAGAGGAAATTTCGAGAGGTCAGATCAATCAGTCTTTAAAATATGGCGATATTACAGTTCAAACGTTAAGAAGTATTACATCGTATTGTGAATATCAGTAAAAAGAAATTACTATGGAAATTCAACCGAAAATACTCGTCCATGTAGGATCTCTATGTATTATCCAAACATTTTGAACGCGGTTTAAAACAATTTTTTTTTTGATCTGACTCATCAAGAAAGATACAGAAAATTTCGACTCCAGTAGCTGGCAGGTTAAATTTCTCGGTCGCAGACGTAACGTCTACGCGTCTTTCTTTAATTTTATGATAGGAAATTTTCTTTTTTGTATTATTATTATTCTAGTCGCTTAATAGATGGCGCTGTGCTTGGTATGTTACCACAAAGAACGGAACGTAATATTTAGTTTTTTTTCTTGTAACCTAGACTCGGACTCTTTTGGAACGAAAGTGTCAGTGCATGCCAGACTGTCAGTCAGTGTAGCAATGTTTCTTTTTTAACCTTTTCGCTTTGGAATATACACTAGAATCTAGTAACATAGTCGGTTCAACGCCATCTATCGAGTTCTTGGAATACTAGTTTTTTATTCTCATAAAGAAAACCTATTATTACCAAAGTTACAATATGAGAATTATTATCAGAGTTCCACGTTGCCAGCAGAAACATTAACAATGATATGAACACGACTCAGTGGGATCACAGATTTTACCAAAATGGCTGGATGTTGGTGACGATTTTGAAAAACTAATGAAATAAAATATTTTTAATAATACTTATTATTTTTTAGAGAATTTCATTCAATAAGTGTCTTTGAAAACTTGATGCAAAAAAGACGAATCATGTTTCATTTTACAATTGATTTAATTTGAATTTGCGAAGTTTATTTTTCAAAACCGTCGCCAACAGTTTATTATTTTTACAAACTATTTTAACAATTTCGGATTAGAGGTATTTTTGCCTATCAACAGTATAAAATCACAGAAGTGTATGGATTTAGTACCTAAAAGTTTTTTCATTGACATTTTCAGAGTTCTCAATTTTATTGAAATTTTATCATTTAAAGCACTTGAGATATTCGTAATAAAAAGAAATGTATAGGTAATTTTTGATGGAATTTTGCAGGTGTCATTACATGTTAGTAAACAGTGCAAATTTTACCTTAAATTGTTGCTTATTTGTTAATTTAATCAATATTATTACAATTACGAAGACTTTAGAAGGCTTGGTACTATTTTTTACGTTTTTATTTAATTTTTAGCCCTCTATACAGTCACTAAGTCTATCGTAATTTATGTAAATGTTAGCCACGAGCTTGTATTAATTTTCAAAAACTCTGTAAAGAAGGCGTACATTTTGTGCTGGATGATAGCAATTTTTAAAAACAACAGAAATAGGCTTGTTTCCTGACTGGTCAAATGAGCTACTTTTTAAAACGATCTAAAACTGTATTTTGTATGAAAAACTAGAAGTATGACGTCACGCCGTAAGTATTTAGATGGCGTCGAAACAATTACTTTTATATTACTTTTCTGTTTATTAATTCAAACTTTGAATATTTCGAAAAATTATGAATGAAGTCCGTAATATTTTTGGATAGTAGTTTTAAGCGTACAACTTTTATATTTTATTAATGACCCAGGAAACTAGCGAATCCCGGAGTAAGGACGTCATAAATATCTGATTTTTCCAAAGTGGCCAACATTTACACATCAGAAGAGAGATTCTTATATTAATTAAGCTAAAATAGCATACATGCATTATAATAGCATCTTACTATAAGCTAAACAACGATTTAATTTTAGTATGTAACTTTAGAATTTCTATTGAACATTGAACCCTTTTTATGACAAAATTGAGGTAAAACACAACATGCACCAGTCATTATAACAAATAATGTCGTCATAACTTTTATTCGACAGATATTCAGCAAAATGGTTTAATTATCTGTCACAATACAATACGTGTTATTTGTTTATTGCAGTACTGTATACTTAATGAAATTAAATAATATTATGCATGTAAAAGTAATATAAACTCTTTCATAATTTTGTTCTCACATTTATGCCGGCATCCTATAATTATTTTAAATACTTTTGCTTATCAATATGCTAAACAATTTTCGGAATGTGAGGTATATGGTGCGAATTGTTAACGAGAAAATATTTCAATTTTTACATCAGTCAAATTTTAATTTGCCTAAAACTATTGCTTCTTTCTGATGAGCATCACAACTCCAATTTATGACGATTGCTTATTTATTTTTACTTGGCAGAATAAGAAAGTTATTAGTCACTACATAGAATAAAACAAAGTTGCTTTTCGCGTCTGTCTGTATGTATGCTTAAATATTAAAAACTACAAAAAAGGTTTTTGATGCAGTTTTTTTTTAATAGATAGAATGATTCAAGAGGAAGATTTTATGTATAATAGTTGCCGGGAAAACATCTCATTCCCACGGAAAAAAGAATTGCAGCGGGCGCAGCCGCTGGGCGGACCGCTAGTATTACATATAATTACATATTAAAATATAAGTGAATTAACAAATAAATGGGTAATTTTATGAGTTTCTTTATTTTTAAAGTATTTTTAACAGAGATTAGTCAGATTCTGAGTTTTTGATAATATATGATCAATAATATGACAACTGAGACTCTGAGAGTGTAGTATTTTCTTATTCTGCCGTAATTATTGACCTAAGGTCTAAAATCTAGATATCTATTATTAAAGATACACAAAGAATGACACAAATAGATTGCATAAATGTTTCCTTTTTGATTTGAATGATTTCCTGGATCAAGGTTACTAAAACAGAATTAGTATCAATATTTTACTATCGTGATGGCAAATACTGAATCTCCCAGGCGTACCAACTGTAGATTTTGGTGTTTTAGCCCCACATATAATAGTCTGTAAAATATATCCCTGTGACGTTTGTGACCTTGGAGCAAATTCTATGACATAAGGACAATTTTTCTAGTAAACAAAGGATGATCTCTGTGACGTTTGTGACCTTGGAGCAAATGCTATGACATAAGGTCCATTTTTCTAGTAAACATAGTATAATGGACCCCATGTCATAGCATTTTCTCCAAGGTCACAAACGTCATAGGGATCATCCTATATTTTACAGACTATAATTAAAAAAAATTTAAATAATTTTATGTGTACAGAATCATTTAAACAATCATAAGTGCCGTGTGTCTTATTGAATTAACTAGTTTACTACTTTACACAAAGGTTGCTGGGGATTCCTTAGGCTTGGGAGTAAGTATATAAATAAATCACTTATCTAATTAGCTCATGGTTATAATTAAAACTTTTAAGTAGATCGTTTGTTTTCAAAACATGAACAGGTACTATAACAAGCTTATTATTATTTTGAATTTGACTATTACTATATTCCATTTTCTTTGTAGGAAAATTAAAACAACTTACTCCCAAAAACAAAATTATTTGGAACAGTGGCTTCGAAATATATCAGTCTTTTAGGTTTGATGATGATTTCATCTAGAGGCGATTTGCTATGAGATCCGTTTTTTTATATTTTCATTTTTTTCCTACATAATAACTTTAAACCCTAAATACCTTTAGATACACACGTTAAATACGCTTATAAACTAGGCTTAATTCATAGGAAAAGAAGAAATTATTAATACTTATTATTTATAGAAATTAACAGTTAATAAAAGCCAAAAACTGAAAGATTGGAAATATGATATAGATAAAAAATGTGAATTAAGCCTTGAAAATGACCACTAGCAATGCCCAAAGGTGATTTATTTAAAACAACTATTATAATACAAGCATGGACCTTAAGACTATTAATTGAAAATATTAAGTAAAAAAATATTGTAAAAATGCTCAACAACGATCACCCTGTAACTTCTTATTTTTTTTATTAAATTAATCAATAGAGGAGGGTTCGCTTTCTTTTAATTTTTATAATAATTTGGAAACAAATAAAATCCAACATTACGAATTTGTTCAGAGTGTATAAAATTTCATTGAAATCGCATGTCAGTTTTATTGGGTTTTGAAATTACAAGAAAGCGAAGAGACTAGGTTCCTACTTATTTTCTACATCCAGGTAAAGATTGGATTTATTAAAAAATGAACACATTTTTTACGGCACATGTCCATAGGGCTGTGACTTTTTGAGCACCTTGGCGATTGATTTTAAGTAAAGTGATTTTGTAATAATATGGCGGATATGTAAAAAAATATTATCGCTCATTTAAACTTATCTCAGTGTAAAATATACCTATGAATTCAACTATTGAGATCTGTTCATAATTTGGAAGTATGCATTGAATTTTTATAGTACATAAACAAAAACTAGTTTCAAGAAATTAGTTTGAAGTCAAGATGAAAATTTAAATGATCCAAAAATTAAATTTGCCTATAGTCTGTAAGTTTAGGTACTTATCTTTTTGTAAACAAACTTTGTATTAAACTGACAGTTCTGAAGTGTCACTTTCATACAAAGTTTGTTTACAAAAAGATAAGTACCTAAACTTAGAGACTATAATAATATGGATCATTCACTTACCTACATTACAGTGCGTTCACACGCTGCATTTTTTTTCACATCCGCGTTATGTGTCGATTTTTGCGGATGCGGATACCGCGAAACATCCCTAGTTCGCATATCGCGATTGACACTGAGCGACTTTTAAAACAATCCGTGAACACGCCCCTTTTCTCATCTCAAATGATGTTCTTCGTCATTTGACAAAAGTTAATAAATTAGAAATAATTAATTTTACATAAAAACAATGGCAAATTAAAACGTTAATAAATGACAAAGTTGGAGATACATGCAAACATGCATTTGACAACTAAACAATTTGTAAGTTGGTAATTTACGGATGCCAAAATAAAAATAATAAAAAAGTTAAAAATTAATAATATAGTTTTAAAAAGTTGAATATTTGATACCAACTTACAAAAATTTTTGAGAAGTATCAGAATCTTATTCTAATATTTCAACCAAGCTGTTTCTTTTCTCAACATGTTCTGGGTCGTGGCAGTGTGCCATGAGAACCGACTCACCGGTAATGTCATTCTCAAAGCACAACGAGCAAGCATACACTGCATCACCGAAACAGACTATCTTATTATCATCTCTGTACATTTTCATCGGATTCAAAACAGTACTAGGCTGGATCTCTTTACCAGTGGCCACACATTTCTTTATGTAAGCAGTTTTGTACAGAAAATGAATCTTTTCGCAGTGAGTTTGACTCAGAATATGCTTGAGAAGACCGTTTTCTTCATATTCAGTGACCTTGCAAGACGGGCAGAAAAAAGAAATCACATTTTTGTTTTCAAAGTCTTCGTTTGATGTTTCACATTTCATTTGGATGCTGTGAGCTTGGACATAGAATGTTATACGTTCAATGGCAGTCTTCTGAAGCAATGTATTGTAGACGCTGGTGTCTTGGAAGCTGTTGTAGCTGATCACCTGGTCCAGTGACTCCGAATATGCGGTTAAAGTAGACGAATCAAGGGTGAAGTTACCAATTGATGATGTTATAGACATTGACCGGTCATCCGACTTCATTTTAAGGCCAGAATCGGTCTGCGATGGGGATTCTGCATGACATCTACATATACATTTATCTGAGTCATTGAAAGTGATGTTGGTGTCTTCAATAAGCTCAGATTCAGCTGCGAACAGACTCAGCATTGCATCACGGATGTCAGGAAAGTCATAATGCTTTAACTTCTTCTTGTTGTTCATTCGAAGTTTTCTTTGAGGCTTCTTTATTTTGATGACATCATAAGTAATGGACCGGTGCATTTTAGGCCTGTGACTTGGCATATTTCCTTGATTGACCAAGTATGAGCTGACGAAATTGTTCAATTTCTGTTGGATAGACTGCAGTTGATTTCTGAGTTTTGCTTTGGTTTGCGTGTCTTCTTTTTCCATGATGATATTCCAAGGACCAGTAGGGCTGACACCTCGTTTAATATTGTCTATGAAAGTAATGTCTCCAAGCATTTTTGGTATGTTAGATACATCAGTTCCTGGTAGAGTAGTGACAAAAGATTTAGAGTTGAATATTTTTGAGACTTCTATGTGAAACTGGAATTCAGCAAGTAGCTTTTCAAGGAAACATTCAATTTTCTCGAATTTTGATTGGTAATTTAGAAGCAAAGTGACGCGGTCCTCTTCGTTTTTGTCAACTTCAACGTCAGCAAATGACTCCGGTGTTACGGAACGGATCAGTTGGTGCATAGCTTCATTGCTGATTTCACACTCGGTGCTGACTTTCCTGCACATTTTGATGCTCCCTTTGTCGACAGATTCAAGAGAAATGTCGTCATCATCTGATAATGATTCTATATCAAAGTTTTCTTCTTCAAATGATGAATGATCGGAATCTAGTTCAAAGGACTTGCTGAAGTCAAACTTTTTTATTCTCTCACTAAAGGCTTCTGAACTTTTGCACTCTAGTAAGACATGTTTGGGCGTATTTTCGAGACTGTCTCGATTCAGTGCCTCATCAAACGATTGGTTGGCTTTATTAATATCAAGTTTAAGTTTTTTTGATTTTTTCTTGTCTTTCTTATTGGATTTGTCAAGGCTGATGGCAAGGAGGTCTGTGTCGGATAGAGAACTTTTCTTAGCGCTAATTTTTTTCCCGGTTTCGGGGCGTTTAGTGCTTGATGAGCCTTCTATGGAGTTGTGTATGGAAGTTGAGTCAGGTTCAGTGCATTCTAAATTAACGAACTCAGCATCTCCGGCGTCGAAACGGGTTTTCTGTGATTCTTTCTGTGTATCTAGGTCATGCTGAGCATTTGAGGAGCTATTTTCGGCCTCTTCTGGTTTCTTAAAATAGCCAATATTTGAGATAATCTTCCGAAAAGCAAACGCCATTGTCTACGCGAAACTCCTGAGCGACGAATGGATACGATCTTTTGATGCTTCTAAAACGTTCTCGTCTCCTCGCTGAGGATAATATAAAAAGATATCAGCGAATTAATAATACCTAACAAAGAAAACTATTGAATTTTAAAGTATTCTGAAATATTTTACCTGTTCAACGATGCATGGCAACAGCAACAAACACTTTAGATAGATATCACTTCATTTTTGTAAAGTAGTTAGCTAGTTTTATTCAAAAATACCTTCAAACTTCTGAAAATTTGCACAAAAATACATCGACAAAGATTCGATTCACAACAAACACAAAACACGTATGATTGCAATGCGGCAAAATAGAAATGTATTGGATTTCTCATTTGTCAGCACTTTTGTACGAATACCTTTCGATTTGGTAGGGTTATGTATAACGTCAATAAAGTGTTGCCATTGTATGACTTTATTTTCCCCGAATCTACACAAAATACAATCGATCGATTTGCATCTTGACTCTTTCAGCGCAGCTCTTTGTTTTTTTTCTATGAATGAAGTGACGTTGACGTTTGTCGAATTAGTAGATTCGATTTTTTAGGTTATGTACGTCAGAGAAGTCGCAAGAAAATAATTTTAATTTAAAATATTGAAATTCATTTTGTATAGGCAATGGTTTCTGAATAATTTTGTATAAAACGGACCTAGCTGCTTATAGAACAGTGATTTAGCAATAACGATACAAGAGATAAACGTAAAAAATGTTGTTTAGAAGAACTCTAAGAACTTTCACCTTTACATCGCGGTATTTACTAAAGAATAGCGGTTTGGGGGCTAGTTTCAGTAACTACAGAAGCGCTGTTCCATTTTCGACCACCAAACCAGCACTGAAGGATGAAAAGTAAGTTTAGAAGATAAATTTTTGGGTGACTTAGACATTGAACCTTGTCTTATCAGCTGATTTCTGTGACCTCCTAAACTTCCAAATTAGGAGGTAGATAGATAAATACAGGTTGTAGAGACGGTGTAACGAAAACTTGGCAGGCGTGTTTAGACCATGAAACTGAACAACTTTTTCTTTGGGGGCTATGTTGGTAAGCATTTAAAAAATTTCGACCTTCCATACAAAATTTCCGGTCAGCTGACTTTGTATGGAAACTGGAAAAATTTTTCGTTTCCCAACATAGCCCCCATAGAAAAAGCTGTTCAGTTTCAGGGTCTGATCACACCTGCAAAGTTTTTGTTACACCATCCCTTACACCCTGTATGCAAATGTAGATAAGAATAAATATTTTGTTTGTGATGTAATAAAAAATAATGAATTTTATTATTATTATTATTTATAAAAAAGGCAGGCAGTTGAAACAACTGATTACGCCTGTATCATGTTCACTGTTCAAGTTCATCACTATATGTGTATAACACTATAGTTCACTTTAGTTTTTTATGTTTAGTTTTTTGATTTGCCACAGCACTGTTTTTTATGTTCCTCTAGTCTGTTTTTGAGGTTTCATTTCCCTGTATTGTTTTTATGTAAAATTTCCTTCCAGAGCTAAGTTTGTTGGGCAAACACAAAGATGTTTAAACATGATTTCTTCTTTTCTACCAAGACCCAGTGAAAAGTAATGTTTTATTTTTTAATATGTATTTAGTTCTTTTATCATTATTACCATAGTCTATATTTTTATTGTTTTATTATATATTTATATTAACCTAGGATTTAAGCCAGGTTAGCCTTTAGGTTGCAGAGGTCAGGTGGCAGTCGCTCAGTATAAAAAATTGGTTCCACATCAAATCTTAGGTTAGGTTAGACCGGACAGAAAACGGAATGAGGCAAGGAGAATGATGATGAGTCTAGATTTTATTACTGAGAGTCTGTTTCAGCAGCACTTTGTTGCAAAAGTTCTTTGTAAAGGACTGTAGGATGTCCGTCAGAATGACTGCCCAAAGTTGTGATTACAAGTTTAGATGTTATCATAATTTAGTAATCCTACATAAAAAATAAAAACAAAATAAATAAATATCCTGGACAATCCACACATTCATATGATTATTACACAAATTTTCTATCTACTATGTAGGTATATAGAAATATAATGCTATTATAATTGATCACTTTTACTATCAGTATAAATAGGGTGTAAAAAAATTAGCTGCAAATATTTTAACGGGTGAACCAGCACATGAAACTGAACAACTTTCCCCTAGTAACATAGGTCGAAATATGAGTTTTTTTTTATATTTCCGCCTATGTTCCATGATGAAAGTTCTTCAGTTTCATGGACTGATTCACTTTTTAAAATATTTGCAGTTAATATTTTTACACCTTATATTTAATTATTAAACAAATTTTGTTTTCATTAAATCATTTGTTTTAGTGGTCCTAGTTTAGTCAAGAATTTACTTTATAATCTAGTTCATACATTCTGAGCACTTAAGTAGGTATTGTATTTGGACCAAATAATTAGCTGTCTAGTGTTTATCTAGACTTGTAATAGGTAGTTCATTTGTGTTAGTTAGCCTCTGATAAGATAGTAAGTACAAAGATAATTATAATTGTACATCTAGGGACTAAACAAACAAACCCTAAACCTAGGTACCTCCTAGCATATAAATAAAATAACGAATGTCCATGAGAAATATAGAAATTTTTCTGTGTACATAAATCACGCCTCTTTCCCGTTGGGGTAGGCAGAGACTATTTCCTTCCCCTTGCTAAGATCCTGGCATACTTCTTTCGCTTCTTCTACATTCATCAGTCTTTTAATCTACGCTCCTCGGTTTAGGGTACTTCTGACCTGACCTTTCTTTAAAACGTCGTCCCCGATTTGATCCAGGTAGGTTCTTCGCGGCCTTCCCCTTCCAACATTTCCTCTAACACACGCCTTAACTCTTTCGTTAATCTCCTTTGATTCATTCTCTCAACATGACCTAACCACTTTAGCATTCCCTTCTCAATCCTTGTCACTATAATCTTATTTTACGCCACAACGTTCTCTTGTTACACTATTCCGTAGACTATAATTCAATTTTACAGCAATGATCTCATCATGCTTCTCAATGATCTCATCTCAATTCTTAATTCTTGTAAATTTATATGTCCAATATTATAACCTAAATTACAGGCAGAATTTGCTTATATTTTACCCTGTACTTTCTAATTTCTGCCCTACCTCAAACTCCAGGGTGAAACTCACGTTCGTCCTACACGATGGACAGAAGATCCAGACGGAGGGTAAAGTCGGCGACACACTACTCGACGTTGTCGTCAACAACGACCTCAACATCGAGGGGTACGGCGCGTGTGAAGGGACCCTTACATGCTCCACCTGCCACGTTATACTCAAGAAGAAGGATTATGACAGGTAAATGCCTAAAATGTGACAGACGATCCTAATATCGAGGGATACAACGCTTGTGAAAGGACCCTAACATGCTATAATAGCTGGGTGAAAATGCGGCGCATTGCGCGGTCGGTGAAAATGAAAATGAAAATGAAAAAATGATTTATTTGTACAAAAATGAGATACAAAAGGAGCACCAGTCTCTGCACTAGGATAACCTGTATTGCAAAGGCTAGTTGATTCCACCGTGTTCTTAAATTAATGGTGACTAAGCTAGTTCAAGTTACTTTAAACAATTTTGAAAACACAAAAAGTTATATTTAAGTTTCGTAAAATTGTAGGTAAATGAGAGAAAGAAAAAAAATATTTAAAATAAATTTGTAAAACATTAAAGACTAATAACTAATAATAAGAAAATTAAAAATGAAAATATGAGTTTAAAAACATGACTTTAAAACAGAAAAGCTAATTCAGTGAAGGCTCGCATGAAGTGGATGGTGTGTGTGTATGCGCGTGCGTGAGGGTGTGAGTGTGTGTGTGTGTGTGTGTGTGTGTGTGTGTGTGTGTGTGTGTGTGTGTGTGTGTGTGTGTTGTGTTAGATCCTATCATATTTATTGCAAATGTTTTAATAATTTTTCGGTGTCCTCATAGTTAAAGTTGTAGAATATCGTTTTCAGCTTATTCTTACATTTGTATTTTGTTAAAATCATTACGTTATATTTAGTGTTTATTTTTGTGTATAAGTATGGCCCAAGATATCTATAAAATCTACGAGCAAAATTTGTTCGCGTAGGAGGCTTGTTCCATTTCATACGTCGACTCCGAGATTTATCCACAGTCAAAATGGATGATTTGTGGAAGCGCATTACAACCGCCAAGATGAAAAGCTGCCTTACTCGTAGCAACTCAGTTTCTTTATACAAGTCATCTGTGCAATACAAGTAAGGTTTGTTATAGGCAATTTTTATGACAGCTCTTTGAGCACGCTCGACTTGCATAAGATTGGTTTTATTAGCTGCACCCCAAGTGACTATGCCATAGTTTAAAACAGATTGGCATAGTGCAGTGTATACAAGTCTAATGGTTTTTTGATCAGCTATAGTGCGAAGCTGTCTAAATATATGTTTAAGTTTCCTGATTCTACCGTTAAGTTTCTCTAATTGTTGATACCAATTTAGGCGGTTATCGATCATTATCCCAAGATATCTTATATATTTGACCTCTTCGAGTTTTTGACAACTGCAGACATTGCGACCGGCGCATGAATGAATAGCAAATTCAAGATTCGGTGGAGGAGCTGTTTTTTCTGTGATCGCAAATGTTATAATTTTTGTCTTAGATTGGTTGAGAGTTAATAGATTATTTTGTAACCAAGACCTAACTTCTTGCAGTCCCTCCTCAGCAATTGCGTGCAAAGTGTCCCATTCTTGGTCATGGAATATGATTGCCGTGTCGTCAGCGAAAGAGAATATTTTTGAATTTTTAAGGGCTAGGTTGCAAAGGTCATTTATATAGACTAAAAATAATGTTGGTCCAAGGACACTCCCTTGCGGTATTCCATAAGCTATATTCGTGTAGTCGCTGTAATGGTGACCAATCTGAATCCGTTGCTGTCTGTTTTTGAGGTAGGAGGAGAACCAATTTAAGGGGATACCTCTTATACCCATCCATTCCAGTTTTTTCAGTAAAATTGGCCGCGAGACAGTGTCAAACGCCTTCGCAAGATCTAAAAAGACACCTACGCATTTAAATTTTTTATCTAACTTTTCAGATACAAAATCAGTCAGGGATAGTACAGCATCTTCGGTTCCTCGTCCAGTACGAAAACCGAATTGGTTGTCGGATAACATGTGATTTTTTTCCAGAAAGCTTACGAGACGTCTGTTTACCACCTTCTCAAGTATCTTTGAGAGTGTACTCAATAAAGATATCGGTCTGTAATTCGCGGGGTCATGTGTGTCACCAGACTTGAAGATTGGGACTACGTGTGCAATTTTAAGGCAATCTGGAACAATACCTGACATTAAACTTAGGTTACAAATATGTGAGAGGGGTGCTGCAATCGAGGGGTTACAAAGTTTCAGTACGCTGTTATGTATGTTGTCGCAACCAGTGGAGGATTTATTTTTTAGGCTTTGAATTATACATGATATCTCGTATTGGTCTGTAGGAGCCATATAAAATGAATGAGTTGGTACTGTGATATTGGCAGAATTGATGGAAGAGACGAGATCTTGTTCGGTTTTATTTATGTCTTTAAGGATTTGATTAGCGTAGGTGAATCCAACATTTGAAAAATAGTCATTCACTATATTGAGTGCTGCAGATTGATGCGAACTTAGTTTAAGTAAGTCATCACTGTCCGTTTTGATACCTTTTAGGTTACAGATATTTTTTATAGCATCCCAAGTTTTTCTTCCATCTCCATTAGCAGCGCTTAAAAGTTCTTTATTGTATTTGTCTCTTAAATTACTTAACAAGTCGTTACAATAATTACGATAGGCTTTATATTTATTTTCTAATTTAATGTCATTCGGTTTTTTATTACTTTCCAGATGCAAATCGTTACGGCGTCGAATACAATTTAATAGTTTTGGAGTCATCCAGGGTTTTAAGATGATTTCAGTGGCTTTAATTTTTTCTTCGGTTTTAAATTGGTTAAGAGTGTTATTATACCTATCGATAAATAAATTTGCTGCTTTCGTTGGATCTTCTTCAGTTAGAATAGCGGACCAATCAATTTTGTTCAAACTGTCTGCTAAGCCCTGATAATCGATTTTTATTTTAAATTTTTGACGTTTCCTTTTAGTAATGGGTAAGCAAGTGTCTAATCCTAAAATAGAGAAGGCATGATCGGTAATATCAGTGTTACATACAACAGCCCTACCATTCAATTTAGTTTTCACCAAGAAATGGTCGAGACAGTTCGGCCCTCTGGTAGGTAAGGTATGACCAACAATGTAACCATAGTGTGCAGTGAGATCAAGGTAGTCAGCTTTGTTTGGGTCAATTGAATTATCTTTAATGTGTGTGAATTATCGGTGTGGACGTGTTTCGCCTGAGCAGCGCAAGTTAAAATTCTCATGCTCGGGCGAAAAACCGTCCACACCGACCGCGCATTGCGCCGCATGCTGCGCGCGGCAGTGAGTATCTGAGGCTGCTCGTTCAATGGAGACCCACCTATTCAAAATCTAGTTTTGTCATTTGCTAAAGTAGGTCATTTGACTGGACGTGTGGACCACAAAAGTTCCTCCATGAAGTAAATATCCTCTTTTTCATTTATAAAAACTTAGCCCTGAGGTGCCGGTAGATTAGAATTGCACCACCCCATCTCCTCCCGTGGGGTCGTAAGAAGCGACTGAGGGAGTAACCCGATCCAAGCAGACCAGGATCCTGGAGGACAACTCCACATTTAAACCCAGAACGGGGTCTTCAGGCGCGTGTGACAGAGGTCTATCGTGCGGTAGACTCCTGCAGCCGACCTGGCTCCGCACGTATGGACTCGTCGTACCTGTGGCGTCAGCCAGGGAGGCCGAGAGGGTGGCGCAGATCCTGGGCAACCCTGTGTTTGCCAAAATTCCGTCCCAGGAAACGCAGTATCTGTGGAGCGGCTTATACAGGGCGTTAGGGACAGCGTCCCGAATACTGATAAGGTGCAAGCAGATCATGAAACTAAACAATTTTCCCCTAGGAACATATGTCAGGAAACGATAAAAAATTTCGATCTCCCATACAAAATGCGATCAGCTGACAGCATTTACTATGGGAAACCAAAAATTTTTTTTACGTTTCCTGACATACGTTCCTATGGGAGAGTTATTCAGTTTCATGGTCTGCTTGCACCCTATCAGTATTCGGGACGCTGTCCCTTACACCCCGTATACATAGTTATGAAAAGTCTTGCCTAATACACTGATTAAATCGTCTTTCACAGACGGATGAGGCCAATGATAATGATGAACCTATCTTATACTGTCTCCAGGTTACCAGAAGAGCCGTGCGACGAGGAACGCGATATGCTGGACCTGGCTTACGGGCTGACTGACACCTCGCGGCTCGGCTGCCAGATCACGCTGACTAAAGACCTGGAAGGGCTGGAGGTATGTTGGTATTTGTTAAGGGCTCCTAGTTATGTGTTTCTTTTCATACCGGGTGTTAGAGACAGCGTCCCGAATACTGATAGGGTGCAAGCAGACCATGAAACTGAAGCTAATGAGCTATTTTTTTTACACCTTATATTTTCCTTTGCAGGTGCAGGTACCAGAAACCATCAATGACGTAAGGAGTTGACGTATTCAACGTAGACAATCACTACGGCCCATCGGGTCGTTCGACGACTCTGTGTCCCACAAAGAACATGTAGATAATATTTGTACGCTATTCGACTTGTGTTTAGGAAAATGTAAATTATATCTTGTTCACATTGTCCGTTGTTACGCTCTTATCCCTTACGGGGTAGGTAGAGCGTCAACGGACTTTACAGCTGTTCGTTTTTGTTAAACATTATGTGAATATAGATTTACCTATATGGACGTAATAAAATAATAGTGTCTAGTGAAATTATGATATTTTAGTACATCATGATTTTGGCAGCTAATAAAAATTACAATTCAGTTTTTTTTTTCTTTTAAGAATAAAAAGAAAATGATAATGATTATTTTTAAAGAAATAACTGATATGGTTGGATAGCAAGATATTTCAAGGCAGTTTATTACATACAGGGTGTAAAAAATCAACTGCAAATATTTTAAGGGGTGAATCAGTTCGTAAAACTGAACAACGTTCCCCAACGACCTATGTTAGGTCGAAATATGAAAAAAAATCTCCTATAAAGTTGACTCGCTCGGCTGCTACATTTTTATGGGAGGTCAAAAAATTTCTTTCTTATTTCGACCTATGTTTCTTGGGGAAAGTAGTTCAGTTTCATGGACTGGTTCACCCATTAAAATATTTGCAGCTAATATTTTTACACCTTATATATCGCAATCGATCAAGCATAAATATTCAAACCAAGTGTCTTTTGGTAAAACTCGTAAAGTGTACGGTTTCGGAAATATATGGGATATATTTTGCCGTGAAAGTTGGTATGCTAGGCTCCGTACTGAAATGTCTGTATTTGATGAGATTGAAGTGTATAAAAATATGACCAATCTTCTAAAAACAAGTAAAGATAACCTAAGTTTCTAATGCGTTATTTCACTGGCCTATACTTTTTTGATAATCTATTAATTTAGGTAGTTAGGACATAATTTCAATTGAATATTATTGACGACCTACTTAAATACAAGAAAATATTGATCGAGTTAAATTATATTTAAACTTGATTTAAATTATATTGTAAAACTTACGTAAAATATTGTGTGTATATTTTGTTCTAAAAACATTCTTATCCAATTTTTATTTGAACTTTGTTTTCTAGTTTGTCATATTGTAAAGATTTTTTATAATAAAATTCAGTGTCTTCCTTTTGCCGTGTGATGCCGGTTTAGAATAGCATCACCCCACATCCTTCCCGCGGGTGGCGTAAGAGGCGACTAAGGGACTCGGGAGAGTATTGGTGTATTGCAATTTTTAGGCGACAGGCTGACAACCTGTCACTATAGTGATACACATGTACCATCTTCGTCTGCATCTCCACTTACCACCAGGTGAGATGGCAGACAAATGCGTGCCTATTACATATAAAAAAAAAAAAATGTTTTCTGTAACTACCTTGGAAAAAAATCCTCTAAAATGTCAGACGTGGCGATAGCGACCGTATTCTTAAAGCCGTTAAAGCTCTGCCTACCCCGCAAGGGATAAAGGCGTGATATATGTATGTATGTATGTCTTCCTACTTAAAGATTTGTTTATCTTGATGAAATCAAAATGTAAATTTAGTTCTATTCATGTTACCTCCATATTTAGGTCTGTAATGTCCATATTTTTCAAAATGTCCTAGATCTCTTCTACGTGGTATGAAGGGCAAAAACCAGCCCATGAAACTTAACAATTTTCCTCTTGGAACATAGGTTGGAATATGAAAAAATTTTTGGCCGTCCCATATAAAATTACAGAGTGACTAAATCAGGCGAGGTCCATAAGTATCTTCATATTTTGACCTATGTTCCTTTGGGAAAGTTGTTCAGTTTCATGGGCTGATTCACCCCTCAAAATATTTGCAGCTAATATTTTTACACCTTATATATTGGACGTGAAACGTTTTGAGGCATGGACATTCTAGACCTTAATAATTTTCCCATAGAAACTTCTAACTGGATATAAAATAGCGCCGTTCAGACCTAAATTGCTTAGAAAAAAATCTTTTTATTTCCGTGGTACGAGATTCTATGGCAGTTGTTGAGTTTGAATAGTTTTTAATAAATAACTATATTTACTTATGTCACAAAAATCCGTTATACCTATGAGATGGGTGTAGAAGTTAGTTTTAAAAAACACCAACTTTTTGTAATAAATATTATTGAAGTTTAATAAATATTGTATAATTAATATTCCTAGTTTCATTATCATAAAGCCCTTTTGAACTCTTTCGAAGCGTAAGGACCCATGTTGTAAAATGACAAAAATCGCGTAAGGTCTAAAGTTGCAAAATGACAAATGCATTTGCATTTGGGATTCTCGGTAATTGGTTAAGAGGTTTAATATATTGAGCTTTAAATCAAAACAAATTGTTTCATATAACAAAATAAGCATTTATTTCGAATATTGATGACTTCTATACAATTAATGCTACATTTCGAATATTCAACAAATTATTGCATACTTTACAATAAAACCGTAACTACCCATTTATAAACATGAAAAACAATAAAAAAATATCTTAACCCTAAGGCTGGTTTCAGAGCGGCGCGTCTCAGCAGCGCTGCCCAGGCGCGCGCGGCTCGGGCGCGCGCCTGGGCAGCGCGTTCGCTGTGAAACGACATTCAGACGCGCGCGCTTCGTTGTGGTGTACGGTCGAGTGCAGAGAATCATTATGCCAGCAAACGTAATCACTATATTAGCTATATACGTTATATGGAAAAGAGTGCAACAACGACGTCTTAAAAGATTGCAAGTCGACGCTACTGGCAATCGAAGGAGATCCGACCGCGGCGCGGCCGAGACGCGGCCCAAGACGCGTCACTATGAAACGCTACATACAATCTAGTGTAATGCGAGGCGCGCGCGGCTGGGCAGCGCTGCCGAGACGCGTCGCTCTGAAACCAGCCTAATGTGAATTACATACCCTTTTTTCTGAATATATTTTTTATAATAAATAAGTGATGGAATCTTAATTCTAACAAATAAAAACTGATAATTTTATGTAATCTTGGATGATAGCACGGAATGGTTAACGGAATAAATGGTCAAAAAAAGAAATTAAAATTAAGTGAATATTATTTTAACTCAGCACAACAACATTTATGGCTAGCATATTTATCAATAAATTCATAAATCGATCAACCATATCTTTCTCCAATAAATATATTAACCTCTATTAACTCAATGACCTTGACACAGAATGTAAAAAAAATTTTGCAAATATTATAAGGGTGAACTAGCCCATGAAACTGAACAACTTTCCCCAAGCAACAGAGGCCGAAATATGAAAAAAATTTGATCTCCCATACAAAATTACAGACCAACCTAATATTTGATTTTATTTATTTATCATTTAATAGTCTGAAATAAAGAAATTTTATTTTTATTTATTAATAATATGGACTTCTATCCTAGGGTAATTCTGCCAGCGTCAGTGTGAATATTGGAACTAATGGGAAGTTCAAAGAGATTTCTCGTATTTCGACCTAAAGTTGCTCAGTTTAATGTGCCAGTTCACCCCTTCAAATACTTGCAGCTAAGTTTTTTACACCATAAAGATGTGAATGAATGTTGTTTGCAACTGTCACATATTTCTGAATTACGACACAACCTTACATGACGTCCTTGCTGGCATCTTCCTGACCATGTTAGTATTATTATTATTATTTTGATCCAGACATGTCCCACTGCAGGGCAAAGGCCATGTAGGTCCAAAAAAATATTTTTCATTGCAACAGGTACATAGTGTGTACTACTATTATACGGTGAAATATTGAATTATTTGAGAAAAATTGCCATCTTCGTATTGTAAGAAAAGGGCCGCTTACGGCCCGGCGGACGGTAGGTACTTATAGCGCGTAGGTACATAAAGTGAAAGAGGCATAAAAAGGTTTTACATGCCTACTACTAGAGATGGGCCGAATAGTCGTTATTATGTTCTGTATTCGATGCGAATCCGCAAACAAGTAAGGCTTTTATTTGTATGAATACCAATTCCTGCCGAACTATTCGGCCGAATATTCTGTTCGGCATACTTTTTACCGAATATTCGGCCGAACATAGGTTTTACCGAAGTAGAATGTTCGGCCGAATTCTCGATAAAAAGTTTGCCGAACCGAATATTCGGCCGAACATTCGGGTTTGAGTAAAACCTATGTTCATCCCATCACAACATAATGAAACCTTTTTGACAGTTTAGTTAAGTATCTTGTTTTCAATCGTAACCCTTCAGGGGTGTAATGACCAAGTTGTTAAAATGACCATAGTAGTAAAATGTACAAGTGGCGAAATGGGAACATTCTGTTGGAATTAAACAATGTCAGACATTTACAGCATCTTCCGGACCATGTAGTTGAGGATGCCTCCGTTCTTGAAGTACGTGAGGTCCACCTCGGTGTCGAAGCGCGCCTTCGCTTTGAAACTCTTGCCGCTGTCCACCTGCCAAAGTCATTTTGTGATAAGTACAACTTTAAGGCAACAGACTGACAATCTGTCACTATAGTTATACACATGTTTTCTGAAACAACCTTGGAAAACAATCCTCAAAAATGTCAGACGTGGCGATAGTGGCCGTATTCTTACGGCTGTTAACGCTCTACCTACCCCGCAAGGAATAAAGACGTGATATGTGTGTGTGTGTGTGTGTGTGTGTGTGTGTGTGCGTGCGTGTGTGTGTATTTGTGTGTATGCGCGCGTGCGTGCGTGCATTTAAATGGCAAACTCACGTGTTCACACTGTGCACGGGAGTTTACTGCCAACATTGGCTACAATAGCCATCTCCGGGCGCATCAGCGCCGATCTGATTAGGAGTCCAAGTGGTCGCCATGGCCGAAATCGGTCGGAGAGATCATCATCATCATCATCATTACCTGTACAGTAACAAGTTGCCCTGGCACGATATCGTCTGGCATGGTGATGGTGTACTTTTCGGAGCCGTTCAGCCCCAGGGTGTCGGCGTTTTCCCCGTCGAGGAACTGCAGCGGCATCACCCCCATGCCCACCAGATTGGAGCGGTGGATGCGCTCGAAGGACTCCCCTATGACGGCGCGGATACCCTGTTGAAAAAAACAATGTGTACAATTTTATGCTTGCAATACTTCCTGCACTACTAAACAACAATACACTACACACGCACGCACGCACGCACGTAGTATAGTAACCAGTACAGAGCCCCAAGTCTGCTATTTTTTGTCATTGTGGCGCCATAGAAACTCAACTGTCTTTGTTTAAACTGTTAGCAGACTACGAAATGACCGAAATCATCCAACTGAGATCCAATCGACATCCAACTGAAAAGACTTTCATTTAGCAGATTTGGGCCCAGTAAAAAGCTTACCAGTAGGAAAGGTCCCTTAGCAGCCCAGTCGCGACTGGACCCTGACCCGTAGTCCTTCCCGACGATTGCGATCAGAGGCACTTTCTCTTCCGAGTATCTGAATAACAAAAAAAGTATTTTTTTTTCCGTAAGATGCCGGCTTAGAATAACACAACCCCCACATTCTTTTTAGCCTAGTAAAAATAAAAAGTCTTTCTATGGCGAAATCGCAATAATTCGATAACAGCAAAATTTTTTTCTTCACCAGATCATCTGTCCACCTTGTGAGAGGCCGTCCAGCACTACGTCTTCCGACCCGTGGCCGCCAGAAGAGAACCTTTTTTCCCCATTCGAGAACCTTTCTTCCCCATTCGAGAACCTTTCTTCCCCATTCGAGAACCTTTCTTCCCCATTCGAGAACCTTTCTTCCCCATTCGAGAACCTTTCTTCCTTGAAAAGCAGTTTTGCCTCCTGGCTAAATACACTGAGCTTTAGCCCTTTCACATCACTGCAGCACACATGTGCATTTGTGTGGGATAGATTAAAATGTGTTTTAATTTTATTACTTTATATTTTCTTACAAATGTTGTGTGTGATGCAGGAATATGAATAAAGCATTTATCTATCGATCTATCTACTAACCTCTCAGCAGCATCATAAATGTCCATCACGTCGTTACTAGGGAAGTGTGTGGTCTTGGGTCCCGGTTTGGGGACCAGTTTGTTCACAATGCGGATGTTGGCAAACGTGCCTCGCGACATCACCGCGTCGTTGCCTCGCCGCGAGCCGTACGAGTTGAACTCTCGGGGGGTTAGCCTGGGAACAAGTGTTCAAATTCTATGATTAAGCGAAAAAGTCTTTTTATTTATTTATTTAAGAATATTTATTTAACTATAACAGAAAATTCCAAGGCAATTGCATAAGAAACAATATTTAAACTTACAAACTAGTATTTTTAAACAGTTAAAAAAAGAATTATAAAAAAATAACATACGCATACGCAAATCACGCCTTTATCCCTTGCGGGGTAGGCAGAGCGCTAACGATCGTATAATTACGGTCGTTATCGTCACGTCTGACAAGTATTGAGGGACCCTTCAGATGATCCGTGTATCACTGTAGTGACAGGTTGTCAGCCTATCGCCTAAAGTTGTGATGCGTGGTAATACACATGCAACCCTCGAATCCCTAAGTTGCCCATTACAACACCCGCGGGAAGAATTGGGGTGATGCTATTCGATGCCGGCATCACACGGCGGAAAGAAGTTTCTGCCATTTTATCTGATACTTATTTTATACAGACTGTAAGAGACGGTGTAACGAAAACTTTGCAGGCGTGATCAGACCATGAAACTGAACAACTTTGCGCAAGGAACATAGTACGACATAAGAAAAAAGAATTTGTGATACGTGGTAATACACATGAAACCCTCGAATCCCTTAGTTGCCTCTAAGTTAAATAACGGATATTGACGCCAGTCTGACAAAAGTTTGAAGGTAACAGAAGACTGTGTATCACCACAGCGACAGGTTGTCAGCCTGTCGCCTAAAATTGCAATACACATCAAGCCTCAAATCCCTCAGTCGCCTCTTACGACACTACGGGAAAGATGGGGGATACTGTACTAAGCCGGCATCACACGGCAAAGGCAAGGTAAAAATATTAGCTGCAAATATTTTAAGGGCTGAATCAGTCCTTGAGACTGAACAACTTTCCCCTCGGAACATAGGACGAATTATGAGTTTTTGTTTTACCTCCCATACAAGTTGACAAATCAAGTTTGGTCTGTTGGTAATTTTGCATGGGAGGTCCAAAATTATTTTCATATTTCGACCTATGTTCCTTGGGAAAAGTTGTTCAGTTTCGTTGGTTGGTTCACAACCTGTATTTAAAAGACTAGTGGGTGCCGCACGCGTGGAAGTCGGTTTAATCCCGCAGCATCCCACAGGAATTTTTTTTCGGGGTAACAACTGTCCTATGTGTTAATCCAAGTTACCCTCTATTATGTGAACCACAAAAATCATGAAAATCGGTTCAGTAGTTTTAGCGTCCATGAATAACAAACATACACTTTGGCGTTTATATTAGTAGGACAAAGGAATCAGAACTGTGTACAACGATTGTGTTCAATAAAAGTGAGCTAGAGGAAAAGTGCTAAAAAAATATATAGGAGCGTGCCCTTAGTATAACTCGTTTTTTTAAAGAAACGATCCCAAAAGGGCAACACTATTGTTGACATCCCGCTCGTATGTCATATATTTTGACAGAGAAACAAACAATAATATCGCCAATTCGGGATCGTTTCTTTATCTGATCAAGTATATGCCCTTATTTAATTTTAAAAAAAATATAGGTGTAGACTAAAGGCATTACTCGCGAAGAAAACTTTTATTTGAAAATAACGAAAACCTAAATCTCTGACATACAGGGTGTAAAAAAATGCTGCAAATATTTTAAAGGGAGAATCAGCCCATGAAACTATTTATGCGCACTTATGTGCGCCTAAAGCAGGGTTTTTTGAGTAGATATACAGAGTATAAAAATATTAGCTGCAAATATTTTAAGGGGAGAATCAGTCCATGAAATTATTTTAGGCGCACTTATGTGCGCTTAAAGCAGTCTTTTGAGTAGAGGGGATGAAAAATGTATATTAGCTTTCTTACCCCCTTCCGCTCAAGTATCTGGCAGCCGGGGAGTTCCTGGCGATGGAGCCGGCTGGTGAGATGTGGTCGGTGGTCACGGAGTCCCCGAGGAGGAGCAGGCAGCGGGCGTTCTCTATACTGCGGATCGGGGGCAGCTCCTGTGGACATTTTTAAATAATGGTTTGTATTGTTATTGTTTGTTCTTAGTGTTATATGTATTTTACTATTTAGAACAATTATGTTGGTTGACTGTTTACCTAAGACACAAGAATTACTATTCTTAGTTTAGGTAATAGTATAGCCTCATAAATGTGTTATCTATTAGTAATTATATTTATTTATTTAATAATAAAGAATAAAGAATTAGTAATTAGTATTATTTTAGGAATTGAACAATTACCGAATTTGATATTTTGAGAAGCCTCTTTGGACTTTTTGCATTTTGCTTCTGAATGGTTTGCATCTTGCAGCGATCAATTTCATGTTGTCTTAAAATCTTTCAGTAGCAAAATATCAAATTCGATAAATATGCAATTAGTAGAATGTTTAGTCCGCAATATGTCCAATTCGAAAAATGTCTAGTTCCTTGTTAGAAAACTACAAATACTTCTACTTCTCTACAGCCAAAAAAGTCCACTGCTGGACATGGATTTCCACGTAAACACTTTACAAACACTTAAAATTAATCTACATATTATTTTAATTTTTACATTATATTATAATATTAACAAATATCAAAATTTCTAGTTTGAAATAAAGTAGATCAATCCTTAATATCACAATAATTTCAATTTTGGTGATGATTGAAAATTGGACATTCTGCAAATATGACATTTTAAGAATTGAACATGCAAACGTGTTTCAATAATTCATTTGAAGTGAAAAAAATGCTCAGAAATATATATGAAAACTAGCTCATGAAACTGTTTAATACCAACGAATACGAAATTGTTGTAAGGAAAAAAAAAGGATAGTTGTAAAAAGAAAACCAATACTACTTTAAAATAATATTGAGTATAGAAAGTAAAACAGTAAGTGATAGTTGTAGTAGTAAAACTATACAGGGTGTTAGGTACAGCGTCCCGAATACTGATAGGGTGCAAGCAGATCATGAAACTGAACAACTTTCCCCTAGGAACATATGTCAGGAAACGACAAAAAAGTTTCGACCTCCCATACAAAATCGCGATCAGCTGACTGCATTTACTATGGGAATCCAAAAATTCGTTGACGTCTCCTGACATATGTTCCTAGGGGAAAGTTGTTCAATTTCATGTTCTGCTCGCAGCCTATCAGTATTCGGGCCGTTTTTCCTAATACCCTGTATTAAAAACAAATAGCAACACTGAAAAACGTTATGTATACCTTGGTCATGCCGTCAAAGAATGGTGGTTTCTTGATGTAGGTGCTGTTTGGGTCCCATCCGTACAGCTTCCCTTTGGGCACGTCCAGGGACTGCCACGAGGAGGACCCCTGCTCGATCTTGGCGTACACCTGAAATAATAAATACATATCGACTGTCCTGGTGGCGTAGTAGATAGTACTCCTGCCTTCTAGGCCGAGGGTCGTGGGTTCGATCCCCACCGGACACAAAAATTTGTTACATCTTTTCAAATATTTGTGTCGAGTCTGGGTGTTTTCTATGTATAATATGTATTTATTTACAAAAAAAAGTATATAAGTATTAGTATCAGCTATCTAGTTCCCATAGTACAAGGTTTGCTTAGTTTGGGGCTAGATGGTGCTGTGAGATTTGTCAAGGATATTTATTTATTATTTATTTATTTATATGTTGAATCGTAGCTTACGTTTTGTTTCTTTCTTAGTACGTTTTATTTTACTAAAGATGGTTGAAAAACAAATAACTAAACTTGAACTTAAAACTATATAAGGTGTAAAAATATTAGCTGAAAATATTTTAAGGAGTGATACAGCCCATGAAACTGAACAACTTTCCCCAATAAACATAGGTCAAAATATGAGAATATTTTATAGACCTCCCATACCAAATGTACCCACCGACCAAGTCAAAATTAGTATGGGTGGCCCAATATTTTATTTCATATTTCAAGCTATCTTTCTTGGGGAAAGTTGTTCAGTTTCATGGGCTGATTCACGCAACTATTTCTTAAAATATTTGCAACTAATATTTTTGCACCTTAGAGCATTTTCTATGTAGGTGTAGTATAAACACAATGATGTAGAAGGCGGTTGATAAATTCTGACACTAGGGTCCATCGCGCCGTTGGACGACTCGGTGTCCCAACCGAAAAGAAAGATATCCTACCTCCTTGAACATTCTAGGTATGACATGTTTGTTTTCCACCTCCTGTATCTCGCTCCTGGTGGGCCAGATGTCGCGGAGGTACACCTTGGATCCGTCGGCGCGGGTCCCTGCAAACAATTTTTTACATTTCTTCTTATATTTAAGAGCTCATTGCTCTGGAGCATACGCCAGATGTTTCTATCCTCCGCCTTCTCCTTGACCTCCCTATACGTCATGGCCATTATTCCCGCGGGAAGAATTGGGAAGATTCTATTCCAAGCCGGTATCTCACGGCAAAACTTTATATTGCACATCATAGAGAGAATTAGGGAGATGTGTATAGGTTGAGTAACGACAGATGGACAAAAAGTGTCACAGAATGGATATCAAGAGAATAAATAAAATTATTAGTCTAAAAAACACATTTGCCGTGTGATGCCGGCTTAGAATAGCATCACCCCACATCCTTCCCGCGGGTGTCGTAAGAGACGACTAAGGGACTCGAGAGTATTGGTGTATTACAATTTTTAGGCGACAGGCTGACAACCTGTCACTATAGTGATACACATGTTTTCTGAAACAACCTTAGAAAACAATTCTCAAAAATGTCAGACGTGGCGATAGCAACCGTATTCTTACGGTCGTTAACGCTCTGCCTACCCCGCAAGGGATAAAGGCGTGATATATGTATGTATGTATGTATGTAAAAACACAACACATGCTTCATTACAAGACCTTTCTAACAAGTCCAAACACGGCTATGATACGATCATCCATCATGAAGTTCCAGTTCATATCTTCCGGCTCCATCATCAGATCATCTCGGCAGTACCATATTATTGTATTGGGGTGATGCTAACCTATTGGCTCCTTCTCAAAGTCGATGTCCACAGTGCCAGCTAGCGCGTATGCTATGACCAGCAGTGGTGATGCTAAATAATTAGCCCTCGTGTTGGGGTGATGCTAACCTAGTGGCTCCTTCTAGCGCGTATACTATGACCAACACTGGTGATGCTAGATAATTAGCCCTCGTGTTGGGGTGATGCTAACCTAGTGGCTCCTTCTCAAAGTCGATGTCCACAGTGCCAGCGAGCGCGTATGCTATGACCAGCAGTGGTGATGCTAAATAATTAGCCCTCGTGTTGGGATGTATGCGGCCTTCGAAGTTTCTGTTGCCGGATAGCACGCCGCAGCAAACCAGCTCGTTCTGAAAAAAAAAGCATGGATTTAGCACACAGAAATCACGCCTTTATCTCTTGCGGGGTAGGCGTCAACGATCGTAAAATAACGGTCGTTATCGCCACGTTTGACAAGTATTGAGGGCCCTTTCAGATGACTCACGGGTCACTGTAGTGACAGCAGGTGGATTTAGCGATTTTAAAATTTCGTACAATGCTCTTTCAGATGACATTTGAATGTGACTTAATCCAGCTGCTCCAATTCTCCAAGTGGGGCACCACGCCTCTCTTCTCTCTTTCTCTTTTCGTGTGTGTCGTCCAACGACCCGATGAACTCTAGTGTCAGATTTTTTCAACCGCCTTCTACAAGTAGCAGGCTTCTGACATGGTTGTGTAACGACCGCCGTCGTGATCCTATGTTGTTGTCTATACAGCAACCGGGAACTACAGCTTAACGTGCCATCCGAAACACGAAACCATCTTACTTACGGACAAACGGGTGGTTCAGCCCGCAATGTCCTAACCAGACTGGGAATCAACTTTGTGAGTGACCCACCGAGAATCTAACCCGGAACTATCTGCATCAAAGGCAGTATCATTTATTTATTCAGAAACAGACAGTCTGTGTGCGAAATAACATTTCAAATTGACAAAATTACAAATAATAAATAAAATCAAAATAACAAATATCAACTAACTTAATTAAATTAAATTAAATAATCTTACTTTCTAAAAAAGTCATCAAAAGTGTAACAATTACGTTCTAATAAAAATGACTTTAGTTTTCGCTTAAACATGTTAATATTTGTGCCGGAAGTCCATTGAAAAATGAAACAGATTGATGCAGGGGGATATGCTTTACGATGTGTAGTTTTGGCTTAATTATGTTATTTAAGTCTTTCCTCCTAGTGCCACTACCGTCTACCACGGCACCACGTTTGAACCTGCACAATTGTGACCTCACCTTCTCAATGGTTTTGGCGATGTTGTCATCAATGGGTCCTGATGCAGGTCATGTGAAAAACCATTCTCCAAGTCTCCAAGTTCGGCACCACGCCTACTGCTACAGCCACAACAGTCCACTGTTGGACATGGGCCTCACCCAATTAGGAGGTACTGCCAAACTCACCACGCTTGGCAGGCGGATTGGCGAGCGCAGTGCAAGATTTTGTAGATACTCACAGGAAACGCTGCTACCCGTTCCTTGAATTCATTCCTTAGTCGCCTTTTACGACAACCACGGGAAGAAAAGGGGTGATGCTATTCTAAGCCGGCACCACACGGTTGGTTCCTGCAATTGTGACCTCACCTTCTCAATGGTGTTTGCGATGTTGTCATCAATGGGTCCCGAGTTGCCGATGCACGTCATGCACCCGTAGCCCACCACGTGGAAGCCCAGCTTCTCCAAGTACGGCACCACGCCTGATTCCTGAAAAAAATAATAATCAAACGTCAAATCTTTAGGACGTGAAGCATGCCCACACCGACCGCGCGGCGAAGAGGTCCATTTTCCTTTGTTTACATCTCTTTTACATACATACATATATCACGCCTTTATCCCTCCCCCCTTGCGGGGTAGACAGAGCGTTAACGGCCGCAAGAATACGATGGCTATCGCCACGTCTGTCATTTTTGAGGATTGTTTTCCAAGGTTGTTTCAGAAAACGTGTACTACTATAGTGACAGGTTGTCAGCCTGTCGCCTAAAAGTTATAATACACCTGAAACCCTGAAGTCCCTCAGTCGCCTCTTACGACACCCACGGATAAGAAATGGGGTGATCCTATTCCAAGCCGACATCACACGGCCCAATGAAATATATATATGTTACAGTCAAAACCACTTTTGACTGCAAAAATCAGTCAATATTGGTTTTGACCGATGTCGTCAGTCAAAACCAGTTTTGACTGATTTTTGCAGTCAAAAGTGGTTTTGACCAACGCTCTTGGTCAAAAGTAGTTTTGACTGACTTAAAGTTCAGACTATCGGTCAAAACTCATAAATAGTGTTGTTTGTTCGGTATTTCCTTTAGAAATACGGTTGAGGGGGCGTCGGGTCTACTCAAGGGTCTTGCGTCCCGAGGACGCGGGGATTAGGCTTTAGCACAGCTACGTCAGTGATGCCGCTAATAGGCCGTCAGCACGCTCGCGCGCCGCGAACACGGATGTTCGTCCGTTCGAACCCCGCCGCCGCCCTTGAGCCGAAGAAGACCGTGTCACCTTTGGCTCCACCTACGTTGGGATCCCAACCGGACCTGGGCCCCAAGCCTCCATCACCCGTCGCAGCAGCGATAACCGCTGCTTTCGCCGGTGCTCCCCACTACCGACGCTGCCTTCGCTCTCGCCGTCTCCACAACCACAGCGTGAGCCGAGTAAGAGGCAGCAGGCACCGCCACACGGCACACAGCCCTGGACGCACTCAGGGAGAGTGTTGCAGCCGTGCAGGCGGGAGCGCTGACGCCCCAGCGCGCGAAAAAGCGCGTGAATGGATATGGGGGGGATCTTCCTTCTCCACCTCACCAACCCTGCGGAGGACCCGCACGGTTCCGGCTACGAGGGTCACGCCGCCGCTGTCCATGCCATTGCTGGACAGCCGGTCGCCGTCGACGTCGAGCTTCGCTGCACCATCAGTATTACCGCGCTCCTACGCGTCTGCGCTGACGACGCCTCCGTCGCCAAAACCGCGCGTCACCCGCCCGATACCGTCCTTGCCCATTCAGGACGTGGGCAAGAAGACGACACCTCCGCCCACGCCTACGCCTATGAAGCTGACGGGGTGCATGAAAAGGCCGCCACCGATAGTGGTCGATCTGCTTTCTGAATGGGGCCACCACTTTGGCAAGCTGAGACAAGAACTCGGCCATACGCCAAACGTGCGGCCCTATGGGCCCACAGGGTTTCGATTCCTGGCGAAAAGCGATCAGGAATTCTGTGTGTACCAGCGCTACCTAACCGCGCTGGAGGGCTCCGGACCCGAAATATCCTGGTTCGCTTTCGCACCCCTGAAGGAGCGGCCATTGAAGGTCGCTATTAGAGGCCTGCCCGTGAACAGTGACACGGAGGACATCAAGAAAAAGCTGACCACCCTAGGCTACAAGGTGGACTACGTGCGCTCCATCAAGGCTCGCAGAGGACGCCCAGGGTGCATCCACTTTGCACAGCTCATCCGCACGCCAAACCTCACCCCAGGCATCTACAACATCACAAAGCTGATGAAAATGCCGGCGTGAAGATCGAGGGATCGCGTGGCAAGAAAGACACTCCACAATGCTACCGCTGCCAGCAGTTCAGGCACAGCAGTAGGCACTCCCACCGCAAGCTGACATGTGTCGCCTGCGGCGGTAATCACGTCGCCTGGGACTGCAAGCACCCCCGTAAGTAGCCGGCCACCCGCGCAAACTGTGGAGGAGCGCACCCGGCCATCTACCTCGACTGCCCCGTACTGCGCCGTGAAGTACGGAACAAAAGAGCCGGCACAGCGCCCCTAACGAAGCCCGTCGAACCGAAGAGGACGGAAGCGGCACCACAGGGAGAGACCAACGCGGCAGGATCTCTCATGGTGGCCCCCAACGCCCCCGACGGAACGACGAAGAAGCGGAAGCCGAGGAGGCGGAGGAGGTGAGCATCGCCTCCGCCCCCTCTGGACGTGGAAGAACCGGGCCAGCCACGTCATGAGCCACCCACGTGTCTGTTGGGAGTGGTCGGCGCCCCTTCGGGTGAACCTCAGGGGGAGAAGCCGAAGCCCCAACTGGCCCCGAGACAACAGACGAGACTATTTATGAGTTTTAACCGATAGTCGGAACTTTAAGTCAGTTAAAACTACTTTTGACCGAGAGCGTTGGTCAAAACCACTTTTGACTGCCAAAATCAGTCAAAACTGGTTTTGACTAACGACATCGGTCAAAACCAATATTGACTGATTTGAGCAGTCAAAAGTGGTTTTGACCGGCTATGAGTTTTGACTGTAACATATATAATGAAATAAATATTTTTGTTTTTTTTTTTAGGACATGTTTCGAATCACGCCCACACCGACGTGCGGCGGAGGAATAAGGTCCATTTTCCTTAGTTTACTTCTCTTTTACTATAGAGATGTGTCACAGATATGAAGGTATATTTTATCTATAGTTCCCGAAAAACATGGCGTGACGATCTCGATGCCCATTTAAAAGATTGGACCGAGGTTGCACAGGACCGCAATAAGTGGAAGACCGCGGTCCCCCGGCCTTTGCCCAGCCTATATATATATATATATATATATATATATATATATTATATATATATATATATATATATATAAATGGGCATCGAGATCGTCACGCCATGTTTTTCGGGAACTATAGATAAAATATACCTTCATATCTGTGACACATCTCTATAGTAAAAGAGAAGTAAACTAAGGAAAATGGACCTTATTCCTCCGCCGCACGTCGGTGTGGGCGTGATTCGAAACATGTCCTAAAAAAAAAAACAAAAATATTTATTTCATTATATATGTTACAGTCAAAACTCATATATATATATATATATATATAGGCTGGGCAAAGGCCGGGGGACCGCGGTCTTCCACTTATTGCGGTCCTGTGCAACCTCGGTCCAATCTTTTAAATGGGCATCGAGATCGTCACGCCATGTTTTTCGGGAACTATAGATAAAATATACCTTCATATCTGTGACACTATATATATATATATATATATATATACATACATATACACATATTCAGGGTGTCAGGGACGGTGTAACGAAAACTTTGCAGGCGTGGTCAGACTATGAAACTGAACAACTTTTAGTATGGGGGCTATGTTGGGAAACGATAAAACTTTTTCGAATACATGAACTGATCGGGAATTTTGTATGGAAGGTCGAAAAAAATTTTTCGTTTCCTAACATAGCCACCAAATAAAAAGTTATTCAGATTCATGGCCTGAGCACGCCTGCAAAGTTTTCGTTACACCGTCCCTTGCGTCCTGTATATAGTTCCCAGTTTTGCTCGTCAAGCCTACCTTAAGATAGTACGTGACCACTCCCGACCCTGGAGAGAGTGAGGTCTTGATGTAAGGCAGCACGGACAGACCGGCTTCCACCGCTTTCTTCGCCAGCAGACCTGGGGAAAACAACATAAATGAAAAAAGATAAAGTGACAGGGATTGAAAAGGGAATGCTAAAGTGGTTTGGTCATGTTGAGAGAATGAATGAAAGAAGATTAACGAAAGACTATTAGTGGAAATGTTGGAAGGGGAAGGCCGCGAAGAACCTACCTGGACCAAATCGGGAAAGTTTTAAAGAAAGGTCAGGTCAGAAGTACCTTAAACCGACGAGCGTGCATGAAAACAATGATGTAGAATAAGCGAAAAAAGTATGCCAGGATCGTAGCAAGTGGAATGAAATAGTCTCTGCCTGCCCCAACGGGAAAGAGGCGTGATTTATGTATAAATGAATAGGCAATTACATACATACATACATATGTCACGCTTTTATCCCTTGCGGGTTAGGCAGAGCGTTAACGGCCGTAAGAACACGGTCGCTATCGCCACATTCTGGCATTTTTGAGGATTGTTTTCTTAGGTTAGGTTAGATTAGTGACTATAGTGACATGTTGTCAGTCTGTCGCCTAAAAATTGTAATACACCAATTCTCTCGAGTCCCTTAGTCGCCTCTTACGACACCCGCGGGAAGGATGTCGGGTGATGCTATTCTAAGCCGGCATCACACGGCAATACAATTACATCTTCATCAGCGGAGTTGGCAGAGCGTCAAAGTCTCTTTTAAGATGTCATACTTCAGCCACTATAGCTGTGGGCTCATCCTTCAGCTGGGCGGGGGACAGCCCGAATACTTTGAGGGCAAGTCTTGCGGCTAGTCAGTTTTGTCACTTGTCAGTTCTGCGACTAGTCAATTATGTCACTTGTCAGTTTTGATAGATAGATAAATCATTTAATGCCACAAGCCCAGTCATTATATTACATTAACCTTATTTAACATTTTAACCTATAATTTATATTGACTGTGTACTCGTATGTGGCAAAAGGGACATTTACAGCTAAATGCAGTTTCAAAACGTGATGTCCTGAAAAAGCGCTGTTTTTCAAAACGTCCCCTTTTACTACATGGCGTGTGCCCTTATCATAATATGACTATAAAGAATCTAAAAAGAGTTTTGTCACATGTCATTGTCTGTTTGTGGGTTGTCAGTATTGCCACTTGTCAGTTTAATGACTTGTCAGGTCACTTGTCAGTTTTGCGACTAGTACAGAAAAGCGTTCCCCACCTGCTCCCAGCATGACGCTCGGGTTGGAAGTGTTGGTGCAGGAGGTGATGGCCGCTATGATGACGGAGCCGTGGGTGATGGTGTACTCCTTCCCGTCGGTGAACGAGAACGTTCCAGAAGACTTCAGCTGGGCGGGAGACAGCCCGAAGCCTTTGAAGCCCACCTGGAAAGAAAGGTTCCGTTAATAAAATAAATGAACGAATAGTAATAAAAACACACTAATACTTACTAATAAAAATACTTGACCATCAAAAAGCTTAATGTAAAATTTACTACTTTTAATAAATAATTTGACTAAAGACACGCTTCATTACAAGACCTTTCTAACAAGTCCAAACACGGCTATGATACGATCATCTATTATGAAGATCCAGTTCATATCTTCCGGCTCCATCATCAGATCAGCTCGACAGTACCATATTATTGTATTGTCACATACAACTGCCAATTTTTATGACGTTACGATCTTTCGAATATGGTTAAATTAGTTTTTCTTAAATTTCATTACATAGTTACATACATACAGGTCGACCTAATAAAAGCGTGTAAAAAATCAATGAAGGCACGATTAATATTTATTTTTATTTGATTTTTACGTGCTTACACTTTACTCCAAGCAGAATGCAAGTTGCTTACCAAGCATAACCACTAATCGCCAAGTTACCACGCGCGTTTGCATTGCTGATACAGCAAGGTCGTGTATTCGATATTGTAAATAAATGCTGACGCAAGCGGAACCTTAAAACTTGTGAACCAACGTTCCATTTTGATGTAAATTATCTACAGAGTGTTGTATTTTTGAGCAAACAAATCGCTAGATGACTGGGTCATTAATAAAATACAAAAGTAGTATGCCTAAGACTATTGTACAAAAATACTAAATACTACATTTATAGTTTTAGAAATATTAAAATTATGAATGCCGTGTGATGCCGGCTTAGAATAGCATCACCCCACATCCTTCCCGCGGGTGTCGTAAGAGGCGACTAAGGGACTTGAGAGTATGGGTGTATTACAATTTTTAGGCGACAGGCTGACAACCTATCACTATAGTGGTACACATGTTTTCTGAAACAACCTTGGAAAACAATCCTCACAAATGTCAGACGTGGCGATAGCGACCGTATTCTTACGGCTGTTAACGCTCTGCCTACCCCGCAAGGGATAAAGGCGTGATATATGTATGTATGTATGAAAAGAAATATACAAGTAAGTGTTTTGACGCCAGCCAAACTACAGAAACATGACGTCATCTCTTCGTATTTTCATAAAAAATATAGTTTTAAAAAGTAGCTCATTCGACCTGCAGGTCATCATGCCCAATATGCATTGTCATGTGGTGCCGGCTGAGAATAGCATCACCCCGTTTTTAGCTGTGGGTGTCGTAAAAGGCGACTAAGGGATGAATCCATGGAACGGGTTGCAGCGTTCTCTGTGAACATTTGACTGTCCCGATGGCGTAGCGGATAGTACCCCTGCCTTCTACGCCGAGGGTCGTGGGTTCGATCCCCACCGGACACAAATATTTGTTAAGTCAATTTTCAAATATTTGTGTTGAGTCTGGGTGTTTTCTATGTATAATATGTATTTATGTAAAAAAAAAAAGTATATATGTATTAGTATCAGCTATCTAGTTCTCATAGTACAAGCTTTGCTTAGTTTGGGGCTAGATGGCGCTGTGTGAATTGTCCAGGATATTTATTTATTTATTTATTTATCTACAATATCTTGCAATGCCAATCCGCCTGCCAAGCGTGGTGGGTATGGCAATACCCTCCAATTTGGGGGAGGATCATGTCCAACAGTGGACTGTTGTGGCTGTAGAAGTAGAAATAGGAAGGAATATGTCTTGCCGTGTTATGCCGGCTTAGAATAGCATCACCCCACATCCTTCCCGCGGGTGTCGTAAGAGGCGACTAGGGGACTCGAGAGTATTAGTGTATTACAATTTTTAGGCGATAGGCTGACAACCTGTCACTATAGTGATACACATGTTTTCTGAAGCAACCTTGGAAAACAATCCTCAAAAATGTCAGATGTGGCGATAGCGACCGTATTCTTACGGCTGTTAACGCTCTGCCTACCCCGCAAGGATAAAGGCGTGATATATGTATGTATGTAAGTTAGCAAGACAAGTCTTTCCGCATAAAAAAACCTCAAAAGTGCGTAAATCGCAAAGTGCCCGTGTGAACCATTGCGATATGCACCTTTCACATCATGATTCACTCATCGATAATCCTACCTGCTATGCTAGCCTAGTCCGGCGCCACGGACGATAGCAGATTTCCCAGGAATGACAGGTATTGTTAAGTATGACGTGTCGTAACCCCTGAGAGACGTAACGCGTAGCTGATAGATAACAGAGTTCGATTTCCGGACTACAATAATTTTGTTCAGAAAAAACTGATAAACCTCATATTTGTTAAAAGGAAGAAGACTTTTTTTTGCATATTTCTAGAACGTAATGATGACGCCGGCAAAGAATAGCATCACCCCTTTTATGTCCCGCGGGTAACGGGCGACTAAGGGACTCAAATGTTACATGTGTGTTAGAATTTTCAGCTACCTGTCATTGAAATGACTCTCTAAAACTTTGTCAGCCGTGGTGATACCAATCGTATTTTACGGCCTGTCAACCCCGCATGAGATAAAGGCGTGATATGTGTTTGTACTTAATAGAGAAAACTATTATTAGTTAAAAATTTTGTATCAAACGCGAAAGTCTATCCCTACATAGTATAAAGCAAAGTCGCTGTTCGAGTCTGTATGTATGTTTGCTTAAATCTTTACAACTTCTCAACGGATTTTGATGTAGTTTTTTTTATATAGATAGAGTGGTTCAAGAGGAAGGTTTATATGCATAATACATGCCAACAAAACATCTTATTACCATGGGAAGATGAGTGACAGAAGGCAGGTAGTATTTAAAAAATACTATTTTGATTTTTGTACAAACGTCATATGTTATAAAAATACACCCTGTACATGAGAGTCAAGAAGATTATCAAGAGAGACCTTATTGTAGGAATTCGTTCAAATTGCTGACTCTTATTTTTACTAGATATTATGTTTTAAACACGCACACTATTTCTCATTGTGCTCTTGATTATTGAGAAAAGTGCATCTATTTTAGAAAGTATATAAGGTGTAAAAATAATAGCTGCAAATATTTTAAGGGGCGAATCAGCCGATGAAACTCAACAACTTTCTTCAAGGAACATAGGTCGAAATATGCAAAAAAAAAAATTTGGGCTCCCAAACAAATTGACTTGGTCGGCGGGTACATTTGGTATGGGAGTTCCAAAATTTTTTCATATTTCGACTTATGTTCCTTGGGTTAAGTTGTTCAGTTTTATGGCCTGATTCATCTATTGAAATATTTGTAGCTAATTTATTTACACCCTGAATATTTCAGTGCATCTACTTTAGTGGTATTTTTTGGAAATAAATTGTGATATGTGTAAATTTAAAAAAGTAGGTGTGAACTAACACAATGGTAAGTAAGTAGGTGATGTTTGCCGTGTGATGCCGGCTTAGAATAGCATCACCCCACGTCCTTCCCGCGGGTGTCGTAAGAGGCGACTAAGGGACTCGAGAGTATTGGTGTATTACAATTTTTAGGCGACAGGCTGACAACCTGTCACTATAGTAATACACATGTTTTCTAAAACAACCTTGGAAAGCAATCCTCAAAAATGTCAGACGTGGCGATAGTGGCCGTATTCTTACGGCCGTTAACGCTCTGCCTACCCCGCAAGGGATAAAGGCGTGATATATGTATGTATGTATGTATGTATGTATGTATGTATGTAAGTAGGTACCCAAGTACTACTACAGCTACAACAGTCCACTGCTGGACATGGTCCTCTCCCAATACCCCTATTGCCATACTCACCACGCTTGACAGGCGGATTGGCGAGCACAGTGAAAGATATTGTACCTATATGTTCACAGGGAACGCTGCTACGTTTCCTGGATTCATCCCTTAGTCGCCTTTTACATACATACATATAACACGCCTTTATCCCTTGCGGGGTAGGCAGAGCGTTAATGGCTGTAAGAATACGGCCACTACCGCCACGTCTGACATTTTTGAGGATTGTTTTCTAAGGTTGTTTCAGAAAACATGTGTATCACTATAGTGACAGGTTGTCAGCCAGTCGCCTAAAAATTGTAATACACCAACACTCTCGAGTCCCTTAGTCGCTTCTTACGACACCCGCGGGAAGGATGTGGGGTGATGCTATTCTAAGCCGGCACCACACGGCTATAAGAATAATTAAAATCTATTTACTAATCGATATTATTTTGAAAAGGGCCGCAAAATTCTAGAAAGTCATATCTTGACCAAATCATGTGGTTACTTAATAAACATTATGAAATCATTTAGTTAACAACACATCATTAAGTTAACGACCTACATTAAGAGTTTTGTAGAAGACAATTACGGATCGCTGACGAAAACAAAATAACTAAATCTGGTGTAAAAATAATACGATCATACATACGTAGGGTGTTTTCTAAGTTTAATATGTATTACATACATACCTTCATATATCACGCCTTTATCCCTTGCAGGTTAGGCAGAGCGTTAACGGCCGAAAGAATACGGTCGCTATCGCCACGGCTAACATTTTTAGGATTGTTTTCCAAGATTGTTTCAGAAAACATGTGTATCACTATAGTGACAGGTTGTCAGCCTGTCGCCTAAAAATTGTAGTACTCCAATACCCTCGTGTCCCTTAGTCGCCTCTTACGACACCCGCGGGAAGGATGTGGGGTGATGCTATTCTAAGCCGGGATTACACGGCTAATAATATGTATTTATTTACAAAAAAGTATATAAGTAATAATATCAGCTATTCGGTTCCCATAGTACAAGATTTGCTTAGTTTGGGGCGAGATGGCGCTGTGTGAATTGTCCAAGATATTTATTTTATTAATTTATACATATGTCACGCCTTTATCCCTTGCAGGGTAGGCAGAGCGCCAACGGTCATAAAAATACGGTCGCCATCGCCACGTCTGACAATGTTTGAGGGTCGTTTCAGATAAGTCGTGTATCACTAGCCGACTAATAGTGACAGCCTGTCGCCTAAACGGCATAAACATATTTGCTTATACCGACAGTAAAATATGTATTTTGTTGGCTGGCCTACTACAATAAGTAAAATAAATAAATAGACAGATAAAACTATCATCTATTTACCATCCAATTTCGTATAATTAAGGATATAGAAATGTTATCTCTAAACGACTCCCGAACAAAAGATTTTTACATTTTGTAGTACAGTTCTATTATGCTCTCATAAATAAGACGCTAAGCCGAATCGGCTTAAACTATATTTTACAGACCATAAAGTATGGCCGTTCGAATATGGTTCGAATTGGCCATATTTTACAGCTGTCAAAATCATGTTAATGCTATGACAAAAGTCTGTCTAGTACCTATTTCTGTATGGATCTTAATGCAGTTTAATTTAGATAGAGTAATTCAAGAGAAAGCTTCTTACAGGCCGCCTTTTCTGTACTGTTTCCTTTGTCGGTGTTTTCTACGTGTTGTGTTACATTTTTGTGCAGCAAAGAATTTTTTGCCGGGAAAATGTCTCATTCCCACGGGAAAACGGTTACCATCGTATGTAACGGGCCGCTAGTGAATAATAAACGGTCAAACTCTACATTATATTGACATTGTTCGTGCGGCCAGACTGTGGAGGGATCCCGCACACAGTGCGTGACAGCCCATCTCTTTCCATTTTTAAAAGACGCGTAGAAGAGCATTATCTTTCTCTCCCGAATTAATTTATAGGTATAAATATTTATGGTGTATTTATTTATGTATGTATATAAATATAGGTATTTGTTAGAATGTAATAATTATGTAGTGTAGGTATATTATTTATATAAGAAGGTATTATTGCTATTATATTTGTTTTTATAAATTATTACAGCTATATTAGTATGTTGTACACGTCAACTGCCTCACTTTATGCCATCTCACTACCCTAGATCTGCTGGAAGAGATTTATTTTTAGAAATAAGCTGACCTGTTGTGTATTTTTCTCAATGTTATGTCCTTTGTGTTCTATTGTGTACAATAAATGGTTAAATAAATTGTACCGCGGTGCGCTTTCCTATCAATACCTAATGATAATGACCATTATCAAAGTCAGATAGTAGTTAGGTAGACCACAAACTAAGTTACAAGTTAGACAAACCACAGATAGATGCACAGGGAAGTATTCAGAAACATATACATACTATCACTACATAGTATAAAACAAAGTCGCTTTTCGCGTCTGTATGTAGGTTAGCATAAATCTTTAAAACTACACAAGGGATTTATATGCAGGTTTTTAATAGATAGAGTATGTATGTATGTATGTAATAACTTTATTGTACCAAAAAAGAAGTATTTACAAAAAAAAAAAAACTTAAATAAACTAATGGAATTAGTAGGCACAAAGGCGGACTTATCCCATTAAGGGATCTCTGCCAGTCAACCTTTGAGAAATCCAGAGGACATGGTGTGCGCAGGTAAACTATATGGTACAAATTGATGACAGGTAAAATTTATAATAATATATATAACACCTATATGTAGATAAAATAACACGTATTAAATAAACAATAATAAGAGTAAATACCAATAATACATATTTAATAATACAAAGTAGGTAAACATATAATTAAATACTTAATACTTATATATATAACATAAAGATATGTAGTATACCTAAATAAATACAAGCCCTATAAATTGTCAGTCATTTGCATCAAAACCCCAGAATTTTCTCAAATTAGTCTTGAAAGCGACGATGTTTGTACTTTTCCGAACGTCTAGAGGAACCTTGTTCCACAAGCGCGCAGCACGGATGGTGAAAGACTGTGCGAATGTTTAGAGTGATTCAAGAGGAAGGTTTTTATATATAATACTTGCTGGGAAAATTCCTTATTCCCACGGGAAAATGAGTTGCAGCGGGTTCAGCGGCAGCTAGTAGAAAATAAGAAAATTAAAGGAAAAATAAGGAGTTACCAACTCGCAAAAATTAAGTAAGAGTTAATTTTACGTATTAGTTTACGTATTTCCGTGTGATGCCGGCTTAGAATAGCATAAACCCACATCCTTGCCGCGGGTGTCATAAAAGGCGACTAATGGACTCGAGAGTATTGGTGTATTACAATTTTTAGGCGACAGGCTGACAACCTGTCACTATAGTGATATACATGTTTTCTAAAACAACCTTGGAAAACATTAAAAACGTCATACGTGGCGATAGCGACCGTATTATTACGGCCGTTAACGCTTTGCCTACCCCGCAAGGGATAAAGACATGATATATGTATGTATGTTCAGTTTACCACATGACATATCGCCACAATTATTTTTATAACATATATTTTTACATTCATACCACGCCTTTGTCCTTTACGGGGTATGCATATAACCCTCTATTTGAATAAATAACGTGCTTTACTGGTCTAGAATAGCACCGCCCCATATGTATCGCTGGGTGTCGTAAAATAGCGAATCTACCTACATACATACATACATATATCACGCCTTTATCCCTTGCGGGGTAGGCAGAGCGTTAATAGCCGTAAGAATACGGCCACTATCGCCACGTCTGACATTTTTGAGTATTGTTTTCCAAGGTTGTTTCAGAAAACATATTGTGTATCACTATAGTGACAGGTTGTCAGCCTGTCGCCTAAAAATTGTAATACACCAATACTCTCGAGTCCATTAGTTGCCTCTTACGACACCCGCGGGAAGGATGTGGGGTGATGCTATTCTAAGCCGGCATCACACGGCAGAATCTACCTAATCTAACTTAACTACTAAAATATATTTCTTTTTTCTATCTTTCCTCTTTCTTTTCCTTCTTCCATTTTCCATAAATATGTAATGAATTCAAAATTTATATAATTGTATAATAAAAAGTTGCCTTGCTACGGGCCTGACTGTTATAGACATATATAAAATTTTAAATCAATTAAAAAAGAGTCTATTTGAACGTTCTCAATAGGTAAGTTGTTTCTTATCAATTTGTTTATCTTAAAAATATTAAATATCACGTTATATTATGTTAATATAAAATATTTTTTAAATGTAGAGTTGAACAAAAATATGAGTTACTAACTCATGTTTTCAACAAACGATTTTGTAACAGTAGTTAAATTTTGAACGTAAATTTTGCCGTGTGATGCCGGCTTAGAATAGCATCACCCCATTTCCTACCCGTGGGTGTCGTAAGAAGCGACTGAGGGATTTGAGGGTTCAGGTGTATGACTTTAAGGCGACAGGCTGACAACCTGTTACTACAGTGAGTCACAAATTATCTCAAGTATCACTATAGTGACAGATTGTCAGCCTGTCGCCTAATGTTGTAAAACGTGGTAATACACATGAAACCCTGGAGTCCCTTAGTCGCCTCTTACAACACCCGCGGGAAGAATTGGAGTGATGCTATTCTATACCGGCATTGTGATGCAAATCATAATGAATAATGATTTTCTTTTTTTTTCATTGTTTATATTGGTTGATATCTAACACTTAATATCAACTTAATAAGCACTGCAGTATTTTTTTTACAAAAAAAATATAAGCAATTTACTCTAACCGAAAAAGGGAGAATTCATATTTGAAGCTGGTGTCATCTTAAAGTAAGGTAGGCTTTAATTTCATGCAAAAAGAAACCTGCGAAGAAATCTCTGACAGGACCTGGATCTGGACGCCCAGTCGGTACATTTGGTGACTTGGCTTATGATGTTCCCACTTCTCATAAAGCTAACTCACTAAATATACTAACTGGGTTCCGCTTCGTTATCAAGACAAATAATACATTGACCGACGATTACTTCTCATCGAATCCGGGACAATAGGCATGAGGACAAAGAAGCTACTTTTTAAAACGATATTTTGTATGAATATACGAAGAGATGACGTCACGTATCTCTAGTCTGGATGACGTCAAAACGCTTTTATATTATTTTTAACTTTTATAATATTAGCTGCATATATTTTAAGGGATGAATCAGTCCATGAAACTGAAGAACTTTCCCAAAGGAACGTGGGTCGAAATATAAAAAAAAAAATTACCTCCCATACAATTTGACATGATCGGCTGGTACCTTTTTATGGATGTCCAAAATTTTTTTTCATATTTCGACCTATGTTCCTTGGGGAAAGATGTTCAGTTTCATGGCCTGTTTCACCACTTAATATATTTGCAGATTTTTTTTTTACACTCTGTTTACCAGTCGTTCATGCTTTCTCCCTCACACTTAAGTAACTGCCGCCATTTACAAATCCTTTTTTTTTTAATCTTACGGTTTCTACCTAAGTTTTTATGCGTTTGTAAAATGTGCCACCGGATTATTAAAAAAATTGTACCTCAACTTTTTGTCCTAATTATTTTTCATATTTAACTACGACCAAATTAAGTACTATAGTGATACACATGTTTTCTGTAACAAACTTGGAAAACAAACCTCAAAAATGTCAGACGTGGCGATAGCGACCGTATTCTTGCGGCCGTTAACGCTCTGCCTACACCGCAAGGGGTAAAGGCGTGATATGTGTAGTTGTGCAAATTAAGTACACGTGTATTTGGTACGGAAGTTAACGTTCAGCCTACTCCGTAGGGGATAAAGCCGTGAGTATGTGTATATTAGGTATTCACGGTAGACATTATTACAAACATACACATATCACGCCTACATTCCCTGCGGGTTAGGCAAAGCGTTAACGGCCATAAAAATACTGAGGGCCCTTTCAGATGATTCGTCTATCACCGCAGTGACAGGTTGTCAGCCAGTCGCCTAAACTCGCAAAAGACATGAAGCCGTACTCGGCAAAAATGTATGGGACACCTAATATTTTTTTGCGATTTCGCAGGTGGCACCATAGTAAAAGTTGTTCAGAATCATGAGTAGAAACACCTTACAAAGTTTCACCATACTTTATAAAAAATAACCTTGTATTTCTCACCCACAACAGGTAAATACGTTACCAAAACAAAAAGGCTTGCCATTGTTACGATTATATTACAATTCGTAATTTCCACGAATCACCTAACTATCCCTTCTAGCAATAACCGATCACTTTTTTAATCCCTTAACGACGCCGAAATAGGCGCAAATTCTGAGGCCCCAAATGACTAATTGCTTCATATAAATACGCCCGGATAGTGTGCTAACGCTCAGTTGTGTTTCTGCTCTTGTGGTGTGAACAAGTAAATTTAAAATAAAGTGAATAATTCAAAGTAATGTAGTTAGTTCTTTGATAATTTTGGACTTATTGTAGTGCAAGTGCGTTGTGAATTGATATGGATTGCCTTGGCTGGGAAATAAAAATGTAAGTATTTTTTGCTTGACCCTCTATGCCTATGTACCGTGTGATGCCGGCATAGAATAGCATCACCCCATTTCTTTCCCGTGGGTATCGTAGAAGCCGATTGAGGGACGCAAGGGTTTAATGTGTATTGCAATTTTAGGCGTTAGGCTGACTACCTATCACTATAGATACACGACTTATCTAAAACCACCCTCAAACATTTGTCAGACGTGACGATTGCGATCGTATTTTCACGGTCGTAAGCGCTCTGCCTACCCCGCAAGGGATAAAGGCGGGATATATGTATGTATGTAAAGAAATTATCTTTAATACCGAAAATTGATCCTTGTCGTTTGCCCAACTTCAGCTTTCAGTACAGATCAGTAATAAAATCTTACTTTACATCCTACCACAGAGGAAAACTCTATTTTAATAACAGTTTTAGACAAATTCGCTGGTATCCGCCCATGGCCGAATAGGTCCGAATTTTTCTAATACTAATTAGACGAGATTTTTATAGTAAGAAAAAATATCTTTAAAATAATATTTTGTCATAGTGATCTACCTTTGTCATACTGTTCTTCTTTTAACTCATAATGTACCACCTACAGTACGGGTCCGGGTGCCACAGGTAAAAACGGGCTAAGCCAGTTTCTCAAAACAATAGACCCGGCTAAGACAATGAGTAACGTTATCCTAAACTTTACCTGCAAATATTTTTTAACTCAATTTGTCGCTGCCAGAGCCAACCGTGGTGTAGCGGTAAACACGTTAGACCCGGCGAGTTAAAACACGTGGGTTCGAATCCCATCGGTGGCGTGAACTTTTTCCACTTGTTTCGTTTGTATTGACTTTGTAACATAAAGTTAATATTAATATCTAGTGTTTGATTGAAACACCAAGTGTTAAAAAATTACTATCTTGTGGACAATGTATACAAAATAGTAAATATTCATTGTCATTTATTTCTATGGTTTTTCATATTTTGTATAGCCGTGTGATGCCGGCTTAGAATAGCATCACCCCATTTCTTCCCGTGGGTGTTGTAATAGGCTACTAAGGGACTCGAGGGTTTCATGTGTATTATAATTTTAGGCGACAGGCTGACAACCTGTCACTGCAGTGATACATGTATCATCGAAAGGGGCTCTCTATACTTGTCAGACGTGACGGTAACTACCGTAATTTTCCGATTGTGAACGCTCTGCCTACCCCGGAAGGGATAAAGGCGTGATTTGTGTATGCGTGTAGGTGTTCATAATTTACGTTTTTAAAGTTGTATACATTAATGCAAGTTTTCACCAGCCTGATCTACAGTCGTCAAAGTCTTTTAGCTAAAATTGTCACAAATTCAGTAAACAGTTTGTTGATTCTGTCACTGGGTTTGTGATGATTACAGCTTTAAGACGCCATCATCAGTGATGAATCAACGCAAAGATTCAACGATTCAAGAGAAAATTGAAAAAATGTCATCACCATCGAAAGTCTTTTAACTAAATTCACTCATTCAGTGATCAGAGTAGGTTGAGTGATTTGAGTTCATTGACATTAAAGGCTAAGTTAACATAGACATGGATTCAGAATTCCGAACTGTTTTTGCATCGAGCATGGACGCGAGTTTGCCGGAGGTGGATCTTGTGCTGGCCAGCGATTCCTACATCAGGTAGGCTATTTGTGGCGATCGTTTCATTCGTTCCCTTGCTCTTGTTGTTTTTTAGCTAAAGTTGTCACTAACTCAGTAAACAGTCTTATAATTCTGTCACTGGGTTTGCGAGAACTACAGCTTCAAGACACTGTCATCAAAACTATCTAGACATCATCATCAGTTTTATAGTTCATCAACACTGAAATTGTAATATTATCATCGACGTTGCTTTACTGTCAGTTTTTTAGCTAAAGTTGTCACTAACTCAGTAAACAGTCTTATAATTCTGTCACTGGGTTTGTGATTACTATAGCTTCAAAACACTGTCATCGATCGAAATCATCAAGACATCATCATCAGTTTTATATGTTCACGTTTTTTAGCTAAAGTTGTCACTGATTCAGTATACAGTTTAATATTTCTGTCACTGGATTTGTGGTAGCTACAGCTTTAAGACACTATCATAATCCGTCATTTTACATCAACTCTGAAATTGTAAAAGTATCATCGACGTTGATTCACTGTCAGTTTTTTAGCTAAAGTTGTCACTAACTCAGTAGACAGTCTTATAATTCTGTCACTGGGTTTGTGATTACTATAGCTGCAAGACACTGTCATCGATCGAAATCATCAAGATATTATCATCATGTTTTATATGTTCAAGTCTTTTAGCTAAAGTTATCACTGATTCAGTATACAGTTTCATACTTCTGTCACTGGATTTGTGGTAGCTACAGCTTTAAGAAACTATCATAATCCGTCATTTTACATCAACCCTGAAATTGTAAAAGTATCATCGACGTTGATTCACTGTCAGTTTTTTAGCTAAAGTTGTCACTAACTCAGTAAACAGTCTTATAATTCTGTCACTGGGTTTGTGATTACTATAGCTTCAAGACACTGTCATCGATCGCAATCATCAAGATATTATCATCATGTTTTAAATGTTCAAGTCTTTTAGCTAAAGTTGTCACTAACTCAGTAAACAGTCTTATAATTCTGTCACTGGGTTTGTGATTACTACAGCTTCAAGACACTGTCATCGATCGCAATTCATCAGGACCATTTTTCTTCGAGCTAAAGTTGTCACTACTTAAGTAGTTGAGTTTTATCAATCTATCACTGGATGTATGGTAACTGCAGGTTTAAGATATAACCATCATATTTGCCGCCCGTTATATATCATCGGTTGTTTCTTGTCATATCTGAGTTTGAGCTGAAGTTGTCATCTCTACAGTCGACAGTTAACCTTTGTCACTGGGTGTATGGTAACTGCAGTTTTAATACATTATCATCTAGTCGCCATAATGTATTTCTCAGTCGTAAGTAAGTCTATTTAATTTGCGAATTATTATCAACAATTCATGTGTTTTATTTTGTTCTCATGTATGTATGTCTTTGTATTATCTGTATAGGTTATGGATATTTTTGATATCTAATGAGCTAAAATTATCACATTCCGAGATGTCAGTTTTCAAAGTCTGTCACTGGGCTTGTGATGATTACAGCCAAAAGATACCCATCACCAAAACTACGTGTGCTACTATTTATAATATTTTTAAGTTATCTGTAAGTTTTATTTAGCTTTCGTCTTCTAGTTATAGTCGTCATTTCTTTAGTAAATAGTTGTTATATAATATTCTGACATTGGGCTTACAATAACTATAGCTTTAGGACAAACTTGTTAATATTTCTTGTTTTGTGTTCCATTTCTTACATGTCAAAAATTTGCTGTTACATTTCAGATCAGTGCATCCAAACTAAGGATATGTTTAATTTGTCTTTAAGTAGTAATAATCACTAACTCAGAAAACAGTATACTTTTTCTGTCACTGGGTATGCGATTATTTCTACTTTCTGACATTATCACATCATCTAAGTTATCACCACGTCATCATCAGGATTCATAGACATCAGGTCTTTTAGCTAAAGTCGTCTTTAACTCAGTAAACAGTTTCATCATTCTGTCACTGGGTTTAAGATGGTTACAGCTTCTAGACACTAATCATCATCATCATCAAGCCACTGCTGGACATTCCCAGACAACATTATTTCAACATTGTCATCATCATCATTCTATGTTGATAGAGACCAAGTCTTTTAGCTAAAGACATCTTTAACTCAGTAAACAGTACTTACCCTGTCACTGGTTTTAAGATGTTTACAGCTTTTTGACACTAGTCATCATCATTAGTTGTGACGTCCACTGCTAGAGATTCCCAGAGTACATTCACTCATCATTCTTGTTTTATAGTCATCAAGTCTTTTAGCTGAAGCATCTTTAACTAAGTAAACAGTTCTCACCCTGTCACTGGTTTTAAGATGTTCACAGCTTTTTGACACTAATCATCATCATCATCTGCTCTGACGTTTACTGCTGGAGATTTCCCGAGTAGATTATTTCGTCATCAGGTCATCATCATCATCATCATCCTAGATTGACAGTCTTTAGCTAAATTCGTCTTTAACTCAGTAAACAGTTTCGTCATTCTGTCACTGGGTTTAAGATGTTTACAGCTTTTTGACACTAATTATCAACATCATCTGTTGTGACGTCCACTGCTGGAGATTCCTTGAGTACATTATTTCGTCATCAGATCCATCATCATCCTTGATTGACAGTCAAAAAGTCTTTGAGCTGAAGACATCTTTAACTCAGTAAACAGTTCTCATACTGTCACTGGGTTTAAGATGATTACAGCTTTTTGACACTAATCATCATCATCAACAGGCCAGGCCACTGCTGGACTTTCCCAGATTACATTAATTCATCACCGTCACAGTCAGAAAGTCTTTTAGCTGAAGACATCTTTAACTCAGTAAACAGTTCTCACCCTGTCACTGGTTTTAAGATGTTCACAGCTTTTTGACACTAATCATCATTATCATCAGTCGTGACGTTCACTGTTGGAATTCTCCAGAGTAGATTATTTCGTCATCAGATCATCATCATCATCATTATCCTAGATTGACAGTCTTTAGCTAAATTCGTCTTTAACTCAGTAAACAGTTTCGTCATTCTGTCACTGGGTTTAAGATGTTTACAGCTTTTTGACACTAATTATCATCATCATCAGTTGTGACGTCCACTGCTGGAGATTCCTTGAGTACATTATTTCGTCATCAGATCCATCATCATCCTAGATTGACAGTCAAAAAGTCTTTGAGCTGAAGACATCTTTAACTCAGTAAACAGTTCTCACCCTGTCACTGGGTTTAAGATGATTACAGCTTTTTGACACTAATCATCATCATCAACAGGCCAGGCCACTGCTGGACTTTCCCAGATTACATTAATTCATCACCGTCACAGTCAGAAAGTCTTTTAGCTGAAGACATATTTAACTCAGTAAACAGTTCTCACCCTGTCACTGGGTTTAAGAAGTTTACAGCTTTTTGACACTAATCATCATTATCATCAGTCGTGACGTTCACTGTTGGAATTCTCCAGAGTAGATTATTTCGTCATCAGGTCATCGTCATCATTATCCTAGATTGACAGTCTTTAGCTAAATTCGTCTTTAACTCAGTAAACAGTTTCGTCATTCTGTCACTGGGTTTAAGATGTTTACAGCTTTTTGACACTAATTATCATCATTATCAGTTGTGACGTCCACTGCTGGAGATTCCCCGAGTACATTATTTCGTCATCAGATCCATCATCATCCTAGATTGACAGTCAGAAAGTCTTTGAGCTGAAGTCGTCTTTAACTGAGTAAACAGTTTCATCATTCTGTCACTGGGTTTAAGATGATTACAGCTTTTTGACACTAATCATCATTATCAACAGGCCACTGCTGGACATTCCGAGAGTACATTATTTCGTCATCAGATCCATCATCGTTCTAGATGAATAGTCATGAAGTCTTTTAGCTGAAGACATCTTTCACCTAGTAAACAGTTCTCACCCTGTCACTGGGTTTAAGATGTTTATAGCTTTTTGACACTAATCATCACCATCATCATCAACATCAGATGGGACAACCACCGCTGGACTACCCCAGCTTCTACAGATCAAGATTTTGGGCCTACTGCATTCAACATATACCCGCAACCCGCAACGAGGTCATAGCTATAGTACGAGGATATTTAACAAATGTACGAGGAACAACAAGTCATCATCAAATTCTGTCTGTAAGTTGAAGTCGTCACAAATTCAGTTTGACAGTTGAATGTATTTTGTCACTGGATTTGTGATTACTACAGCTTTGAGATACCATCATCATCACCATCATCAAGGAGGAAATCGATTTAGACTATGCAAATCTTCTTAGTAGGTAAGTTGTCTTTAATATACCTATATATATATGTGTTGTTTTATATATGTCTTTGTCTTAGTTGGACTTAAGTCGTACAATATTATTTTATTTTTGTGGTATTTTTAGCGTATTTAAGTTTATTTAACTGTATAGTATTATTCTTATTGTTATATTTTATTATTTAGAACAATAATGTTGGCTGACTGTTTACCTAAGACACAGGAATTACTATTCTTAGTTTAGGACATAATTTAGCCTCATTATTCTTTTGTATAGTTTTACCTATTAGTAACTATGCTTATTTACACACACAAATCACGCCTTTATCCCTCGCGGGGTAGGCAGAGCGTTAACGATCGTAAAATTACGGTCATTATCGCCACGTTTGACAAAGTATTGAGGGCCCTTTCAGATGATTCGTGTATCACTGTAGTGACAGGTTGTCAGCCTCTCGCCTGAATTTGTAACACACATGATACCCTCGATTCCCTTAGTTGCCTCTTACAACACCCGCGGGAAGAACTGGGGTGATGCTATTCTAAGCCGGCATCACACGGCTATTTATTAGTAGGATGCTTATTTATTAGTAGAATATTATATAATAGTAATAATAGTAATACCTTTTTCTTAATTAAAAATCGTCGTTGTACACAAAAAATAGTTTATTTTTTATTTATTTATTTATTAAACTTTATGCACTAAATGTGTACATGGGCGGACTTAATGCCAATGGCATTATCTACCAGTCTACCTTAGGGCATGTGGAAATGTACGGCAGGTGCAAAAAAAAAACAAAAACACTTAAATACTAATATTCATGAAATAACATATATAAATCCTATACATACACTTAAATAATACATAAATATTACTTATACTGAATATAATATATAGACATAATATAATATATAGATTAGAATATATATATATATTTACCTCACATACGGCACTATGAAAATGTTAGTTAAGTAATAGTTCTTTAAGTTGTAGTCTTCTCTAACTCAGTGAACAGTTTCTCGTCACTGGGTTTGAGAGACCTACAGCTTTTAGACACCATTATCGAAAATATTATAACTGCAGTGTTCACAGCATCAGAATTTATCGGGTCCTTGGACGACTCGGTGTCCCACAGGAAAAGAAGAAGACTATGTCTTTCTAGTTGCAGTTTTCTCTAACTCAGTAGACAGTTGTCATCCTGTCACTGGGTTTGAGATCACTACAGTTTAAAGACACCATCATCAAGTCGTCATCATCATCATCATCATCATCATCATCGAGAAGGAGCCTGTTCGTATTTAAGTTGCAGTTTTCTCTAATTCAGTAGACAGTTCTGTCATCCTGTCACTGGGCTTGAGAATTCTACAGCTTTTTTACATCATCATCAATGTCATCATCATCAAGCCCGTTCCTATTTAAGTTGCAGTTTTCTCTAATTCAGTAGACAGTTCTGTCATCCTGTCACTGGGCTTGAGAATTCTACAGCTTTTTTACATCATCATCAATGTCATCATCATCATCATCATCATCATCATCGACAAGGAGCCTGTTCGTATTTAAGTTGCAGTTTTCTCTTACTCAGTTACAGTTCTGTCATCCTGTCACTGGGCTTGAGAATTCTCCAGCTTTTTTACATCATCATTATCATCGAGAAGGAGCCTGTTCGTATTTAAGTTGAAGTTTTCTCTACTTCAGTAGACAGTTCTGTCATCCTGTCACTGGGCTTGAGAATTCTACAGCTTTTTTACATCATCATCAATGTCATCATCATCATCATCATCATCATCGACAAGGAGCCTGGTCGTATTTAAGTTGCAGTTTTCTCTACTTCAGTAGACAGTTCTGTCATCCTGTCACTGGGCTTGAGAATTCTACAGCTTTTTTACATCATCATCAATGTCATCATCATCATCATTATCATCGAGAAGGAGCTTGTTCGTATTTAAGTTGCAGTTTTCTCTTACTCAGTTACAGTTCTGTCATCCTGTCACTGGGCTTGAGAATTCTACAGCTTTTTTACATCATCATCGAGGAGGAACCTGTTCGTATTTAAGTTGCAGTTTTCTCTACTTAAGTAGACAGTTCTGTCATTCCGTCACTGGGCTTGAGAAATCTAGAGCTTTTTTACATATCATCAATGTCATCATCATCAAAGTACCCTAAATACCTCTAGATAATGCGAACGACATTCTGACACTGGCAAAATACGTCTCGACTTATGAGATGTGACGCCATAAAAATAAACATATTGTATTTTTTCAGATTCTACAATTGATAATTCGTCGGGACCTTAAGACTTTAATTTCTATGAGTTGGAGTTGTCATTTACTCAGTTGGTAGTGAACAACTTCTATCACTGGGCAGATGATTACTTCATCTTTTGGATACAATCATCAGGCATCATCATCATCGTGAAGATTCGCCACATCACTAGTAGCCAAAGTTGTCACTTTCTCAGTTGACAGTTTTGTAATTCTGTCACTGGGCTAGTGATTACTATTGCTCTGTGATTAGATCAGCAGAACAAGAAGATTCATATTTGTCAAGAAATCATCACAAAATTTCAGTTGTTACTAGAAGCTAGAAATGTCACTAGAAAAAAGGGATGTCACAAGAATAGCTGATGCTGTCATCATCATCATCATGAAGATTCGCCACATCACTAGTAGCCAAAGTTGTCACTTTCTCAGTTGACAGTTTTGTAATCTGTCACTGGGCTAGTGATTACTATAGCTCTGTGATAAGATCATCATTTACTACCCTCAATTTACAGATATCTGTCACTAATCTGCAGATGTCACTGCAAAAAAAAAAACTTTAGTATAGCTGAAGATGTCAGAGTGTCACCATCATGAAAAGAAGATACGTCACATCACTAGTAGCCAAAGTTGTCACTTCCTCAATTGACAGTTTTATCACTCTGTCACTGGGCTAGTGATTACTATTGCTCTGTGATAGGATTATTAAAATTTCAAGATCATCAAGATCTCTATCAGTCAAGAAGAATCATCACTAGCAGCCAAAGTTGTCACAAAGTTTCAGTTGTCACTAGAAGCTAGGAATGTCACTTTATAAAGATTATCACTCGACTAGCTGAAGATGTCAGAGTGTCACAATCATCAAAAGAGATACGTCATATCACTAGTAGCCACAGTTGTCACTTCCTCAGTTGTCAGTTTTGTGATTCTGTCACTGGGCTAGTGATTACTATAGCTCTGTGATAGAATCATCATTTACTACCCTCAATTTACAGATATCTGTCAATAATCTGAAGATGTCACTGCAAGAAAATAAATGTCACTAGAATAGCTGAGGCTGTCAGAGTGTTACCATCATCAAAAGAAGATTTACCACATCACTAGTAGCCAAAGTTGTCACTTCCTCAGTTGACAGTTTACTAATTCTGTCACTGGGCTAGTGATTACTATTGCTCTGTGATTAGATCATCAGAACAAATTTATGATAGTCAAGAAATCAGTAACCAAAGCAGCCAAAGTTGTCACAAAACTGCAGTTGTCACTAGAATAGCTGAAGCTGTCATCAAAAGAAGATTCGTCACATCACTAGTAGCCAAAGTTGTCACTTTCTCAGTTGACAGTTTTGTAATTCTGTCACTGGGCTAGTGATTACTATAGCTCTGTGATAAGATCATCAACACACCAAGATTTATACCGGTCAACAGTAAAGAAGTCATCACGTCATATTTTTACACCTTATATTTTATTTTATTCTTCTGATTTTGTACATGGCGGGGATGGAACTCGGATCTCACGGTTGTAAGACCCGGTGTTTTAATCACTTGGCTAACGACGAAAGAAACAATAGTTGACATTGATAAATATATACCTACTTCACTACATAGTATAAAGCAAAGTCGCTTTTCGCGTCTGTCTGTATGTATGTTTTCTTAAATCTTTAAAACTACACAACGGATTTTGATGCAGGTTTTTTTTAATAGATAAGAGTGATTCAAGAGGAAAGTTTTATGTATAATACTTGCCGGGAAAACATTTGATTCCAACGGGAAAATTGTTGTAGTTAGAGTTGCAGCGGGCGCAGCCGTTGGGCGGGCCGCTAGAAAGCATTAAATATGTATCCCTTAGATTAAAAATTGATCTCGCTTGCTCTATCCGCATGTCGCGTTAACCCAATAATGTCACGCAATCTGTCGGCAAATGAGAAGACTACTACACACCGACCAAATTTTTCAATGCACAACCTGTGCCTAGTATTTAAGTTACTAATATTGTATTGTTTTATGTACTTTGAAATAAAGATTGTCTAATCTTTATCTAATCTTATAATTCTATACTATTCTATTCTTACTTTGTTGACGAGGCAGTCGTTGAAGTCTTTTTTCATGTCTGAGACGGAGACGCGGTCCTGCGGGCGCTTGGGGCCGCTCATAGATGTCACCACCGTCGACAAATCCAACTCTACCACCTGCAAACATTTTTAAATACAAAAATATTACAACTGGCTTTTGCCGTGATATATGCGATGCACAATTTAGACAAATAACTTTATCAAGGGAAGAACCCCGTTTTTTTAAAAACAGTTGTTTTTTATAGAAAAGGGCTTGCGCCAATAATTTGTCGTGTGATGCCGGCTAGACCTTGCATAACGACCGTAATTTTACTGTCGTTAACGCTCTGCCTACCCCGCCAGGGATATAGGTGTGATTTGTGTGTGTGTGTTGCGTCAAATGGAGCAAAATGTACGCTGGCTACATTGAAGATCGAAGATAGAAGAAAGAAGAAGAAGATAGACCCTAGCCTAGACTATACCTCAGAGAAGACGGGGTCCTGTTTAGGGTCATTGTAGTTGCGGAACTGCTTGGTGGCTTGCAGGTACTTCTTGATCACGTCAATCTTCTCTTGGGGACGGTCTGGAATACAGGAAAACGGACCATGTGAGAAAACCTTCCTTATCTATTCCTGTTAAGTTTCTAAAATGAAAAAAAAAGCGCAACATTCACTTTTTCCTCCAACATAAAAAAAGTCGCAACTCAGTTCTTTCTTCTGCTGATCTTTCGTCGACGGGGATGTGGGCGACCGTGGCGCCGAATTCCGGGCACATGGCCAGTCCGATCCATTCTTACTAGAACAATTCAGTTGTTTGAACAACCAATCAATTATTTCCGGGTGAGCCCTCGCTCCCCACCAAGCCATCCAGCGTAGTTTTGATGGCCCCGGGGCGAAAAGCATAAGAGTCCAACACGAACAAAACAAAATCCGGACACATTTCAATTCATTTATTCAGTCAACTTAATTGCTAACAGTTACAACGATGTTGGCGACTGTGGCTTAGTCGGCGATGGGTAGCGCTTGCTGCTTAAATTTAAAAAATAATAGGCTAGATTTGACTGTTCATCAGCGCTCAGAGTTTACTAAATGTATTAATAATAAGATAGATTTGACGGTTCTTCAGTGCGTGCCATTTTAGTATCAATATGTCGTTACTATCTAATGTAGCACGTCGATCCAACGCATCAAATCATACTTTGCTTGCGTTTGCACTCCTAATCATACTTTGCTAAATGTAATATAAATAAGCTAAATTTGATTGTTTGTTGCGCATGACATTTTAGTATCAGTATAGCTTGGCCAGAAAGAGTAGAAACTAAATAAAATGAAACTAAAAATTATGTATGAATAATTGTTGCCATAGTTAAGCGTTATCTGTCAGATTTGACAGATCGCGAAGAAAGTGGCGCTCTCATTTTTTATCTACTCTTTATGGTCAACCTATATGTCGTGTATGTTTTTCTTTACTAACGAATGTGTAGCACGTCGATCCAACGCACCGAAGAAACTAGTAACCTTTGCAGTGTTTATGTACTCGCCGTTAACACAACGCTACCGCGTTTCAGTAACTAACAGCGCCATCTCTCGTCGTCGCAACTTACTTGTCTGCACCAAGTACTCCAGCGACCTCTCATCTACTGGAAAATGGGCGACCGTGGCGCCGAATTCTGAACACATATTGGCGATTGACTTTGCTAAATGTAATATGAATAAGCTAGATTTGATGCTTTATAAGCGCATGCCATTTTAGTTTCAGTATGTCATAACATAACTAACGGTATAGCACGTCGATCCAACGCACCAAAGAAACTAGTAACCCTTGCAGTGTTTATGTACTTGCCGTGAGCACAACGATATCGCGTTTCAGTAACTAACAGCGCCATCTCTCGTCGTAGCAACTTACTTGTCTGCACCAAGTACTCCAGCGACCTCTCATCCACCGGGAAATGGGCGACCGTGGCGCCGAATTCCGGACACATGTTGGCGACTGTGGCTCTGTCGGCGATTGACAGAGCTTGCACTCCCGGACCGAAGAACTCCACGAATTTACCCACCACGCCCAGCGAGCGCAGGTGCTGAGAAGACAAAAGTTATTTTAGTTACAATATTGAAGGGCAGACATGTAAAACAGAAGTTATTTGTAATAGGTTGAAAGTTCCGTAGAATTACATATATAAGTTTGGCCAGAAAGAGTACAAATTAAATAAAATGAAACTAAAATTTTTAAATGAAAAATTGTTGCCATAGTTAAGCGTTATCTGTCAGATTTGACAGATTGCGAAGAAAGTGGCGCCCTCATTTTTTATCTACTCTTTATGGTCAAGCTATACATATAAGTTATATTCAAATTGGTGTTCTTTAGTGAGATGTAATGCGCGCGCAGACCCTAGCGACGCAAATGTAATTTTTTCTCTGTGGGTATTACATACATACATACATACATGTATCACGCCTTTATCCCTTGCGAGGTAGGCAGAGCGTTAACGGCCGTGAGAATACGGTCGCTATCGCCACGTCTGACATTTTAGAGGATTTTTTTCCAAGGTAGTTTCAGAAAACATGTGTATCACTATAGTGACAGGTTGTCAGCCTGTCGCCTAAAAATTGCAATACACCAATACTCTCGACTACTCTCTCTAGTCGCCTCTTACGCCACCCGCGGGAAGGATGTGGGGTGATGCTATTCTAAGCCAGCATCACACGGCAAATGTGGGTATTAATGGGCATGATGACTGGCAGGTCAAATGAGCTACTTTTTAAAACAATATTTTGTATGAAAATACGAAGAGATGACGTCATGTCTCTCTAGTTTCGATGACGTCAAAACACTTACTTTTAAATTATTTTTCTGTTTATTAATTTCAAACTTTGAATACTTCGACAAACTATAAATAGACTATGTAGTATTTTTAGACTAAAGTTTTAAGCGTAGAACTTTTGTATTTTTTTCATGACCCAGTCATCTAAAGAATTTTCACTTTTTAATTACCTTGGTAATAGTAAGAACCAAGTCGGTAGATGTGGCCAAGGGGCTCAATTCTCCATGCAGCTTGTATCCTACAACTTTGGGCAGCAGCATGCTGATTGGCTGGGACAGCATCACGGCTTCTGCTTCGATACCTGAGTAAAAAAATAAAAATAAAGCCCAGGTTTTGTTCCGGTTTTAGAAGTATGAACTGAAAAAAAAAACAGTGTTGCCAGCTTAGTGGATTTACCACTAAATCGGGTGGTTTTGACTTGTCTTTTATTTAGTGGGCGAATTATGCTTTTAGTGGTTAATGTATTTGTTTAGTGGAATTTATTGATACCAGAGTCGTACCAATCGAGAGACTCATGATGATGGTTCGGACGAAAATGACTCATCGGAAGATGACTTTAGCAATATACTTAATTTCATAATTATTGTTACATCCTGTGTAACTTTTAATGTTATTTCTCCAATAAATATATATTTATAATATTGTGACGAGAAGCGAACACAATATTTTTTTTTAATGACTGATATAAGTTGATGAACAAAAATTAGGTAAAAATGAATTCTGGAAAATTTTGTGATATTTTAACTGATGCAATTTTTGTTACTGGATTTCTGGTGGTTTTAGAGAACACTTTTAGTGGGCAGCTTAATACTTCGTTGGCAACACTGCAAAAAATGTACATTGACCGCGTGGTGACAAAGAAACCGGACTAAAAAAGAGAAATACTTATTGAAAAACAGTTCATTAAACCTAAAAAAATACATGAAAAATCCAACGCGAATTCACGCGCTACTATTTTTCAAAATAATATCGTACAAAACAAACGGAATACTTAACTCAATTTAGCAAAGTCTTAAATTTTGCCTGCAAATATATTAGATTACGATCCATTTCACGTAAGTTTTTATAGATAGTTGGATCTTTTCTCCCTCAGGGAGAAGGGAGAAATTTTTGTTTGGATTTTTAAATCTATACAAACCACCAAACATTTTCTATGTAGGTGTAGTATAAAAATAAATAAAAACCGTTTTTTCGTAGATGTGTTGCTTGCCTCCACTGCCCGACCCCGCAATAGAGGCGTGATTACTTACCTTATTGATCATGGTGGTGTGTGCTTACGACTGAGCTGTCTACCCCGCAATAGAGGCGTGATTGCTTACCTCCAACGCCCCACCCGACCAGTCCTAGGCCGTTGATCATGGTGGTGTGTGAGTCTGTGCCTACGACTGAGCTGCCTACCCCGCAATAGAGGCGTGATTGCCTACCTCCGACGCCCCACCCGACCACTCCTAGGCCGTTGATCATGGTGGTGTGTGAGTCTGTGCCTACGACTGAGCTGCCTACCCCGCAATAGAGGCGTGATTGCTTACCTCCGACGCCCCACCCGACCACTCCTAGGCCGTTGATCATGGTGGTGTGTGAGTCTGTGCCTACGACTGAGCTGCCTACCCCGCAATAGAGGCGTGCTTGCTTACCTCCGACGCCCCACCCGACCACTCCTAGGCCGTTGATCATGGTGGTGTGTGAGTCTGTGCCTACGACTGAGCTGCCTACCCCGCAATAGAGGCGTGATTGCTTACCTCCGACGCCCCACCCGACCACTCCTAGGCCATTGATCATGGTGGTGTGTGAGTCTGTGCCTACGACTGAATCCGGGAACAGCAGCTCTGTAGTGAATACCACGCGAGCGAGGTACTCTAGGTTCACCTGAGAAATGCAAGTATAAGAAGAATAAGAAATGAAAATCTTCTTCTTTCGTATCGATGACTCAAATATACTTTGCCCAAATGTTTGCCATAGCTACGGCACTGTCAGTGGCTTCATATAATAGGCCGGTAAAAATATGCAAAGATCGATTATAAATTCGCAAAGGACGATGTAGTTCTGCATTTTTGGTATGTTATATGGGCCTGATAGGACAACTTATATTCAAATTTGCAACATAAAAATCCTTGTGCACACTGAGAAAACCTAGGTTGACTTCGAAATTTACGATCATTTTTCGGTTTTTGCTTTCCACAACCAAAACCATATATTTTTTCAGAACGATGTCTTCTACACTTATAAACTGTATTAATTTGATGATCTCTCCGACCGATTTCGGCCATGGCGACCACTTTGACTCCTAATCAGATCGGCGCTGATGCGCCCGGAGATGGCTATTGTAGCCAATTTTGGCAGTAAACTCCCGTGCACAGAGTGGACACGTGAGTTTGCCATTTACATAATTATAGTTAATGGCGACGGGTGGACGGGCCTTCAGCTCATCGCGCTTAGCGTCGAGGTCTGCTTTACGCTGTTCCTCAAACTCGCGGACTTGCCTCTTAACCATCCCGCGCCATTCGGGACGCTGTGCTGCCAGACCCTCCCATTGAGTGGGCTCAATGTTGCATCTTTTCATGTGTCGTTTCTGAACATCTTTATATCTGAGGAGTTGTCCGCCATGCTTTCGCTTGCCCTCCTCTAGCTCAGAATAAAAGATGCGCTTCGCCACTCTCTCCTCCGACATCCGGGATACATGACCGCACCACCGTAGCTGACGGCGCATTAGATAGGCCTCAATGCCACCAACATTGGCTCGTCTCAGAACTTCGGTATTGCGCACTCGGTCGGACCATCTGATCTTCATGATGGTGCGAAGGCATTTTAGGTGGAAGCGATCCAGAGTGCGTATGTGGTGACGATACACACACCAAGTCTCGGAGGAGTATAGAAGGTTTGGCAGCACAATCGCCATATATACAGAGATTTTTGTGGCTAGCTTTAGGTCGTGCGAGCAGAAAACCTTGGAACACAACTTCCCAAATGCTGCAGCTGCAGCACTGATTCTGCTGTTGATCTCAGCATCAAGGTTACACTTAGATGTTATAGTGTTCCCCAGATAACGAAACTTATCAACCTGTTTCAGCATATCCTCACCAAGCATAATCGCCAGTGTCTCGCGACCATGCGAGTCTAAGGACATCACTTCCGTCTTTTTGACACTGATCTTCAGGCCGAATTTACAGCATGCTTGGTGAAAAACGGACATTAGCTGTTGCAGGCCGTCTGGGGATTCTGCAAGAAAGCACAAGTCATCAGCATACATGATCTCAGTAATCAATGCATACGAGACTTTAGTGCGCGCCTTAAGTCTAGCCAGGTTAAAAAGACTGCCATCTGTGCGGAAACGGATGCGGACTCCTTGGGAAACAGTATTTAGGACTTCTTTGACTACAACTGCAAAGTACAAGGCGAACAGTGTGGGCGCTAGAACACACCCTTGTTTCACCCCACAGGTGACGGGGAAGAAATCAGACTGTTCACCGTCTACAGAGACGCAGCACTGCATGTCGTCATGCAGGAGTCTTAGGAGTCGCACATACTTTTCTGTGCACCCTAACTTTCCTAGCACCATCCAGAGAGCTTCGCGAGGCACACTGTCGAATGCTTTCTCTAAATCAACAAAGCAGAGGTACAACTGGCGACCTTGTTCTCTACTTTTTTCTTGTAGTTGACGCACCGAGAAAATAGCTTCACATGTACCTCGGTCAGATCGGAAGCCGAACTGGGTTTCGGGCAGAATTTTTTCCGACAAATCTTTGAGGCGGTTCAGTAAAACTCTGGCAAAGACTTTTCCAGGGACTGACAGCAATGAAATACCGCGATAAGAGTTACAGTCAGAACGGTCACCCTTGTTCTTGTAGAGGGCACAAATGCGAGACACTTTGAAGTCCTCAGGGACCCTCTCCTCCTCCCACATTCGAACGAAAAGTTTCCATACCGACGTGTGCAACTCCGTACCACCATATTTAAGTAGTTCACCCGGTATAAGGTCAATGCCAACCGCCCGGTTATTATGCTGCTGTCTGATGGCAGTAACAACCTCGTCGCATGACAGGGGCTCGTCCAGCTCCGTGGCTAACGGGAGTTGAGGCATTAAACTGATATGATGCAGATCAGCTGATCGATCTACGTTGAGCAAGTTGTGAAAATGCTCAGCCCAACGTTTAAGTACATCCTCCTTGCTGGTCAGGAGGTGCATACCGTCTAAAGACCTTAAAGGTACTTTTGCACGGTAGGAAGCACCAATCAGCTTACGCACTTCACAGTAAAACTCACCAAGCTGGTTTGTATCGGCGAGCCACTGCATTTGACAAGCCTTGTCCTGCCACCACTTGTCTTTTATTTGTCGAGACAGCCTGCGTAACTCTTGGTCACTTTCTTTGACCACCGCAACACTTCCACCTCTTCGATTATGCTGTCGCAGGAGCTGTCGATGTTTGTCGAATGCTGCTTTAAGAGCCTCGCTATTGTCATCGAACCAGTCTTCACTACGTCGTCGGTCTTTCGTACCCAAAGTAGCAGAAGCGGCTTCTATGAGATGACATGACAAAGCTCCCCAAGCAGCACTGACATCACCGGTCTCAGTTATTGGCGACGGCTTTTCAGATAAGGCTTCAGCATATTTCACCCTAACCTCGCGATCTTTCAGCCTATCCACGTTTAAAAACGCAGGCTTCTTCACTGTAGATCTGCGAGGTCGACGGAGGCGGAGTCGTAGCTTAGTGACAATTAGTCGATGGTCAGTCCAACAGTGAGCACCACGCACTATTAATTTATCTACAATTTGAAGCCAATTTCAGCCCCATTGAGTGTATAGAAGCTACGCTATGATATTTCAAAGATGGTAAATTTCTTCAAAAATTATTGTATTAAGTTTAATATATTTTTCAAAGTATTTGTATATACTTATTAACAAAAGGGATAAATTAGAGGCTATTTGTATATTCGATAATAGCTTGACGGTAAAAGATTTAAAAAAATATTTATTTCGCTAGCATTGAAACTCAAAACAAACTGAGAATAACAGTTAGTTCAATCTTGAAATAAACCAAAAAGGTGGAAGTATTGCAGAAGCTGGCGAAAAGTGTCTGGTGGCGCTTTACGGAGGCGTTGCGGGTACTGAGTCGCTGCACGACCTAAGATTTAAGTTATTCGTAAAGACAGCGGCAAATGCAAAAGCCAATTTGGCTCGTTTGCCCCATATTTCCGAGGCTGGTTCCTTCCATGCGTATCGCACCTATCACCAAGTGCAAAAGTGGCTAGGGGAAGAAAAGGATCCCACCGAGTGGGGCTGGGAGATGGGAGAACCCCCGTCAGAACGAACAAAGCGCCAGCTCCTGCACAGCTTTTAAAAATGATAGCCTGCAAGTGCAAGAAAGGATGTAGAGGGGCATGCAGCTGTTTAAAAGCTGGACTAAAATTTTCAGCTCTATGTTTGCATTGCGAAGGAAAGTCGTGCAATAACGTTTCAATAACGTTTATAGATATAAACGTTGATGATGAGAGCGATGATGCAGATGAAAGTAGGACCAAACATGAAGAGTTTTTTTGTCATTTTTCGACCCATGTTCCTTTGGGAAAGTTTTTCAGTTTCATGGGCTGATTCACGTCTTAAAATATTTGCAGCTAATATTTTTACACCCTATATTTGATGCGTTACCGAAAGATATAATAGCGGATACAAAACAAATATCGATAATTACGTCTGATTCAGCTAGTCGGAAGACGTGGGTTCAAATCCCATTGGAGGCGTGAAATTTTTCTGCTTGTTTCGCTTCTATTTACTTTGTAACAAAAAGTTATCTTTTTCTTGTGATTAAACAACTTACTAAAGCCGCACGTTTACATCATTATCTGCCTGCCCTTATCCCAATTCATTTTGGGTCGGCGCAACATGGTTTCTTCTTTCATTCATCTCTATCAGCAGTCAAATCCTCATTTATGCCCTTTTTGTTCATGTCGTATTTTACACAATAAAGACGCACGTTTACATACAATTTAATTTTTTATAAAGAATTTTTTCTCACCTGATGTACAATACCGGACCCCGGAGGCACGATCAACATGTTGTCGAAAGCCTGAGCGCCCCACTGCGAAAAAAAAACAAAACAACGTCATATTTACACACGCTTTTATTAGGTCGACCAGCCTGGCTAACGTGTGTGCCACGACATATTTTGTCGTTTCATATGCGCACAATGTCACTACGGAAGAATGCATAACTTATTCGCAGTGAAGTTAGCCGCAGAAGACATGTTGCGGTGAGAAGTGGCACGCATGTTAGCTATGCTGGGTCCCAAGTCTGCTATTTTTTGTCATTGTAACGCCATCGAAACTCAACTGTCATTCAATTGCCATTGTGATTTTTCTATACTTCAAACTGTTAGCAGACTACGAAATGACCGAAATCATCCAACTGATATCCAATCGACATCCAACTGAAACGATATTCATTTAGCAGACTTAGGGCCCTGTATGTATGTAACTACGTAGTCGGTCCCAAAGTTCTGTCATATATGAAAATACTGATAAAATAAAAAGTACCAATCCGTTTTTAAAAATTTATATATCAATTAAAAATACAATTATCGAAGAATCAAAATAACATAAAACTATTCGAAATGACCTCCCTTGCTTTTAATAACGGCTTTCAACCGCGGCGGCCAGTCGTCTATCGCAGCACGCACCATATCCATGTCGATTTCAGCGACTGCTTTAACTATGGCTGACTTCAGGCTCTCCAAATTTTTATGGGGCTTAGCACAGACCATGCTCTCTAAGACCTGCCAAATTTTATAGTCCAGAGGATTAAGGTCCGGACTGGAGGAAGGCCAATCTTCGTGTCTTATAAACTCAATGTTTTGACGTTCAAACCAGGCTTGAGTGGTCTTGGCTTTGTGAGCGGGCGCAGAATCCTGCTGGAACACAAAGTGATGTCCTAAAAATAGTGTGTTGGGCAGGTCTTTGACGTACCGATCCAAAACCGTCTCTTGGTACACTTTTGCACTGGTTTTGACCCCCTTTTCGCAAAAATGAACCTCAGTTGGCCCATAGTAGGAGACTCCTAACCAGACCATGACTGAAGAGGGATGATGCCCATGTTGCACCCGCGGAACTTTGTTTCCTGCTTCTTCAGAGCTGGTAGCGTACACTCTATCGTTTTGTTTATTATACTTTTTTTCTATATCAAAAATTTTTTCGTCTGTAAAAAGTATATCGCGGTGCCGGTTTTTCGCGTACCGTTTTAACAACACCCGGGATCTTTTGAGTCTAATTCCTTTTGAACGGGCATTAAGTAAGTGCCCACTCTTTTTTTTGTATGCTCGCAGCTTAAGATCTTCGTTTAAAACCTTTTTGACTGTTTTTCTACTAACCTTCATCTGCAAAGCCATAAGTTTTTGTTTTCGGACAGGATTTCTTCGTATGCGCGCCTTGATCGCTTTGATCACTGCTGGTGTTCTTGCGGAGCGAGGCCGGCCAGCTCTTTTCTTGTCCTCAGCACTAGAGACTTCAGTGTACCTACTTATAGTACGATACACAAACCTAAGCGTTATTTTCAATTTTTTGAGCAACTTGAAAATGGTACTCGGCGAGTGCCCACAGCGATGCAACGCCAAAACTGCTATTCGGTTTTCTTTCAAAGTCCACTCCATTGTGAAAAATCGCGCCAAATGATCATTTATTGTTTTAAAAATAATTGTCAAACATTCAAAAACGGAATGCAATAAAACTTTTCCAAATTCGTGTTCTAAATTCAAAAATAATGTGCCAGTGACAGAACTTTGGGACCGACTACGTATGTAATGAAATCTAAGAAAACTAATTTAATCATCTTCAAGATCGTACTGTCACGAAATTTGGCAGTTGTTCGTGATTTTGATGACAACACAATAATATGGTACTGTCGAGCTGATCTGATGATGCAGCCGAAAGATAAGCCCATTTTTTTTCATATTTCGACTTATGTTCCTTTGGGAAAGTTGTTCAGTTTCATGGACTGATTCAGCCCTTAAAATATTTGCAGCAGTTTTTTTTAACCCTTATAGGATTAAAAAATCAAAATAATTTAATGTACCTTCAGAAACTGGAATCGTTCCTTGTTCCTCTTAAATTCCAATTCTTGATTCTTGTTCAAAGCATCTGGCCTGAAAATAAAGTTAACGTGTTCTTTTTGTAGTAGCATCACCCCATGTTTTATACAGAGTGTAAGGGACGGTAAAACGAAAACTTTGCAGGCGTGCTCTATCCATTAAAATGAGCAACTTTTTCTATGGGGCTATGTTGGTAAACGTGAAATTTTTTTGACCTTCCATACAAAATTTCCGATTAGCTAAGTGACTTTGTATGGGAACTAAAAAAAAGTTTTTCGTTTACCAACATAGACCCCATAGAAAAAGTTGATCAGTTTCATGGTCTGAGCACGCTTGCAAAGTTTTCGTTACACTGTCTCTTACACCCTGTATATAACATTTTACTGCGCTCGCCAACTCGATTACCAAATATGGTGTGTAGAGTCTGGTAAATACCCCTAAATGGGGAATGCCCATGTACCGGATAGTTCCGCTACTCAGTAAGAGATGGCGCTGTTACCAAATATGCAAATAAATAAATTTACGCTAAAAATCAAAGGGACATACAGATGTGTAGAAATATTATAAAATGGTCTTCTTTATTCTTATCTTGTGGGACACCAAGTGGACGAACGACCCGATAGACCCGGGGTACAATAAAATACTTTTATACTAAAAAATATAAACAAGTACCCACGATCTAGCAAAATCCACCTGGACCGAGTGGTCTATGACCAGATCAGCTGGACATATTGGGTTGATTTTGTCAGCGTTGCCGCCGAGGTCTCTGTCAGCCCCGCTAGAGATAGAGGCGTGATGTGTGTATATACTTACGATCTGGCAAAATCCACCTGGACCGAGTGATCTATGACCAGATCAGCTGGACATATTGGGTTGATTTTGTCAGCGTTGCCGCCGAGGTCTCTGTCAGCCCCGCTAGAGATAGAGGCGTGATGTGTGTATATACTTACGATCTGGCAAAATCCACCTGGACCGAGTGATCTATGACCAGATTAGCTGGACATATAGGGTTGATTTTGTCTCTGTCAGCCCCGCTAGAGATAGAGGCGTGATGTGTGTATATACTTACGATCTTGCAAAATCCACCTGGACCGAGTGGTCTATGACCAGATCAGCTGGACATATTGGGTTGATTTTGGCAGCGTTGCCGCCGAGGTCTCTGTCAGCCCCGCTAGAGATAGAGGCGTGATGTGTGTATATACTTACGATCTGGCAAAATCCACCTGGACCGAGTGATCTATGACCAGATTAGCTGGACATATTAGGGTTGATTTTGTCTCTGTCAGCCCCGCTAGAGATAGAGGCGTGATGTGTGTATATACTCACGATCTAGCGAAGTCCACCTGGACTGAGTGGTCTATGACCAGGTCAGCTGGACAGATGGGGTTGATCTTGTCCGCGTTTCCGCCGAGGTCTTTGACGGCGTCACGCATCACTGCAAAGTCTACTACAGCTGGGACTCCAGTCAGATCCTGGAAGCATTACAATACGTTTAGACGACTGACGACCGATGTGGCGCAGTGGTAGTGCGACTGCCTTTGACGCAGAAGGTTCCGGGTTCGATTCTCGGTGGGTCACTCACAAAGTTAATATTTATCACTTTGTGAATTTGTTCCCAGTCTGGTTAGGACATTGCGGGCTGAACCACCCGATTGTCCGTAAGTAAGATGGTTCCGTGTTTCGGATAGCACGTTAAGCCGTAGGTCCCGGTTGCTGTCTATGATCACTTAGACGGCGGTCGTTACACAACCATGTTAGAAGCCTGCTACTTGTATTAGGCGGTTGAACAATTCTGACACTAGGGTTCATCGGGTCGTTTGACGACTCGGTGTCCCACACGAAAAAGAAGAACGTTTAGAATACAAATTCATGATATAAAATCCCCCAGGGTAGGTAGCCGACCCCGACAGAGAACGGGACAAGGCAAGGAGAATGAAAAATGAAATCTGTTATATTACATACATACATACACATATCACGCCTTTATCCCTTGCGGGGTAGGCAGAGCGTTAACGGCCGTAAGAATACGGTCGCTATCGCCACGTCTGGCATTTTTGAGAATTGTTTTCCGAGGTTGTTTCAGAAAACATGTGCATCACTATAGTGACAGGTTGCCAGCCCGTCGCCTAAAAATTGTAATACACGAAACTCTCGAGTCCCTTAGTCGCCTCTTACGACACCCACGGGAAGGATGTGGGGTGATGCTATTCTAAGCCGGCATCACACGGCTGTTATATTTAAAATAAATAAAATAAATAAATATCGTGGACAATTCACACAGCGCCATCTAGCCCCAAACTAAGCAAAGCTTGTACTATGGGAACTAGATAGCTGATACTAATACATATATACTTTTTTTTTGTAAATATATACATATTATACATAGAAAACACCCAGACTCAACACAAATATTTGAAAATTGACTTAACAAATATTTGTGTCCGGTGGGGATCGAACCCACGACCCTCGGCGTAGAAGGCAGGCATACTATCCGCTACGCCATCGGGACAGTCTAGTTTAGTCTTTCTTATGTATGCACAGGAATGATAAAGTATTTTAACTAGTATACAGGGTGTTAAAAAATTTGGTGCAAGTGCATATTTTAAGGGGTGCACCAGCCAGTGTTGGGCAAATTGTAATTAACTACTAATTACAAAATTACAATTATTGTATGTAATTAAAATTACGAAAGACTGATTATAAATCTTGAAAGTAATTTAGATTAACAATTACTTTGATGTAATTGTAATTAAAATTACTAAATTACTCAATTACATATGAACAAGGGCCATATAAATAACAACTATCAGGATATTTCAACTATGTGTTTATTACTAAATAATGAGCCAAACAAAACAATATGATTCAAAATAGCGTAATTATATCACTAAGTTAAGGCCTTTGTCATAAAAACTACTATTTATTTCAAATTAGACCTCATAACGACTCTTTGCTCGAACATCTGATCAGAAAGTTTATGAGTTTATGAGAAAAGTTGTCCCCTATGAATATGTGGAAGGCTGTTTCATGCATTCCGTATTACTATAGCAAAGATCCATTCTATCATAGTACAAAATGTAATTGAGTAATTGAATTACATATTATAATTACATAATTGGAAAAATAATCGCGATTACTGGTAATTTCAATTACATGTAATTTGGATTGAATTAAATTGAATTAAAAGTAGTTAAATTATTAATCAAATTACAAAAGTAATTGATTGTGCCCAACACTGGCACCAGCCCATGAAACTGAACAACTTTCCCCAAGGAACATAGGTCGAAATATAAAAAAAAAATTTGGACCTCGCATACAAAACTACCGACCAACCAGGTCAATTTGTATGGGAGGTCCAAAAAAACTCCTATTTCGACCTATGTTTCTTGGGGAAAGTTGTTCAGTTTCATGGGCTGATTCATCCATTAAAATATTTGCAACTAATATTTGTACACCTTATATTTGAGATTTGTGCCGTGTGATGCCGGCTTAGAATAGCATCACCCCACATCCTTCCCGCGGGTGTCGTAAGAGGCGACTAAGGGACTCGAGAGTGTTGGTGTATTACAAATTTTAGGCGACAGGCTGACAACCTGTCACTAAGTGATACACATGTTTTCTGGAACAAGCTTAGGAAACAATTCTCAAAAATGTCAGACGTGGCGATAGCGACCGTATTCTTACGGCTGTTAACGCTCTGCCTACCCCGCAAGGGATAAAGGCGTGATATATGTATGTATGTATGTATGTAACATTCAATTTAAACATGAAATAATAAAAATAGATTAGACTTATTAAGATAAAACAATAATTAAATTCTTATGACGTAATTTAATTTAACACATATTAACTACATATTACTTTTCTTTCTACGTAACACTTACGTATGTATTACACACGTTGAATACGTAATTTATGTTAAATGAAGTTTTGGAAGTGTGGTTTTGTTAATTTGGACTAAGGAGCGTTATACATATAAGGTGTAAAAATATTAGCTTCAAATATTTTATGGGGTGAATCAGCCCGTGAAACTAAACAACTTTCCCCAAGAAACATAGGTCGAAATATAAGAATTTTTTTTGATCTCCCGTACAAATTGACTTGGTCGGTCGGTTATTTTGTATGTCGACAAATTGTTTAATTTCATGGGCTGATTTTCCCATAAAACATTTGCAGCTAACATTTTAAAGGGCTGGGTCTCCCAATTTAATATTACCAGCAATTTTTTATACCCCGTAATTCAATCCAAGATAATTAAAATAGTTTCAACGCTAAACGTAATCTTAGTCCCATACTCATTGTATCCAGTCTAAAGGGACAATTTTGGACAATAGGAACAATATGGGATAAAATGTAGAGCAAAAGGGACAATGTGGAGCAAAAGGGACAATTTAGAGCAAAAGGGATAATGTGGAGCAAAAGCGACAATTTAGAACAAAAGGGTAAATTTAGAGCAAAAGGGACAATTTAGAGCAAAACGTAAAATTTAGAAAAAAGTACTATTTAGAGCAAAAGAGACAATTTGGAGCAAAAGGGACAATGCGGAGCAAAAGGGGCTCTTGCGCATACATGCATGCATACATAAATCACGCCTATATCCCTTTCGAGTTAACGAAAGTGCAAAAGAGCCTTTCCAATACTCGTACCTGCAGGATAACTCTGGCGGGTTTGAAGGCAATCTCAACCCCTCCCTCGACGGCCTGGTTCATCTCCCACTCGAGAACGTTCTTGACATCTTTCTCCAACACCTGCAATTCATGATAATTAATCATATTATCATATATAACACTGAGTCGACAGAGAACAGAAAATAACTGAGAATTTTAAAATCACAAAGATAAATGTAGTGTAATGCCAACTTAGAATAGCATCACCCCATTTCTTTCCCGTGGGTGTCGTAAGAGGCGACTGAGGGACTCGAGGGTTTTAAGTGTATTGCAATTTTAGGAGACCGGCTGACAACCTGTCACTACAGTGATACACAAATCATCAATCACCCTCAATATTTGTCAGACGTGGCGATAGCGACTGTATTCTTACGTTCGGCCATTATCGCCCTGCCTACCCCGCAAGGGATAAAGGCTTATTACGAGTGTTATTATATTATTATTATAATACGTAATTAGTATGCCGTGTGATGCCGGCTTAGAATAGCATCACCCCACATCCTTCCCGTGGGTGTCGTAAGAGGCGACTGAGGGACTCGAGAGTATTGGTGTATTACAATTTTTAGGCGACAGGCTGACAACCTGTCACTATAGTGATACACATGTTTTCCGAAACAACCTTAGAAAACAATACTCAAAAATGTCAGACGTGGCGATAGCGACCGTATTCTTACGGCTGTTAACGCTCTGCCTACCCCGCAAGGGATAAAGGCGTGGTATATGTATGTATGTACGTATGTATGTAAGTACATAGTGGTTATGTAACGGCCACAGTCTAAGTAATCTAATCATAGATTGCAGCTCTGAACCATCTTTCTTATGGACAATAAGGTGCATACAACAATTGATCAAGTCGTCATACAGGGTGTAAGGGACACAGACGGTGTAACAAAAACTTTGCAGGCGTGATCAGACCATGAAACTGAACAAGTTTTTCTATGGAGGCTATGTTGGGAAACGAAAAAATTTTTTCAAGTTCCCATAAAAAGCTGATCGGGAATATTGTATGGAAGGTCTAAAAGAATTTTTCGTCCCAAGATAGCCCCCATATAAAAAGTTGTTCAGTTTCATGGTCTGAGCACGCCTGCAAAGTTTTCGTTACACCGTCTCTTACACCCTGTATACCTAATTTATTACGGCGGTCGTTACACAGCAATGTAAGAAGCCTGCTACTTGTAGAAGGCGTGAATAACTCTGACACTAGGGTTCATTGGGTCGTTGGACGACTTGGTGACCCACTCGAAAAGAGAGACATTTATTTAGCAGTGGCTTTTCCCGAGAATCGTACCAGGTACTTCCAGGCACTGAGATCAAACTCACACCACTCAGCCGCAGAAGTAATCTAGTTGGAGGTAGATATGTTACCTTATTATTAACCTAACCTAACCTAATAATGGTCTCACATAATACCAGCGCTGAAGATGGCTACTGCTGTCTGTCGCATAAATGCTGACTGAGGTCACAGATAATATAATACTACTAAAGTAGTACAGATACCTAACGTCATAGAGGGAGTTCGATTGCCCTAGGACGGCTATTGGCGAGCTATTTGATATGTCGACTCAGCGCGTGCGTTGCTAGCGACATCTAGCTTATTTATTGGATACTTCGTATTGACGACATTAGATTGAAAAATATTGTGAATGTGAATAATTCGCGTGTTTTCCGTCACAAAACATCTTAAATAATGTATTTATAATTTTCCAAGACTTTGTTTTTGTAAATTTGCTTTTATTCCAGTCTCTTAAGTTACATTCGCGACCCGTATCGCCATCTATTGATTTATGTTTGGTAGGGAATGAGACCCCATGGTGAGGTCAATTTTCAGTACATAACATGTTCCTAGTTTAATTAATTATTTTAAATTTTTACTTTGTTGTTGTGTTGTGTTAACCGAAATAAATTTATTTTCTTTCTTCTTTCTTACCTGGAAGTTGTCGCAGTTCCTCACGCATGACTCTAAAAGAACTCTGATGCTGTACGGCAGTCGGTCTGAAACAGATCAAGGTCAATCATTTGCGCCTCATTTTGGCAATTACCGGCACGTACCGGGTAGATTCAGTCCGTTCTTCCCAGAACAACTCCTAAGCCCAGTCTCGCCCCGATGACGACCGATGTGGCGCAGTGGTAGTGCGACTGCCTTTGACGCAGAAGGTCCCGGGTTCGATTCTCGGTGGGTCACTCACAAAGTTGATATCTATCACTTTGTGAATTTGTTCCCAGTCTGGTTAGGACATTGCGGGCTGAACCACCCGATTGTCCGTAAGTAAGATGGTTCCGTGTTTCGGATGGCACGTTAAGCCGTAGGTCGCGGTTGCTGTCTATGATCACTTAGACGGCGGTCGTTAGACAACCATGTCAGAAGCCTGCTACTTGTAGAAGGCGGTTGAAAAATTCTGACACTAGGGTTCATCGGGTCGTTGGACGACTCGGTGTCCCACACGAAAAGAAGAAGTCTCGCCCCAAGGGCGTGATTGGGCTGGTTGTTTGAACAACCAATCAATTATTTCCAGGTGAGCTCGTCAATCAATTATTTCCGGGTGAGCTCGTGCTCCCCACCAAGCCGACAGGCGTAGTTTTGATGTCCATCACAAAAAAAAACTAATTTAGCATCAGACCGGATGCCACCGTAAAAGTAGCCGTGTGGGGCCGGGCCTTAGAATAGCATTACCCCATTTCAGCCCGTGAGGACGTGAGTGTCGTAAAAGGAATGAATCCATGGAACGGGCAGCAGGTCAAAAATCGCTAAGACGAGTTACGAAGCGCGAGGACACTACCTACTTTTTCTAGAAGTGCTACGTCGCTTTTTTTAACCTCTATAACTTTAGTTCCCGATGTACTAAACTAATCAAATTCTCGGGACATGTTCGCCATAGTCATAATCATAACTATTAGTAAATATACAAAATTTCAATTTTGTAGCTCGGATACTTTCGATGTTATTGATATCTTAAATACGCCAAGCCGATTTCGTCACTGACATAGATTATGAAATTTGAGTTGGTGGACTTAGTGCATGTAGATTGAGAAGCTTGGCTCTATTTGAGATCTGATGTCTTTTTCGCTCGTGTTGGCTATACCTTGACATGAAAATGTTTTCGATGGGTAATGATTTCTCACCGTACTTAGGCCCGAGTTCTGTGACGTCGTAATATCTGTACGTTTTGCCGTTGATGTCCAGAGTTTTCACCAGGTTGCTGTATGGGTTGTTTTTACCTGAAACAAATCGGGCAGATGAGTTACTACGAGTTTTTCTAGGATTTTATATAAAGAATTTCAAATTCCATGTTGTGTGATGCCGGCTTAGAAGAGTATCACCCCATTACTTCCCGCGGGTGTTGTGTAAGAGGCAACTAAGGGACTCGAGTGTTTCATGTGTATTACAATTTTAGGCGACAGGCTGACAACCTGTCACTACAGTAATACACGAATCATCTGAAAAGGTCCTCAGTACGATAACGACCGTAATTTTGCGATCGTTAACGCTCTGCATACCCCGCAAGGGATAAAGATGTGATTTGTGTATGTATGCATGTAATTTTAAAATTCTGTTCGTTCGGCGCGTTCGCCACCGGTACCTAGGTTTGCGTTCACATGTCTGTATGTATGCTTAGATTTTTAAAACTACGCAAAGGATTTCGATGCAGTTTTTACGTAGATAGTGAATCAAGAGGACGGCTTGGTATTCTAATCACTTTACCCCATTTCTAGTCTGAAAAGGCTCGTGTGTGTGTGTTTGTCAGACGTGGCGAAAGCGACCGTACTTTCACGGGCCGTTAACGCTCTGCCTACCCCACAAGGGACAAAGGTATAGTAGAGTAGGTATGTACATACTGATAATCGGTTTGTTTACAGAATGAACAGATAACTTGAAAATGATAACTCTTCACCCAAACATTGATCTTTATTTTTTATTTACCAAGATAGTAAACTTTCACAAAGATAAACGAGTAGTTTTGGTATCAAAAAGTCCCAATGTCACTGCGACTGCTAGGAATCTGTGCTGTGTATGGCTGTGATTTTGTAAATAAACTCTACCAGGGCCCCAAGTCTGTTATTTTTTGTCATTGTATCCCTCGTTTTTAACACGCTTTTAGTAGGTCGACCTGTATGTATGTAACTATGTCATGAAATCTAAAAAATCTAATTTCACCATCTTCTTAGGGTCAATTCACACCGAGACGCGACGCGACGCGACGATACTCAAAGAGGCCAATGATTTCGCGCTACGCCGCGCGTCGTCGCATCGCAACGTCGCGAGGCGCATCTTAAAATCGTAGCAGGACGACGCCTCGCTGTACCGGCAATGCATCGCTGCGTCACGATACGTCGCGCTACGCCGCGAGGCACCACAATGTAATGTGTATCTTTTCGTGTAGTGAATAAAGTATATTCTGAGTCGCTCTATGAAAAATGTGCGCGCAGCGTCTGTCTCGGTGTGAACTGACCCTAAAGATCGTACCGTCATGAAAATTGGCAGTTGTATGTGATTTTGATGACAATACAATAATACGGTACTGTCGAGCTGATCTGATGATGGAGCCGGAAGATGAACTGGAACTTCACGACGGATGATCGTATCATAGCCGTGTTGGGACTTGTTAGAAAGGTCTTGCAATGAAGCATGATTTTGAAGAATGTTTTTTAAACTATTAATTTATTATTAGTTACCTACTTAACTTGACCTCGAAAGAGATGGAAAGATGAAATACATGCGCAAGACCGGAATTGGATGGAGACGGCCCAAAATAGGGAAGAATGGAAGAAAGGGAGGGAGGCCTTTGCCCTGCAGTGGGACGACAGTGGCTAATAATAAAATAAAACCTACTTAAAATCAATGTAAGCGGTTTCCTCAAAGAAAATTATCTACTTGTTACCTACCAAATAAGAATGAATGTTACGCCTATCGTTATCTCATCAGCTATTTAATCAGCCCATCTCAGTTGTTGTCACGTTACGTTAACGTTACGAACAACTAATCAACTTACGTTACGCCCCCAAATAGAACTGTTAGACCGAAAATCGACAAGCTATGATCAGCACTAATCTCGACATCTGAGTGGGTTCCAGCTCTGTGGGATCTCTCTCTTGGACGCTACAGCTAACCGCGCGCGGACGATTGTTTACATTATAAGCGTCGCAATATTATTTAATTAAAAAGTTATATTTTGAAGACACTGTGTTTCATTTAGTGTCTTTTAGTTCAATTTACGGTTTCGTCCAGTAGCAAAATATTCAATAGGTACGCAAAATGTCCAAATAACAAAATATCAAGTTCGCAAAGTATCTCGTTCGCATAGAGTCTATTTCTTTAAGGTTAGAAAAAGGTACAAATACTTATATTTTTACAAACTAAACTACTTAACTATATATATTTTTATTTTTACATTTATATATAAATAAATACGACTAACAAAAAAATCCTTAAATTAAACATCATAATCTTAATAATCTTTTCCGAATTAGACATTCTGAGAATGAACTATTTTTAGTCACTTAGGACATTTTGCGAATTGGAAATTTTGCTGATTGGACATTTTGCTACTTAACGGCGAAAATGTTGGTGCTCTTTGAGTTATTGGTAATTCTGAAGAACCCTCAATCTGACTCCTTATCGTGAGGAATACTGTGTCAACGAACAACCCGATGAATTCTAGTATCAGTGTTTTAAACCGTCAAACAACCGAAACCGATCGCATAAAGTGCCCTGCGAGATACGCATTCCTTTTTTACGGACAAATGGATGGTCTAAGATCTCTTACACACAACTGAACTACCAAAAATGTGGTCTTAATTACGAAAAAACTACTAATAAGGCGTGAGGTTTTACCTTCTATGGAATACAAGCAACTAGAAGTTTGAAACAGTCTTCTTGACGCGTAAGACAGTCTGAAAACGCATCTGTAGGCCTTATAGGTCACTAAAAATAAAGTCGCTGCCATTCTTAAGGTCTCCAACGATCGGAAGTAGAAGCCTTCTTTCTTTTCGTGTGGTATACCGACTCAATGAACCTTGATGTCACGAATTCTGGATTCAAACTCCAAACACGAAGAGGTTTTTCTTAGGCTGAATACCGCAATAATGCGAGACCGTTCCAATTCCAACCATAGTTTTCATACGACCCAGCTCCTCAAATATCCGTTTGCTTCAATAAATAAAGTTCAAATAGTAATTGGCATCTGATGTACATTTATATGTTTTACTTTTGATCGTAGATACACATTGAAGAATCGGGAATTGTCATAAAGTAGGGCAACAAAGTAACGCAACTAGATTCCAAGATGTTTTTTACCAAACAAGAAATTAGTTTCAAGTTAGCAACGAAATTAAATCAATTCAATTTCTTGTTTTACAAAGTTTATTTTGATCATACGTCAAGTGACAGTTTTTTGACATAGAAGTCTCCAAAGAAGAAATATTTGTCAAATAACTGTCAATATGATTATGGATTAGGTGGATTAGTATATGGCAATTAAAATCGTCAACCTCATTTGTAAAGAACACACACACACGTAAGGTGCTCTGTCTGAAACAGCCCATAAAACTGAACAACTTTCCCCTAGAAATATAGGTCAAAATATGAGAGATTTTTTTTACCTCCCATACTAATTGTCTTGGTCGGTTAGTATTGGTAATTATGTATGGGAGGTCCAAAATCTTTTTACATATTTCGACCTATGTTCCTTGGGGAAAGTTGTTCAGTTTCATGGGCTGGTTCAGCCCTTAAAATATTTGCAGCGTTTTTTTACACCCTGTATATCAAGACTCCCGCGGGTGTGCTAAGAGGAAGGAACTCGAGGGTTTCATATTATGTATTACAACTTTAGGCAACAGGCTGACAACCTGTCACTACAGTGATACACGAATATCTCGAAGGGCCCTCAATTTGTGTCAGACATGGCAATATTTTTACGGCCCTTAACACTGTACCTACCCCGCAAGGGATAGGGGCGTGATGTGTGTGTGTGTGTAATTCATTATTATGCCGTGTGGTGCCGGCTTAGAATAGCATCACCCTAGCCACACCAGCCTGATGTTGCATCCCTATTAGAGAGAGAGAAAGATTTGGAAGGGCCAATTGTTTCCTTTGAATCCTACAAGTATAAAAAATACCTATTCCAGTTTTTTTTTTTGTTATTGTATCATAGAATTACTTATTGTAGAGATATAGCATATAATAAAAATAAAAAAAGTTATTGTAGAGACAGAGCTGGGACCTAAGATGCAGCCCAACATTTCTTATAAATTTTATATTTTACTATTGATATAGGCCCTCAAAACCTAAATCAAATACCTACTTTAAGGGTCTATATCTCCTAAATACCTACTTTAATGTTTTTTAAGCCTTTTTTTCCCCATTCCCTATAGCGCCGTGAAGGGTGAATTCCAACTTTCTTTTTTATTTTGCTTCTTACCACCCCTTGAAATAATTGCAACTAATATATTTACACATTACATAAAAAAAGTTTTTCTTTTTTAATCATAGGTACTCTGAGCGTACTAAATTTTTTTTGACAATCCAAGGCAATTTATTGGCATGTTATATTACATAATAAATAACTTTCTTCCATTAAACAGCTCGGTGAAGGTCGTTGTATAGCAGAATCTTAGACCATTAAGGTGAATGCATACTTGTCCGCATCGAACAAACCAAATAATAGGAGTTTCCAAGACGGGACTTCCGCTAAGTAATGCCTGTGCCTGCCTGATTTAATAAATCAGTTTATAAAGGTGCTTTACAGTGCCCGGAGGTCAATGTTGACCTTCACAAATACGAGTTAATTTACAGTATCAACAATCAATGGAATGCAAAACAGGATCAAAGGTTAACAAGTTGCCGAGGTAACTTAGATAAACATTCACACTGCAAGTATGCCGTAACATGTGAAATCCACGTTTATCTAATATCTAATTCATCGGAGATACGAATATCGCAGCGAAAGCATAGAGAGAGTAGTAAAAAATCTTATCAGAAAACCGTGTATCGAAAAAAACCGGATTTCGAATTTGGAATTTATGGAAAAATAAATACTAACCGGCCATGGTGCTCTGCTAAAAAGTCACGTAGCACTCACTAGTTGCTGATGTGACTGGCTGGAAAACAGGAAAACCTCAACAAAGTCGGAAACTCCGTCGTTTTTGTATGAAATTTTTTTACGACGCGGCCAGCAACCACGAAAACGTAAATTGGTGCTGCAAACCCAAACAACTCAATAAAACACGCAGTTAAATATAAATATTTAGCAATTTTAGCAATAACATATTGTTGATTGGTTACGAATATATTCAATTATTTATATATATGGGTTGAAATTGAACTTGAAATAACTGAAAGTATTCTATTAACCTAGTTTGACGATTCGGTGTTTCACACACCACACGAAGAGAAATGAGAAGTAATACGACATACGGGGTGGTAAGAGACGGTACCGAAAACAATAATATAAAGAAAAATTACCAAAACATGACACTATTAACCAAATACGGCTTATTTGTTTTTTTTTTTTTTTTGTTTTAAAAAATAACAGAATCTATGCCGTGATATGGCACCTTAGAATGCCGTGTTAGGCCGGCTTAGAATAGTATCATTCTATTTCTTCCTGTGTCTTAAGACTCATGAGGCGACTAAGGTACTCACGGGTTTCAGTCATGTGTAGGTATAGGTACCTATTACTATTTAGGCCAGACGATCGACATAGGCTAGCGCTTCTTCTTTTCGTGTGGGACACCGAGTCAACGACCCGATGAACCCTAGTGTCAGAATTTTTCTAATATCTGACACTAGGGTTATTCTAAAAATCTATTACAAGAACTCTGTATATGGCGTTGAACTGACTATGTTCCTAGACTCCAAAGCCAAAAGATTGAAATGAAGAACATTGGGTAGTAGATTGAGAGAAAGAGGAGGTGACCCCCGCTCTGGGGCGTTTCTGGTGCAAAGGTTGGCCATAGCGATTCAGCGCGGCAACGCAGCTAGCGTTATGGGGACCTTTGCACCCGAATCGAGGAGGAGCGGGCTCGTGAATAGGTAGGTAATTTAGGTTAAGTAGTTTTAAGTGACATTTTATGTAATTTTGACATGTGAAATTGTTTTTGTTAGATTAATAAATTGATTTGATTTAAGATATCAAATAAAATATGACAATAAATATATTGCATATGGGTTGCCGTTAAAAAATGAAGAACATTGCGACACTCCATATTTGTTAAATCAACTGTTGTGAAAGCGACCGTATTTACGCGGCCGTTATCGCTCTGCTCACCACACAAGGGGTAAAGGCATGCATGCTACTTATTTAAATATGTATGTACGAAAAATATAAAATGTATCAATTTGTCAATTTTTTTAGAGTTTGCAGCACTTTCCGATGACATTTCATTACCGTGCGAATGGGAAACACAATCCATTTGTACCGCGCTATCTCTTTCTACCTGGGATACCATAAACTCTAGAGTAACTGTCAAAATCATGTGTTCGGAGCTGTCAAAAAAATCGACCTCGTTTGTTTTTGTTTTGTGACTTACTAAAAAATGCATAAAAATTTATAAAATACACAAAAACTACGATAAAAATATATTGTAAAAATGGTTGTGAAAGTGTGGCGGCTAGGTCTTACGTCCTATGACACTACGTTCAAGATACAGCAGAGTTTAGCCAAAAAACATATCGATGCGATGCGAAAAGGATCGGACATAAATTACGACACATTATTACTAGTTGAACACAAACCGATTTATACTGTAGGTAAGTCTGTTCGTCTCGTCATGTCATGACAAACAGTTCGCCATAAAAATAGATATCATCCACATTCTATCCGACTTCAAACTTTTAGGTTAGGCTAGGTTACCCATTCCTAGGTCCGGTCAAGAGTATTCTTTTCGAAGTTTTTTTTTTTTTAATATATATGATGGGCTTACTCTTGGCCCCAATCTTACCCTAGAGCAGAGATGGGATCTACGGTGGAGCGAGCTTGCCAAGAAGATGCCTATTCACTCTAGACTTAAAGAGATTCAGGTTATATGCACTCGGAAATACAGACGCAGGCAGGGAATTCCATTCTTTAGCCGTGCGCATAATGAAAGATGATTTAAAGCGCGCTTAGATGATTTAATTCCCTACAGGGATGTTATACGTACCATAATTATGGTGTTCATACCATAATCAGAGCTTCGGTATCATGTACCATGTTAAGAAAATGGCGAATCTGAGTAAGAAAAATGGCGAGTTAAAAAAGCGACGAGTTAGGAAAGTGCCAAGTTTAAAAAGGGCCAAGCTTAAGAAAGTGTCAAAGTCGTCCGGAGGGTAACTTTCATTATAAAAAAATACCATAATTTTATGTACCAAAAGTATACTTTTTTATTAATAACAATCATGGCGTTAAGGTTATTCTCACAGTTTTACTTGACAGGTTTTACCCAAGCCATTGCTGGGTACATCTGATTGAACGTCAAATTAGACCAGCTTGACGGTAACTGGTTAACCTTGAGGGGATTGACTCCCAAACGAACATACACTTTCCCTACTCATTCCTCACTTTTTTAATAACAGCCTCTATATTTTTATCATCATCATACCATTGGCAATCCCCGCTTGGATCAGATCTCTATATCGAGGTTTTTAAGCCAGGTTTGTGCATCTGCGGTAAACTTGTGTAGCTCCGCCACACCGCTGGGGAAGCAGCGCAAGCGTCAGGTGCTCCACAGTCACGTTGGTGACTCCCTGAGGCCCCATTTGCGAATAGATGGTTCTCCATTGAACAAGCAGCCTCAGATGCTCACTGCCGCGCGCAGCATGCTCCGCATTGCGCGGTCGGTGTGAACGTGTTTCGCCTGAGCAGCGCATGCTAAAATTCCCATGCTCGGGCAAAAAACCGTCCACACTGACCGCGCAATGCACTGCATGCTGCGAGCGGCAGTAGTGAGCATCTGAAGCTGCTCGTTCTATGGAGACCCAGCTAATATGATAGTTAGTTCTCCAGTTGTTGGTTCTAAATCGATTTAACAGAGTCCAGGTAATATTTTTATATTCTCATTTTACAGGAATAAGAGATGAAACTCCATTTGAAGAAATTGAAAGGTTGAAAGAGCTTGGAGCTGACTTCAGGAAAACAAATCGAGGGGGACTTATCACTTTTCATGGACCAGGTAATAAAACAGATAATATAGAAAAAGAAAATGTTTATGATTATCCACTATACTCTCTCTTTGTGTGGGACACCGAGTGGACCAACGACCTGACCATCTTGGCTCACGGCTAGTGTCAGTTTGTAGCGTGAACAGTCGAGCTCATTTCGCTCGCGATACGTCTGCACTTCTCCCTATTTTACACTCGCAGCTAGTGTCAGAATGTAGCGTGAAAAGTCGAGCTCGGTTCGCTCGCTATTCGTCTACATTTCTCCCTGTTTTACACTCACGGCTAGTGTTCCGGCTCCCCGTCAGTTTGTAGCGTGAAAAGTCGAACTCGCTTCGCTCGCATATCGTCTACATTTCTCCCTATTTTACACTTACGGTTGGTATTCCGGCTCCTCATCAGTTTGTAGCTTGAAAAGTCGAGCTCGCTTCGCTCGCAATACGAGTTCTTACTACCTATTATAACAGAAATGAATGATGGAATGTTTACTATTTCGTAGAAATGTCCAGAAGATCTATGATGATTATTTGAGGTAACTTATTACGCTGCTGGGACACTTACCTTCTAAAAACTGTGATTGAAGGGAAGATTGAGGGCAGACGAGGAAGAGGGCGACCTAGAAAAGCTTACATGGACCAAACCGAAGAGAAGATAGGCGTCATGTCGTATAAGGAAGTAAAGGAAAAGGATGAAATGAGATCACACTTGATATTACTCCACCAACATGAGCGAAGCTCTTAAATTAATGAACATGATGGTGATGATGACGATTTGTTTTAACTGCAGGACAACTAGTGGCGTACCCGGTTATAAACCTTAAGCATTTCCGTACTAGCGTCAGGTGGTACGTCAACAGCTTAGAAGAGACCGTCATCCGAATGTGTTCCAAGCTCGGCATCTTCGCTACCAGGTATCTTATCTGAGAAGAAAGAGGGTGTTTTGATAGTCTGTCAAGTATTAGTTGTGGTTCCAATGGTGGCGCCTCCGACACTCTCTTTATGCCACTTTTTTGTTTACTTTTGCCTATTGCCAGACTGGTATGTAACATGAAACCCTCGAGTCCCTTAGTCGGCTTCTACAACACCCACGCGAAAGAAATGGGGTGATGCTATTCTAAGCCGGCATCACACGGCACTGCGCTGAACTTGTCAATCCGCCTAGTAATAAGAAATTTTTGGCTATTTCAGATCCGAATACACTGGAGTGTGGGTGCATGACAGAAAACTGGCAGCCATCGGGATTCATGCGTCCAGGTACTTCTAACACCATATTGTGTTCTGTGTCATGTGACACACCTCTTTCGCTTCCTCAACATTCATCAGCCTTTTTCAATGCCTCTTTCCGAGCAACTGCTCCCTGGACGCCACCTTACTTGGCCGACGTGGAAGTCTCTAAGACTCAGACTCCGGACCCAAGTCGGCCGAAGTAAAGAAAATATGTGCAAATGGGGGTACAGCTCGGAAAGTGCTTGCCAGTGCGGTATATCACGCCAGTCCATGGCACATCTATTGTTTTGCCCCGCGTGCCCAACTACCTGCTCACGCGAGGACCTCTACAAAGCAACGGACGACGCTGTGTAGCTGAGTATTGGTTCAAATATATTTGAGCGTCAGAATCGATTCGCTAAGAAGAATCAGCCTTTTCATACATGCTCGTCGGTTTAGGGTACTCTTCACCTGACCTTTCTTTAGAACGTCCCCGATCTGATCTAGGTACGTTCGTCTAGGTCTTCCCCTTCCAACATTTCCATTCACACGCGCAATATGCAGGGTGTAAGAGACGGTGTAACGAAAACTTAGCGGGTGTGATCAGACCATGAAACTGAAAAACTTTTTCTATGGAGGCTATGTTGGAAAACGTGAAAATTTTTTCAACCTCCTATACAAAATTCCTGATCAGCTGACTGACTTTGTATGGGAACTCGAAAAAAAATTTGTTTCCCTACATAGCCCCCATAGAAAAGTTGTTCAGTTTCATGGTCTGATCACGCCTGCAAAGTTTTCGTTACACCGTCTCTTAGGGTGCGTCTCCACTGAAGCGGGGCTGCGCTAAGCTGAGCTGAGCGGGGCATGAATTGACCAATCAGGGTGCGCCTTGACTGAAGCGGGGCGGCTATTTGGGGGATTTTGACGCTCATGATTAGTCAACTAATGCCGCGCTTAGCTTAACGCAGCCCCGCTTCAATGGAGACGCACCCTTACTCCCTGTATATCACGCTTTCTGTATTTTATCCAGCGAATGACAAGTAAATATGTATCTATTGACAGATACGTGACAAACCACGGCATTGCGGTGAACTGTAACAACGACCTGTCTTGGTTCAAACACATCGACCCGTGCGGCATCAACGACAAGGATGTCACTTCGCTCTCTCTGGAGACTGGCAAAAGTAATCTTTCACTAAACTGTTTTTACATACATACATATACATAAATCACGCCTGTATCCCTTGCGGGGTAGGCAGAGCGTAAACGGCCAGGAAAATGGTCATTCACGCCACGTCTGACAAGTATAGAATATGAGAAAATATTTTGGACCTCTCATACAAATTGACTTGGTCGGTTGTTAATATATTGTATAGGAGGTCCAATTTTTTTTTTCATATGTCGACCTATGTTCCTTGGGGAAAGTTTTTCAGTTTCATGGGCTGGTTCACCTCTTTAAATATTTGCAGCTATCATTTTTACACCATAAATAATTACAGTAATCGGACATTTCACGATCGTGACATTATTCCAATTTTGACAGAATGCACTCCGGAAACGATGACGCCTTTGTTCCTGAAGAGTTTCTCAACAGTTTTCAACTGCGACCTGGAGGACCTGGACACCAGCTCGCAGGAGAACATCCTCAGCACCATATACACTGATCTGCTGACTGAAAACTCCGTACTCGGCTAAACTAGTCAAAGAAAATTCGTTTAGGTGCAGAATGCCCCTTTCGCAAAATGTCCCATGGTTCAAAAATGTCCCTTTCTCAGATTGTCCCCTTCCCAAAAAAGTTAGATCCATATAAAAGGGAAAGGGACATTATGGGAAAAGGACATTTTGGGAAGGGGACAATCTGGGAAAGGAGCATTCGGAGAAAGGGATATTTTGGAACCAGGGGACATTTTGCGAAAGGGACATTCTGCACCTAAACGAGAAAGTTGAGGTGTCTGCTTATACTGGCCTTGAGAACTAGTACACGTTGACCCCTGGTCTTCTATTGATACAAAGTTCCTTTTAGTAGTAGAACATGTTGAGGACTTTTTTTATTTTTAACGTTTTAGATCTGTTGTGATGTTACCTAATTTTGTATTTATTTTATATTCAGAATAAAAGTGAAAGAACTCAATTTTATTTTTATTATTTCTTTCTTCACAGTAGCATGATGTAAATTACACTAGTAACATGGCGTGTGGTTGCCAGTGCCATCCTAAAATACACGACGTGTTGTAAGAGAGGAAGTGGAATAAAACAAAATAAATAACATTAAGATTTTTATTATTAAGTATGAGATCTTTATCTTAGTGAGTGGACCGGTAAAGTCGATCAACCTCAAGTCCTGGTGACAGTTTCGAAACTGCCTTAAAGCCTCCGACGTGATTTTTTATTAACCACTACCCGAAGGCAACCGGAACCGACAGCTTATGTGCCATCTTAAGCACGGTATCACCTTTATTTTCGTACAGTAAGGTTATTCAGCCTGCAATGTCCTAACCAAACTGGGAAGCAAAGTGAAAAATCACTAAGTCTTATCGGGATTTGAACCCGGGACCTCTGTAATTTGAGCAAACTGGGATTGGGACTTCTTGCCAACTGTTCCCTTTGAAAGCTGACTAGAAGGGACAAATGGGAATCTAAGTTGTCACCGGGGGGGTGACAATTGCTGCGACTCCTTCCCAGAAAAAAAAATGTACTTACGATAGATTTCAGATTTTTTATTTGTTGTGTTATAGAATCAAATAAAAAAAATCAACACAATGTTTAGCTTACAACATTAGAAAAATATGACGTCAAAAATTTACAGAAAAAAATTGAAAATATCAACATTATGTTCCGCTTACTTATAGCTACAATCATCAACCAATCACAATTATTAACCTTATCGTTTTTTTAAATTTAATTTTCAATTACATATTGCAGAATTTATTTTGTACGGCAACACCGAATTAGAATTTGTTTTCAAAATGTAGGTAGAAACATATTATTTTTTTAACTGATGGATGATACATTTTGTTCGGGCATAAGAACTCCTTTGAGCCTGGCTACGAGCTGGTTGTAGTGTTTTGAGTCATATTCATATGTCATTGTCATTCTTCTTTTGTTTTTTCTGTGTAATTGTTCTATATAATACAAGATATCAAACTAAAAAATACGCATTTTCAATATGTATAAACCGCAATAACAAATATACACATTTCCTACGATAAACATCGTTAGTTCCGCCCGCTGTGTCACTCACTGTTTTAAATAGGTACTGCAAATAATGTCCGGGAATAGTGCATGTTGAGATAATTGAATACCTGCAAGATTATAAGAATTGACGATGGGCGCCAGAATTGGGCCCATTATGTTCCTTGATGTTTACACAACATGAAAAATATATAGATTAAAATAAACGTTGACCGAAAGCCAAAATTGGAATAAAGTATTATTACTACTCGGCAATAGATTGCGTTAAGATATTGTGGTTACAGCGACATCTATCTTTTAGTAGCTGAAACAATTAGAGTTGCTTTAGTCGATCGATTAAGAAAATTCGAAACTTTATGACGGTAGCCGACCCCGACTGAAAAATGGGATAAGGCATGGAGAATGATGGTAACATTTTAATTTCAACAAAAGTTGTCATTTTTCTGAAAAAGTTTCATGTTTCTTCCTTTTATAGAATTTGGGTACCGATGACTTAATTAATTAATTAACTTCGATTAAGGTGCACTGTTTCATTAATAAAAAATATATTTTGACCAAATGAAACTGCAGCCACCATCGTTGACACAAATATGTTTTTATGGCCGGGTATTTGTACTATTATTTTTTTCATACTATACTATTATTGTACTGTAATGATACACGATTAATCTGAAACGACCCTCAAAAATTTGTCAGACTTGGCGGTAATGACAGTAATTTTACGGTCGTTAACGTTCTACCTACCCCGCGAGAGATACAGGCGTGTTTTGTGAATGTATGTATTGTATATTAGCAACTTTACACATTTCGCTACATGGCAACACTGTTTATGTCACTTTGACAGCTAGCTGACATCATTTTCGTTTCACGATTTCGTCAATAAAATCGTAAAGTTTTCATGCTTTTTCCAAAATATAAACATTGGAATGATGCTCTAACTAAACTGTAACATCAATGTGTACTCTACAACTCTTAGAATAAGAATAATTTATTGAAATTTACCGCGAGTTACTCAGTAAAACTGCTATAGTCGAACATCGCAAATATTCTTTCAGTAAAGCACCGTTTCCTTCGTTATTTTCAGTGATTTGTGTGAATAACAAGCCACCACGATGTCCGAGAAGCCTCTGACGTTGGGCCAGCGCGTGATGGTGGTCGGGAAGGACGTGAAGGGCTCTGTGGCGTATGTAGGATACCCTACGTTTGCGACTGGCAAATGGATAGGAGTGATCCTGGATGAGCCCAAAGGGAAGAATAACGGTACTGTGCGCGGTCATGCCTACTTCCGGGTGAGTTACATACGGTTTCCTATCTATTTGCTTAAAAATATTAGGCATAACATAGGTTGGCACAATGTACATACACAGGCACACACAACTAATGATACTTGCGCATAAAAATAGTAGGCATAACACGTTAAGCGTAAGTTTATGACAAAGATATAATAGGGGAAAAGAATTTTGCGAAACATACATACATATATCACGCCTTTATCCCTTGGGGGGTAGGCAGAGCGCCAACGGCCGTAAGAATATGGTCGCCATCGCCACGTCTGACATTATTGAGGATTGCTTTCCAAGGTTGTTTCAGAAAACGCGTGTATTAGTATAGTGACAGGTTGTCAGCCTGTCGCCTAAAAGTTGCAATACAGCAATGCCCTCGAGTCCCTTAGTCGCCTCTTACGACACCCGCGGGAAGGATGTGGGATGATGCTATTCTAAGCCGGCATCACACGGCATTTTGCAAAACACATTATGCTAAAACATATTAGTGGAAAAAACATTATGCAAAAGAAAGGGATCTAACAAATTTAACCACGTCCAGTCCCACGCGCGCAGCGTTCGTGTGTAGTCGCGCTCACTACCCTTACTATGTCACAATAACCGACATTTAAAAATAACCGTTACGACATTTAATTTATGTTTTTACGTATATAATCATGACGAATCAGTGCGATAAGCTGATAATTAATGAACTGCTTTGCTTTGTGCAATGCAAAGTGAAGGTGATGAATGAATTAAGTGTGTTAAAAATATGTGAAGAAAGCTTCTGTGATCGGGATATTGAGGAAGCAAAAGAAATTATTTCTCGTGAACTTCAGTGTCGTGTGACAAGAAAAGGAGAAGGAAGAAACAAACGAATGCTGCAGGATATCATTAAATTACTAAAGGAGACCGAGCCGAACGACGTGCCGACCTTTGTTGCAAAAGATTTGCATCGACTCCCACCGGTCACCTTCGACCACATAGATGCCACCACCCTTCTTAAAGATATCCTGCTGCTAAAACAAGACGTCCTCGCCATAAAAAGTGACTACGTAAAATCCTCTGCTCTGGATGAGATACTCCAATCTCATCATAGTCGACGAGAAAGTGCTATCATACCTACTCAGACTGAAGGGGAGGTCTGTTTTACGCCAACAAACACAGTCGAGAAAAAACGCAAGCCAAAAAAGAAAAAAGGAAATTCTATTCTTAACGGGTCGAGTGAATTTTCTAAGCAAAAGAGGGTAGAAAGTGAATGCGCACCGCCGAACGCAGGTAATCAGCTGAGCGTCGCCCGGCCTGGTACATCGTATGCAGGCAAAACAGCTGCGATAAGTGGGTCACCGCCCGCGTCCAGTACGCTGGCCAAACCGCCGCCCGCATACCTACGCAGAGAGACAGGGTCGACCGGGGCTAAACTGCACCAGGAAAATAATTGGCGCGTAGTGACTTACCGGAACCGAAACAACGTAGGAAAAGCAAATTTGACATCAAACAAAATAAAAGTTATTCCGAAATATTCCTACATATATGCTTCACGTTTTGAGGTAGAAACTACCGAAAAAGATATTGACGATTTTATTCAAGAACACGGTACAACTGCTGTACGAGTTGAAAAATTACCTTCGTTCAAGAAGACGTATTTTACATCCTTTAAAATAACAATACAACAGGCACAGGAATCTACGTTTCTAAGTGACGAATTTTGGCCGAGTGGAGTGGTCTATAGGCGTTACAAGGCTAAGAGGCACTTCTCCCCAACCTACCCAGATAACGGCCAAAGTCAACTAAGTCACGATGTCGAAACTGAAAACTAATATGGTTTCCTTTAACTGTAGGTCAATTAAACAATCTCACCAGCATGTGAGAGACCTATGTAAAAACCACCAGATAATTTGTTTACAAGAACTTTGGCTGCTGCCGGACGATATCGACTACCTACAGACCATCGATCCAGACTTCGGGTATCACGGCATCTCAGCCGTGGACACGTCAGCGGGACCACTGATAGGCCGTCCGTACGGTGGGCTAGCTATCATGTGGAAAAAAATCTATCTTTCCTAATGTGGTGCCGATCGACACAGGTACGACGCGGGTGGCTGCCGTGAGAGTGCAGCTTGCGGCGGGCAGTAGATTTATAGTGTTATCAGTTTATATGCCACAGGATAGGATAGAAAATCTACCGTTATTTACAGAATGCATGAGTGTTATCAGTGCGGTAATAGAAAATAATAGTGCGGAAAACGTGTTTTGTCTTGGTGATTATAACGCAAATATCGTAAGTAACAGTGTGTTTGGACGTGAACTTATGGAATACTGCCGGGACCAAGACTGGGTATGTGCTGATCATATTTTTATGAGTAATTTGACGAATGTTTTTACCTACATTAGTGATGCGCACGGTACGACAACGTGGATAGACCATTGTGTTGTGACGGCGTCCGCCATGGGTTTTATAGACAGTATTTACGTACTAAACAAGAATGTATATAGCTCGGATCACTATCCGCTTGTAGTGGAGTGTAACCTTGATATGATTGTACCTAAAACTGATTACGTTTTTAATAACTGCTGTAGCAGGGTAATTTGGGGCAAAAGAGGGCCAGAACAAATAAGTCATTATGCCGAATTGTGTGATAAATATATAAAAACATATGATTGGCCCAGATTACAGTGTTACGGTAACTCATGTAATAATTCTGAACATATGACCTATATTAGACAGTATTATAGTCAAATTACGGATTGTTTGAGTAAAGCAGCGGCCCGTTCTTATCTAGGAAAGAATAATCGACCTAAAAAACATATCGTTGGTTGGAACTATCATGTGAAGAGCAGCCATGCGGAGGCTAGATGTGCCTATCAGGTTTGGCTTTGGTATGGCTGCCCTAAGCAAGGTAAAATATTTGATGATATGATTAAAACCAAAAGAGACTTCAAGAATAAACTTAAATGGTGTCAAAGAAATGAAAACAAAATAAGAATGGACATAATAGCTTCTTATAGAAATAAAAAGGATTTTGCTAACTTTTGGAAGGAAACAAATAAACTGAAATATAAACCTAGTATTTCCTGTTCTGTAAACGGTTCACAAAATACAACAGAAATTGCAAACATGTTCATAAATCAATTTAAGTCGAGCAATCCTTTATCTAACGTGCATGATGACTCGGGACCGGGACGGTCGTGCCCCGGGGGCAAGGTGCCGCCGCCACCGCCGCAGCCGCCGCCGCCGCCGCCGCCGCCGCCGCCGCCGCCGCCGCCGCCGCCGCCGTCGCCGCCCGCGGTGGCGACGCCGACTGGGGCTGGCATGGTTTCGCCCAATCATGGCATTTCGGAATTACATATTTCCGCAAATGAATTATTTAAATGTGTAAAATCAATGAAACGCGGCAAATCCCCGGGACACGACGGCCTCAGTGTCGAACATGTGCTGTATGGTGGTCCGCTGCTTTTCGATAAATTGTCTTATTTTTTTAATGCCTGTATTGATCATAGCTACCTACCGGAAGAGTTGATGAAAACCGTAGTGGTTCCTATTGTAAAAAACAGAACTGGTGACGTCACATCTCTGTCTAACTATCGCCCAATTTCATTGGCTACAATTTTACCGGCATCTAAATGAAAACAATATACCTTTAAATGACAGACAGTTTGGCTTCCGTAGCGGGTTGTCCACAGATTTTGCAATATTTGCCTTGAAAAATACTGTACAATATTATGTGTCTCAAAATACAAGTGTATACGCGTGTTTTTTAGACTTATCCCGGGCTTTTGATACAATTGACTACAATATACTGTGGAGAAAGCTCAGAAGTACAAAAGTCCCCTCGAAGGTCACAGATATTCTAGAATTTTGGTATGCCAATCAACAAAACCAAGTGAGGTGGGGTCAGGCATACTCAAATCCATATAAACTGGAGTGCGGGGTCAGGCAAGGAGGGCTGACGTCACCAACTCTATTTAACCTCTATGTTGACGGTCTGATCGAGGAGCTCAGCAACACCAGAGTCGGATGTCATGTTGGAGGCGAGTGTACAAATAATCTCAGTTACGCGGACGACATGGTGTTGCTTAGCCCCTCGGTAGCAGGTCTCCGTATCCTACTGGAAAAATGTGAAAAGTATGCGAAAGAACACGGTCTAACGTATAATGTAAAGAAATCTGAGGTCATGATCTTTAATGCAGGCCGTGGTCCTGATAATGTACCATCTATAAACCTTTGTGGTGCTCCTCTAGCCATTGTGCCAAAATTTAAATACCTTGGTCATATTCTCACTAATTCATTGAAAGATGATGATGATCTGGAACGACAGCGGCGCGCACTCGCAGCTAGAAGTAACATGTTAGCGAGGCGCTTTGCGCATTGCTCTGACCAGGTCAAAATCACTCTCTTTAAAGCGTACTGTCAGGCGTTCTACACCAGCCAGCTTTGGAGTAAATACACGAAGAGTGCTCTCAACACTCTTCGTGTACAATATAATAACTCGTTTAGAGTAATGCTCGGTCTGCCATGGCGGTGTAGCGCGTCTGGCATGTTCGTTGACAACAGAGTTGATGATTTTTACGCAATTCTTCAAAGAATGAAGACCTCGTTTCATAAACGTTTGCTGGTCTCGGCTAACAAAATTGTGCACTCTGTGTACATAACTGTTTATCGACTAGACAAGAATTTTGTTAAAGACTGTGATAAAATTAATTAATTAATTGATTAATATATCAAAATGTATGATAATTTACTATATCTTGACAAATTTTGATGTAATACTCTTAATGATTGTATGGGATCCTGTGCCTGAAATAAATGTATTTTATTTTATTTATTTATTTTATTTTTATTTAATTTATTATTTTATTTTATTCCAAATAGGGTTTTTTGATCTAGGCCAGACCAATTGAGTAACTTTGGTCTCCAAAACAATTGGAGTAACTATGGTCTAGGGTTATGTCTATTGCTTATTTTCTCTACTTTCAGTTTCAGTACACTTTCTATTTTTTATTCAATGTGGCACACACCCACAGATTATAGTAAACCCTGTGAGCAGTAAGAATTGGTGGGTCAGTGTATACTTTTCGGGGTAGTAAAGGGAAGTTGGTTGGAGTTCACCATTCAGGGTGCTATGGGAAAAAGGCAGAAAGATATTAACCAAATTTCTTTTTTTAAATGTTTTTTTTTGTTAATTTGTAAACGTTCTTTTTACAAACACTTATTGTTCTAAGCAGCCCGAATTTGCAGAAAGTAGTTGTATTTGGAAGCTCTACATGATAAGAATATTTTTTTTAAAAAAACAAACATACAAAACCTCACCCAAAAATATATAACCCTGACCTGAATTGTTTTTTAATTTTTATTGGCAAATGTGTAATTATTTACCAGACAAAACTCATATTCAGTAGGTTGACATTTTACTACTATCATAAACTAAAACTTGTCTGTGCATTTCAATGATGTTTTCCATTATAAACCTGATATCTTTTTTATAATAACATCCATACATACATATATCCCGCCTTTATCCCTTGTGGGGTAGGCAGAGCATTAATGGCCGTAAGAATACGGCCACTATCGCCACGTCTGAAATGTTTGAGTATTGTTTTCCAAGGTTATTTCAGAAAACAAGTGTATCACTATAGTAACAGGTTGTCAGCCTATCGCCTAAAAATTGTAATGCACCAATACTCTCCGAGTCCCTAAGTCGCCTCTTACGACACACGCGGGAAGGATGTGGGGTGGTGCTATTCTAAGCCACCACACGGCTTTTATTATAACATCAATGTTTATTCCAGTGTGAAGAGAACTATGGAGTCTTCGTCCGCCAGTCTCAAATCCAATTGCTGGACGGAGATGATAATCCGATGGAGACTTCCACATCATCAGCAGCCGGTGACGAGACTCCGGTCACCAAGACTCCTGCTGCTAACCGACGGTTGAGCAGGTATGTGGCTGATAACTTCATGTGTTTTTCATATTAATTATTATTGTTAGCTACTGTCATCTCACTGCAAGGCAAAGGCCTCCCTCCCATTCTTTCCTATTTTGGTTTTTCATAATATCATGTAAAGGACAGTGTTTTGAATACTGATAGGGTGTATTCAGACCATGAAACTGCACAACTTTTCCTTAGAAATTGCCCAGAAAGGCTAAAAAAATTTAGTCTCCTATACAAAATCATGTTTGCATTTATTTACTATCAAAATTTATGTACTCTGAAAAAAAATTGGGAAGTTGTTCAGTTTCATGGTCTGAATGCCCCATATTAGTATTTAGGGTACTGTCAGTGAATATTTTCAGTATTTTCGGTATAAATATTGGCAGTTATAGCTGGCTCTCCATTGAACAAGCAGCCTCAGATGCTCACTGCCGCGCGCAGCATGCGGCGCAATGCGCGGTCGGTGTGGACGGTTTTTCGCCCGAGCATGAGAATTTTAACATGCGCTGCTCAGGTGAAACACGTCCACACCGACCGCGCAATGCGCCACATGCTGCGCGCGGCAGTGAGCATCTGAGGCTGCTCGTTCGGAGACCCAGCTATTGACAGATATAAAAACAATTAAGAGGTGTGGAGTGGTAGAATAATTTATGAAAAAATTTGTTTTAGACTAACTTGTAGAACACTTTTCCATCTATTAATTTAGTATTATGTTTTTTCTAAAATAATACCTATGTCGTAATTTATTTTTCTTTTGTAAATATTTACACGAATTCATAAGGTGCGTCTCCATAGAGCGAGCAGCCTCAGATGCTCACCGCCGCGCGCGGCATGCGTGTGGACGTGTTTCGCGTGAGGGAGCGCATGCTCGATTGCATTATGCTCGGGCGAAACACGTCCACACCGACCGCGGCACACCGCATGGCGCGGCAGTGAGCATCAGAGACTGCTCGGTCTATGGAGCACCTATAGATATTTCAGTTAGAAAGTAATTTTTCACTTTCTGAGAAGTTTTAGTAGCAATTCAAAAGATTTTTAATAAAATTGTTTTCAAAATGAATGCGGAGTGTTTGGAATCTCATTAAGAATATTTTTAGGATGTGTTATAGTTGTGAAACGTGAACTTTACTCTTTTTGTTGAATAATGAAATATAAAATACTACCCTCTATGTCGAAATAAATAGTAAAATTAATAATGTTTCTTGAACATTTCTCTGCAGGAGAGCCAAATATATATACATGTTGTAGCAAAATTATCTGCAAATATTTAAAGGTGTGAACCACCCAATGAAACTAACAATTTCCCCAAGGAATTTCTATATTTCTTTGTGAAAGTATTTCAGTTGCAGAGGCAATTCACCCCATAAAATGTTTGTAGCATTTTTTTCTACACCTTGTATTTTTCCTATTTCAACAAAAAATTGCTGAGCAAAATTGTTAAGTTTCGCTTCTACACCACTGAAAATATTCTCTTTGAGCTCCCAAGCACCCTGTATATACGTAGTCATAGTAAATACTAATTAATACATGGGTATTACATAAAGTTCAGAAACGTCAGCGAACGCCCGACAACCTACTTCAACATCTATACGGTATACAGTATACATTCTGTATAAAATGCAAGTAATTTTCCTTTAAAATTGCGAGTATATCGCTCTCTCCCTCGCACACGTTGGATCCAAATGTATGTCTGTCTCACTCTCAATGTTATACCGCCAAAACAAATGTGTTGGTCAATATGTGTTTCATACTTATATGATATTAGCTGCAAATAGTTTAAGAGTAAACCAGCCCATGAAACTGAACAACTTTCTCCAAGGAGCATAGGTCGAATTATGAAAAAAAATTTGGACCTGCTGCCATACCAAAAGTAGCAGCCGGGCGAGTCAACTGTATGTGAGGTCCAAAATATTTTTCATATTTCGACCTATGTTCCTTGGGGAAAGTTGTTCAGTGTCATGGGCTGGTTCACCCCTAGAAATATTTGCAGCAATTTTTTTTACTCTCTGTAATTCAGTTGTTATGAAAATATTTGAGAGAAAATCATAATACATTATAATAAATCTGTTGTTATTATTTCCTGAATTATTAAGACATTTTAGTTAGATAAAAAATATCATATGTAAAATACAGTTTTCATCATTTTCTCATTTCTTGTGTTTAGAATCGAATGTAAGGTGCAGTGGGGCAATTTTGATAAGCACATAAAGGGATTCTTTAATTAACTATGTAATTTTTTTTTATTATTACTCGTTCTCTCTCTCTTCCACACGAAAAGCGTGTGGGATACCGAGTCGTCCAACGACCCAATGAACTCTTTAAGGTGTCGTCTTATTGTCGGAGACGACGATCTATTTGGCGCAGTGGTTGTGCGACTGCCTTTGACGCTGAACGTTCTGGGTTCGATTCTCGGTGGGTCACTCACAAAGTTGATATTTATCACTTTGTGAATTTGTTTCCAGTCTGGTTTGGACATTGCGGGCTGAACCACCCGATTGTCCGTAAGTAAGATAGTGTCGGATGGCACGTTATGCCGTAGGTCCCTGTAGCTGTCTACGATCACTTAGACGGCGGTCGTCACACAACCATGTCGGAAGCCTGCTACATGTAGAAGGCGGTTGAAAATTCTGTCACTAGAGTTCACCGGGTCGTTGAACGACTCCGTGTCCCACACGAAAAAAGAGAGTAAAGTTATATTGTATCCCGTATCCAAATTGTCCCACTGTACTGTAAACCTTTATAACTTTAAGAATGCCAGTTGATAATTTATAAAGAATTTACTCCTAATTTTCTACCTATTTCTACTTAGATATCATCCGGGATCTCAAATGGTTGTTGTGATAAAAATATTTTAACCACATCAATACTGAAACATTTTCTTTTCTGTATCTTAATGTTTATCGTAGAAAGAGAATAGATTCGTAGAAAGAGAAAAGGGAACGTCGAATCATCTCTATAAGGTGTAAAAATATTAGCTGCAAATATTTTAAGGGGTGAAGCTTATGAAACTTAACAACTTCCCCCGAGAAACATAGGTCGAAATATGAGAGATTTTTTTTGACCTCCCATACTAATTGACTTCGTCAGTTAGTAATTTTATGTGGGAGGTCCAAACTTTTTCATATTTCGACATATGTTTCTTAGGAAAAATTGGTCAGTTTCATGGACTGGTTTACCCCTTAAAATATTTGCAGCAAGTTTTTTTACACCCCGTATTATGCCGTGTGATGCCGGCTTAGAATAGCATCACCCTACATTCTTCCCGCGGGTGTCGTAAGAGGTGACTAAGGGACTTGAGAGTATTGGTGTATTACAATTTTTAGGCGACAGGCTGGCAAGACAACCTGTCACTATAGTGATACACATGTTTTCCGAAACAACCTTGGAAAACAATCCTCAAAAATAGCGACCGTATTCTTACGGCTGTTAACGCTCTGCCTACCCCGCAAGGGATAAAGGTGTGATATATGTATGTATGTATGTATGTATGTATGTATTATTCCATTTGAGGTCCCCCCTTCCATATAACATTCAGTAGTGCGTGTGGTCTAATATAGTGTTTCTGTTGGCTAGTATAACGGTGGCTCAAAGATCCCGCCCCACCACGTGAGTACCTTCACATACGCACATACATATGTATAGCTATCGTAGACGGCACCGTAGTTTAACTGTTTAGAACTAATGACAACGAGAAATCGAAACATTGGAGAAGGTAAACAAGAAATTCAAACAATGGGGAAGACACCCGGGACACGTGGAATACCGCCCCAAAGCTCTGCCTCAGCCCGTATTTATGAACCGCACTCAACTCTTAAGTCAAAGTCAAAATATTTATTCAACGTAGAAAATTTTACATTGAGTTTTTTGATGGTCAAGTATTAGTTATAACAATTTTATGAACCTAGTGTAAACGCGGCTCAGGTGGGCTAAAAACTTAATACTATCCCCTAAAGCACTGCCTTGGGGCTTGCCAAGCAAATCAAACAGCATGTAACGTTAGGTGGTAAATAAAATAACATCGAGTACATGTCAAGAGAAAAAAAATGTTGTGTTACATGCGTACGGTTAGCCGGACCCCCTGGACAGTAAACCACCTAGAAACCTGCCCAAAAGTGCTCCTATTCTGAATATTTAATATGTCAGGCCCTAGGCTACCCTAGATAAATTTATATCGCTCTTGAGATCGATCTCAGAGTGGAGTGCGATTTATAAATACGGACTAAAGCTACCGATGTCTCGGCTAACCCTTGCCAATTTTTCAATTTCTTTATGCTCGTCTTGCAGCGACGGTTTAGGACTATAGTTTGTAAAATAATGGATGAGCTTTGTGACGTTTGTGACCTTGGAGCAAATGCTATGACATAAGGTGAATTTTCCTTTTCTTACTGGGAAAATGGACCTTATGTCATAGCATTTGCTTAAAGGTCACAAACGTCACAGGGATCATCCTATATTTTACAGACTAGTTTGGGCCTTAGTTTTAGTTGAGACAATGATCAAAATGGTTATAAACGTAGGTCGAAAATATAAAATAAAATATTCTTGGATGATATACTTTTTCTGTTATTGGATCATTTTCGACTTCGTGTTATTTCGTTCTACTCTATGGAGTGGTAAAAGATTATTATTAACGGCAATCTTTAATATTACTTTTATTTTACAATCAGTTTTAGCACAATTAGTGTTAAGGTTTGAATAACATAAATAATTTTACAATTTGCAATAAATATAAATAAAAAATAAATGTTATTAAAATAATTATTTGTTTGTGTTTAAAATGGGGGCATGTGGAAAAAATTACTCCTATGTATTAGAATTACTGTAATAATAATCATCGTGCTAATATAGTATTTCCAAAATGGAAATATTTTAACTATTGCTCTTCTTTTATGTTAAAGTCCCGGCTGTAGGTGTAATTTTTCGTCAAATATTTTCTGTCGTTGTTTGTATAAATATAAAACCCATTTAATAATGAACTCGATACAACATATTTAATATTAACAAAATATTTTAACTTTGATACATTGTAAGGTAAGGCACGTAAAAGAAAACATGACAAAATATTTGAACAGTCTGAACAAAATTGTTAAACATTTTTATTTCAACTCATATTTTTCAATTTTTCAATGTATGAAAGTGACTAACTTGTTAATCTAATAAAATACAGGGTGTAAAAAAAATAGCTGCAAATATTTTAAGGGGTGAATCAACCCATGAAACTGAACAACTTTTTCCAAGGAACATAGATCGAAATATGAAAAAAACTTTTGGACCTCCCACACAAAATTACCGGCCGATCGAGTCAATTTGCATGGGAGGTCCAAAAAATATTTCATATTTCGACCTATGTTTCTTAGGGAAAATTCAGTTTCATGGGCTAGTTCACCCCTTAAAATATTTGCAGCTAATATTTTTACACTCTAGTATACAACTTATAAAATACAAAATTTAATTATATATATTAAGAATATATACATATATAAGATAAAATGTAACCTACTAACATATAACTATGGGTAGGGTCCGACGCAAGACCTCTCCGGCGCAGACCAAGGCTGGGACCCTGTCCATGTCCAGGTAATTCTACGATCATATAAGCACCAATCAGTGACCTATACAGGCTGTTTGGAAAGGTCTATAGTCTGTAAAATATAGGATGATCCCTGTGACGTTTGTGACCTTGGAGCAAATGCTATGACATAAGGTAAATTTTTCTTTGTTTACCAGGAAAATGGACTGTATGTCATAACGTTTGCCTAAGGTCAATTTGCATAAGGTCCATTTTCCTTTGTTTCCTAGGAAAATGGCCCTTATGTTATAGCATTTGCTCCAAGGTCACAAACTTCACAGGGATCACCTATATTTTACAGACTATAACTTACCACCCCATGAATTTGAACAACACTCCCCAAGAAACATTGGTCGCAGTTTGAAAAAAAATTTTGTACTTCACATACAAACTGAAACTGACTTAGTCGATTGGTGCATTTTGTATGGGAGGTTCAAATTTTATTCATATTTCGACCAATGTTCCTTGGGGAAAGATGTTCACTTTCATGTGCTGGTAATCCTTGAAAGGAAGTTAGCACTTTTTCTAACACCCTGGATTGTCGACGCACTGGACATGATTATGATTTTTGTGACTCATTGAAAATCGCCATATTGGCGCTGGCAGACAAGGAAAGCAAGTACGAGAGTACGCGGAACTAACGTAGATGGCGCTTCAAAGTTACACACAAAAGTTGTCCATATCCAGTGCGTAGATAGTACAGATCAGTGGCACCAATGCATTACAATTTTTGCATTATTATATTTAATTATTTGATGGAAATGCGAAAAAAACATTGTATTACTTTTTAGGCTTTGTTTTAAGTTGATATTTTTTTGCAAGATTAGTTTTCCAAGATTATTTTACTATATTATTGTAGAGGTTGCTAGTGTAATCTAATAATCTTTTTGCTATAATATTGTTGTTGCTATAATATATATAATATATTTTTTGTTCATTGTTAGTTGGTTATCAAAAAAAGCTAAAAATCATTTTAGTAAATATTTTAAATTGTATCCATGGGCACTTTAAAAAGTATTTCCTTTGCTTGCAACATTTGTTTCGCCACATGTTCAACAAAATTGTTTCGCAACAAGTTCTAGTATTGCTTGGCGGCGATTTTTGTATACAGGGTGTAAGGGACGGTGTAATGAAAACTTTGCAGTGATCAGACCATGAAACTGAACAAATTTCCGATGAGCTGACTGACTTTGTATGGGAACTCGAAAAATTTTTTTCGTTTTCCACTTTGTGCGTGTGCTACGTAGTAAAAGTTGTTCAGTTTCATGGTCTGAGCACGCCTGCAAAGTTTTTGTTACACCGTCCCTTACACCCTGTAGAGATTATATTTTTCTAATCTGTGGATAGATGGCGCTGTGTTTGGCATGTTACCGCAAAGAACGGAACGTAACAATTTTTTTTTTCATATGGATGTATGCGATCATAAAACGAAACGTAACATGACATTTGTCATTGATTGTCATGTGGTATGTTTTTTTAATCATTTATAATATTCCTAGGTTTCCTTTTTTTTTGGTCCTGGTTGTTTTTTTAATCGTTGAGAGAAACCGGTTATTTGAATATATTTTGAGGAACCCATATATTTGACACTGGCAGAATTGTCCCTGCAGACAGAAGCCATACCTTAAAAAAAATAATTCAATTGGAATCCGCCGAATCGCGCCCCGAAAGAAGACCCACGAAAAAAGTTTAAACGACCCTTAATCATAACCCATAAGGATCATTTAAACTTCTTTCGCGGCGCGGACTCTAACAGTAACATAGTCAGTTCAACGCCATCTACTGAGTTCTTGGATTACTAGTCTTTTTTTATTCTCAAAAAGAAAACCTCTTTTTGGCAACGTGTATCTGAGACAAAACATATTTAGTCGCACAAACTCGGGAACATATTGCTCAAATGTAGCGAAACATACAAGGTGTAAGAGACGGTGTAACGAAAACTTTGCTCAGACCATATGTTTCTTTTGTTTCGCAACATAGCCCCCATATAAAAAGTTGTTCAGTTTCATGGTCTGAGCACGCCTGCAAAGTTTTCGTTACACCGTCCCTTACACCCTGAATATGTAGGTTTATACATATGTTCTTGGAAACTGTTGCTCAATATGTAGCGAAACATATGTTGCTAAGTAAATACGCGCCTTAGCCGTGGTATGTTCCGTTCCATAGCAGCTTCCGGCGGGCGAAACCACGGAACATAGAGCTCTCCCAGTTGCAAGCGATCTCGCTACCCGCCATTCCCGTAGCGTGAGTTGACAACTGTTGAAAGTGACAGGGGGGGGGGGGGGGGGGGCTTGTTTTTCTTCTTACTTGAGCAAGGGAACAGGAATTTCACGAAATCTCTAGGGATACCATGGAATACGAGAAAATTACCAATATTCTTATTAAGCCTTTATCGGAGGCGTATGATGCCGTGTGATGCCGGTTTAGCATCACCTCATTTCCTACCCGTGGGTGTCGTAAGAGGTGACTGAGGGACTTGAGGGTTTAAGGTGTATTACAACTTTTAGGCGACAGGCTGACAACCTGTCACTACAGTGACACACGAATCATCTTAAAGGGCCCTCTATATTTGTCAGACGTGGCGATAGCGACCGCATTTTTACGGCCGTTAACGCTCTGCCTACCCAGCATGGGATAAAGGCGTGATATATGTATGTATGTATGTACTCACGTTTCAGCACCCCTTGTTGTCTAGAAGGCAGAAGTCTTTTGTACACCGCTACAACATTTACGTTAATTAGTTAACACCAAGTTTAATATACCTAATTCACATAAAAAAAACCGGGACACTTCGCGACTATATTTCGTACGTAACACATTATTTAAATAGTGAGTTTTTTAAACAAATGTCTGATATAGTGTAATAGTGAGTAAGAGAGCGTCTCCACTGAAGCGGGGCTGCGCTAAGCTAAGCGCGGCATGAATTGACCTATTATGAGCCTCAAAATCCCCGAATCCCCGCCCCGCTTCAGTGGAGACGCACCTTGATTGGTCAATTCATGCCCCGCTCAGCTCAGCTTAGCGCAGCCCCGCTTCAGTGGAGACGCACCCTTAAATGAGGTTTATAAATCTTAACGAAAATGTCCCAAATTCGAAATAGATTTTTGTATGTTTCGTGTTTTACAAAATCATAAAAACGAAACTGCCTCGATTTCTCTTATGAGAAGCTTAGTCAGCACTGCTGCATTTCTTATATTTATTTATTTCTTTATTTTACGCACGATTATGATTTCTATTGTGATGTAAATATTTTTGATGTAATTTATTTCTTGTGTATATTAACTTAAAGCTAGAAAGAGTAGAAACTAAATAAAATGGAACTAAAAAAATTGTATGAAAAATTGTTGCCATAGTTAAGCGTTATCTGTCAGATTTGACAGATCGCGAAGAAGGTGGCGCACTCATTTTTTATCTACTCTTTATGGTCAAGCATAGTTCATATGTATCCAATTTTCTTTGTTCCTATACTTTGTAACCAGGAGCTCTATTTTGGAATTCTCGCATGCGGAAGTCTGCTACTAATTGTTCTGTAACATTTTCTGGAGCTCAAATGTCTGAAACGTTCGTTTTCAGTTCCGTGCACGAAAGTCTAAAACACACACACACGTTTTTTAATTTCTTTTACTTGATGTCTTTATAGTCAAAAATCTGTTATAATTTGTGGGTATGTGGGAATCGATAAGTAAAGTAGAACGTGAGATATAAGCATAAGAAGTATCACATTTTCGCATGAAACAAAAGCAAACGCTTTAGAAGTTGAGCTCCTGTCTGAAACGTTCGTTTTCAGTTCCGTGCACGAAAGTTCAAAACGACTGGTCTAACGCACGTTTTTTTATTTCTTTTACTTGATGTTTTTAGAGTCAAAAAGATGTGTGAATTGAAAAGTAAAGTAGAACGTCTGATACAAGCATAATAAGTAGCAGATTTTCGCATGGAACAAAAAAAAAACGTTTCAGAAATTTAGCTCTTGCACAAATCTATTCACACATATTCGAGACTTGAACAAATTCGATTGGCAGAAAGTATAATACGAGTGGTTATACCTTTGCAGACTTTCGTGTACGAAATTATTTTAAGAAAACAGGGTGTTAAAATATTAGCTGCAACTATTTCAAGGGGTGAACTATCCCATGAACCTGAACAACTTTCCCAAAGAAATATAGGTCGAAATATGAGAAAGAAAATTTTGGACCTCCCATGCAAATTGACTTGGTCGGTTGCTAATTTTGTATGGGAGGTCCAAAAAATGTTCTCATATTTCAACCTTTATTCCTTTGGGGAAGTTGTTCACCTCCATGAACTGATTCACCCCTTAAAATATTTGCAGCTAATATTTTTACACCCTGTATATCTACGGCAACTATCGCTCTGCCTACCCCGCAAGGGATAAAGGCGTGATATATGTATGTATGTATATATGTATATCTACTCTCAGAATACTGTGAGTTCTATTGCACACATCTTTTGCACTTTATATTTTATCATTTCAGCATTCATTATGTAAATTACATAAGTAGGTAATGTAAACGCATAAGTAGTAATTTCTTTGCAAATATATTTTAAACTTATGACTATAATAAACACGTTAGACACTATAATGGAAAATATACCACCTATACTCTATAAAATGTAGCTTGATATCTATGACGTCTGTAGTTTCGGGTAAATGCTATGACATAAGGTCCATTTTCCTTCGTTTACTGCTGTTTAAGTATGGATCTGTCAAACGTAATAAGTATCAAGCTATATAAGGTGTAAAATATTATCTGCAAATATTTTAAGGGGGGAACCAGCCCATGACATTGAACAACTTTCCCCAAGAAGCAAAGGTCGAAATAAGATATTTTTTTTGGAACCACCCATACAAATTGACTTGGTCGGTTGGTAATTTGATATGGCAGTTCCACATATTTTTCCATATTTCAACCTATGTTCCTTGGGGAAAGTTGTTCAGTTCATGGGCTAATTCACCCTTTAAAATATTTGCAGCTAATATTTTAACACCTTATATTTTATAAACTATAAAGTGTCTAACTTCTTTTGGTAATATTTTACTTTTGTAGACTCAATAAAACGATCTCTGTGCTTGTATTTCAGTTCTTATATTTAATGTCACGCATTTTCCAGGTCGGGTTTTCACTAGCTTTGTATATGAGCTACAATACGTCACAGATTCTGGATAAAAATATATTATGGTCATTCGGGTTCATCTTGCAAAACTGTTCTTCCAGTTTGCCGTGTGATGCCGGCTTAGAATAGCATCACCCCATTTCTTTCCCGTTAGCATGGCAATTGCGATCGTTGACATCAACTACCACTGTACTCGTATTTTAGAAAGCGATGTATCGTTTTCCTCAGTAAATGTTAACGATATGATTATCGCTAGAGTATAGGGATACAATCCAAGTTCACTGCAGAGGTTTGGCTTGTATCCCTGTACTCTAGAGATATTCATATCGTATACATACATTTACTGTGGAAAACGATATATCGCTATCTATAGTACGAGTGCAGTGGTAGTTATGTCAACGCGAAAATACTATAGATGAGTTACCCAAACCCAAAAATACATTTTGCGACCAGAATTCTGTGACATAACCATGAGTATACGTTTATATTAACTAATGCTTTCAGTTCGCGAACGTCGCTGGCAAGCAGTCGACAGTCATTGACGTCGTATGCGTCCCCGACTGCGGAGAGGGCAGGCTCGCCTGAAGGGAAGCGAGCTGCCTTCGTAGAGGTAACTTTACAAGGATAATACTATTATTACAATACAAGATAAGATGCAACATTGAGCCGACTCTGGGAGGATCTAGCAGCACAGCGCCCCGAATGGCGCGGGATGGTTAAGAGGCAAGTCCGCGAGTTTGAGGAACCGCGTAAAGCAGACCTCGACGCTAAGTGCGATTAGTCAAAAGCCCGTCCACCCGTCGCCATTAAAGAACTATAATTATGTAAATGGCAAACTCACGTGTCCACACTTTGCACGGGAGTTTACTGACAACATTTGCTACAATAGCCATCTCCGGGCACATCAGCACATCATCCGATCTGATTAGGAGTCGAAGTTGTCGCCATGGCCGAAATCGGTCGGAGAGATGATAATCATCATCAATAAGCTACATTCCTGACAGGTCAAATGAGCTACATTTTAAAACGATCTAAAACTGTGTTTTGTATGATAAACTGAAAGTAATGACATCATACTCTCAGTTTTTCATACAAAACACCCGTAAGTATTTGAAAAGCCGTACTAGTGCAATGGTCAAAGATAGTTAGATAGCTAGTTGAAAAATAACCGTTTTACCTTACGTACGGTATTCTGCTGTGGGGAAACTCAACCGACTTTGGTTGTGTACAGAAAACTGCTTCGCTGTTTTAAAATCTTTTTTAAATCTTGATAATTTGAATGCTGCTTTAGCCCGTCAAGATGTTACGAAGAAAGTAATGATGACTTTTTATATGTTCTGTTTATGTAACCTGTCTAAAAGTGTTTTCCGAAATTACTTGCATGTTGTATTTCCAGACTGGCTTCGTGGAGACCCTGACTCCGCAATACACGCCCGGGCAGAGCATCACGTCTCCTCAACCCGCGCCCTCCGTGGAAGATAAGCTGGCCAGCCTCCAAGCGCAGCAAGAGGTAAATGGAAAAAAACAAAACGGTTTTCTTAAAGATGGTAGTAAAGCAGCTCTCTGCTGAGAGTACTTGTTTCCGAGTATTATATTTTTGTGCCTGATTCTATATAAGTTGTAAAAATATTAGCTGCAATTATTTTAAGCGGTGAATCAGCCCATGTAACTGAACAACTTTCCCTCAGAAACATAGGTCGAAATATGAGATAAACTTTTTAACCATAGTAATTGACTTGGTCGGTTGGTAATTTTTTATGGTAGGTCCAAAAATTTCTTTCATATTTTGACCTATGTTTCTTGGGGAAAGTTGTTCAGTTTCATAGTCTGATTCACCCCTTAAAATATTTGCAGCAAATTTTTTACACCGAGGCATGTATAACTCCGAGGCATTCCATTACATGGAATCCTTGTGCTAGCGACGAGTGTTCACGTTTATTATTTCTCATTATTACTTTATCCACTTCTCAATTTCCAGATCGCCTCCCTAAAATCAGAAGTGGAAGACCTGAAGGAAAAGCTGGAAACGCTGAAGGTGCGCCGCGGGGAGGACCGCGAGAAGCTTCGGGAGTTCGAGCGGGTCAAGCTCCAGCTGGAGCAGGCCAACGAGTTCAAGAACAAGATCATGGAGTCACAGGCGCAGCTGCAGAGGGATCTGCAGCGGGCCAAGCAGGAGGTGAGATACATACATACATAGATCACGCCTTTATCCCATGCGGGGTAGGCAGAGCGATCTCTCTTCTTCTTCTCGACCTGACAACTGATGAGGCGCAGTGGTAGTGTGACTGCCTTTGACGCGGACGGTTCCGGGTTCGATTCTCGGTGGATCACTCACAAAGTCGATATTTATCACTTTGTGAATTTGTTGCCAGTCTGGTAAGGACATTGCGGGCTGAACCACCCGATTGATGGACGGCACGTTAAGCCGTAGGTCCCGGTTGCTGTCTACTACTTGTAGAAGGCGGTTGAAAAATTCTGACACTATAGTCTGTAAGTTTAGGTACTTATCTTTTTGTAAACAAACTTTGTATGAAACTGACCGTTCAGAAGTGTCACTTTCACACAAAGTTTGTTTACAAAAAAGATAAGTACCTAAACTTACAGACTATAGGGTTCATCGGGTCGTTGGACGACTCGGTGTTCCACACGAAGAAGAGAGAGAAGGTGATATATCCACATGAAAACAACGCACACCAAACTCATACATACACAAATGTGTAGGACAAGTGAGTAAAAACACCAGAATAAAATTAGAGATACATGAATGAGCGAAGTAGGCTCCATACTTTACGAAAAAAAAACAAATAGAAACGCAATCAAATACATATTATGCGAGCGAAGCCACTAAAACATTTTATTATGAACGAAAGTTATGGATCTTAAGTCGAGCTTAATATTTTACGAAAAGAAACCAATATAAGTACGATCAATCAAATGTTATTAACAGTCAATAAATGTTAAGCAAAACAAATTCGCAATTTTTATCAAACACGATTTTTAATAAATTCAAGAGTGAAACGTATAAAGTCCCTTGAGCCGCCTCTTACGACACCCTCGTGAAGATTTGGAGTGATGCTATTCTCAGCCGGCATCACTCGGTATTTTGTTGTACTGTCTATTATATGTACTGTCGTACGCAGGTCCGTGAGGCGCAAGAGGCTTTAGAAGCGCACAACGACGAGACCGCAGAACTCCAAGAAGCTGCCGAGATGGCCGCCTTGGACAAGGAGATGGCTGAGGAGAGGTAATACTTAGGGATACAACTTTGCCGTGTGATGTCGGCTTAGAATAGCATCACCCCATTTGTTTCCCGTGGGTGTCGTAAGAGGCGACTGAGGGACTTGAGGGTTTTAAGTGACAATTTTAGGCGACAGGCTGACAACCTGTCACTATAGTGATACACGACTTATCTGCAACCCTCAAATGTTGTCAGACGTGGCGATAACGACCGTAATTTTGCGATCGTTATCGCTCTGCCTACCCCGCAAGGGTTAAAGGCGTGATATGTGTATGTATGTATGTACAACTTTCCCCAAGGAACATCACTTGTGATGCACACACACACACACAAATCACGCCTTCATCCCTTGCGGGGTAGGCAGAGCGATAACGATAGAAAAATTACGGTTGTTATCGCCACGTCTGACAAGTATTGAGGGCCTTTTCAGATAATTCGTGTATTACTGTAGTGACAGGTTGTAAGCCTGTCGCCTAAAATTGTAATACACATGAAACTCTCGAGTCCCTTAGTTGCCTTTTGATTGTGATCAGACTATGAAAATGAACAACTTTTACTATGGGGGCTATGGGGGGGAAACGAAAAACTTTTTTCGAGTTCCCATACAAAGTCAGTCACCTGAACGGGAATTTTGTATGGAAGGTCGATGTTTTTTTTACGTTTCCCACCATAGTTTCCGTTACACCGGCTCTTACACCCTGTATATATATACAATACATAGTATAAAGCAAAGTCGCTTTTCGCGTCTGTCTGTATGTATGTTTGCTTAAATCTTTAAAACTACTGGATTTTGATGCAAGTTTTTTTATAGATAGAGTGATTCAAGAGAAAGGTTTTTATGTATAGTACTTGCCGGGATAAATCCTTATTCACACGGGAAAATGAGTTGCGGGCGCAGCCTTTTTTTGAAAAAAAAAAGTTTACCTTTACAAATACTTGGTAAATTTTATATACATACCTACATATATCACGCCTTTATCCCTTGCGGGGTAGACAGAGCGTTAACGGCCGTAAGAATACGGTCGCTATCGCCACGTCTGACATTTTTGAGGATTGTTTTCCAAGGTTGTTTCAGAAAAAACATGTGTATCACTATAGTGACAGGTGGTCAGCCTGTCGCCTAAAAATTGTAATACACCAATACCCTCGAGTCCCTTAGTCTTACGACACCCGCAGGAAGGATGTGGGGTGATGCTATTCTAAGCCGGCATCACACGGAAAATTTTTATTCATGTTAATTTTTTCATGTAAATTTTTATTTTGCTGTGTGATGCCGGCTTAGAATAGCATCACCCCACATCCTTCCCGCGGGTGTCGTAAGAGGCGACTAAGGGACTCGAGGGGTGTATTACAATTTTGCGGCGACAGACTTCTTACGGCTGTTAACGCTCTGCCTACCCCGCAAGGGATAAAGGCGTGATATGTGTATGTATGTATGTTTTTATTAATCCTATAGGGCGGAGGCGCTTCAAATGGAGCTGGAATCTTGTCGTGAAAAGCTGGAGGAAGCCACGCTGGACTTGCAACTCATGAAGGCTGAAATGGAGGCCGGCGGGAACATACGTGAGTTACCTTACATTATTTACTACATTTCTCATCAATATCCGGGACAATTTAGTTTTTCGTCAGAGTATACCGTCGTAAAGTAGCATGCATGTCGGTATTCTATAGGATACATTTCGGAGAGTGTGCTCAATCACTCCACGACCTGATACCCCCTTCCCCATTCCATCTCCGGGGATCGAGGCGCCGACTGGGGTTCCACCCTTATGTTGTAGATATACCTCTGATCCGCACTAAGCGTTTCGCTTCAACTTTTATCATGCGTACGGCTAAAGAGTGGAATTCCCTGCCGGCGGATCTTTTTCCGGAACAATATAACTTTGGCCTTTTTAAGGCAAGAGTGAATAGGCATTATCTAGGCAAGCATGTACCATCTTCGTCTGCATCTCCACTTACCACCAGGTGAGATGGCAGACAAATGCGGGCCTATTACATATAAAAAAAAATTAGAAAAAAACTTTTCGGGGTGTTTTCCTTGCTTCTGGCCTAAATTAACCGAAATCTATAAGGTGTTAAAATATTAGCTGCAAATATTTTAAGGGGTGAATCAGATCATGAAACTGAACAACTTTCTCCAAGGAACATAGGACGAAATATGAAAAAATATTTTGGACCTCCCATACAAAAATTACAAACCAACGAAGTCAACTTGCATGGTAAGCTTAAAAAAAAAACACATATCTCGACCTGTGTTACTCATGGAAAGTTGTTCAGTTTCATGGGCTGGTTCGCCCCTCAAAATATTTGCAGCTAATAATAGTATTACACTTTGTATAAAAAATAATTTCAATTTAGAAAATTGACATTCGGATTTGATAACCTCGTAAAACTATTAACTATGAAACTGTATTTGACATTTATTTATAAATATACTTATTTTTTTGATAATCCGTACCAAACATTAACTTACAAAGTGTCCCGGGTTATTTGATGAGAAGTGTATGTTATACGTTTAGCACCATCTATTGGCGTTAAAAATTATATCTGATAAAAAAAAACAAATCCAATATTAAATCTAATAATCTAATTTTAAAAATCAATTTTGGTATTAATATTTGTTACGCCTACAAAGTAATTTTCTGCGTGTAAAAAAACCCACGACTAATTAAAAAAATATGAAATTTGTTTAGCCGGAACTACCGTCGGTGAGTATTCGCATTTTAGTAACGTTTTAAAACAATTCAGTCCTGTGTGGTTCTGTGGCGTATCTAGTAAGCGTAGCAATGCTAATAATATATGTCACCGTAAAATTACAATCAAGGGTAAATTACAATACATTTCGCAATATATTTCGCAAAATTACAATCCCTCGGAAGATTACAATATTACGAGTAAACTCTAGAGTGACTTGCATCCTGATTGGTCAAGCCTCATGTTCGCACCGACGCCATGTTTGTATGTTTTTTCGTTGGTTTCTAAAAGTAAACGAATAGTATTTTGTATAAATTTCGAAAATTTTCTGATGAAACTGAAAATGTTTACGTTTGATCGTGATCCGTGTGAACGTTTGTCAATATTTCGAAAGATTGTAATCTATCGTTTTTGTAAATTTAACGGTGACATGTACTTTCGTAAAACGATCAGATTTCAATAAGTCAGGACTATAATTCGTCTTAAATTAATTTATGCGAATCCTACAAAGATGAAACACTAAATATACTGTTTTTATTATAATGATGTTAGCACTACGCTTTTAATTTTAAAGATTTATTTCTTATGCAGCTTATTTTTATTATTATTTAAATATTTATATTATTTCCTTAGAAATACATACACAGTTCAAGCGTGTACGTAAAATATAATTTTGTTCGCGTTTTATATGTCATTTTACGTAGATACCATTACATATGTTTCTTTTTTTTCATATAGACGCATATAATGTGTTTTCAAAAGTATCTAATGCATGCGTACTTGACACATTCACAGCTTTATTGAAAAATGCAGGGTGTAAGGGACGGTGTAACGGAAACATTGCAGGCGTGATCAGACCATGAAACTGAACAACTTTTTCTATGAGGGCTATTTTGGGAAACGAAAATAAATTTTCGAGTTCCCTTACAAAGTCACTCAGCTTATCGGGAATTTTGTATGGAAGGTCGAAAAAAAAATTTAAACGATAGAAAAAGTTGTTCAGTTTCATGGTCTGAGCACGCCTGCAAAGTTTTCGTTACACCGTCTCTTACACACTGTATGTTTAAATTAAAATAATACCTGAGTGAGACATGATGTTTACTTTTTAAACTGCAAGCATTGCTATAAAATTATATTTCTGCACTTAAATTGAACCCTATAAAATTATATTTATTTATTGAATTTGTATGCAAAATTCAAATTGATATCAGTATACCACCTATAAAAAAAATTATTTCCAAAGGTATGAAATTATACCAGTGAATGTGTTGAGTCTTTGTATAATTTGCATGTGTGTGTGTGTTCTTAATATTATAACTATTTTTGACTTTAACTGCATAATCAACAAACCCTATAACTGAATTAAAATTGTCTTACGACAAAAGGAAAGTTAATGATAAGTCTTTTTGACCTATCTTTGACTATAAAAAACACGGACAAAAAAACCCAGACTTAATTATAGTCTGTAAGTTTAGGTACTTATCTTTTTGTAAACAAACTTTGTATGAAAGTGACACTTCTGAACTGTCAGTTTCATACAAAGTTTGTTTACAAAAAGATAAGTACCTAAACTTACAGACTATAGAAGCCACATTTCACAGTGCATTTGCAATGACAAACTTTACTTACGACTGTAAAAAAACCCAAATTTGACCAAAATTACCAACTAAGTAACACATCATTGATAAATAAAAAAACACTAATTTAACTTATATATTACTCAAATTTGACTAGCATAAAAACTCAAATTTGACCAACAAAAAAACCTTTAAAAAATACAATTTTATTCTATTTTTTACAAGTGTAAAAATCCCAATTTGACTATCTCAAAAACACAAATCTGACCTGCTTAAAAACCTTACTTAGACTTACCTAAAAACCCAAATTTGACTGTGTTTGACCTAGAAAACTATAGTGACCGTGATGCTAGATGAGCGCATGTGTGTATGATACGTTGTTGGTGTGTGCCGCACTCAGAGCACCCGTACAGCTCGGGGGGCGAGGGCGCGACGGGCACGAGCTGCGCCAGCTGCAGCAGCAGAACGAGCGCCTCCGGGACACGCTGGTGCGCCTCCGGGACCTCACCAAGCATACGTTGCCGCGCAAACACTAACAATAGAGAAATTCAAATTTGAAAACACAAAATTTCGACCAACAGAAAACTCTAAAGTTGCCAACTAAGTAACACATTTTTGATAAATAAAAAAACACTAATTTAACTGATATAAAAACTCAAAGTTGACTAACATAAGATCTCAAATTTGACAAAAAAAGACCCTAAGATAATCAATTTTAAAGCTCAATTATGACAAATATAAAAACCCAAATCTGACCAACTCAAACACCCAAATTTTACCAACTCAATCACCCAAATCTGACCTGCTTAAAAACATTAGTTAAACTCAAATTTGACTGTGTTTAGCCAACATTTGACCTAGAAAACTATAGTCACCTTCATGCTAGATGAGCGCATGTGTGTATGATACGTTGTTGGTGTGTGCCGCACTCAGAGCACCCGTACAGCGCGGGGGGCGAGGGCGCGACGGGCTACGAGCTGCGCCAGCTGCAGCAGCAGAACGAGCGCCTCCGGGACACGCTGGTGCGCCTCCGGGATCTCACCAAGCAACAACGTTACCGCGCAAATAATGACAATAGAAAAATTGAATTTTGAATAACAAAAAATTAAAAAAAATCAAGTTATTAACCCATATTTAACCAATAAAAAAATACTGAATTGACTATACTAAAAACTCAAATTTGACCAGCATAAAAACTTAAATTTGACTAGCATAAAAACTCAAATTTAACCAACAAAAGACCCTAAGGTAATCATTTTTAAAGCTCAATTTTGACAAATATAAAAACCCTAATTTGACCAACTCAAAAACCCTAATTTGACCAACTCAAAACCCCAAATTTGACCTACTCAAACACCCAAATCTGACCAACTATAGAAAACTGTATTTACCCAACATCAATATCCAAATTTGACCTAAAAGCTATAGTCACCGCCATGGCGCATGTGTGTATGATACGTTGTTGGTGTGTGCCGCACTCAGAGCACCCGTACAGCGCGGGGGGCGAGGGCGCGACGGGCTACGAGCTGCGCCAGCTGCAGCAGCAGAACGAGCGCCTCCGGGACACGCTGGTGCGCCTCCGGGACCTCAGCGCACATGATAAACACACCATGCAGAAGATGCAGAAGGTATAAAGGTCTTCTAAAACATTTTTATGACGTTTGTCGACCGATGTGGCGCAGTGGTAGTGCCTGTGACGCAGAAGGTTCCGGGTTCGATTCGCAGGGTCACTCACAAAGTGGATATTTATCACTGTCACTCACAAAGTTGATATCGCTTTATGAATTTGTTCCCAGTCTGGTTAGGACATTGCGGGCTGAACCACCCGATTGTCCGTAAGAAAGATGGGTCCGTGTTTCGGATGACACGTTAAGCCGTAGGTCCCGGTTGCTGTCTATAATTACTTAGACGGCGGTCGTTACACAACCATGTCAGAAGCCTGCTACTTGTAGAAGGCGGTTGAAAAATTCTGACACCAGGGTTCATCGGGTCGTTGAACGACTCGGTGTTCCAAACGAAAAAGAAAGAAAAACCGTATGTGTATAGAGCTGTCCCTTACACCCTGTATTTTCTACCCAGGACATAGAGCAGTACAAGTCGGAGATAGCTGAACTGAGCCGCACCAAGGAGAAGCTCTCATCCAGGACCGAGGAGTTGGAAGCCCAGGTGGCTGACCTTCGGGAGCAGGTAACATACATACATATATCACACCTTTATCCCTTGCGGGGTGGGCAGAGCGTTAATACCCGTGAAATTGGCAGTCGTTATCGCCACGTCTGACAAATGTTTGAGGGTCGTTTCAGATAAGTCGTGTTTAACTATAGTGACAGGTTGTCAGCCTGTCGCCTAAAATTGCAATACACATGAAACCCTCGAGTCCCTTAGTCGCTTTCTACGACACCCACGGGAAAGAAATGGGGTAATGCTATTCCAAGCCGGCATTACAGGGTGCAATATTAATATAAGACGATATATTGGTTTTTAAAAACAAAATATGTATCTGTCACTTGATTCTAATAGGGTTGGGGCAAGTCAAATGACCTACTTTTTAAAAGATCTAAAACGGTATTTTGTAAAAAAAAATAGCAATCTATGACGTCAAATATTGCTGTTTTGGGTGGCGTTAGAATACTTACTTTTATATCATTTGTCAGTGTATTAATTCAAACGTTGAATATTCCGAATTATGAATGAAGTCCGTAGTGTTTTTGGACAATAGTTTAAGCGTACAACTTTTATATTTTATTAATTTATTTTTTATTTATTATTGATTTAATATATCAAAATACAAAAAGTGAAATTATGTTAAACAAGTGACACAAAAACCTTACAACTAGGTTTATCCGGACACTTAACATTCATCGTTGGCACCCAGTAGCCGAGCGATAAACCGGTCACTAGAATAAGTACGTATTTTAATCACATTGAGTAAACAAGTAAACAAGTCGGCCTACACGGGGCGATTTTTTATTATGCAGTTTTATGAAGGTAAGTTGTTAATAAGGTGATCTTTGAGTTTATTTTTAATATTTTTTTCCGTTATTTCCTTCTTTATGGAGGAAGGCAATCCATTTATTAACTTAGGTACTAGATAACGAAACACCTGTTTGCCGTACTGATTTTGAAAGCGAGGTAACCTGAGTACTGAGTTACATACACTACGGGTATTTCTTCCATTATGATTTACTACTTTTTGAAGGTCCTTATTAAAGTAGCATTCTAGTAATATTAAATACTTGACCTTTTTTTGTATTGGGAGAATTTTACAGTGCGAAAACAGACTGTCATAGTTATTTTTATATTTGTTTCTTATTTTGGTAGGTACTATAGTTTTTAATATTCGTATTTGTAGTTGGTAGATGGGATTTAAATTAGTTTTACACGTTCGACCGTAGCTACTTAAGCCATAGGTAATTACAGAATCTGCGAGCGCTTTGTAAAGGGACAATAATGTTTTGTAAGGTACCTTAGATTTGATAATATAAAATTTAGACAGTATGCAACGCAGCTTGTCACATACATAATTTACGTGGTCCGTCCATTTTAGGCGGTCATCTATTATAAGACCAAGATATTTTTGTTTATTAACGAGTTCAACTGGTTCACATTTACAGCTAGGTTGATTAAGATGGAGGCATTTATGTTCATGGGCTATAAGATTTATAGGTTGTTGTATCCTATTCTGAGTGGAGCTAATATACATTAATTTTGTTTTAGCGGGGTTGAGGACGAGACCTGAGTCATGGGACCACTTAGTTAATAACGTAAAATCATTTTGAAGACGACGAAGCGCAGCATCTACTGTTGTATCTGCTGCCATAAGGCAGGTGTCGTCCGCAAATTGATATATTTCACAGTCTTTGATGATATTTACGGCATCGTTTACATAAGTTAGATAATGTAACGGTCCCAGGACTGAACCTTGTGCAGTCCCTTCATTCACTTTTATTTGCTCACTATAATCACTTCCTATACGAACTAAATACGATCTATCAGTGAGGTAATTTATACACCATTCCTTAACCGGTCCTCTAATGCCACAATTGTCTAGTTTGCGAATTAAAATGTCGTGTTGAAGTGTGTCAAATGCCTTACTGTAATCTACGAACACTATCAATATATGTTTTTTGTCATTAAGATATTGAAAAATAGTGTCTGTAAATTGTGATAACAGTTGCACCGTACTTTTGCTAGCCTGAAATCCGTATTGTTTTTCTGTTAAGATATTATTTTGCGCATAAAACGTGTTAATTTGTTTACATAAAAATTTTTCAGTTATTTTATCGAGAGTTGGCAAAATTGTTATCGGGCGATAGTTATCGTATTGTTTGTGGCTTCCTTTTTTATAAATAGGTCTCACTACACCTGTTTTCAATTCATGGGGATATAACCCAGTTTTCATTGAAGCGTTTATGAAATTTGCTATTGCAGGAGCAATATCTTTACCTATGGATTTGATATCTATAGCTCTAATGTTGTCCAACCCAGGTGCCTTTTCACCACTTATAGAATTAATAACTTTTAAAACTTGATTCGAATCGGCTTTTTTGAACCTAAACGTGACGTCAGAAGGGCAAGAGTACACTTTTTCATCTAAAAGGTAATTTTTGCAGTTAGGAATTATATCTTTTACATTGTCCCTAAACGTGTTTGCAAACTTATTTGTAATATCTTTAAGTTTTAGTTTTATGTCTGCAAAAGCATTTATGATAATGTTATCAATGGAGCTTACCACTCGGCCAGTGAGTTCATTTAGAATACACCAAAGATTTCTGGGATTGTGGCAATTTTTGTTGATCTCCTTTCTTGTCTGCTTATTTTTAGATTTATATATTAGTTTATTAGCATAGTTTCTAGCTTTATTGTACTTAAGTTTTAATATTTTATTATTGACATCTTTTAACCACTCCATATACAGATTATCTCTATAGTGACACAGCCCACTAGCGAATAGGAGGTTATCTTTTTGAAAATAAAAAAAACTAGTTTTCCAAGAACTCGGTAGATGGCGTTAAACTGATTATGTTACACTGAGTGACAGTCTGGCATGCACTGACACTATCGTTCCAAATGAGTCCGAGTCCTAGTTTAATTAAAAAAACAAAAAAAATATTCCGTTCCGGTCTTTGCGGTAACATACCAAGCACAGTGCCATCTATCCTAGAATTTAAAAAAGAAATTGCCTCAGTTTGTTACTAGATGGCGTTACATGTATTGTCCAAAGATCAAGGATAGTTATTTATGTATTAATTCCAGGTGGATGCAGCTCTCGGCGCTGAAGAGATGGTGGAGCAGCTGGCTGAGAAGAAGATGGCCTTGGAAGACCAGGTAATAACCAATAATGGGTAAAAACATACATACATATATATATCACGCCTTAATCCCTTGCAGGGTAGGCAGAGCGTCAACGGCCGTAAAAATACGCTACGCTCGTGATTCAATTTTAGTATCGTTCGCTACCTCGGGATTCAAAATCGCAGTAAAAAGCAACTTTGCTCTCTTGTTGCACAAATAACTATTTCTAGAAATCTATCACTACATAGTTAAAATTAAAGTCGCTTTTCGCGTCTGTCTGTATGTATGTTTGCTTAAACCTTTAAAACTACATAACGAGTTTTGATGCAGTTTTTTAATAGATGGAGTGATTCAAGAGGAAGTTTTTTATGTATAATACTTGCAGGGAAAAATATTAGGATTTTCCCATTTTCCCATGGGAAAATCCCGCTGGGGCAGGCCGCTAGTAGTTACTAATATCTATATACTAATAGTTGTTTTTCCATCCAGGTGGACCAGCTGAAGCAGGATGTGCAAGAGCTGGAAGCCCTCCAGGAGGTCCACGAGCAGCTGGTGGAGTCCAACCGAGAGCTGGAGATGGATCTGAGGGAAGAGCTGGAGATGGCCCATGCTGCTACCAGAGAGGTAACTATTTCCCCTGGTTTCTCCTGTCCACGAGCAGCTGGTGGAGTCCAACTGAGAGCTGGAGATGGATCTGAGGGAAGAGCTGGAGATGGCCCATGCTGCCACCAGAGAGGTAACTATTTCCCATGGCTTATCCTGTCCTCCAGGAGTTCCACGAGCAGCTGGAGATGGCTCATGCTGCTACCAGAAAGGTAACCACTACATAGTATAAAGCAAAGTCGCTTTTCGTGTCTGTCTGTATGTTTGCTTAAATATTTAAAACTATACAACAGATTTGGACACATGTTTTTTTAATAGATAGTATGATCCAAGAGGAAGGTTTTTATGTATAATACTTGCCGGGAAAACATCTTATTCCCACGGGAAAATAAGTTGCAGCGGGTGCAGCCGCTGGGCAGCCCGCTAGTATTTATATAATTTATACTTGCGATTGACACCGCTTGGTGAAACTCCATTAAAAATAAATAAGATTGTTGATATTTTGCGGAATATTATTGACCCCTTAAAATATTTGAAGCTAATATTTTTACACCTTATATCGGGTGCAATTTTATTAGGGATCCAAGGGAGTGTTCTGTCAATGAAACTGAACAACTTTCCCCAAGAAACAGATCGAAATATGAGAATTTTTTTTGGACCTCCTATACAAATTGACTTGGTCGGTCGGTAATTTTGTATGGGAAGTCCAAAATCTTTTTTTATATATTTCGACTTATGTTCCTTGGGGAAAGTTGTTTTGTTTGATGGGCTTGTTTACCCCTTAAAATATTTGCAGTAAATTTTTATACACCCTGTATAACTTAAGCAATTTCTTCCAGGCGAACCGCGAGCGAGAAGCCGCCTTGGAAACCATAATGGACAGAGACGCCACCATACACAAGTTCAGAGAATTGGTGCAGAAAATGACCGAGCAGTATAATGAGATAAGGACGCAACTGGACGCCAAGCAAGGTACGTACATAGCTCTGCCCACCCCGCAAGTTGTACAAGCGCGACTATACACAAGTTCAGAGAATTGGTGCAGAAAATGACCGAGCAGTATAATGAGATAAGGACGCAACTGGACGCCAAGCAAGGTACGTACATAGCTCTGCCCACCCCGCAAGTTGTACAAGCGCGACTATACACAAGTTCAGAGAATTGGTGCAGGAAATGACCGAGCAGTATAATGAGATAAGGACGCAACTGGACGCCAAGCAAGGTACGTACATAGCTCTGCCCACCCCGCAAGTTGTACAAGCGCGACTATACACAAGTTCAGAGAATTGGTGCAGGAAATGACCGAGCAGTATAATGAGATAAGGACGCAACTGGACGCCAAGCAAGGTACGTACATAGCTCTGCCCACCCCGCAAGTTGTACAAGCGCGACTATACACAAGTTCAGAGAATTGGTGCAGAAAATGACCGAGCAGTATAATGAGATAAGGACGCAACTGGACGCCAAGCAAGGTACGTACATAGCTCTGCCCACCCCGCAAGTTGTACAAGCGCGACTATACACAAGTTCAGAGAATTGGTGCAGGAAATGACCGAGCAGTATAATGAGATAAGGACGCAACTGGACGCCAAGCAAGGTACGTACATAGCTCTGCCCACCCCGCAAGTTGTACAAGCGCGACTATACACAAGTTCAGAGAATTGGTGCAGGAAATGACCGAGCAGTATAATGAGATAAGGACGCAACTGGACGCCAAGCAAGGTACGTACATAGCTCTGCCCACCCCGCAAGTTGTACAAGCGCGACTATACACAAGTTCAGAGAATTGGTGCAGGAAATGACCGAGCAGTATAATGAGATAAGGACGCAACTGGACGCCAAGCAAGGTACGTACATAGCTCTGCCCACCCCGCAAGTTGTACAAGCGCGACTATACACAAGTTCAGAGAATTGGTGCAGAAAATGACCGAGCAGTATAATGAGATAAGGACGCAATTGGACGCTAAGCAAGGTACGTATATAGCTCTGCCCACCCCGCAAGTTGTACAAGCGCGACTATACACAAGTTCGGAGAATTGGTGCAGGAAATGACCGAGCAGTTCGTATGTAGCGACCTCTGGTGGCTACATCATGAAGCTCACTCAAGTGGTTCACAAGCATACAATACGCAACAGGAGTTCTCAACATACCGGAGAGATGACGCCACGTGACAGAACAATGGGCCTGAAACGCGGTATCGAAGTGTTCACCGCGCAACGCATATATACACACTTCCAATCCAAGCAAGGTACGTCACTTTATCAGCACAGGATAACTGAACAACTTTCCCCACAATTATAGCCGTGTAATGCCGGCTTTGCATAAAATGACAGCCTGTCACTACAGTGATAGTCGAATCATCTGAAAGGGCCCTCAATATTTGTCAGACGTGGCGATTATATACGGCCGTTCACGCTCTGCCTACACCGAGAAGGATAAAGGCGTGATATGTGCCGTGTGATGCCGGCTTAGAGCAGCATTACCCCACATCCTTCCTGCGGGTGTAATAAGAGGCGACTAAGGGACTCGAGGGTATTGGTGTATTACAATTTTTAGGCTATAGGCTGACAACCTGTCACTATAGTTGTAGTGCAAGCCTCCAGATATAAATTACACGTGAAATAATACTACAAGTGTTTCGGTAAAATTACGTGTTGTGTTCATTCAATTATTTTAGCAAAGTCAAAGGCGCTGACGTCGTCAGTATGACATCACAAAATCACAGAGACAAGAAAAACCAATGACTTCATTGCGTATCAAGGAGATCCGCGACAATAGTGATACACATGTTTTCTAAAACAACCTTGAAAATGTCAAACGTCCTCAAAAATGTTAGACGTGGCGATAGCGACCGTATTCTTACGGCCGTTAACGTTCTGCCTACCCCGCAAGTGATAAAGGCGTGATATATGTATGTATGTGTATGAACATACACTTGATTTGTTGTCAATCAGTTGCCTAAAATTGTACCATTGTTCTTTGTTTTAGGGTCCCCAGCCCTATCAGAGCAGTCCGAGTCGACCCCCGAGCCGGTGCCCCGCACTTCGCCCCCCGTGGCTATCGAGACCCTCGTGCACGCGTCCAGGGCTTCCACGCGCTCCATTGACCTGCAGGTAAGTAAGAATAATAATGAAATGTATAAATAATAGCAAAGCATGTTCTTCATACATACATTATCACGCCTGTATCATTTTGTGGGGTAGCCATTGCCAATTACGCCACGTCCGACAAAAGTTTGAGGGTTATTTGATAACTGTGTACCACCATAGTGACAGCAGCGTGATGCCTAAAATTGCAATACACGCCTCAAGTCCCTTAGACGCCTCATAGTGATGCCATGGTGATGCCCTGCAGGTAAGGAAGGGGATACAAAGAAAACGAGGGATTAAAAAAGGGAAAAGAAGCTTATAATAAATATACATAATTACTAACATTTGCCGTGTGATGCCATTAAAGAAGGGAAAAGAAACACATAATCATCGAGGTAATATGTACTAGCGTACTAGAGGAGGCACCGCAACTTCACTTTTTGTAACACGCGTTAGAGAGCATGCTCTCTAGCTCGCTCAGTTTGAGCCCACCGCTTGCCGCGACGTCACGTGTCAGTGCTAGTATCAAAATGCCTGGCTGTGTACTAAGATACTGCTCAAACAGTTCGAGAACCACAAGCAAAGCCCAAGGAGTAACATTTCATGTGTAAGTTATCTAATTTTATCAGTAAACCATGCATCGGAATATTATTTTCATAATTTTGTAAAAAATCACCGCGCGCTCGGAAGCGGCGGCCATATTCCGGCGAAAATCATAGATTAACAACATTACAGTGTGTACAGACGTGACACTTCAGATGAGTCATTTTAATGAAAAACAGTCAATTTGCTAGGAAATGTTATTGTAGTATAGTATTGTAAATATTTATACTTTTACTGACTACGCAAAGTGAAAATGAGGTTCAACTTAATAAATATTTACGTTCTTGCTGTTTATTTTTATTTGAACTTGTTTAAAGGTTTCCGCATCCGGGCCATGAAAAAAGAGAGGCGTGGATTAAAAGAAGAGGCGTTTGTACAAAAAGATCTAATTTTTTAATTTTTTAAATAAAATTTATCTATCATTAGTTCCTACTGACAGTGTCAAGTAGACGAATTGCACAAATTGTCGCATCTGCGCGCGTTACTCGTTATCTATGACTTTCACCGCGGCTCCCGCGCGTCCCGCGCGGGCCCCGCCGCAAGGTCGCGCGCAATGCTTTCATTGGGAATAGCTACTCCAGTACTTTAGTACATATTACCTCGATGCACATAATAAAGAAACATATTCAATAAGTGTGCCCTGTGATGCCGGCTTAGAGTAGCATCACCCCATATCCTTCCCGCGGATGTCGTAAGAGGCGACTAAGGGAATTGTAATACATCAATACTCGAGAGTATTGGTGTATTACAATTTTTAGGCGACAGGCTGACAACCTGTCACTATAGTGATACACATATTTTCTGAAAGAACCTTGGAAAACAATCCTCAAAAATGTCAGACGTGGCGATAGCGACCGTATTCTTACGGCCGTTCACGCTCTGCCTACCCCGCAAGGGATAAAGGCGTGATATATGTATGTATGTCTGTATTCAATAAGAGTTGCGTGTGGTGCCGGCTTAGAATAGCATCACCCCATTTCCTACCCGTGGGTCTTCGCCCCCCGTCGCTATCGAGTCCCTCGTGCACGCGTCCAGGGCTTCCACGCGCTTCATTGACCTGCAGGTAAGGAAGGGGGATACAAAGAAAACGAGGGATTTAAGAAGGGAAAAGAAACAAAACTCGTAATAAATAAACATATTCAGTAATTAGGAGGCTGACACGAGCTAAAAACAGGTCCTTTTGAACCGGATGGAATCTTGCCGATTCGATGATTTTTTCGTACTGATGATGATCATAATTCGGTCAAAAATAAGTTATTTGAAAATCAAAAACAATATGTCGATACAGTATTGTAAGGCGCTTATTCTGATAATAAAAATTCAATTATTGTATGGGTATTATTCATACAGAATGCGATATAATGGTTTTTAGAGGTAACTTTTCGATGTTTTTCTATCAATCCAAATTATTAATATCATGTTTTGGAAATAATAATACAATAGCAAATATCCTGCCTGTTTTTTTGGCAGGTTTTCTGCTTTTTATCTAGAGTAGAAATCCCTTACAAAAGTCACTTTTAGCTCTACTCACCGCCTTAAAAAACTAACCAAAGGAATTGCGAGGCGAAACTATTAAAATTAGATGTTGTAAGTTGATTTCAGTATGTATGAAACCAACGATGTTTATTATTGTGTTTTAGTTGCGCGCTCTGGAGCTGAGCCAGGCGCGAGCGCGCGCGGACATGCTGGCCGCGTGTCTGCCCGACCACTTCATGACGCCGGCCGGTAAGTGTTGTAGCACAGTAAAACCTCCGCGTCCGCATCCTTCCCAAACCACCTGTCCTTTCACGAATAATTTCAAATTGGAAATTGGAATGTCGTCACACGTATTTTCTGACTTTTGACTCAGTCTATACTATGTCCTCGAGCAGGCATGTGCGTACGAGTACAATAAATAGTTATTTTGTATGATTCAATAAATAGTGTTGTAACCCTCTTGTAAATAAGATTGAAGTGAATAAATAGTGAAGTGAAAATTATCAGCGTCTCCGGTCCTAAAAATATTAAGGAAACCCTCACGGAGGTTTTTTTACTACATAATAAAAGTTTAGAAGAGTCAAGAGTCTTTTTGTTGTTTGTGGCACTCTCAACTTCCCAAGTGCCACAGTACCATATCGACTGACAGTCTAAAATAACTACTTCAATAGGTACAACGTTATGAAAATATTGAAATATACTTACTTACTTACATACATTAATCACTGACAGCTCAAAGGTGAACGCACACTTATCCGTTCCCTCATTTACGCCTCACTTCCCTCATTTACGCCTCACTTTGGCAATTACCGGCATGTACCGGGTAGATTCAGTCCGATCAGTTCTTCCCAGAACAACTCCTAAGCCCAGTCTCGCCCCAAGGGCGTGATTGGGCTGGTTGTTTGAACAACCAATAAAATATTTCCGGGTGAGCACGTGCTCCCCACCAAGCCGACAGGCGTAGTTTTGATGGCCCCGGGGCCGTAAACGTATAGTCCAACAAAAAAAAAAAAAAAAAAAAAACACTTATCCGCATCGAACGAACCGAATTTTTGCATTCTATAAATGAAATATAATAAATATGTATATATTTATTTCAGATAACAAGTTCCATATGTATTATAAAATTTCATTAAATTTATACATATTTTTTTTTTAGTGTATAAAATATAAATAATTATAAGTTCTTCAATACTTTTGTTACTCATTGACAACTTGATATTATTATTATATTGTATGTGCAGGTGACCACGACGCCATACTTCTGATCCTGCTGCTCCAGCGACTCAACACCAAGGCTGACATCATCCTCGGACAAATCAGGGAGAGGTCAGTAGTTTATACTTAAAAGCAAAAACAAACATACAGGGTGTTAATTGAAGTACTAACTTCTTTTGAAGGGATGAACCAGCCCATGAAACTGTTTAATACAGGGTGTAAGAGACGGCGTAAAGAAAACTTCGTAATCAGACCGTGAAACTGAACAACTTTTTCTATGAAGGCTATGTTAGGAAACGAAATAGTAGATTACGTACTGAGGTATGTAAGCTATCAAGTACCTTTCCGAGGTTGTTATTGATGTTACATCCGTGGTACGTATACTGCTTTACATATCGAATGAAAAAAGAGTAAAATAAAGCGATAAATACAAGAAAACGATCCATAAATGATGATTGTATCGTCTGCTATTCAAATTGCACCACTAAACTTTTTTTCTATGATTGAAAAATATTGAATGAATATGAAAGAAAAGTATCCTAACATAAAGTAGACATTTTTCTGATCGTAGGGATATTAGTAATTCTTACTTTTGTCATTGTAATATTGAGTAATAATTCGACAAACACCATTTATTGAGGTTATAAAAATACAGATTAAAAATATAATTCCTGCGTTCAAGCAACACAATTCGTAGCGGCCTGTTCGAAATTTAAAATCTTGGGTGCAACTTCTATTAAAAATAAGAAGAAATTTTAGAAGAAACTTTTTAATTGCCGCGATTCTATTGGTTCTTTTTCTAGTTCCATATTTAAAATTACTTACAGGCTTAGTTTTAAAACCTCGCCTGTAAGTTGAACTTACAGGTCGTGTTTTTTGTCAGTAATGACCTACTTTCAGAGCATGAGATATGTAAAATATTTTTCGCGTTTACATACATAGTCAGTCAGTTGATCGGGAATTTGTATGGAAGGTCGATTTTTTTTTAAATATTTACCAACATGGGCTATGTTAGAGAATATACATAGAGAAAGTTGTTCAGTGTCATGGTCTCATCACGCCTGCAAAGTTTTCGTTACACCGTCTCTTGCACCCTGTATATTGTATTTACCTACAATTTTTCCACAGGTTCCCGGCAGTGAACGTGTGGGATCGAGAAGTGGTGACCAAGACTCACACTGCCGTGCAGTACAGCTTCCGGTGTCAGCTAGAGTACCAATTACATATGATACAGGTAACATTAAAACATTTGTAGCGACCTCTGGTGACTCTTATCTCAAGCTCACTCAAATGGCTCATAAGCAAGCAAAACAGAACTGGAGTTCTCAACATATTCGATAGATGGCGCCACGTGACAGAACAGTGGGCCTGAAACGCGATATCGAAATGTTCACCGCGCAACGCATATATACAACTTCCAACCCAATCCAGGTGGACCCGTCGGTCCCCTGGCCACAACACCCGGTCAGCCGGGTAGCTACCCGCCTCCCGACACCACCAGCCTGGCTAACATGCGTGCCACGACATATTTTGTCGTTTCATGTGCGCACAATGTCACTACAGAAAAATGCGTAACTTATTCGCAGTGAAGTTAGCCGCAGAAGACATATTGCGGTGAGAAAATTTTATCGTGGCACGCATGTTAGCCATGCTGGATTCCTACGCGGAAAGAAAGGAACCTATTGCCAACGAGGGTGTAGCTTGAGGCCCGCTGTGGAGTACACGAGTTTGCAACCGAACTTTTATACGAGTGCTACGATACGATTATCACAAAATGCTGAGTTACGACCTTTTCACTGAGACTTGCAGTGCTTAGCACGACAAATTATCCCCTTTGCGGCACAGTGGTAGTGCAACTGCCTGCAACGCAGAAGGTTCCGGGTTCGATTCTCAGTGGGTCACTCACAAAGTTGATATTTATCACTTTGAGAATTTGTTCCCAGTCTGGGTAGGACATTGCGGGCTGAACCACCCGATTGTCCGTAAGATGGTTCCGTGTTTCTGATGGCACGTTAAGCCGTAGGTCCCGGTTGGAAGACTCCCACATGAAAAGAGACATATTATTCCTCAAAGTGACATTAGCAATTGTCAGCTAGCTCCGTCTTATTAAAAATTCTACTTTAGTGCGGCAATAGGCTAGATTCCTGACAGGTCAAACTAAAACGTCGTAAAACGGTATTTTGTATGATAAAAACTGGAAGTATGACGTCATGCCGTAAGTATTTGAATGGCTTCATAACTATTACTTTTCTGTTTATTAATTCAAACTTTGAATATTTCGAAAAAATTTATAAATGGAGTATGTAGTATTTTTGGACAATAGCTTTAAGTGTACTACATTTGTACTTTATTAATGACCCAGTCATCTAGCGATTTGTCAGTTAGCTCCGTCTAATTAGAAATAGTACTTTAGTGGGACAATTATTAATCTACTTAAATTTCTTCTCTCCAGTGTATAGTATGCATGTGGATAGAAGCGTTGGACACTTGCAGCTGTGACATCTTGCTGCGCGCCGCTTCTGCGCTCCCCGACGCGTTGACGCAAGAACGCGCGTTGGACTCGTGCGCGCAACTACTCAAGACGAACGAATTGGATGAGAACACGTCTCAGGATGGTAAGTGACAGTTATATAAGGTGTAAAAATATTAGAAATTTTTTGGTCCTCCCATACAAATTGACTTAGAATAGCATCCCTCCATTTCTTTCGGCGGGTGTTGTAAAAGGCAACTAAGGGACACGAAGGTTTCATGTGTATTAGAACTTGTAGGCCTCAGGCTGACAACCTGTCACTAAAGTGATACACGAATCATCTAAAAGGGCCCCAATACTTGTCAGATGTGGCGATAACGCAAATATACGATTTTTAACGCTCTGCCAACCCTGCAAGGAGTAAAGGCGTGATATATAATGTGTAAAAAATTAGCTGCAAATATTTGAAGGGGTAAATCAGCCCATGAAACTAAACAACTTTTCCCAAGAAACATAGGTCGAAATATGAAAAAATTATGGACTTCCCATACATATTGACCTGGTCGATGGTAATTTTGTTTGGGCAATCCAAAATTTTTATTTTTGCATTTCGACCTATGTTCCTTGGGGAAAGTTGTTCAGTTTCATGGGCTGGTTCACCCCTTTAAATATTTGCAGCAAATTTTTTTACACCCTTTATGTATGTATGTAAAAACCTTCCTTTCGACCTTCTAAAAACTGTGATTGAAGGGAAGACGAGGAAGAAAGCGAGCTTACATGGACCAAATTAAAGAGGAGATAGGCGTCATATAAACAAGTATTTCTAATTTTAAAAGGCTCAAATGAGATCAGATTGGATATTTATTACTCCACAGACAAGAGCGAAGCTCTTAAATTGATGATGATGATGATGTATTTATTTATTTATTTATTTATTTATTTACCATTTATTGTACACAAGGAATTTTACAGGACAAAACATAAATAAAATGGACACAACAGGCACTGCTTATCTCTAAAAAAGAAATTTCTTACAGCAGACCTACAGGAGAGAAATGGCATTTGGCGAAAGGCGGATGAGACGTGCACAATAACTATGAATACGAGATGATTTATATTTACAGATAATAACAGGCAATACATACGAAATATAACTAAAATATTACATACAACTACAGATGTATGTAAAGATCCATCTCATCTTCCCCAGGTCTAGAGCGTTGCTGGACCTACCTGTCAGCTATGTGGTCAGCGCTCAACCTGTCATCAGTGAGCACGGCGGGCGTGTCCCGCGGCGCGGTCCTACACGCCAGCACAGCCCTGGACGCCTTGGCGCGCGCCACGCACGCTGACGCGACAGCTCTGACTCAGATATTACAGGTACGACGCCGGTAGATGGCGCTGTTAGTTTTCTACAACGCGCTATTGAGGTGTCTCACGCGGTATTAACATGTCTCCTTCATTCTAAAAGTTATAAACGCTAGCACAGCCCTAGCCTTAGCGCGCGCCACGCACGCCGACGCGAAAGCCCTGACGCAGATACTACAGGTACGACGCCGATAGATGGCGCTGTTAGTTTTGTACAACGCGGTATTGAGGTGTCTCACAGCCCTAGACGCCTTAGCGCGCGCCACGCACGCTGACGCGACAGCCCTGACGCAGATACTACAAGTACATCATCATCATCATTTCAGCCGGAAGACGTCCACTGCTGAACTATAGGCCTCCCCCAAAGGTTTCCAAGGATGAAAAATTCCGATACTAGGGTTCATTGGGTCGTTAGACGACTCGGTGTCCCACGCCACAGATAATATAATACTACTAAAGTAGTACAGATTACTACAGATACCTAACGTCCTAGAGGGAGTTCGATTGCCCTAAGATGGCTATTGGCAGGCTATTTAATATGTCGACACAGCGCGTGCGTTGCTAGCGACATCTAGGTTATTTATTGGATACTATTTATTGACGTCATTTGTATTGAAAAATATTTCAAAAATGAATAATTTCGCGTGTTTTCGTCTCAAAACATCTTAAATAACATATTTATAATTTTCTAATACTTTGTTTTTGTAAATTAACCTTTATTTCAGACTCTTTAAGTTACATTCGCTACATTCGCTACCCGTATCGCCATCTGTTGATTTATTTTTGGACTAATTTCCTTTAGTAAGGAATTAAACCCCATGCCCACACGAAAAGAGAAGAGATTCGAATTGACATGATGCCATTGTGTCTTGCAGGCGTCTGACCAGTCCCAGGAGTTGGGCCATCTCCACGAGTACATCCGCACCACCAGCTCCCAGCTGCAGCAGCAGCTGAAGAGCGTCCGCCGGAGGCTTCCACCTGGAGTCAGGCTGGAGGCCCTGCTGCACCCACCAGTGAGTAGACCAGTAGACCGGTAACCAGAAGATCAGTAGACCAGGCTTCCACCTGGAGACAGGCTGGAGGCCCTGCTACACCCACCAGTGAGTAGACCAGTAGATCAGTAGACCAGTAGACCAGGCTTCCACCTGGAGTCAGGCTGGAGGCCCTGTTACACCCACCAGTGAGTAGACCAGTAGACCAGTAGACCAGGCTTCCACCTGGAGTCAGGCTGGAGGCCCTGCTACACCCACCAGTGAGTAGACCAGTAGACCAGTAGACCAGGCTTGCACCTGGAGTCAGGCTGGAGGCCCTGTTACACCCACCAGTGAGTAGACCAGTAGACCAGGCTTCCACCTGGAGTCAGGCTGGACGCCCTGTTACACCCACCAGTGAGTAGACCAGTAGACCGGTAGTGTAGACCAGTAGTCCAGTAGACCAGGCTTCCACCTGGAGTCAGGCTGGACGCCCTGTTACACCCACCAGTGAGTAGACCAGTAGACCAGAAGACCTTCAGAGTAGACCAGTGACCAGTAGTCCAGTAGACCTGCAGAGTAGACAAGTAGACCAGGCTTCCACCTGGAGTCAGGCTGGAGGCCCTGCTACACCCACCAGTGAGTAGACCAGTAGACCGGTAGACCTGCAGAGTAGACCAGTAGACCAGTAGACCAGGCTTGCACCTGGAGTCAGGCTGGAGGCCCTGTTACACCCACCAGTGAGTAGACCAGTAGACCGGTAGACCTGCAGAGTAGACCAGTAGACCAGTAGACCAGAAGACCAGGCTTGCACCTGGAGTCAGGCTGGAGGCCCTGTTACACCCACCAGTGAGTAGACCAGTAGACCGGTAGACCTGCAGAGTAGACCAGTAGACCAGTAGACCAGAAGACCAGGCTTGCACCTGGAGTCAGGCTGGAGGCCCTGTTACACCCACCAGTGAGTAGACCAGTAGACCAGTAGACCAGGCTTCCACCTGGAGTCAGGCTGGAGGCCCTGCTACACCCACCAGTGAGTAGACCAGTAGTCCAGTAGACCTGCAGAGTAGACCAGTAGACCAGGCTTCCACCTAGAGTCAGGCTGGAGGCCCTGTTACACCCACCAGTGAGTAGACCAGTAGACCGGTAGACCTGCAGAGTAGACCGGTAGACCAGTAGACCAGAAGACCAGGCTTGCACCTGGAGTCAGGCTGGAGGCCCTGTTACACCCACCAGTGAGTAGACCAGTAGACCGGTAGACCTGCAGAGTAGACCAGTAGACCAGTAGACCAGAAGACCAGGCTTCCACCTGGAGTCAGGCTGGAGGCCCTGTTACACCCACCAGTGAGTAGACCAGTAGACCAGTAGACCAGTACACCAGGCTTGCACCTGGAGTCAGGCTGGAGGCCCTGCTACACCCACCAGTGAGTAGACCAGTAGACCAGGCTTCCACCTGGAGTCAGGCTGGAGGCCCTGCTGCACCCACCAGTGAGTAGACCAGTAGACCAGTAGACCTGCAGAGTAGACCAGTAGACCAGGCTTCAACCTGGAGTCAGGCTGGAGGCCCTGCTACACCCACCAGTGAGTAGACCAGTAGACCAGTAGACCAGGCTTGCACCTGGAGTCAGGCTGGAGGCCCTGCTACACCCACCAGTGAGTAGACCAGTAGACCGGTAGACCTGCAGAGTAGACCAGTAGACCAGTAGACCGGGCTTCAACCTGGAGTCAGGCTGGAGGCCCTGTTACACCCACCAGTGAGTAGACCAGTAGACCTGCAGAGTAGACCAGTAGACCAGGCTTCCACCTGGAGTCAGGCTGGAGGCCCTGCTACACCCACCAGTGAGTAGACCAGTAGACCAGGCTTCCACCTGGAGTCAGGCTGGAGGCCCTGCTACACCCACCAGTGAGTAGACCAGTAGACCAGGCTTCCACCTGGAGTCAGGCTGGAGGCCCTGCTACACCCACCAGTGAGTAGACCAGTAGATCAGTAGACCAGTAGACCAGGCTTCCACCTGGAGTCAGGCTGGAGGCCCTGCTACACCCACCAGTGAGTAGACCAGTAGACCAGTAGACCAGGCTTGCACCTGGAGTCAGGCTGGAGGCCCTGTTACACCCACCAGTGAGTAGACCAGTAGACCAGTAGACCTGCAGAGTACACCAGTAGACCAGGCTTGCACCTGGAGTCAGGCCGGAGGCCCTGCTACACCCACCAGTGAGTAGACCAGTAGACCAGTTGACCTGCAGAGTACACCAGTAGACCAGTAGACCAGGCTTCCACCTGGAGTCAGGCCGGAGGCCCTGCTACACCCACCAGTGAGTAGACCAGTAGACCAGTAGACCTGCAGAGTACACCAGTAGACCAGGCTTGCACCTGGAGTCAGGCCGGAGGCCCTGCTACACCCACCAGTGAGTAGACCAGTAGACCAGTAGACCAGGCTTGCACCTGGAGTCAGGCTGGAGGCCCTGTTACACCCACCAGTGAGTAGACCAGTAGACCAGTAGACCTGCAGAGTAGACCAGTAGACCAGTAGAGTAGACCAGTAGTCCAGGCTTCCACCTGGAGTCAGGCTGGAGGCCCTGTTGCACCCACCAGTGAGTGGGCTTGCATAATTTCGCAGGCAACGATTAAGCCGCGGTGGCCTAGATGGTAAAGGCGTCAATCCTGCCTGTATGAGCTAGACATTATTGTAAGATCCATTATACAGGGTGTAAGGGACGGTGTAACGAAAACTTTGCAGGCGTGCTCAGACCATGAAACTGAACAACTTTTTTTATAGGGGCTATGTTGGGAAACGAAAAAATTTTTTCGACCTTCCATACAAAATTCCCGATCAGCTGACCGACTTTGTATGGGAACTTGAAAAAATTTTTCTTTTACCAACATAGCTTCCATAGAAAAAGTTGTTCAGTTTCATGGTCTGATCACGCCTGCAAAATTTTCGTTACACCGTCCCTTACACCCTGATTATAAGACTGTATTCGTGGTATTCATACAAACGCGCTACATACATACATACACATATCACGCCTTTATCCCTTGAAGGGTAGGCAGAACGTTAACGTTCGTAAGAATACGGTCGCTATCGCCACGTCTGACATTTTTTGAGGATTGTTTTCCAAGGTTGTTGACCAGTAGACCAGGCTTCCACCTGGAGTCAGGCTGGAGGCCCTGCTACACCCACCAGTGAGTAGACCAGTAGACCAGGCTTCCACCTGGAGTCAGGCTGGAGGCCCTGCTGCACCCACCAGTGAGTAGACCAGTAGACCAGTAGACCTGCAGAGTAGACCAGTAGACCAGGCTTCAACCTGGAGTCAGGCTGGAGGCCCTGCTACACCCACCAGTGAGTAGACCAGTAGACCAGTAGACCAGGCTTGCACCTGGAGTCAGGCTGGAGGCCCTGTTACACCCACCAGTGAGAAGACCAGTAGACCAGTAGACCAGGCTTGCACCTGGAGTCAGGCTGGAGGCCCTGCTACACCCACCAGTGAGTAGACCAGTAGACCGGTAGACCTGCAGAGTAGACCAGTAGACCAGTAGACCAGGCTTCAACCTGGAGTCAGGCTGGAGGCCCTGCTACACCCACCAGTGAGTAGACCAGTAGACCAGTAGACCAGTAGACCAGGCTTCCACCTGGAGTCAGGCTGGAGGCCCTGCTACACCCACCAGTGAGTAGACCAGTAGACCAGTAGACCAGGCTTGCACCTGGAGTCAGGCTGGAGGCCCTGTTACACCCACCAGTGAGTAGACCAGTAGACCAGTAGACCTGCAGAGTACACCAGTAGACCAGGCTTGCACCTGGAGTCAGGCCGGAGGCCCTGCTACACCCACCAGTGAGTAGACCAGTAGACCAGTAAACCTGCAGAGTACACCAGTAGACCAGTAGACCAGGCTTCCACCTGGAGTCTGGCCGGAGGCCCTGTTACACCCACCAGTGAGTAGACCAGTAGACCAGTAGACCTGCAGAGTACACCAGTAGACCAGGCTTGCACCTGGAGTCAGGCCGGAGGCCCTGCTACACCCACCAGTGAGTAGACCAGTAGACCAGTAGACCAGGCTTGCACCTGGAGTCAGGCTGGAGGCCCTGTTACACCCACCAGTGAGTAGACCAGTAGACCAGTAGACCTGCAGAGTAGACCAGTAGACCAGTAGAGTAGACCAGTAGTCCAGGCTTCCACCTGGAGTCAGGCTGGAGGCCCTGTTGCACCCACCAGTGAGTGGGCTTGCATAATTTCGCAGGCAACGATTAAGCCGCGGTGGCCTAGATGGTAAAGGCGTCAATCCTGCCTGTATGAGCTAGACATTATTGTAAGATCCATTATACAGGGTGTAAGGGACGGTGTAACGAAAACTTTGCAGGCGTGCTCAGACCATGAAACTGAACAACTTTTTTTATAGGGGCTATGTTGGGGAAACGAAAAAATTTTTTCGACCTTCCATACTAAATTCCCGATCAGCTGACCGACTTTGTATGGGAACTTGAAAAAATTTTTTCGTTTACCAACATAGCCCCTATAGAAAAAGTTGTTCAGTTTCATGGTCTGATCACGCCTGCAAAATTTTCGTTACACCGTCCCTTACACCCTGATTATAAGACTGTATTCGTGGTATTCATACAAACGCGCTACATACATACATACACATATCACGCCTTTATCCCTTGAAGGGTAGGCAGAACGTTAACGTTCGTAAGAATACGGTCGCTATCGCCACGTCTGACATTTTTTGAGGATTGTTTTCCAAGGTTGTTTCAGAAAACATTGTGTATCACTATAGTGACAGGTTGTCAGCCTGTCGCCTAAAAATTGTAATACACCAATACCCTCGAGTCCCTTAGTCGGCTTTTACGACACCCGCGGGAAGGATGTGGGGTGATGCTATTCTAAGCCGGCATCACACGGCTAGACTAATAGACTTGTTTCCTGACAGGTCAAATGAGCTCCTTTTTAAAACAATCTATAACTGTATTTTGTATGAAGAATTAAAAGTATGACGTCACGCCTTAAGTATTTGGATGGCATCAAAACACTTTTATATTATTTTTCTGTTTATTAATTCAAACTTTGATGCCGTGTGATGCCGGCTTCGAATGCCGTGTGATGCCGGCTTAGAATAGCATCACCCCACATCCTTCCCGTGGGTGTCGTAAGAGGCGACTAAGGGACTCGAGAGTATTGGTGTATTACAATTTTTAGGCGACAGGCTGACAACCTGTCACTATAGTGATACACATGTTTTCCGAAACAACCTTAGAAAACAATACTCAAAAATGTCAGACGTGGCGATAGCGACCGTATTCTTACGGCTGTTAACGCTCTGCCTACCCCGCAAGGGATAAAGGCGTGATATATGTATGTATGTATGTATGTTAATTCAAACTTTGAATATTTCGAAAAATGATGAATGAAGTCCGTAGCATTTTAGGACAATAGTTTTATGCGTACAACTGTTATATTTTTTTAATGACCCAGGAAACTAGCGAATTGTATGACATGATATTTGCAGCTAGTGGAGCGTCTGCGCGGCGAGTGCGCGACGACGCTGCACCGCTGCGCGCGCGCCGTGTCGCTGTGCGCGCGCGCAGCCTGCGCCTGCGCAGCCACCGCCGGCGAGCGGGGAGACGGCGCACCACTACCACACTCAGGTATCTATCACATTCTATACAGGCGAGCGTAATGAAAGAACGACGTTCGGATACAAATTTATTAGGTGCTAAACGGGTCATTATAATACGAATAAATGCTTACGTACTACGGTGCTACGGTACATCTACTTACATACACTACAATACACACATCACTCCTGTACACCTAGCGGGGTAGACGCCGTTTCGCTGAGCCACCGCGCCCCTACCACACTCAGGTAGCTATACATACATTCAGCGCCTCTGTTTCGGATGGCACGTTAAGCCGTAGGTCCCGGTTGCTGTCTATCATCACTTAGACAGTGGTCGCTATACAACCATGTCAGAAGCCTTCCACTTGTAGAAAGTTGAAAAATTCTGACACTATGGTACGTCGGGTCGTTGGACGACTAGGTGTCCCACACGAAAAGAGAAAGAGATAACCTTAACTTTATTTATTTATTTTTATTTATTATTGAATACAATGTATAGTTACAGGTTATCTAGCGAATTATAACTAAGGTTTTAATTTTTACAGCACTGATGACATTGTGGGCGGCCGCTACAGACAAAGTGTACCAACAGGTAGGATTTCTACTTTATGACATAGCATGATCATAGAATAACATAGAACTCAGTAAGTTTAATAATATTCCATACTTTGGGCGCCTAAGGACCTTTTTTATGCAAATAAATCACACACACACACACATATATCACGCCTTTATCCCTTGCGGGGTAGGCAAAGCGTTAACGGCCGTAAGAATACGGTCGCTATCGCCACGTCTGACATTTTTGAGGATTGTTTTCTAAGGTTGTTCCAGAAAACATGTGTATCACTATAGTGACGGGTTGTCAGCCTGTCGCCTAAAAATTTTAATACACCAATACCCTCGAGTCCCTTAGAAATAAAATAAAATAAATCGATGTTTTTTTTTAAAGGCGAGTGATTTTGGTTTTCATTATTTTAATTTCAGTATCATAATAATATATGGACAGCCCCCCGAATACTGATGGGGTGCATTCAGCTCATGAAACTGAACAACTTTCCCCTAGGAACATGTCAGGAGACGTCAAAAAAATTTTGGCCTCCCGTAAATGTAGTCAGCTGATCGCGATTTTGTATGAGAGGTCGATAATTTTTTGTCGTTTCCTGACATATGTTCCTAGAGGAAAGTTGTTTAGTTTCATGGTCTGCTCGCATACTATCAGTATTCGGGACGCTGTCCCTAACACCCTGTATATTGTATATTGTTCATGAATAAAATATCTATTTTTTTTTTCGTGTGGGACACCGAGTCGTCTAACGACCCGATGAACCCTAGTGTCAGAATTTTTCAACCGCCTTCTACAAGTAGCAGGCTTCTGACATGGTTGTGAAACGACCGCCGTCTAAGTTATCATAGACAGCAACCGGGACCTACGGCTTAACGTGCCATCCGAAACACGGAACCATCTTACTTACGGACAATCGGGTGGTTCAGCCCGCAATGTCCTAACCAGACTGGGAACAAATTCACAAAGTGATAAATAATATCAACTTTGTGAGTGACCCATCGAGAATCGAACCCGGAACCTTCTGCGTCAGAGGCAGTCGCACTACCACTGCGCCACATCGGTCGTGAATATCTATTGATTCTCTTATATTTTTAGGACGACCACGGCCCAGTTAAGAGCATCAAGCATTCTCTACAAGCGGTGCAGGGTGATGTGGGGAAACTCGCTCAGTTCGCGCAAGACAAGGAGTATGACATGATGTCACTCACCAACGTGCAGCAGGAGCGGGTGAGTCTAACCAAACTACTCTCAACCTTCCTCTACAATCACTATGGTCCGTATTCATAAATCGCACTCAATCTCTGAGTGCGGTTTAAGAATACTGGCCTAAATAAGGAGTAAAAATATTAGCTGCAAATATTTTAATGGGTGAACCAGACTATGAAACTGAACAACTTTCCCTAAGAAACAAAGGTCGAAAAAAATGTTGGACCTCCCATACAAATTAACTTGCTCGGTCGGTAATTTTGTATGTAGGGCCTAAAATTCTTTTTAATATTTCGACCTATGTTTCTTGGAGAAAGTTGTTCAGTTTCATAGTCTGGTTCACCCATTAAAATATTTGCAGCTAATATTTTTACACCCTGTATAAAGTGGATCGCTCACTTAACGCACGACGGTACGCTAAAATATCGCAGCGTTCTCCGGTGAAGAGCATCAAGCATTCTCTACAAGCGGTGCAGGGTGATGTGGGGAAACTGGCTCAGTTCGCGCAAGACAAGGAGTATGACATGATGTCACTCACCAACGTGCAGCAGGAGCGGGTGAGTCCAACCAAACTACTCACAACCTTCCTATTGAATCATAAGGTGATCACTCACTTAACGCACGACGGTACGCTAAAATATCGCAGCGTTCTCCGGTGAAGAGCATCAAGCATTCTCTACAAGCGGTGCAGGGTGATGTGGGGAAACTGGCTCAGTTCGCGCAAGACAAGGAGTATGACATGATGTCACTCACCAACGTGCAGCAGGAGCGGGTGAGTCCAACCAAACTACTCACAACCTTCCTATTGAATCATAAGGTGATCACTCACTTAACGCACGACGGTACGCTAAAATATCGCAGCGTTCTGTCAGATCCATACTAGAAATGTTAATCCCCATACTAAAACCGCTCAACCGCTGTTAACGCAGCGCTATCGCAGTGTCGTCCGTCGAGTGCAGTATTTAAGTATGGGGAGTGACGTTTCTAGTATTGATCTGACAGACCGCTGCGATAGTTTAGCGGTCCGTTGCGCGTTAAGTGTGCGATGCGCCTAAGGTGTAAAAATATTAGCTGCAAATATTTTAATGGGTGAATCAGACTATGAAACTGAACAACTTTCCCTAAGAAACATAGGTCGAAATATGAGAATTTTTTTGGACTTATCATACAAATTGACTTGGTCGGTCGGTAATTTTGTATGTTTGACCTATGTTTCTTGGGGAAAGTTGTTCAGTTTCATGGGCTGATTCACCCCTTAAAATATTTACAGCTAATATTTTTACACCTTATATAAGGTGGATCGCTCACTTAACGCACGACGGTACGTTAAAATATCGCAGCGTTCTCCGGTGAAGAGCATCAAGCATTCTCTACAAGCGGTGCAGGGTGATGTGGGGAAACTCGCTCAGTTCGCGCAAGACAAGGAGTATGACATGATGTCACTCACCAACGTGCAGCAGGAGCGGGTGAGTCCAACCAAACTACTCACAACCTTCCTCTTCAATCACTATACATAAATACGTACATACATAAATCACGCCTTTATCCCTTGCGGGGTAGGCAGAGCTTTAACGATGGTAAACTTACCCACGTTATCGCCACGTCTGACAAGTATTAAGGGCCCATTTAGATGATTCGTGTATTACTGTAGTGACAGGTTGTCAGCCTGTCGCCTAAAATTGTAATACACATGAAACCCTCGAGTTCCTTAGTTGCCTTTTACAACACCCGCGGGAAGAAATGGGGTGATGCTATTCTTAGCCAGCATCACACGGAGTATATAAGGTGGATCGCTCACTTAACGCACGACGGTACGCTAAAATATCGCAGCGTTCTCCGGTGAAGAGCAACAAGCATTCGCTACAAGCGGTGCAGGGTGATGTGGGGAAACTCGCTCAGTTCGCGCAAGACAAGGAGTATGACATGATGTCACTCACCAACGTGCAGCAGGAGCGGGTGAGTCCAACCAAACTACTCACAACCTTACTCTTCAATCACTATATAAGCTGTGATGCCGGTTTAGAATAGCATCACCTTATTCTTTCCCGTGGGTGTCGTAAGAGGCGACTGAGAGACTCGAGGGTTTTAAGTGTATTGCAATTTTAGGCGACAGGCTGACAAACTGTCACTATAGTGATACACGACTTATCTGCAAAGACCCTCAAAATATTGTCAGATGTGGCGAGCTCTGCCTACCCCGCAAGGGATAAAGGCGTGATTTATGTACGTATAATGTGGAACGCTCACATAACGCACGACGGTACGCTAAAATATCGCAGCGTTCTCCGGTGAAGAGCATAAAGCATTCTCTACAAGCGGTGCAGGGTGATGTGGGGAAACTCGCTCAGTTCGCGCAAGACAAGGAGTATGACATGATGTCACTCACCAACGTGCAGCAGGAGCGGGTGAGTCCAACCAAACTACTCACAACCTTCCTCTTCAATCACTATATACTAAGGTGGATACATACATACATCACGCCTTTATCCCTTGCGGGGTAGGCAGAGCGTTAACGGCCGTAAGAATACGGTCGCTATCGCCACGCCTGACATTTTTGAGGATTGCTTTCCAAGGTAATTTCAGAAAACATGGTTATCACTATAGTGACAGGTTGTCAGCCAATCGCCTAAAAGTTGTAATACACCAATACCCTCGAGTCCCTTAGTCGCCTCTTACGACACCCGCGGGAAGGATGTGGGGTGATGCTATTCTAAGCCGGCATCACACGGCATTTTGATGACAATACAATAATATGGTAGGTACTGTCGAGCTGATCTGATGATGGAGCCGGAAGATGTGAAATGGAACTTCATGATGGTTGTTAGAAATGTCTTGTAATGAAGCGTGTTTTTTAGTGTTTTTTAAACTTTTAATTAATTTACTTTTCTTTCTTACAGCCGATACCACCAGTGGTGCTCCGAGCTCAACTAGTCAAGAAACAGCTCGAGGAGACGAAGAGTCTCACCATCAAACTGGAGAACAAGGAGGCTGATATCAAGGAACTTAGGAAAGCATTGAAGGTATGACATTCATATAAATATACCTTTAAACGAGCAAGAATACATACACATATGAATGTGTATATATATATATAAATATATATAATATATAAATATACGCTGTCCCTTACACCCCTTATACTTATAGGGTGTAAGCAGACCATGAAACTGAACAACTTTCGCCTAGAAACATGTGTCTGGAAACGACAAAAAATTTTTGGTTTCCCATAGTAAATGCAGTTAGCTGATCGCGATTTTGTATGGGAGGTCGAAATTCTCTTTTTTTTTTTAGGGGAAAGTTGTTCATCGCACATTTACACGTTCTTTGAAATCGGTTCCCTTTTTAAGAAAGTTAAATGTATTTAAAAAATATATATTATTTACTACCAGGCGAAACAAGAAGAGCTGTCAGAAATGCAGATCCGCCGGGAACTAGGAGAACGGAAGTTGACTTCCGCGGCGAGAGACGCGGAACTAAAGGCGGAACAGCTTCAGCGAAAGTTGGAGGACGCTAACAATCAGCTCAAGAGGTAGGATAGTGTTGGAGTACTGAAGGCGAATAAGAGATGGCGCTATGTTGAAGAAATGATTGACCATAGATAAAAAAATGAGGGCGCCACTTCCTTCGCGATCTGTCAAATCTGACAGATAACGTTTAACCTTGGCAATAATTTTTCATACAAAATTTTTTGTGGCATTTTATTTAATATGTACTCTTTCTGGCCAAACCTAAAAAAAAAATAACATGAAATTAACTAACATAGTGGCACATTTTTCAGGGGATTTTCTTTTATTTTTAAAATTATTATTCTAGACGCTAGATAGATGGCGCTGTGGTTGGTATGTTACCTCAAAGAACGGCACGTACTTAATATATATATTTTGTTTTTTTTTTTTTACTTGTAGTCGGACTCATTTAGAACGAAAGTTTCAGTGCATGTCAGACTGTCAGTCAGGGTCGCGATGTTTGTTTTAGTCTTTTGGCTTTAGAATCTACACTGGAATCTAGTAACATAGACAGCTCAACGCCATCTATTGAGTTCTTGGAATTATGGCGGGTGACAGGAAGGAATCCAGGTGGTGTCGGGAAAAGGGTAGCTACCCGCCTGGCCGGGTGTTGTGGCCAGGGGACCGACGGGTCCACCTGGATCGGATTAGAAGTTGTATATATGCGTTGCGCGGTGAACACTTCGATACCGCGTTTCAGGCCCATTGTTCTGTCACGTGGCGCCATCTCTCCGATATGTCGAGAACTCCTGTTGCGTCTTGTATGCTTGTGAACCACTTGAGTGAGCTTCATGTTGTAGCCACCAGAGGTCGCTACAGTACTCCCCCTCAAGACCGGAGGTCGATACCGTAAGCGAGCGTAGTGGGGCTGATGACGTCATTGTAGCGTGATGATGCAGTCTGGCTTGGCGAGGCAGTGTAGGTTCCAAATGTCCACGGTGAGTCGGGATGAGGATGGAAGACCAATGAAGCTGCCGTCCTGGTTCCAATGTCCACGGTGAGTCGGGATGATGAGGAAGACCAGTGAAGCCGCCGGTGCTGTGACTGTGGTAGTTGCTGATGACGTAGAAGATAGCTCCGTGCTGTAGTGGTTGATGCGTGGTTGAAGGCTGCGAAGTCCATTGTAGGGGTCACCAATATGGCGGGTGACAGGAAGGAATCCAGGTGGTGTCGGGAAAAGGGTAGCTACCCGCCTGGCCGGGTGTTGTGGCCAGGGGACCGACGGGTCCACCTGGATCGGATTAGAAGTTGTATATATGCGTTGCGCGGTGAACACTTCGATACCGCGTTTCAGGCCCATTGTTCTGTCACGTGGCGCCATCTCTCCGATATGTCGAGAACTCCTGTTGCGTCTTGTATGCTTGTGAACCACTTGAGTGAGCTTCATGTTGTAGCCACCAGAGGTCGCTACAGAATACTAGTTTTGTTTAAATTCTCTAAAAGAAAACCTCCTATTGAAAACCCTCTAAAGATTTTTTTAACAATCCCATGTTTTGTATGACAGGAAAGAGAAAGAATTCGAAGAGACGATGGACCATCTACAGCAAGACATAGACTCGTTGGAAAGCGAGCGCGGACAACTCAGAGATAAGCTCAAACTATACGCCAAACGAGGCGGCTCCCACGGTAAGCAAGCCACATTATACATAATTCATAAATAATCTTTACATATCTCATGCTCTGAAAGTAGGTCATTACTGACAAAAAACACGACCTGTAAGTTCAACTTACAGGCGAGGTTTTAAGACTAAGCCTGTAAGTAATTTTAAATATGGAACTAGAAAAAGAACCAATAGAATCGCAGCAATTAAAAAGTTAAAATCAATTTCTTCTTATTTTTAATAGGAGTTGCATCCAATTAGTTGTATACGATTTTAAATTTCGAACTGGCCGCTACGAATTGTGTTGCTTGAACGCAGGAATTATATTTTTAATCTGCATTTTTATAACCTCAATAAATGAGTTTGTCGAATTATTACTCAATATTACAATGACAAAAGTAAAAATTACTAATATCCCTACGATCAGAAAAATGTCTACTTTATGTTAGGATACTTTTCTTTCATATTAATTCAATATTTTTCAATCATAGAAAAAAAAAGTTTAGTAGTGCAATTTGTATAGCAGACGATACAATCATCATTTATGGATCGTTTTCTTGTATTTATCGCTTTATTTTACTCTTTTTTCATTCGATATGTAAAGCAGTATACGTACCACGGATGTAACATCAATAACAACCTCGGAAAGGTACCGCCCTCGCTCCGCTCGGGCGTTAAAAAACCTCGGTTGTTATTGATAGCTTACATACCTCAGTACGTAATCTACTATTACATATCTCATGCTCTGAAAGTAGGTCATTACTGACAAAAAACACGACCTGTAAGTTCAACTTACAAGCGAGGTTTTAAAACTAAGCCTGTAAGTAATTTTAAATATGGAACTAGAAAAAGAACCAATAGAATCGCGGCAATTAAGTTAAAATCAATTTCTTCTTCTTTTTAATAGGAGTTGCATCAATTAGTTGTATACGATTTTAAATTTCGAACTGGCCGCTACGAATTGTGTTGCTTGAACGCAGGAATTATATTTTTAATCTGTATTTTTATAACCTCAATAAATGAGTTTGTCGAATTATTACTCAATATTACAATAACAAAAGTAAAAATGACTAATATCTCTACGATCAGAAAAATGTCTACTTTATGTTAGGATACTTTTCTTTCATATTAATTCAATATTTTTCAATCATAGAAAAAAAGTTTAGTGGTGCAATTTGAATAGCAGACGATACAATCATCATTTATGGATCGTTTTCTTGTATTTATCGCTTTATTTTACTCACTTTTTATTCGATATGTAAAGCAGTATACGTACCACGGATGTAACATCAATAACAACCTCGGAAAGGTACCGCCCTCGCTCCGCTCGGGCGTTAAAATACCTCGGTTGTTATTGATAGCTTACATACCTCAGTACGTAATATACTATTATTGATAATCATATTATAACAAGTCAAATGGTACATGATATTAGGCAAACATAATAATGGTATGATATTTTACACATCCCATGCTCTGAAAATATGTCATTACTGACCAAAAACCAGCTCTGTAAGTTCAACTTACAGGTCAGGTTTTGAGACTAAGCCTGTAAGTAATTTTGAATATGGAACTGTCACTTAAGCAATCATAGCATAGCAAATATCGAAGATGGAGGATTTATATTGTAATCTGTATTTTATATAACCTCAATAAATGAGTTTGCCGAATTAATACTCAATATTACAATAACAAAAGTAAAAACTACTAATATCCTTATGATTACAAAAATTTCTACTTTATGTTAGAATTATTTTCTTTCATATTTAATTCAATATTTTTCAATTATAGAAAAAAAGTTAATTGGTGCAATTTGAATACCAGACGATACTATAATAAGCGAGAATTTTTTCCGTTTGTTTCATTTGTAACTTTCTTACAAAAAGTTAATATCAATATCTGTATCTAGTGTTTGGTTAAAACACCAGTGCCTCGTTTTTCGAAACTAAAGGCTACAAATTCTACAGGTGAAATTCGATGTACATTGCGTAGCCGGTGGGACATTATAAAACCAGTATTTTTTACCCAAATTATAGAATGTAGTTTCGTTGCATAGGCCACAGGTATTCGAAATTACTTTCTTGTGGACATGTCTACAAAATCGTATAGTATTTAAGCGTGTGTTGTATGCAGTTATGCCGCCGACGCCGGCCGCCGCGCGAGACCTCTCACGTAAGCGAGCAGCATGCTTATAATCACCGCATAACGTAGCTTTTAAACGACTTACACGTTTTTATTTGGTAAGAAACGTGAATGCATAGGACTAGGGTTGCCAGATCCTCTCACCTGAAGGCCAGACAGACCTGCGAGTTTGGCCGAACATTTTGGTAAAAAAGCCGGACATCTTGCATTTTTTACGAATTTCAGTTTTTATATATAGAAAAAACTGTAAGACAAAGCTTTGTTTGGCCGGAAATTTGGGTAGAAAAGCAGGACACCTTACATTTTTGAGGATTTTCGGGAGTAATGAATAAAAAGTGAAAAAAACCAACCCTGGCGACGAGCTTTGGGGGCGACAGCGCTCGCGTCCAGCACGTGCTTGTTCCTTCACAATTCGGTCTCGATCCGCGCGAATTTCGAAATATAAAAAGCCAAACAAAATCCGGGCAGGCGTCCGGCCACTTATTTTTGCCGGACAGGCAACCAAAAAGCATGATCCTCTCGCCTTGCAATCCTACACTGGACTATGTTTTGGCACGTGACCGCCATACATGCTGTGACAGCCGTATTTTCATGCGGAGATATAAAACACCGGAAAATCATCCAGTCCGATCCGTTCTTTCCTTAGTCATATTTGGTATGGTAGGGCATTTGGTAAGGGGGCGTCCATAAATTACGTGAGGTGTTTTTTTTTAATTTTCTGCCCCTCCCTCCCCCCTCGTGAGATGTCGTGAGATTTTATTCAACCCCCTCCCCCATTTCCCAATCTCACGTGAGATTTTTCGTCACGTCACGTCCAAGTATGAATGAAATTATTTTCTATTGAACGAATTAGTGAATGATCTTTATCGTATTACGATTACGCTTAAGATTAAATCTTATGCATGTTCAATCTGGATTGAATGGACCAAAATAGTTTTTTTTTTTGCTTCAATCAGAAAAAAAAATGCGTGATATTTGCCGAGACCCCCCCCTCTCCAACGTAAGATTAGATGAGATTTGACTCGACCCCCTCCCCCCCTTAAACACCTCACGTAATTTATGGACGCCCCCTAACGTTGTACAACAAGGGGCCTTAATGCTTGGTAGAATTCTCTACCAGGCAACCTTAGGGTGAAAGAGAGAGTGGGATTATGGAATGGGGATAGTGCAAAGATTACCAACTATTACTAAACAAATAATAATATAAGTAAAAACATGTAAGTCCTTTAAAAGTACATTAAGTGAAGCTTATCCGTTTAATAGTACTTAACTCAGTTCATTTGTAATCGTTTACTTATATTGATAATCTTGATAAATAATTCTTACATTATTAACTTCATTTATTAATCAGCTAACCGTTTATAATGATTAATACAATTTTTTTGTTAATAACTACATAGTATAAAGCAAAGTCGCTTTACGCGTCTGTCTGTATGTATGTTTGCTTAAATCTTTAAAAGTACACAACGGATTTTGATGCAAGTTTTTTAAATAGATAGAGTGATTCAAGAGGAAGGTTTTTGTGTATAATACTTGCCGGGAAAATTCCTTATTCCCACGGGAAAATGAGTTGCAGCAGGCGCAGCCGGGGCAGCCCGCTAGTCTATCATAAATTCTACAAATAATATTAATTATAGTAATTCGTAAAAGACTTTTTTTTATTAAAAATGTGACGATTCCAATCCAAACGGCCAATTGGTTACATTTTAGTTGTCATAAAAAACTAATTGGATTTTAAAAGTATGCTATTTTGATTCAAAATTTTAGTAGTCTTAGGAAAAGTACTAAGTTCCTTTTAAGGCATGAACCAGCCCATGAAACTGAACAACTTTCCCAAAGGAACATAGGGCGAAACATGAAAATAATTTTTGAGACTGTCATACAAATGGAATACTTACATGTTTTTTTTAAAACAACCTTGGAAAATAATCCTCAAATATGTCAAACTGTGTTCTTACGGCCGTCAACGCTTTGCCTAACCCGCAAGGGATAAAGCCGTGATATATGTATGTATGTATGCATACAAAATGTGAGGTCCAGAAATGTTTTTCATATTTCGCCCTATGTTCCTTTGGGAAAGTTGTTCAGTTCCATGGGCTGGTCCATTCCTGGAAAGGAACTCAGTACTTTTTCTAACACCCAGTATATTCGAATACAGCGTCCGTGGCGCCAATGGTAACCGTCTCGCCGAAGCGTTCAGCTCGTAAGATATTGATATTTTATATTATTGTCACCCTATTTGACTGTCGGCGCACAATGCCACATTCTCATAATGTCACGTTGTCTCAAAATGTCTTATTGTAAAAAAAAACATATTCCGACATATAATAGTCTCGAGAGTATTGGTGTATTACGGTTTTTAGGCGATAGACTGACAACCTGTCACTATATTGATACACATGTTTTCTGAAACAACCTTGGAAAACAAACCTCAAAAAATATCAGACGTGGCGATAGCGACCGTATTCTTACGGCCGTGCGGATTGGCTTGTAGGATGTGTAGATCGCTGCCACCCATCCCGTGAATAAATCCCTTAGTCGCTTTTTGTGAATTGTGAATTGATTGTGATTGCTTGCCGTGTGACTTAGAATAGCATCACCCCATTTCCTACCCGAGGATGTCGTAAGAGGCGACTTGAGGGTTTCAGGTGTATAACTTTTAGGTGACAGGCTGACAACCTGTCACTATAGTGATACACAAATTATTTCAAACGGCCCTCTATATTTTGTCTGACGTCGCGACAGCGACCGTATTATTACGGCCGTTAACGCTCTGCCTTCCCCGTAAGGGATAAGGGCGTGATATATGTATGTATGAATTGATTGTGTACCTACGCACGGGTAAAAAAAGCCATTTTAATCCGACATCATCATATGGCATTTTAAAAAGAAGGTCATTTAAAAAGTATGTCATTTTAAGTGTGGCATTTTGAGACAGCGTGCTTTTTGCGCTTGTGATATTGTGCTACGAGAGGCATATTTCGATGTTGTTCAGTTTCGTTGTTACTTATATGTCAACGTGGATGTGTTTTGTCATTCGTTCGATGTCGCATGGCCCCACAGGTTTTAAGTTCGTTTGCGTTACTTTAAGTTTTATTTTAAGAATTCAAGTTTCGCAATGTTTTCAATTCATTTTTAATTCACAAGTACTATTATTACAGGCTGGCAATTTTTTTTATTGTGTACAATTTAATATTTTATTTCTACTCTATAGTCTGTAAAATATAGGATGATAAACAAAGAAAAATGGACCTTATGTCACAGCATTTGCTCCAAGGCCACAAACGTCACAGGTATCCTCCAATATTTTACAGACTATAAACATTAATCTTAAAATGCTAGTCTGTAAGTAGTACGTATAAATAGTAAAAAAAAATATAGGATATGGTTTTAACCATCTAGAAATAAATAATATCTGAGTGAAACTGAAGGAAAAGTTATAAAATCTGTTTTTATTTGCTTTAATATATTTCTATTTATTTGCTACTGTAATAAAATAACTGCTCAGTGGCAGAGCAGTGTGACCGTACCCGGTCGACGCTTGTCAATTTTTCAATTTCTTATTTTCATTTAATATATTATAGCATTGTGAGTGTATTAAATCGTAATAAATATAATTATAAATACTAAGAATGTGTCGGTTAAATCCGTTCAATTCATTATATAAGGTGTAAAAATATTAGCTGCAATTATTTTAAGGGGTGAATCAGTTCATGAAACTGAAGAACTTTCCCCAAGAAACATAGGTCGAAATATGAAATAAAAGTTTTGGACCTAAAAAAGTTTTGGGAGGTACGAAAAATTTTCTCATATTTCGACCTTTGCTTTTTGGGGAAAGTTGTTCAGTTTCATAGTCTAATTCACCCCTTAAAATATTTGCGCCTAATATTTCTACATCCTATATATAGTTTATTATAGTCTTGTATTTATTTATTTATTTTTAGCCTTTGGTGTTTTTTTATTAGCCGATTTTAGTTTAATAATAAAAAAATATAACCATAAAACTTTGTACGTATAGTTTTTCATAATACTTCCGCCAGTTTCATCTCCAATCAAACGCTTTTTTTTTCAGTAATGCCTGTCACTAATTTCGCTTAAATTCTGCATGCAAATACCATGTTAAACAAACTGACAAACTACATTGTCATTGTTGTCGTTAATATCTATGTTGTTGTAATTGTCATTAATTTTAATTTTTTTATGATGTCATTGTAAAGGTGAACGCACACTTATCCGCATCGAACGAACCGAATTTCGATTCGACCGATTCGGTTCGGACAAATGTGCGTGGTGTCATAGGATTTCATATAAAGAATTCTAAAATATGGTTCGTTCGATGCGGATAAGTGTGCGTCCACCTTAAATAGGCTAGATTCCTGACAGGTCAATTGAGCTACTTTTTAAAACGATCAAAAACGGTATTTTGTATGAAAAACTGGAAGTACGACGTCACGCCGTAAGTATTTGGACGGCGTCAGAACACTTACTTTTATATTATTGTTCTGTTTATTAATTCAAACTTTGAATATTTCTAAAAACTATGAATCTTCTTCTTCTTCTTTTCGTGTGGGATACCAAGTCGTTCAACGACCCGATGAACCCTAGTGTCAGAATTTTTCAACCGCCTTCTACAAGTAGCAGGCTTCTGACATGGTTGTGTAACGACCGCCGTCTAAGTGATCATAGACAGCAACCGGGACCTACGGCTTAACGTGCTATCCGAAACACGGAACCATCTTACTTACGGACAATCGGGTGGTTCAGCCCGCAATGTCCTAACCAGACTGGGAACAAATTCACAAAGTGATAAATATCAACTTTGTGAGTGACCCACCGAGAATCGAACCCGGGACCGTCTGCGTCAAAGGCAGTCGCACTACCACTGCGCCACATCGGTCGTCAACTATGAATGAAGTCCGTAGTTTTTTTGGATAGTAGTTTTGAACGTACAATTTTTATATTTTATTAACGACCCAGGAAACTAGCGATTTGTAATAAGCTTTGTAATAAGTCATGCTTTTAGACTACTCATGACTAATAATTTGTAACAATTTTTTCACAAATAGTGGTCCGTTATACCGAGCAGTAATATAAAACTGAATATTAAATATTCGAGAAAATAATTGGCAATTTGCCGTGTGATGCCGGCTTAGAATAATATGTTGAATAAATATGAACACCCTACATCCTTCCCGCGGGTGTCGTAAAAGGCGACTAAGGGACTCGAGGGTTACATGTGTATTACAATTTTAGACGACAAGCTGACAATCTGTCACTATAGTGATACACGAACCATCTGAAAGGGTCCTCAATACTTGTCAGACCTGGCGATAACGACCGTAATTTTACGATCGTTAACGCTCTGCCTACCCCGCAAGGGATAAAGGCGTGATTTATGTATGTATGTTATTTTAAAAGTACAGAATTGACTTCTCGAGTATTACGGACCACTTTCTTCCATAATTTCATTAAGTAAATGTACTGTTTGTGCATTTTCCAGAAACAGAATCACCCGTGAAGGTGTCTTCCGGGGTAGGCAGCGGCGGAGAGGTCAACGAGGCCCTGCAGCATCAGCTCAAAGTCCTCAGCTGGTAGGAAACAAACCCGATCATACTCATATGTCCTAGTTTTTGTGTCGAGTGGTACGCCGTGTCGACGAACGACCTGGTAGGTCCTGGAGTCCATTGTTTTTACTCCACTACTACTTCTTCGTTTGAGACACGGAGTCGTTCAACGACCCAATGAAACTCTCGAGTTAAGAAAAAAAAAACATGCCCAAAAACATGACCCAAGCATTTTTTTTCTCTTATTTTCTTTCGTAACTTTAATAAAATATTTTCGACAGTTTTAGGACCCACTACCAGTGCCCCATGCAACGAAGCTACAAGCTACAATTCTACAGGTCAAATTCGATGTACATTGCGTAGCCGGTGGGACATTATAAAACCAGGATTTTTGACCCGCTACGCAATGTACATCGAATATCACCTGTAGAACTGTAGCCTGTAGTTTCGAAAAACGAGGCACAGGTCCGAAATGTATGTATGGAATCTCATTGTTGTCGTGTCTGCGCGTGTCTGCCAACCTGACGACTTAAACGAGCCGATTTTGGTATTCTTTTTTTTAAATAATTGACATTTCCTGACATTTGTTCCTAGGGGAAAGTTGTTCAGTTTCATGGTCTGCTTGCACCCTATCAGTATTCGGGACGCTGTCCCTAACACCCTGTGTTTAAGAAAGGAATACAGGGTGTAAAAAAATAGCTGCAAATATTTTAACGGGTGAACCAGCCCATGAAACTGAACAACTTTCCCCAAGAAACATAGGTCAAAATATGAGAATTTTTCCCTGTCCCTTACACCCCGTATACGTATGTATGTTTATTCCTAAATCCACTTTCGCAGGACGATCGAACGCGAGCGCGCGGCGCGCATAGCCGCGTGCCGCAAGGCGGAGCGGGCCGCGGTCCTGGCGCTCCGCCCCCTTGAGAACCCCGCGGCCCCCGCGGCCGTCGAGAGGCGCCGGGCTGCCACATTGCTGGAGCAGGATCTGGCTAAATTACAGACGGTATGTTTTAGTGTAAAAACTTGGTTCCACGTCAAATCCCCTAGGTTAGGTAGCCGGCCCCGACAGAGAACGGGACAAGGCAAGGAAAATGACGAGGTTTTAGTGATGATGATGATCTCTCCGACCGATTTCGGCCATGGCGACCACTTGGACTCGCAATCAGATCGGCGCTGATGCGCCCGGAGATGGCTATTGTAGCGCTCCGCCCCCTCGAAAACCCCGCGGCCCCCGCGGCCGTCGAGAGGTTTCGGGCTGCCACGTTGCTGGAGCAGGATCTGGCTAAATTACAGACGGTATGTCTTAGTGCCGTGTGATGCCGGCATAGCATCACCCCATTTCTATCCCGTGTCGTAAGAGGTGACTAAGGGACTCGAGGGTTTCATGTGTATTACAGTCTACCAAGTCGTCCAACGACCCCATGAACCCTAGTGTCAGAATTTTTCAACCGCCTTCTACAAGTAGCAGGCTTCTGACATGGTTGTGTAACGACCGCCGTCTAAGTGATCATAGACAGCATCCGGGACCTTCGGCTTAACGTGCCATCCGAAACACGGAACCATCTTACTTACGGACAATCGGGTGGTTCATCCCGCAATGTCCTAACCAGGCTGGCTAACTTTTAGGCGACAGGCTGACAATCTATCACTATAGTGATATAAAAAATTATCTCAACGGCCCTCAATATTTGCCAGACGTGGCGATAGCGACCGAATTTTTGCGGGCGTTAACGCTCTGCCTACCCCGCAAGGGATAAAAGCTTGATAAACAAGGTGTAAAAATATTAGCTGCAAATATTTTAAGGGCTGAATCAGCCCATGATACTGAACAACTTCCTCCTAGAAACATAGGTCGAAATATGAGAACTTTTTTTGACCTCCTAAACAAATTGACTTGTTTGTTTTGTAATTTTGTAAGGGAGGTCCGAAAAAATTTTTCATATTTCGACCTATGTTCCTTGGGGAAAGTTGTTCAGTTTTATTGGCTGATTCACCTTTTCAAATATTTACAGTTAATTATTTTACACCCTGTATATATGTATGTATTCACTTTGATTTTGTTCGTTTTCCAGGAATGGACGCTATTCGTGGCGCGGTCCGGTCTGGTGAAGTTCCCGGACGACCCCGCCAAGTACGGGAAGGTGCTGCAACAACACAAGGAGAAGCAGAGGGAGGTCAGGAGACAGCTCGAGGTAATACATTGTTCTTGTAAATGGCAAAATTGTATTGCCAAAATGCCGTGTGATGCCGGCTATGCCTTGTGATGCCGACTTAGAATAGCATCACCCCATTTCTTCCCGCGGGTGTTGTAAAAGGCTACTAAGGGATTCGAGGGTTTCATCTGTATTGCAATTTTAGGCGACAGGCTGACAACCTGTCACTACAATGATACACGAATCATCGGAAAGGGCCTTCAATACTTGTCAGAAGCGGCGATAACGACCGTTATTTTACAATCGTTGACGCTCTGCCTACCCCGCAAAGGATAAAGCCGTGATTTGTGTTGTTGCTGTTGTTCTTAAACAAGAATACGTTAATAAACTCGTTCAAAAAGTTTGCAGAGGCACGCAAAAAAGACAAAAATGAAATTCTATACTTACATACATTTCGGGCCATGTACAGAAAAAAAAATCTTATATAGGAGGCAGCTGGAGGGAATTCATAGTTCTTCCATCACTACGTATACATAGTATAAAGCAAAGTCGCGTTTCGTGCCTGTATGTTTGCTTAAATATTTAAAACTAAACAATGGTTTTTGATGCATTTTTAAAAATAGATAAAACGATTCAAGAGAAAGGTTTTTATGCACAATTCTCATTCAAGAGAAAGGCTTTTATGCACATTATCATCTAATTCCCACGGGAAAATGCGTTACAGCGGGCGCAGCCGCTAGTTTGCTTATAAATGGCGTCAAAAAGGGCTGAAAGACTGTCCTTCTTGGTATGGTCTAGCAACTTTGCTGTAGATTATGTGTCAAACCACTCTCTAATCTTAATAAGCGAAAAAAGAGAAAGTACTAAACACATGGTTATTTTTTTGTCAGCACACACACTTCGTAGAGTGTTTCTAATTATGATCAAATTTCTTTTGCGATATCGCAGGAGGCCCCATAGTAAAAGTAGTTCAGAGTCATGAGTAGAAACACCCTATAAAGTCTGTAGGTACTGACTTAAAAATAACCCTGCATATTTTGCCAAGCCTCCCATCAATTTTACTGAAACTCGAGAGATGGCAGCACTTGTATTTTAAAACGCGGTATGGATGTGTTATCCTGGAACGCTGAAGTCATGTACGGAACGTGTCTAATGTATGCGGGAAGCCGCGGGTTAAGCTAGTACATTTTACTACTAATATTACAAAATGCAAACTGATTGACTGATTATATAAATCAACGCGTATTTTTGTTAATCTCTCGCTCTTAGCTTGAGATTTCTTAGCAAGCCCATTTGGTCTAAGATCCATACATACATACATACATATATCACGCCGTTATCCCTTAAGTGGTAGGCAGAGCGTTAACGGTCGTAAGAATATGGTCGCTATCGCCACGTCTGACATTTTTGAGGATGGTTTTCCAAGGTTGTTTCAGAAACCATGTGTATCACTATAGTGACAGGTTGTCAGCCAGTCTCCTAAAAATTGTAATACACTAATATTCTCGAGTCCCTTAGTATCCTCTTACGACACCCGCGGGAAGAAGGTACGTGGGGTGATGCTATTCTAAGCCGGCATGGACCTCCCATACAAATTAACTTGGTCGGTCGGTAATTTCTTTCCAATATTTTGTTCGTATTTAGCTATATTCCTTGCGGAAAGTTATTCAGTTTCATATTCTGAGTCACCCTTTAAATATTTGCAGCTAATGTTTTTACACCTTATACGTGTCAGACGTGTGGCGATGATATAATGATCGTATTTTTACTATATAGTACTATAAACTTGACTTTGACTCGCAGGAGCGTCTAGTTGCCCTGCAAGCGGAGGTGAAGACGCAGTTGCTGCTGCACCGCCCGTGGAGATGCGTGGAGGCTGACTTGGCGCTCTTCCCCAAGCCCGAGATGGCCGCCGTGAGTATAGAATACCACAGATAATATAATACTACTAGAGTAGTACATATACCTAACGTCATAGGGGGAGTTCGATTGCCCTAAGGTGGCTATTGGCAGGCTATTTGACATGTCGACTCAGCGCCTGCGTTGCTAGCGACATCTAGCTTATTTATTGTGTACTTCGTATTGGCGTCATTTGTATTGAAAAATATTACAAAAATGTGAATAATTCGCGTGTTTTCCGTCTCAAAACATCTTAAATAATGTATTTATAATTTTCCAATACTTTGTTTTTGTAAATTTGCCTTTATTTCAGACTTGTGTCTACCCGTATCGCCATCTATTGATTTTTTTCTGGACTAATTTCCTTTAGTAAGGAATGAGACCCATGACTACACCACGGTAATATTATCTATACAGTATTGTAACTCGGCCGTGTCCTTGAAATAAGTGCCTACAGCCGCGCGGCACGTAAGCATGTGATAGGGCTGTCACTGTCACCGAGTGTCGCCTACCTACAGCGTTTTATTTGCATATCTGCCTACTTTGAGTTTTATCTAGTTTTGAGATTGTAAATTTATAACTTTTTTTTAAATTAGCACTGATACATAGTAACAATATAAAATATAATTACAAACTTAATCTAAAAAAAGTTATCTCTGGATGCGTTATTGATGAATTCATGCAACCAAAAACAGCACAATATGTTCTACTTGTCATGTTAAATACGAGTAACTAGTATATTTTGAGTGCAAATTCGCGCGGTTAAAAACCAGCACACCGTCCTTTCGTCACCACGGTACACACGCGACTGTTAGCATGCCGAGCGCATGCCGAGATCCGAGCGCGTAGGTATAGCTCGCGCGCCGTCCGTTTGTATGGAGTTAGAATACTGTATAGATAATATTACCGTGACTACACCAAGGTTCCAGGTTGAGTTAGTACAAACCGGACTACAGCACAGACAGGGTACAGGGAACATTAAATTATGCTGCGAAGGCGACAACAACACAGACAACTTGAATCTTATCTAAGGCGGTAACTTGAAAATTTAATTTAATGTCGCAAAATGTCTGTGTTGTAGTCGGGTTTGTATTTACGCAACCCGGAACCTTCTGCGTCAAAGGCAGTCGCACTACCACTGCGCCACATCTGTTGGTTGCACTACTAAACGGATATTTTGTGTTATAATGTTATATATTTTTGGGTAATTAACATAGTGATTCGTATTATTTGCAGGCGCTAAGTTCCCCCATTGAAGTGGGTACGCTGCGCTACCCGGCGCCACCTGCCGGCCGCGCGGACGACACCGTCTATGTGACAAGACAACAGCTTGACAAGTGAGTGACAATCTGATTGTTTTAGTTATATTTAGTACCTGGTTGACCGAGCCTTGCTCAGATTTATCACCATAGTAATTATCATGCCGCGTGATGCCGGTTTAGTATAGCAGCATCCCATTTATTTCCCACGGGTGTCGTAAGAGGCGATTAAGGGACTCAAGGGTTCCACGTGTATTACAACTCTTAGGCGACAGGCTGACAACTTGTCACTATAGTGATACACAAATTACCTTAACCGGCCCTCAATATTTGTCAGACGTGGCAATAACGACCGTTATTTTATGATCGTTGACACTCTGCCTACCTACTGGTGATGTTTTTTAACACACTCCTTTATTTTCAGATTGCGCGAGCTGGTGACAGAACTGAAGTCAGACGACGTGAAGTTAGAGCTGAAACCGCTGGACGTATGCGCAGCGTAGACTACTATATCTTAAGTCTTCATTTCTGGGATTTCGAGTCGATGAACGACCCGATGAACCCTGTTGTCAGTTTTTGGACTATACATGTTTATTTGTTATGTCGGCTTTGTTATTTAAGTCTTCGAAGGACCCGAAAAACCCCTCGTATGGCACTGACTTTTCAGACTATACAGGGCACTTATTTCATATTTCGATATATCATCCTATAATAGGGTACAGACAGGGGGAAAGTAAATAATATGGCTCGTCTTCGCGGGGGCATTGCCGTGTCCCCAGATAAGTTATCCTGGACAATTCACACAGCGCCATCTAGCCCCAAACTAAGCAAAGCTTGTACTATGGCAACTAGATAGCTGATACTTATGTACTTTCTTTATGTAAATAAATATTTATTATACATAGAAAACACCCAGTCTCAACACAAATATTTGAAAATTGACTTAACAAATATTTGTGTCCGGTGGGGATCGAACCCACGACCCTCGGCGTAGAAGGCAGCGGTACTATAGGCTACGCCATCGGGACAGTCGATAGATACTTAGTACCATTCTGTTATTCACCCTTTAAAATATATTCAACTTTTTTACATCTTATGTAAGTATTATTTAGTCATATATGCAGTTTTATTTATGTGAAATTATTTATATTGTAAGTAATAAAATACTTCAGATCAATCATAAGAGTTCTTTTCCATAACATATTGGATTATAATCTTTCATTCCATAAAAAATCGCACTGTTATTAATAATATTTTGAAATAAATACTTAAATAAACAATCACGCTTACATCCCTAACGGGGTAGGTAGTCCCACAGTGTGTATAAGATGTAAGCTCTATTAAAATTAGTGGAAATTATTGAATTGTATTTAATTATTGTATGTTACTTCTAAACCAATAAAACGCTTAATTTATTATTGTTTTTTTTTCTATCGTAACCTGTGTTTCCTGGAAGGAAAGTATTTTCTTAACACCCGCCCGTCCTGGGCCTCAAGCCTGCAATTTTTTTCTCATTATCACATGATGACAGATAGACTAACAGGCGGTCCACAGGGTAGAAGGAGCTTAACACGTGTTAAAATTTTTATATCCTTAATTTCAAATTATTCTTTCTTTTTCGAGTGGGACACCGGATCGTCCAACGACCCGATGAACCCTAGTGTCAGAATTTTTCAACCGCCTTCTACATGTAGCAGGCTTTTAACATGGTTGTGTAACGACCGCCGTCTAAGTGATCATAGATAGCAACCGGGGACTACGGCTTAACGTGCCATCCGAAACACGGAACCATCTTACTTACCGGGTGGTTTAGCCTGCAATGTCCTAACCAGACTGGGAACAAATTCACAAAGTGATTAAATATCAACTTTGTGAGTGGACCACCGAGAATCGAACCCGGAACCTTCTGCGTCAAAGGCAGTTCCATTACCTATTGTATTTTTCTAAAAATTAAAAATACTAAGGTCGCTGAGCCAGCGAAGTAAGTAAATAAAAATATAAAACAAAGCAAACACGAGAGTTTCTTGTTTTTAATGGTACAGACTTATGTCGCTAGTACCATTAATGGTACAGCAGTATGGCAGGCCTATTTATTTTTCATATTTCGGTCAAAGTTTCATAGCCTGATCACGCTTGCAAAGTTTTCGTTACACCGTCTCTCACGCCCTGTATACAACTATCAATCCTTGGACATGTCGGTTGTTGTTGCTATTACCCACCACAGTTTTTTCGGCATCGGTCACTCGTAACTTTATAAGTACGTAGGGAAATAGGTATAAAATGATAAAAACTATGAAATAAAAACGCATATCCTTATATTTTGTAAGCACTTACGAATAATGATTACAATGTCAGTAACGTTGAAGTATTTACATGAATTTTGCTTTTTAATTTGCTTTAATAAAAAAAAACATTGACCAAATTATTTATGGCAATATATTTTTGACTGTTGCTCTTTCAGAAAAGAGTCTACATAGACGACATATTGAAGGTATAAAACAGTTTTTAACTACATTGTATTACACATTAAATTGGTTGCAAAAATACCATAAAAAATATTAGCTCAGTTTCTGAAAGAATGATTTCTGGTATTTTGCACAGAAGTCGTAACGACTGGTATCAAACTACTCGTATCACAAATTTCTACTATAAAATGTGAGGGATATGAGTGCATGAATAAGTTTAGTGGAACGTGTGACACGAGCACGATTGGTAGTAGACTTCCGCATGCGAAAATTCAAAAATAGATCTCCAGACTACAATCGATTTGACATCAATAACGAAACAGTTGATTTTCAACTTGCTAAACAAAACGTCTCGAATCAGGTGACGCAAAATATGACCAGTTTCTGAACTGTACTCAACTGTACTGTTTTCGGACGAAGGTCTAACTGGTCTAACCACACGTTTTTAAATTTCTTTTACTTGATCTTTTGATAGTCAAAAATATGTGTAAATTTTTGAGGGTATGTGGGAATCGATAAGTAAAGTAGAACGTGAAATACAAGCATAAAAAGTGACAGATTTCTGCATGAAACTAAAGCGTACGTTTCAGAAATAGAGCTCCTAGGCTTAACAGTCAAAATCGTAAGTTCGTTTTCTAGCGTCAAATAAAAACCACAGTGGAATATAAAATAAAATCGAAAAGTTAATAATAAAGGTAGGTACTTATAAAACTAACTAATTCTACACCAGTGTACTGTTTTTATATAAATTTTGAGAACAAAATATCAAATTAATGCAGGGTGTAAAAAAATTGCTGCAAATATTTTAAGGGGTGAACCACTGACTGAACAACTTTCCCTAAGAAACAGGTCGAAATACGAGAATTATTTTGACCTCCCTTGTATGGGACTTGACTTGTTTGGTCGGTAATTTTGTATGGTGCAAATAATTTTCTCATATTTCGACCTGTTTCTTGAGGAAAGTTGTTCAGTTTCATAGACTGTTTCTTTCCTTAACCTTTTGAACGCCAATGACCACTATAGTTGCCAAACGCTCGCGTACATACGACGCCACTGACGACTAAAGTAGTCCAAATTTACCTATTTTTATAACTTAAATTCTGTCTTGTTTAAGACACCGGGCTGCTTGCCGATAAGTTTTTACCATCTTCACATTTTTCTATGCTTGGCGTCGGGGGTGTGCCGACGTAAAAAAACTCTGGCGTGCAAAAGGTTAAAATATTTGCAGCTATTTTTTGCACTCTGATTACTGAAAAACATTGGACCAATAAGAAAACTGCTTGGACAGACATAAATTCCTTATAATATTTTAAATAAATACAAATTATTTATATTTTATATTAATTTTGCGAAGCCGATGTGAATAAAATTTGAAATGATGACGAAATATTTTGAAAAAATTACTAGGAAACCTTTTTATTACGTATAATTAAACATTTTTTTTAAGAATGTACACTTCATCCTCCCAGCGCCCAGACTTTTGAGTCCTTTAAAAAGAACAGTGGGCGTTTGGAGATTATGAAACAAAATATGACTGAGAATTTTAAAATCACAAAGATAAATGCCGTGTGATGCCGACTGAGAATAGCATCACCCCATTTCCTACCCGTGGGTGTCGTAAGCGGCGTCTGAGAGACTTGAGGGTTTCATGTGTATTACAACTTTTAGGCGACAGGCTGACAACCTGACACTATAGTGATACACAAATTATCTCAAACGGCCCTCAATATTTGTCAGACGTGGCGATAGCAACCGCTTTTATACGGCTGTTAACTGCCTAACCCGTAAGGGATAGAGGCGTAATATGTGTATGGACAAAGATAAATAAAAATAGGTAGCATTTTTTCCAAAATATTTCCGCGTATGACTTTTGATGTGACTTAAGTATAAAAGTTTATAGTATAAAAATACACAGTAGCTATAGCTTGGCCAGAAAGAGTAGACATTAAATAAAATGGAACAAAAAATTTTGTATGAAAAATTGTTGCCATAGTTAAGCGTTAGCTGTCGGGTTTGACAGATCGCGAAGACAGTGGCGCCCTCGTTTTTTATCTACTCTTTATGGTCAAGCTGAAATCTGAAAAGTTTTTGAAAGTCTAAAAACCTTTCATAAACACGAGTTTCAAGAGCAAGAAAATCAGAGAAGTAGGAAAATACAAAAATTGTCTCGCAATTTTTTTAAACTATATTTTAGTTTTACTTAGATATTCACTTCGCTTACGAACAGTCGAGCTAACTATACAGAAATTGATAACTTTACAGATTATCAAATATATTTGAAAATGCATTATTGTAAGTAAAATAAAAATGTTAAGATAAAAAGTCTAATCATGTTAACTAAATTTTTAGAGTTAGTATAAAAATATCCAATTTTTATATAGAGGGTGTTAGAAAAAGTACTGACCTCCTTTCAAGTGATTAACCATGAAACTGAACAATTTTCCCCAAGGAACATAGGTCAAAATATGAAAAAAAAAAAAATTAGACCTCCCATACAAAATGTACCAACCGACTGAGTCAGTTTGTATGGAAAGTCAAATTTTTTTTTTCATATTTCGACCTATGTTCCTTGGGGAAAGTTGTTCAGTTTCTTGGGCTGGTACATCCCTTGAAATCAGTACTTTTTTCTAACACTTTGTATAAATATATGTTTTTATATATATTTTCTGTAAAGTTATCATATATCTGTATTCAACTTAAATACATTCTAATCTGACAACACACCACACTTTTTTTCTGCTTTACAAACGAAGTCTAGTAAATCCAAACAAAGGCGCGAATAAAGCTGAACAATTTTCTTATATGGAGATTTTTTGTATGACTATATTTGGAATAATTTTCGATAATTTATTGACAGAAATCAGAATTTGTCTGGATCATATCTGATCTGACGACACTATAGGACCCGATCTCAAAGAAATTTGGTCTTTTTGTATAACCAAATTATGTCACTATGTTATACGACAGATAGCATTGTCTCGCCTGATATACAGGGAGTAAAAAAAATTGCTGCAAATATTTCAAGGGGTGAAGCAGCCCATAAAACTGAACAACTTTCCCCAAGAAACATAGGTCGAAATATGAAAAAAATGTTTGGACCTCCCATACAAATTGACTTGGTCGGCTGGTAATTTAGTATGGGAGGTCCAAAAATTTTTTTTTCGTATTTCGACCTATGTCCTATGTAGGGAAAGTTGTTCAGTTTCATGGGCTGATTCACCCCTTAAAATATTTGCAGATAATATTTTTACACCTTATAGTTGTCGCTAGTGCAATAAGGTCTTTAGATTTCCATTTCCATTTGTTTTTTTTGAAAGTGTGTGTGTGTGTGTGTGTGTCAGGTGGCCATCAGTCTTACGCTCAGTTGAGTATGACGAGTCTGGGCGGCAGCAGCCCGCGCCGCGACAACCACACGCTGCGAACAAACAAACACCACATTTTAAAAACTAACATAAAAAGTATTTTCCTTCCATTTGCTCGTAAATGGCGGCACTATTTCTAAAACAGAATATCAAGATCGGATCGTTTAAGTATCATCATATATAGTAGCACATATATCATCGAAAAGAGCCCTCAATACTTGTCAGACGTGGCGATAATGACCGTAATTTTACGATTGTTAACGCTCCGCCTACCCCGCAAGGGATAAAGGCGTGATATGTATGTATGTTGTCGCCCTGCCTGCACCGCGAGGGATGGAGGCGTGATGTGTGCGTGTAGGGTAATGTAGCTGGGTCTCCATTGAACGAGCAGCCTCAGACGCTCACTATGCGCGCAGCACGCGGCGCAATGCGCGGTCGGTGTGGACGTGTTTCGCCTGAGCAGCGCATGTTCAAATTCCCATGCTCGGGCGAAAAATCGTCCACACCGACCGCGCATTGCGCCGCATGCTGCGCGCGGCAGTGAGCGTCTGAGGCTGCTCGTTCAATGGAGACCCAGCTAATGATAATTGTCTTTCTTACCCGATGCCGGCTCCCAAAAGTAGAGACAGCACGTTGGTTACGAGCACGGCGGCGATGGCGCGCCGGCTGAACAGACACGTGCGCCTCAGAACGCCCTGCCTGCCCCGCGAGGGATGGAGGCGTGATGTGTGTATGTATGTTATATGTATGTAATATTTGTCGGACGCTGCGATACCATAATTTTAGGGGTCGTTGGCGTCCTGCCTGCCCCGCAAGGGATAAAGGCGTGATGTGTGTGTGTGCGTGTAGGGTAAATATCGTCTATCACAGATGTATGAGGCCAATGGGGGTGATGAGTGAAGTGCGCTAGTATAATGATAATTGTTTCTCTTACCCGATGCCGGCTCCGACGAGTAGAGACAGCACGTTGGTCACGAGCACGGCGGCGATGGCGCGCCGGCTGAACAGACACGTGCGCCTCACAGACAGACAGTGGCTCTGGAATACATACAAACACATGTCATTTTATATATATATTATATATCACGCCTTTATCCCTCACGGGGTAGGCAGGGCGTTAACGGCCGTGAAAATACGGTCGCTGTCGCCACGTCTGACAAACATAGAGGGCCGTTTGAGATCATTTGTGTATCACTATAGTATCAGCCTGTCGCCTAAAAGTTGTAATAGACCTGAAACCCTCAAAGTCTCTCAGTTGCCTCTTACGACACCCACGGGTAGGAAATAGAGTGATGCTATTCTAAGCCGGCATCACACGGCAATCAATCATCACGGCAATCATTCTAAGCCAGCATCAATTGCATTTTATAGCAAGTTCAATAAAACATCTCATTTTCATTCTCCTTGCCTTATCCCGTTCTCTGTCGGGGTCGGCTACCTAATCTAGGCGGTTTGACGTGGAACCAAGTTTTTGTACAGAGCGACTACCATCTGACCTCTGCAACCCGAAGGCTAACCTGGCCCGAATCCTAGGTTAAGTCACATTCATAACATCTGAATCCAAATTTTATTTGAATTTATTTGATTTCATCACGATTTTTTTCCTTCACCGTAAGAGCAGTCGGTAAATGTACGTGAGTAAAAACACATTGGTACATGGCGGGGATCGAACTAGGGTCTCACGGTTGTAAGACCGGTTTTCTAACCACCATCGGTGTTCTAACGGTGGCCATCGACACTCTTCAATAAAAACATCTATAGTGCTTAAAAATACAATAAAAAAGGAAAAGTAGAGATAATAATAATGATCTGCTGACGGAAATTGCTTGACGCCCTCCCTCACACACACACACACACGCGCGCACACACACACACACACACACACACACACACACACACTCTCACACACACACACACACACACACACACACACACACACACACACACACACACACACACACAATTATACACACAACACGCCAATACGCATTTATAAATTGTTTTCCTATCCTTATTTTTATTTTACTTCTACTTTTTTGCATGTAACTAACTTCAAAATACGGTTCGCTACTGAAATATTTAAATTGGTAATGATTTGCTCGGGTTCCCGCGATACAGGAATTTCCTAGTGCGGGACCCAAAGTATAATTGTAATAGGCTTAAGATTATTGTCGAATAAATAAACTTTGAAACTTAATAATGTTGGTACCTGCTGCATAATGGGAGCTGTGAGCTGCTGCTCCAGCACTTCTATCGAGGAGGTGGCGGAGGGAGGCCCGCGGGCCGTCGTCGGGTGCTTGAAGCCCCAGGTCCTGAAGCGACAAGGGTATTTGTTATATAGGTGTAAGGGACGGTGTAACAAAAATCTTGCAGGCGTGCTCAGACCATGGAACTGAACAAAAGCTTTTTCGACCTTCCATACAAAATTAGCGATCAGCTGAGTGACTTTATATGGGAACTCGAAAATATTTTTTCTTTTCCCAGCATTGACCCCATACAAAAAGTTGTTCACTTTCATAGTCTGATCACGCCTGAAAAGTTTTCGTTCCACCGTCTCTTACACCCCGTATAGGTGATTAGGTGGTAGTCTTCGTCATTAGATGCGTCCAGACCATCGGCCTACCGTCAATTTGTACGGCGGCCCAAATTTTTTTTCTTATTTCGACTTGTTTCGTGGGGAAAGTTTAGTTTGGCCATGGCCTGATTCGCCGCTTAAAATATTTGCAGCTAATATTTTTATACCCTGCATATTTATGTTTTATTATTTAATCATATTCTGGAATTAATTTTTTTAGGCAACCCATACGCAATATATTTATTGGCATATTTTATTATATAAAAAACATATTTCATTCTTCAAACAGCTCGGTGGTCCTAGTATGGCCGGATCTTATTCTGTAATCTTAATCTGACTTACATGACATTGGTAATTTTGGAATCTTATTTATTATGAATTTGGTATTGTATTTGACATTTAAATATTGTGTTATCTATTTTATTGGTATTTGCATAATAATTTACAAGTTGGCAAAGCTCTAGTGCACTCACCCTATTATAACGTCTTTTACACAGTGTTTTATGCAAATAAAACTTATTGATTCTGATTTTGATTCATAAGGGTATAAAGAATGCTATGGGTATGCTTACTTTGGCGGGAGCTGATCAGGTCTACTGCTCCACTCCCACACCCAGTCGTTGGAGTCATCCTGGAATGCACAGATAAATCATCTTTAAAGAGTAAATCATCATCATCATCATTTCAGCCGGAAGACGTCCACTGCTGAACATAGGCCTCTCCCAAAGATTTCCAAAGTGAACGATCCTGCGCAACTTGCATCCACTGGCGTCCAGCGATCTTCACCAGATCATCTGGCCACCTTGTGGGAGGCCTAGTTAAAAATCCCTAGTTATGACTTTTGCAGATAAAGAAATAATAAGAAATGGCAACATTATTTATCTCTCTACAATATATAATAACTAGTAAAGCTAGCGTTATTTTAGGGAAACGATTCACAATAATCTGTCGTCATGAATCAATTCGAGTAGTAGAACATGTCATGCAAGTGACAACCACTCTTCCTTCACGCATAAGAAATCGGATTTTTACTCTTGTATATTTTAGCCTCTTTATTCGAATTCGCTAGTTTCCTGGGTCATTAATAAAATACATATATACGATTAAAATTATTGTCCAAAAATAGTATGGACTTCATTCAAAGTTTGAATTAACAAACAGAAAAATAGTATAAAAGTAAGTGTTTTGACGCCGTCCAAATAATTACGGCATGACGTCATACTTTCAGATTTTCGTAGAAAATACCATTTTAGATCGTTTTAAAAAGTAGCTCATTTGACCTGTCAGGAATGTAGCCTATTTCGGCGCCCTCCGGCCGCCATTTTGATCCCTGTTTTTGGCACAATGGCGTCCTTATGACGTCAATGCGTAATTGTTTTTGCTCAGCCAGCTGTGTTGTATTGTAATTTACATAAATTCGTTATTCACCAGCTTTTACGTTCACGAATGTAATAAAATCAACTGCAAGCAAATATTTCAAGGTGTGATTGTCCATGTGCAACTTGCTGCAAAGAATATAGGTCGAAATATGAAATACTGGTACATTTTGTATGGAAGATGTACTGTCTTTCATATTTGCCCTATGTTTCTTGGGGAAAATTGTTCAGCTTCATGGCTTAGCTTACCCCTTAAATTATTTGCAGTATATATCTTGACACCATATATTATAAAGTAGTACGAAAGTTGGCATGGTATATGTAGGCGGATCGCACACTTGACGCACGACGGAGCGCCAAAATATCGCAGCGGTCTGTCAATCCCCATACTAAAACCGCTCAACCGCTGTCGACGCAGCGCTATCGCAGTGTCGTCCATCGAGTATAGTTTTAGTATGGGGATTGACGTTTTAGTATGGATCTGACAGACCGCTGCGATATTTTTGCGCTCCGTCGTGCGTCAAGTGTGCGATACGCCTAGTTGTAGGTAGATACTGCGTTATTCTATATCGTATCGCAAAATGGCGCGACGTATTGGTCGTATCGTGGTCGTATCTTTCCGGTATTTAATTATAGCTCTGACGTTGTTGTTGACCAAAACAAAATTAGATCACTTTCTATGTTCATGTTAAAAATAGTCAATTACGTTTGATTCCTTTCGCCTTTACTTTTAAATGTCATATCGGCCTATAGCAGTCCACTGCTGGACCTAGGTTTCTACCCAGATACGCCGCAAGGCATGAATGAACTCTCGTTTTCACTATAATCAGACCTTGAAACCTAATCATGGTCAACGTTCATTATAAGACCTTTCTAACAAATCCAAACACGACTATGATACGATCATCCATCATGAAGTTGCAGTTAATATCTTCCGGCTCCATCATCAGATCAGCTCGACAGTACCATATTATTGTATTGTCATCAAAATCACATACAACTGCCAATTTTCATGACGGTACGATCTTTAGAAGATGGTTAAATTAGTTTTCTTATTAGTTGTAATTATGTTAATGGCAAACTCACGTGTCCACACTGTGCACGGGAGTTTACTGCCAAAATTGGCTACAATAGCCATCTCCGGGCGCATCAGCGCCGATCTGATTAGGAGTCAAAGTGGTCGCCATGGCCGAAATCGGTCGGAGAGATCATCATCATCATCATCAAATTAGTTTTCTTATATTTCATTACATAGTTACATACATACAGGTCGACCTAATAAAAGCGTGTTATAAACCTCTAGGTCCTTCCATGACCACTTCAATTTTTCATTTTATTAGTATTGTATGTATGTATACGTACTCTCCAGCAGTTGATGTAGACTCCTTTCAGCTCGTCCTCCGTGCTGGGTTCTAGGTTGGGGCTATTCGGCGGTGATTTGGGACTGGAACAATACAAACAATACAAGTTGATAATTATATTAATGTTAATTGATTTTTTTTTCATATTTCGACCTATGTTACTTGGGGAAAGTTGTTCAGTTTCATGGGCTAGTTCACCGCTTAAAATATTTGCAGCAAATTATTTTACACCCTGTATAATGCCACAGATACATACATACACATATCACACCTTTATCTCTTGCGGGGTAGACAGAGCGTCAACGGCCGTAAAAATACAACCGCCATCGCCACATCTGACAAATATTGAGGGCTCATTCAGATGATTCGTGTATCACTGTGGTGACAGGTTGTCAGCCTGTCTCCTAAAGTTGTAATAAATATGAAACCCTAGAGTCTCCTAGTCGCCTCCTATGACACCCACGGGTAAGAAAAGGGCTGATGCTATTTTACGCCGGCAATACACGGCGACAAAGATATTAACATAATAAACTATATTAGTAAATTAGGTATCTCATTCTACCACAGTTCTATATCAGGAATCTGTAGGTTTGCTGTGCTCTACATTCTATCGTCCATATATGGACGAAGCACTTGTAGGCGATAAGGTCGCGTCGATGTAGCAAGCTCTTAACTACTGATGCGCGCCTGGTACCTGCGGAGCTAGTATTACATACCTTGTCACTTCTGTGGTACTTGTCAATGTGTTATTTATTTATTTACTTTGTATTGACGATCGATGTGGTGTGGTAGTGCGACTGCCTGTGACGCAGAAGGTTTCGGGTTCGATTCTCATACACAAAGTTAATATTTACCACTTTGTGAATGTGAAAAAAATTGGGCTCCCCGTACAAATTACAAGTACAAAAGCGACTTTGCTGTATACTATGTAGTGCTGGTAATGTTAATATTTTGTACTGTACTCGCCAATCCGGGCAATAAAGCTTATACTTCGATCGATAGATAATCAGTAACCCTATCTGTCAGTGAGAGATAATAAATAAAGGCTGAAGTATCCGATCCGACCGATTTCGATCATGTCTACTCAGACTGTTAACAAAATTGTCGCTTTTTTGTGTTGGACTCTACAATTGTGGTCCCGGGGCCATCAAATCTACGCCTGTCAGCTTGGTGATGAGCTCGAACTCACCCAGAAATAATTGATTAGTTGTTCAAACAACCAGCCCAATCACGCCCTTAGGGCGAGGCTGAGCTTAGAAGTTGTTCTGGGAAGAACGGATCGGACTGAGAAATCGGCGCTTTTGCGTTGGTAGATCATCGGAGTCTATTATGTATTTGAAAGTGTTTAGTTGCACAGAACATATTAAGGTAAAGATACTTAACTATTACAATATAAGTAAATATAGCAACCTATGTGTCTATTTATTGGGATTTTCTCGAGATGAGCATCAAGAGATTGAAGAATTGACGGGTGCGTCGATAGCTCAGTGGCAGGGTACCCCATGTGCCCAGGTTCGATTCCCGGTCGACGCTTGCCATTTTATTCAATTTCTTATTTTCATTTACTTGTATCTATCTATTAAATACCGCAAACAAATACGATAGATAGCAAAGTAACGCGTGTGTTGAACTAGATACATACATAACTCACGTCTATAACCCTTGCGGGGTAGGCAGGTCGTAAACGGCCGTAAAACGGTCACTTACCTACGCCACTTCTGACAAAAGTTCGAGGGTAATTTCAGAAGACTGCATTACCGTAGTGAAACATTGTCAGCCTGTCGCCTAAATTGCAATACACATGAAGCCTCAAATCCCTTCGTCGCCTCTTACGACACCCACGGGAAAGATATGATGGGGTGATGCTATTCTAAGCCGGCATCACACGGCAATGGGTGTTGAACTCTGGAGTCGTATTGCGTTTGTGGTTTCATTTATTTCTATTGTGCGGCTTCGGTTTGCTTTGTGTATCGTTTTACTGTCTACACTGCGGTTACGCCGAGGTGTATAAGGTCAAGTGATGCCAGTTTAGGATAGCATCACCCTATTTCCATGCAGTCCTATCCGTTCTTCCCAGTACAACTCCTAAGCCCAGTCACGCCCCCCAATCAATTATTTTCGGGAGAGCTCGTGCTCCCCACCAAGCGTAGTTTTGATGGCCCCGTGGCCAAAAACATAAAACGGATCACAATAAAAAAACACCCTATTTCTTCTTCACGTCATAAGTCATAGGTGACTTGACTAAGGTGTCGTAGATACAGAGTTGAACTAAACAAAAAAAACACCTTTTTACAATGTATTATAAATTTTACACGAATCATCTGAAAGGACCCTCAATGCTTGTCAGACGTGGCGATAGCGACCGTTTCCTTACGGCCGTTAACGCTCTGCCTACCCCGCAAGGGATAAAGGCGTGATTTGTGTATGTATTATGAATTGTGTTTTACTCATTTTTAGGGTAAGTTATTCAGTTTCATGTGATGGTTCAGTTACCATTAAACCTGTATAATTTTGTGCATGGGCAGAAATACAATAAACAGGTATCTATCTACCTTTAAGCTACTGATGACAAGACAACCTAGTAGGAATAGGTACTGTATAGCTAACATTCTTGCCACCCTAGTACTTGCCGGCCCGTTTGGCTGGCTTCATCGCATATTGCCCTGTCTAGACAGGTCAACAGACTCGCTTTTTAAAATCAAGCGTTGACATACGGGGTGGTTAGATCGACAGAGGCAAAATTTTCGTGAGTCATTTTACAAAAATACAATTTTTTACTAATTTTGTCTCTTTTTGTGTGGGACACCGATTCGTCCAACGACCCGATGAACCCTTGTGTCAGAGACTTTAAACCTTCTTCTACAAGTAGCAGGCTTCTGACATGGTTGTGTAACGACCGCCGTCTAAATGAACATAGACAGCAACCGGGATCTACGGCTTAACGTGCCATCCGAGACATGGAACAATCTTACTTACGGACAATTGGGTGATTCAGTCCGCAATGTCCTATCCAGACTGGGAACACCGAGTATCGAACCCGGAACCTTCTGCGTCAAAGGCAGTCGCACTACCATTGCGCCACATCGGTCGTCATTTTTACTACTAATACTAATAACCTACTAAGTTGTCAGCCTTTCGCCTAAAACTTTATACACATGAAACTGTCAAGTTTCTTTAAGCGCGAAAGAATTGGGATGATGCTATTCTGAGCTAGCTTCACACACATTCCTAACTACTGCTGCTATGCTACCCTGGTACTTTGCAGACCCGTTAGACTGAGTAGCATATCGTTTCGACGATTTTCCTAGGTCAAGAACTTAGTGGCAGGTTGTGAATCCCCTCGAGTTTCTTATAGTGGAAAAGAAAATGGTGTTGCGAGTCTGGGCTGGCTACACATTCCTAACTGCTGCTGCTACCCTGGTACATTACAGACCTGTTAGACTAAGTTTCGTATCGCTCAGACGACTTCCCTTGGTTTAAGAGCTCAGTGACGACAGGTTGCCAGTCTGTCGCCTAGAATTGTGATACACAAACCCACGACTTTCTGGGGATGAGAGTAATGGTTGAAGCGAGTCTGAGCTGGCTTCATAAACACTGCTAACTACTGCTGCTACCCTGGTACCTTGCAGAACTGTTAGACTGAGTTGCGTATCACCCAGACGATTTGCCTAGGTCATGAACCGTCTAGTTTTTTTGTAGCTCGTCTGTTGGATCTAATTTTAGTTTTGATGATGTAATAATGCGTTTCATGTGTCTGGTCTGCCAGATATGATAGAAAAAAAAACGCAGTATATGAGTGAGACAGATAAGTAATGTTAACTAAAGAATGCGTCGATAAAATAAACTTATAAATATTAGCCATGGAGAAATAAAAATATAAACATAAACAGCTAATAATAACATAAACGGCTCTAATTTCATATTTCAGCTTTTGTTTTATGTTTCTTTTATAGAGATAAGCAGTGCCTGTCGTGTTTTCTTAATGTTTTGTCCTATAAGATTTCTTGTGTACAATACATTGTTATGTAAATAAATAAGATTTTAGTATGTGTTCCAATAATTTACTTAGATTTTATTAATAGTTGGAACTAGAGTAGATACACGTAGAGTGAAAACATATTCAGAAAAATATTTTTCTGATTATTAATTTCCATACCGCACATTAATTTTGTACTTTTTTAAACTCAACAATTTATTGTACACAAGTGATAACATAGGTAACGTACGGACATGGCACAAAAACACTGTTAAAACAGGCATTTAATATTTCTTAGGCAATTTCTTCCATCAGACGTAAGAAATTGAGATTTCTCTGAAGATATACGGACGTACAGACATAAGCACAGTAATTCAATTATATTTAAACACAAACTAGACTTAAAGCTTTGAATTCATACTCAAAGGTAGACGTTAGACACGTACAAAACCAATCCAAAATCTAATCCAACATCACCCCTCCCCCAAACCCAGACACTACGTCACAACTAACCTAAGGAGCGAGCGAGACAGCCTATAGACTGAACCAGCCTAGGCTAGAGTTAGGTCTAAACCTAGCTGAAGTACCAGGCGATAATGAACGTGAGGAGATCGCGAACACTAGATCTAGACTTCAGACAATGTGTAAGTGTGGTTGTAAACCTTGTACGTGAGGGTTTCGTAGTGCGAGTACATAGTCCAGGCGGGCAAAATTAGTGAGAAAATGATTGTAAAGTATGTATAGATGTATAATGAATATTGAATGAGGTAAATTCTTTGCTGGTTACTTTTATTTAAAATCGACTTTAGTTTTAAATAACTCAACAACGTGGAATTGCTTTGAAAAAAATGGTTGTCTGTAAGGTCAGTTTACTTACGATTGTTGAACGTGACAACGTCATAAGAAAGTACTGATGTAATGGTTGTATTTTTCAAAAGAAAATATGTATTAATTTGATTTATGCACCGTGTGATGCGATCATTAGAATAACATCACCCCATTTCTTCCCGTGGGTATTGTAAAAGGCAACTAACAGACTCGAGAGTTTAATATGTATTACAATTTTAGGCGACAGGCTGAGTACCTGTCACTACAGTAATACATGTATCATCGAAAAGGGCCCTCAATACTCGTTATAGCTTGTTACGATTGTTATCGCTCTGCCTGCCCCGGAAGGTTATGTATGTAAAAAATATCTCAATGACTAAGGAAACATAAAAAGCGTAGATCAAATCAGATCTGTTTAAGCGAGAAACCACCATGCGTTTGCATGCAGTTTTCAGGCTAATTACAAAATAGCTACTTATACCTACTCACTACACACGAAGAAGCCATAAAACTTATATCACGAACGTAGAGTTACACTATGCGTTTTCCATTCATTAAGTATAGGTGCCTTGTGATGCCTGCTTAGAATAGCTTCACCCCATTTCTATCCGTGGGTGTCGTAAGAGGCGACTGAGGGACTTGAGGGTTTCAGGTGTATTTGAACTTTAGGCGACAGGGTCTTCTCGTTTCGTGTGGGACACCGAATCGTCCAACGGCCCGGTGAACCCTAATGTCAGACTGACAACATGACAGGCTGACAACCTGTCACTACAGTGATACACAAATTATCTCAAACGGCCCTCTATATTTGTCAGACGTGGCGACAGCGACCGTATTATTACGGCCGTTAACGCTCTGCCTACCCCGTAAGGGATAAAGGCGTGATATATGTATGTATGTATCAAATCAGATCTCTTTAAGCGAGTAATCACGATGCGTTTTCATGAAGTTTTCAAGCTAATTAGAAAATAGCTAGTTACCTACTCACTACTTACGAAGAAACCACATAACTGATAATACTTACGTAGATTCTGTTACCAAGTATACCGTGACTTTTCCATTCATAAAGTACAGGGCGGTATTGCAATCATTTTTCATTTTAAGAAAGAAAATACAAACATTTATCACGCCTTTATCCCTTACGGGGTAAGCAGACCGTTAACGGCCGTAAAAATACGGTTGCTATCGCCACGTCCGACGCGACAAATATAGAGGGTTCGAGATAATTTGTGTATCACTATAGTGACAGGTTGTCAGCCTGTCGTCGCCTAAAAGTTGTAATACACCTGAAACCCTCAAGTCCCTCAGTCGCCTCTTACGCCACCCACTGGTAGGAAATGGGGTGATGCTGTTCTAAGCCGGCATCACACGGCGTAAAGAAACCAAATATTCTCACCAAAACGTGGTAAGAGAGTGATCCAGGTAGTGCCTGCTGATATAATTTAGCAAAACTTCCTCACGTGTAAAAGGCAAGCCGAAATTATGCTCGTAAGCGTTATGCTTTGGGCATCGAGTCGTCCAACAACCCAGTGAACCCTAGTGTCAGAATTTTTCAACCGCCTTCTACAAGTCGCAGGCTTCTGACATGGTTGTGTAACGACCGCCGTCTAAGTGATCATAGACAGCAACCGGGACCTACGGCTTAACGTGCCATCCGAAACAGGGAACCATCTTCCTTACGGACAATCGGAATGTTCTAACCAGACTGGGAACAAATACACAAAGTGATAAATATCAACTTTGTGAATGACTCACCGAGAATCGAACCTGGCCTCGCGTAGAAGTCTGATGTACTCGACGGCAGCAGCTGCTAACGTGCCCTCCGAAGCACTCACCTGCCTTTGACGCTGCTATCGCTGAATGCCGCACGCTGGAGTCCCTGGACTCCCTTTGGGCTTCGCGTAGAAGTTTAATGTACTGGAGGGCAGCAGCTGCTAACGTGCCTTCCGAAGCACTCATCTGCCTTTGACGCTGCTGGCTCAGGAATGCCGCACGCTGGAGTCTCTGGACTCCCTTTGGGCTTAGCGTAGAAGTCTGATGTACTCATTCTCGACGGCAGCAGCTGCTACCGTGCCTTCCGAAGCACTCACCTGCCTTTGACGCTGCTGGCTCTGGAATGCCGCACGCTGGAGTCCCTGGACTCCCTTTGGGCTTCGCGTAGAAGTCTGATGTACTCATTCTCGACGGCAGCCAGGCCGTTTCCAGAGTTCAGCTCTACCCACGATTCTAGAACAATCCAGAGTTATTTATCAGTTGGATTCCTGTTCAGCATACCTTCTATTACAAGTGGAAAAGTGGCTCTCTCTCTCTTTTTGTGTAAGACATCGAGTCGTCCAACGACCCGATGAACTCTAGTGTCAGAATTTTTCAACCGCCTTCTACAAGTAGCAGGGTTCTGACTTGGTTGCGTAATGACCGCCGTCTAAGTGATCATAGACAGCGACCGGCTAAATAACTAAAAAGTGGTTAAATTCTATTGAAATTTTAGGGAACCTAGGAAGAAATCCTTGGAGAAAGAACTTCCTTCAATTGAGATTTCATGGAGACAAAGACACCAATTAATAAGTGAATACCGCGATTCTAAGAAGAAACGAAGATTTAGAAATTAATTATCACCAATCACGAGAAATTGCCACAGTTAGCACTAGTACCATTTTCCGGTGTTCCACTAAATAAACTATCACGGTATTCGGGTACCTGATTATTTCCCGACCCTAGCAGTGTGACCAGAAGTCCTGTGTTTTTATCATGTGTAACTATAAGTGAAATTACTCGTTACATGAGTAGGTAAAAACACATTAGTACATGGCGGGGATCGAACTCTGGTCTCACGAATTGTAAGACCGGTGTCTTAAGCACTAGGCCACCGACGCTCTTGACGCTTAACAAACGTAAGCCATATCAAAGTCAACGAGGCATTCCATGGTGCATAACAGGCACTTTCCCAGCAAGTGGGTGAAATGCAGAACTAATGAACACAAATATTTCCATCAGTGTTGCCATCTTAGCAATCTAACATCGTTTATTTATCGGTGTTGCCGTCTGAGAAATGTAACCTCGTTATCCGTGGAACAATCGCATTTTCGCAATTATAATTTGTTCTAGAAAATTATTATAAGAGAAATCTATACATTTTAATTGTTAGGTTAGGATAGTACTGTGACATCTTTGTGGTTTTATGTACCGATGCTGACACGAAAAGAAGGCGCATTAGTAGATAGAATATCTTAGTATTAGACACAAAATTAAACTTGTTTTAAAGCGTGAAATTACATAGCGGCTGTAATCTACGCGAACGCCTACCCACGCGAGGGATAAGGTCGTGATAATTATTAGCCGCTGCGACCTTTGCAGATCTATTGTGGCAACCCTTTTCGATGCGTATGCGACCAAATTCTTAAAAAATTCAAGATGTCCGGTTTTTTTGCCAAAATGTTCGGCCAAAATCGCAGGTCTGTCCGGCCTTTAGGTGAAAGGACCTGGAAACCCTAGTCTGAAGTATAGAAAATCACAATGGCAATAGAATGAATGACAGTTGAGTTTCGATGGCGTTACAATGAAAAAAATATAAGGTGTAAAAATATTAGCTGCAAATATTTTAAGAGGTGAATCAGCCTATGAAACTGAACAACTTTCCCTAAGAACATAGGTCGAAATATGAGAAAAATTTGTGGACCTCCCATAGACTTGATCAGTCGGTAATTATGTATGGCAGGTCCAAATTTTTTTTTCATATTTCGACTTATGTTTCTTGGAGAAAGTTGTTTAGTAAATGGATTGGTTCACCCCTTATAATATTTGCAGCTAATATTTTCACAGCCTGTATAGCAGACTTGGCGCCCAGAATTGTTTAGTAACTACTGACGCAATGGAGGTGTCATACTCTATGAAACATGGAAATGTTTCTAGAATGACATGCTAAGAATAGTTTTATGGGGATTAGATGTGGTTACTTTATCGCTTCGGTTTTACTGCTTCTAATTTGCTGTCAATCACTCTTATTATAGCTGTGGGTGGTAGATTGCTGGTAAACTAGATAAGGGCCGTGTGATGCCGGCTTAGAATATCACTACATTTCTTCGGTCACTACAGTGATACACGAATCATCTGAAAGGGCCCTCAATACTTGTCAGACGTGGCCATAACGACCGTAATTTTACGATCGTTAACACTCTGCCTACCCCGCAAGAGATATAAGCGTGATTTGTGTATGTGTGAATATTTCTTCGGCCAAAAAGGCGACACAATAAGTTGGACGGTGGACCGAACTTGCTATTTTTTAAATATTTTTTTACGTTTCAATAGATGATACATACATTCACACACAAATCACGCATATATCACTCGCGGGGTAAGCATATCGTTAACAGCCGTATAATACGAATACGGTCGCTATCGACATTGTCTGACATTTTTGAGGATTGTTTTCGAAGTTTGTTTCAGAAAACATGTGTATCACTATATACGTAGTGACAGGTTGTTAGCCTGTCGCCTACAAATTGTATACGTAATACACATGAAACCCTCGAGTCCCTTAGTCGCCTCTTACGACAACCACGGGAAGGATGTGTTGTGATGCTATTCTAAGCCGGCATCACACGGCATCAATAGATGACGGCACCTGGTTAATCAACTAAAGGTAGATGTCTGCCCCAATATAGTAGCTACCCACTCGGCTAGGTGTGTATTACCTTCATCGGGTGACCGCCCGTGAACGCTCGCTCTGAACCCTGGTCTGAACTGCGTGGCCTTCCGACCTTCGTGTGCAGTCGTGAACGTATCGCTTTTCAAAGTGCTTGTAAAATAACAATCACGCTGATACATTTTCTTTTGTATGCACATATTCTAAAGGTTAAAAAAAAACCTTTTAGAAGACTCTACCACTTTGCAGTTAACTTTGAAAAGAAGAAAAGTCTATCACATACAAGGTGTTAGGAAAAATACTAAATTGCTTTCAAGGGATGAACCAGCCCATGAAACTGAACAACTTTCCCCAAGGAACATCGTAACACTAGGTCGACATATGAAAAGTGGACCTCTCATACAAACAGCAAGTTAACTTGTATGTGAGGCAATTTTTTTTTATAATTAGACCTGTTTCGTGGGCAAAGTTGTTCAGTTTCACGGGCTGGATCGCCCCTTAAAATATTTGCGGCTATTTTTTTTCCACCTTAAGCAACATGGATAATTGTGCTTTGGGGTAGTCCCTTCTTGTGAAATAGAAAAGAAGAAAGAAAGAAATCACATACACACACATATCACGCCTTTATCCCTTGCGGGGTAGGCAGAGCGTTAACGGCCGCAAGAATACGGTCGCTATTGCCGCGTCTGACATTTTTGAGGATTGTTTTCCAAGGTTGTTTCAGAAAAATGTGTATCACTATAGTGACAGGTTGTCAGCCTGTCGCCTAAAAATTGTAATACACTAATACTCTCGAGTTCCTTAGTCGCCTCTTACGACACCCGCGGGAAGGATATGGAGTGATGCTATTCTAAGCCGGCATCATACGGCTGAAAGAAAGAAATCGGTACCAGGATTTTAAAATTTGCTACTTATACGGCCCTATTTCTTATTTCCAAGAGTGCAATGTACATGCAAGACCTACGAGTTCAACACCCTATTTCGAACACGATACAATATAACCTCCCTTTCGACCTTGTCTGGATAATTTTACTGCGAATCGTATTTTCAAGTCGATGTCCTTTATGTGCCTTGTGATGCCAGTTTAGTATACAGGGTGTAAATGACGGTGTAACGAAAACTTTGCAGGCGTGATCAGACCATGAAACTGAAAAACTTTTTCTATGTTGGGAAACGAAAATTTTTGATGGAAATTTTCTATGGCAGATCGATTTTTTTTTTACGTTTAGCAACATAGCCCCTATAAAAAAGTTGTTTAGTTTCATGGTCTGATAACGCCTGCAAAGTTTTCGTTACACCGTCTCTTACACCCTGTATAAGCGTGATATGTGAAGGTATGTATGTAGAATCGTATTTTCAAGCCAATGTCCTTTTTGTGTACACAATACGGTAAAGGAAGTTATATTAAGCAATGATTTTCCTGGCTCTTTTATGCGCAAGCGCAGGCTAAAAATACACGGTGATATACGCTTTGAGTGTACTGAACTGGAACTGACCTGACGAATTTATCTCAAATAATGTATGTTGTGGCATGGCAATATCATAAAATGTCAGCCGAGAAGGCTGTCATTTTATATAAGACTTGCGGCCTGCCCCAGCGGCTGCGCCCGCTGTAACTCATTTTCCCGTGGGAATAAGATGTTTTCTTGGCAAGTATTATACATAAAAACCTTCCTCTTGAATCACTCTTTCCAATAAAAAAACTTGAATCAAAATCAGTTCTGTGGTTTTAAAGATTTAGGCATACATACAGACAGACGCGAAAAGCGACTTTGCTTTATACTATGTAGTAATATACTTTTGATCCCTGGGGAAAGTTGTTCAGTTTCATGGACTGATTTATCCCTCACATATTTTTTATATGTAAAAACAAGTTAATTTTGATAACAATTACAATAAAATCAATATAGATTTTCATCTGATTTCCGTTTAGTAGAAAATATTCTGACTCATAAAGTCAAGTCCTATCTTAGTGTCATAGACTTTGGAACTTTTATCAGACTTCATTCACTACGTAATATAAAGCAAAGTCGTTTTGCGCGTCGGTCTGTATGTATGTTTGCTTAAATCTTTAATACCACACAACGGATTTTGATGCAAGTTTTTTAATAGATAAAGTAATACAGAGAAGAGAAGAGAGAGAAAAGAGAAGAGCCGGGAAAAATCCTCATTCCCACTGGAAAATGAGTTGCAGCGGGCGCAGCCGCTGGGGCAGGCGGCTAGTACTTACTAAAGGACGGAAAACGAACTTGATATAATATTTGCAAACAAAAATGGAAGTTTTAAAACTAATGTCCATTTTTTATTACGATGAAAACATACACGTTCCCGATACGCTCTTGCCCGTTTTTTTTGTAAGGTATACAAAACTAACTTAACTTTTTAAGTTAAGCTACCAAGAAAACATAATTTTAAGGAGCCTCAAAACTATTGGCGACTAAACACAAGCGAGGGAAACTATCTTTCGCTAAAGGTACTAGGCAATCAGAAAAAAAAACTATGCGATCTATTGCAGTCAAGTCCGCGAAATTTTGGCTTCAAATTTCAGATACCAGGTCCGCATAACATATAGCTAGTACATACTTAGTATATACCAGGTAAACATGACAAGCAGACCAGTCGGTTGTTACGGCTACATCCGCCGATGAGAAGATAACTGGACAATTGCGATTTTGTGATGCGCCACATGACCGTGACATACAATATTCTGGTCCAAAATATCAGTAGCTACTAGGCGAACACAACGCGTAGAGTCTAAGCGGAGAGTAGAATCAAGTGTTCTAAGCATTGAGCTGTCTTAAGTAATGCTTAGAATAAATTAATAAAAAGCACTTGTCTGTTGGCTAAGAAACCATGAAAACCTCCCTATGTTACTTACTGAAAAAAACGACCTCTTTTACGAAATGGTATGGTAGATTCCCTCGCTCAGACTATAGAAAATTTTTCTACAGTTTTATACGCTGGCTCAATTTTCAGTACTTTTTATTTGACCAGAAAAACAAACATTTACTCCTAAACCAGGCGAACATGAAACGCGTGCAGTAGTTTTTTGCCGCTACATCCGTTGATCAAGCGATATACTTGATGATTTTCTATTATCTGACACGACACGCAACGGCCATTTTCATTGGTCGTGTCAACTGACACGTCCGCCATTGTTATGTAGCCGTCTATGGGAAATTATAGACATGTTTTGACTGATTTACGTAACTGCGAACTTGTTATAACTTCTCTTAAGAGGAACGCTCTGAATGTTCTAAGCTAGAACAGGCACTGCCTATTGCGTCTTTTTTTTGTGTCTGTCCTTTATTATTGCATACATACATACATTTATATCCGTACCAATACGGTCGTTATCGCCACGTCTGACAAATGGAGGGCCGTTGTAGATAATATTTGTGTACCACTATAGTGATAGATTGGTAAGGAGGGAAGGCCAATGTCCAGCAGTGGACTATTGTGTCTGTTAAGGCAAGGTGTCCATGACAGACAGACAGAGACGCACAAAGCTACTTCAATTCATTCAATATGTAAGTATGTACATTCCGTGTCCAAAACTACAAAAAGAAGCCATCTATGTAAATATTTAAAACTAAAAGTCGCACATGCGATTGCGTATAAGTGCAAGAAATCACAGCTGCTCACACGCACCAATGATAGATAATATACGACCCATGATGATGATGCAATCTTAGCAATGATTATATTATGCGTTGTGCTAGATTGTTAGTATATTACGTCGCTTTCTCTGCGTCGTAGAGGCGGAGAAAAATGTCATCTATGTAAGCACAGCGGAGTGTTCCATCTGGTTAAGGCTAGAATGCACTCTTAGGCCCGTATTTATAAATCGCAACTTCGAGATCGATCTTGAGTGAGTGAGTGAGTGATGCTGTTAGATGATGATGACATTTGTCAAAATCGCTCTTGAGATCGATCTCAGAGTTCAGAGCGATTTATAAATACGGACCTTAGTCAACATATGTTAAAAAAGTTAGCGCTAATGTTGACATTTAAAATGGAAACCGAGTTTAAAGAAACTGACAACGACATCTATTGACGAAAAGCGTAACTAAATAATATACACTGGCAGTCTGAAAGAACGGCCTTTTGTCAATAGTAACCATCCAATCCAAATTTGGTCATACTATAATGTGGCAAAATAAAATTTCGCGAGATTCTTAAGCCACAATGCTACAAGAGTGAACCGAAGATACTAGAAACTTGTTTATAAATAAAGTAAACGTCGCAGAAAAGACAGTGGACCGAAAAGGTGAATGCACGCTATTATCAACAATACCTGAAGGAGATAAAATTTTAACAATGTCAAGATTAATATTATTAGGCTTTAAGGTTGACGTAATTTTTACCAAACATACTTTTTGAATCCACGATTTATTCGACTACTCTTTCGGTGTCTTGTTTTTAATGTCATTGACGTGCATCAAGGTTCAGTCTTAGCACCTTCTTTATATATTGTGTACCTACCAGGAAACAGATTTCCAATGTTTATCATGAACGACAATCTCATCAATTAAGTATATGATCAAAATAACAATCGAATTTTTCTATTGTATTTTTTCCTTAGTATTTTTTAACTTAATAAATTATAGAGCGTCCGTCAGTGGCCAAGTCGTTAGGGCACCGGTCTTACAAACGTGAATACCGAGTTCGATCCTCGCCGTGTGTTTTTACTCTCGTTTATTTTACCGACTGCTCTTACGCTGAAGGAAAACCATCGTGATGAAACCCACATTCAAATAAAAATTGTATTCAGATGATATGTGAATGTGACTTAACCTAGGATACAGAGATATAGGTTGCAGAGGTCAGACGGCAGTCGCTCTAAGGAAAAACATGGTTCCACGTAAAATCTTCTAGGTTAGATAGCAGCCCCGACAGAGAACGGGATAAGGAAAGAAAAATGATGATACTAGTTCATAAATTGGTTTTTTTTTTAATTTGTATCATTCAGTATAGATTCGAGCGACAACCGCGGGGTGAATGTCCTATCATATTAACACGTTTCACGCCTGAGATAAACACTTCTACACTCAATGTCAAGTGTACCTACTGTACTAGTTCATTTTGCGAGATAACAACAAAATAGATAGAAGTAGAGTCAATGACATTAGATAGGGCACGTCAAAACAAGTCCTCAATCATAATTCATCTTAGTACTGAAATAGAGGCCCACCTTAACCTTAATAGCCATAACAATCCCTTTTAGGGGTTTGTCATACTCACCAGGCGGATTGGCGAGCGCAGTTCAAGATATTGCATTCAAAATTTTATTTGAATGTAGGTTTCACCATGATGTTTTTCCTTCACCGTAAGAGCAGTCGGTAAATGTACGTGAGTAAAAAAACAGATTGGTACATGGCGGGGATCGAACTAGGTTCTCACGATTGTAAGACCGGTGTCCTAACCGCTTGGCCACAGACTCATTAGGTATGTATGTTAAGAGATGTTTTCCTTTTTTTTTTGGTAAAGATTTTGAATTTTCCAGTCTGCTTTGTTCCTTGGCATGTTTTCATTAATTTTCTTCCAACCTTTATTTGAATTTCTCATCTAACATCACTAGACTTATCAAACAAAACAAGTTATAGACAAAGGCACCTGTTTAGTCATCATACACCACCTTTCCTTTCGCATTGTTGCATTTCCAACACAACAAAAAAAAACCTTTGTTGTGTACAGTCGTGCGGTCGTGCCACATTACTGGACGCGTGCTAAAATTAACTCTTCATGCATTGCATTTAAACAAAGTTCTTTGTCTTGAACTTGAAGATAACATGTTTACTGATAAACACAGGGTGTAAGGGACGGTGTAACGAAAACTTTGCAGGCGTGATCAGACCATGAAATTGAATAACTTTTTCTATGGGGGCTATGTTGGGAAACGTGAAAATTTCTTCGACCTCCCATACAAAATTCCCGATCAGCTAAATGAATTTTTTGCCTTTACCAACATAGCCCCCATAGAAAAAGTAGCTCAGTTTCATGGTCTGATCACGCCTCCAAAGTTTTCGTTACAACGTCCCTTACACCCCGTATATTGACGAAGTAGTTTTACGATTTGATGTACACAGTATGCAGTAGGCAAAACATATCCTGTGGGTGTCTTACAAATTTGACTGCAGGAAACCCCTTAATGGGATAGGTCACGCTTTGTGCCTCATAACATAAGTTTTATTTTCTTATAAATTTCTCTGGTACAAAAAAATTATACATATAGACACAAGAGGCTGCTTTCTGTACTATCATGTAATATTGAGGTATTATCACTACATAGTATAAAGCAAAGTCACTTTTCGCGTCTGTCTGTATGTATGCTTAAATCTTTAAAACTACACAACTGATTTGAATGCAGAGGAAGGTTTTTATGTATAATACTTGCCGGGACAAATCTTTATTCCCACGGGAAAATGAGTTGCAGCGGGCGCAGCCCCTGGGGCAGGCCGCTAGTATGTAGTATAATATCTTACAACAGCTCTTTCAAAAAAGATTTTTCTTGCTTTTGCAATATTACCATTACCAGTCATTTTAATTAACTTTTTTATTACTATGAGTTCGGCAACTTTGTTGTTGAAAGAGAAAAGTTATTCCAAAAATGTAGGTACTATTAAGCTATTTTTACGCGGACGGTAAGGTCAGGGGTCTTTCGATACGACATTATTTTTAGAATATTTTTGTATCTTATTTTCTCGCAAGTTCTTATTTTAAAATCAGAAGTGGGATTAACTGTTTAACAATAGGTACTTAACTTGAGAAGAGTTTCTAAGTTTTAACTATACAAAGTGTAAAAAATTAGCTGCAAATATTTTAAGGGGCGAACTAGCCCATTAAACTGAAAAACCAAGGAACATAGGTTATACGAAATATAAAAAAGAAATGTTGGACTTCAACCGAATAAGTCAATTTGTTTAGAAGACCATAAAAAAGCCCCATATTTCGACGTTTGTTTCTTGTGAAAAGTTGTTCAGTTTCATGGACTACCCCTTAAAATATTTGCAGCTAATATTTTTATACCCTATATTGACCGACAAGTTGTTAAATGACATCCATTTGTTTTTACGTCTGTTATTCGCATCAAAAATATATCCATTGTAAAGTAGTCAGTAGTAGAGACACAGAATAGCAAAGTCGTGCAACTTCAATCAGAGAATGCGGATACGAGAATAATGACCACATAGAAAACAAAACCTTCTTGGAACGAACGAAGTTCCACGCAAAACAACACTATTGGCCAAACAAAACATGATACAAAAGATGTTGATAAACAGAAACTCGTGGAAACCCCGCCACGACACAGTTGACGTTGCAACAACTCGTTGTTTACGTCCTACACGTGTTCAGAAAAAAAACACATAAACATTTACCGAGATCGTCCACCGACACAGAGTTCTTTGGCTCCAACATTTTTAACGTTTATTTGACACTTGCACTTTTCACTAATGAATGGCACTGCAGTTGCAGAATAAAGATCCTTTTCACAACACAAAATGATTTGAACAAAGGTAATTATTTGTAAGACTGCCCGCGCGTCTGGACGCGCCGAGCGTAGAACGCAAACTGATTTGAAAATGGAACGCGTGGACTATCGAAGCGCAATAGAGCGTACATACAATAGATTGATATAGTATATATGTTATTGTGCTACCTGTGGCTGTTTCAATACAAACGATATGAAATCCAGTTTATTTCTTGATTGCTCTATCTCTGAGGAATAGGCCAATGAATTTGTGACAAAGAAAAACACAGATTACTTCATTTCGATACAACATTTTCAAGATAACAAAGTATTTCTAGATAGTTCAGATCAGACTATAAATTTCTATAAAGAAACTGACTACATTATTTCTAAAGGAAGATAATAATAATGATGATGACAAAATGACAGGTTGACAACCTGAGTGATACACGATTTAAATACGGAACTTAATATTTCTCAGACGTGGTTATGACTTTTTACGGCCGTTAACATTTTGCCCACTTTGAAAGGGAAAAATAAGTGATACATGTGGGTGTACGATAATGATATTCTACAAGACTCTCCTAGTAGGTAAGGGATTTTACATATCTCATGCTCTGAAAGTAGGTCATTACTGACAAAAAACACGACCTGTAAGTTCAACTTACAGGCGAGGTTTTAAAACTAAGCCTGTAAGTAATTTTAAATATGGAACTAGAAAAAGAACCAATAGAATCGCAGCAATTAAAAAGTTAAAATCAATTTCTTCTTATTTTTAATAGGAGTTGCATCCAATTTGTTGTATACGATTTTAAATTTCGAACTGGCCGCTACGAATTCTGTTGCTTGAACGCAGGAATTATATTTTTAATCTGCATTTTTATAACCTCAATAAATGAGTTTGTCGAATTATTACTCAATATTACAATGACAAAAGTAAAAATTACTAATATCCCTACGATCAGAAAAATGTCTACTTTATTTTAGGATACTTTTCTTTCATATTAATTCAATATTTTTCAATCATAGAAAAAAAAAGTTTAGTAGTGCAATTTGTATAGCAGACGATACAATCATCATTTATGGATCGTTTTCTTGTATTTATCACTTTATTTTACTCTTTTTTCATTCGATATGTAAAGCAGTATACGTACCACGGATGTAACATCAATAACAACCTCGGAAAGGTACCGCCCTCGCTCCGCTCGGGCGTTAAAGAACCTCGGTTGTTATTGATAGCTTACATACCTCAGTACGTAATCTACTATTAATGACGTGTGTGTGACGTGCAAAACTGGCATCTACGTCAAATATACACGCACGGAAATTGTATAAACAGTTGATAAAGCGAGGCTTATTTAGATCAGAAAATTTAGAAATATCAAAATGAATATGAAATAAAATTGTTGATAACTAAACAAAAGAAAAGCTAAGGATCTCTTGCAGGGCATTGAATTTACGAACCTGCCAGAGTTTCTAAATGTAATGCTGATGTAAAAAAAACCTATAAATCTGTGGGATGTCAAAAACACTAAGCACCTGGTAGAGAAAGTTGTGTAAGCTTGAGGCTCTGTATTCTTTGCGGGAGATTTTTTTATTAGAAACTGGTATTGAGTTTTTGACCCTAAGACCTTTTAACTGCACCTGACTCTTTGATAGGAGCTTAACCGGGGATAGTTTTGTGGTTGGCCCAATCATGCACATGCAGTTATTTTGGGAAGAATGGATCGGATTGAATCTACTCTTTACATATGCTAGTATCTGGAACCGCACAATCTAATCGCATAGACTGCAGCAACAGCTAAGATTACTGAATAGTCTGGATGGGAATGGACTTGTATGACCACAGAAACACGAGCTTATCAAAACAGGGGATCGTAATGAGCGCCAGATTATTTAGTGTGATTGTGTTTTAGTATGAATCATCCATGCGATGAGTCAGAAAACGTCTGAACCAAGGGCTCATTGTCCGAAAGTCGAAATGGCTTTCGACCTGTCATAAAGGGCATTGGCACTACCGAAAATAAAACCGATATTTCTTGAAAACGCATCATTGCTCGAATGAGTTGCTAATTACGTTTTAGACATTAACAGAAGCAGTGTTTACGTTCTAACCTCATTAAGTTGGAGGTGAAGGACGCGTACGTGATTCGACGCATGCGCAGTCTACGCTTTATATGAGCGAAAGAGATGACGCTATGTAGCATGAAGCTAGGATAGAAGGAGACAAAGGTAATGCCAGAGACTGGTTTGAGTGGGTGTCTGTAGTATCGCAAGGATGCATTCTTGGGCCCCTATTCATTACTGTGTACAAAACAGATATTTTGCGTTTTAGAATGCTCTGGACACCGTATCTTGCTAACTTTTTTATGTAGACAATATTTTGCTCTACCGGACTGCGTCAGTAGAAGGAATTTGTTTTTTATCTCAATCAACTTGCAGCTTTGATAGCTTAATCTTTGATATTTGAACAGGAGAATTTATAATCTTCCGCAACACAGACATATCCGTTACTAAACCCTACGTGACTGAAATTTAGTATCATTTACCTTAAGTATAGATCATTAAACCCAATTAAGACATAGATCATTATTCTGATGTTGTGGTAGCGCTTCTTTACATTGCAAGCAATCTTGTTTACATACATACATACACATACCACGCCATTACCCTTTGCGGGGTAGGCAGAGCGTCAACGGCCGTAAAAATACAGTCGCTATCGCCACCTCTCACAAATATTGAGGTCCTCTTCAGGTGATTCCTGTAACACTGTAGTGTCAGGTCGTCAGCCTTTCGCCTAAAGTTGTACTATTGTTTATCAATGTTAAATCATCCTTTGTTATTGCGTCGTCTGATTTTTATATTACTAGGTAACATGCAGCCCGCGTTGAATATTCAAACTCACAGGCACAACACAATACCGTGAAGGCGCATCACTGAGGTTTGATTCTGAATCGTGGCACGTTAAGCCGTAGGTCCCGGTGTCTGTCTATGATCAGTTAGGTGGCGGTCACACAACCATGTCAGAAGCCTGCTACTTGTAGAAGGCGATTGAAAAGTTCTGACACTAGGGTTTATCGGGTCTTTGGATTCGGTGTCCCACACGAAAAGAGAGAGAGGGAGAGAGAGAGTGATTCTGAATCGTAACGGACCTGGGTTTCTGCGTTATTTTGTCTAATTTCTCTCCAGGGTTTATCACGTCTTTCAACTCACACTAGAGGTAATTTTAGGTTAACAAATAAAGCTGTCTGTACAATAAAGATTCCACAAGAATCGGGAACATATGGACAGTACCTTGATCCAATTTACTTACTTCTGTCAACAATGCGTCACATTCGTTGTTCTTGCATTGTCTTTTATGTTGTCTGCAAAATCGTTAATGCTGTTTACGTCTATTTTATCATGACATTCTTAAGCTGTCATCCAGAGATACATCTGTTTGACGTGACCGATGATAAGTCTGGTTCAACCATGAGGGAATTGACATGACAGACTGTCCGCAAGTAAGATGGTTTCGGGTTTCTAATGGCATGTTAATCGTAGGTCCATAAACCATGTCAGAAGCCTGCTACCTGTAGAAGGAGGTTGAAAAATTCTGACACTAGGGTCCATCGGGTCGTTAAACAACTATTTCTATGGTGGCTATGTTAGGAAACGAAAAAAAAAAAGAGTTCCCATACAAAGTCACTCAGCTGATCGGGAATTTTGTATGGAAGGTCGAAAAAAAAACACATTTACCAACATAGCTCCCATAGCAAAAGCTGTTCAGTTTCATGATCTGAGCACGCCTGCAAAGTTTTAGTTACCTCGTCTCTTACACCCTGTATAGTGAAATCGTGTGGTTGTCAGCCTGTTGCCTAAAATTGTAATACACACGAATTACGATACTATTCTAAGACGGCCATTGACTCAAATACAAATATGTACTACGCAAATCCCTTATAACTTTCTAATCTAAAGCTCTGCGTAAACAAACCAATTCACCTTCGCAGGCTTAAGGGGGGGAGACGAGGGGGGGAGTGTTTGAATGTTTCGGAAGTGAGAAGGCGAACGCAAGGTCGACCGGTTTGTATGATACGGCTGCTGTGTTGCATTTATTCAATATGATGACTACTAACTACTGTTTTGAATTGGATTTGGGAGCTTAACTCGCGACGAGATTTTGACGCCCACAGTTTTTCCAAACAAAACCGATCGGCTTTATCCTTCCACATACATACATATATCACGCCTTTATCCCTTACGGGGTAGGCAGAGCGTTAACGGCCGTAAGAATACGGCCACTATCGCCACGTCTAACATTTGAGGATTGTTTTCCAAGGTTGTTTCAGAAAACATGTGTATCACTATAGTGACAGGTTGTCAGCCTGTCGCCTAAAATTGTAATACACCAATACTCTCGAGTCCCTTATCCTTCCACAACACGCCTATATCCCCGATATCGATGATTTGACAATCAGTCCGCGAGCCATACAATGCAAGCGCTTGTTTGGGCTTCTGGGCACTTCGCTACGTCGACGCCAGCGCCTGTTTGGGCCTTCTGGTTGCTTGCTACATCGAAGACTGTCACGGCTCTATTTGGCCAACAATACGGTCTAGACTGGAACTAACCTAACCCATTTCTTACTATTAACAAAAAAAAAGCAGTTCGTTTATTTCTCGTCTTAAGGGGCTGACACGAGCTAAAAACCGGTCCCTTTCTGACAAATGTCAAACTGCGCGCGTGCGAACGGGGCGGAATCTTGCCGATTCAATGATATTTTCGTATTTTCGATGATAACTCGGTCAAAAATAAGTAATTTGAAAATCAAAAACAATATGTCGATAGAGTATTGTAAGGCGCTCATTCTGATAATAAACATTTAATTATTGCGTGGGTTTTGTTCATACAGTTTGCGATATAATAGATTTTTAGAGGTAACTTTACGATGTTTTTCTATCAAGCTAAATTACTAATATCATGTTTTGGAAACAATAACACTACAGCAAATATCCTGAAGATTATTACCTTTTTTTTTTCGTCAGTTTTTCTGCATTTTATCTAGGGTAGAAATCACTTATAAAAGTAGCTTTTAGCCACGGAGGACAGTAACCAGTGGAGAACGCATGCGGGGGCGACCGCACTCACTTGATGTATGCCTTATAGAGCTGACGCATCAAAATTTTGATTAGTCGGGTTGAGACTGTGCGAAAGAACGGACGTTCCGCGCTTCGTTTTTTGGCGTATAAACGTAAACAAGAATGCCTTCCTGTGCAGTGAAATGGTGTGGAAAGTGTAGTACAACATCAAGTTCCGCAAAAGACGGGATAACATTTTATAGGTAAACATTTTTATGCTTGATTCTTTCAAAATTTCATTTTAATTAAAAATAATTCCATATTTATAATTTCTGATGCGCTCCCGTTGATGTCTTTCATTGCTATCCCTTTCTAACGCACGGGTGTGTCCATACGTAGGCTGGCTCTTTCTTCGTATTAGTGCTATACCACTGCTCTCAGAAGTATAGAATGATTTTATCGATAATTCTGGGATCGTCATAAAAGAATTATGTTATTGTACGTACTTAACAACTTACCTACAATGTATATTATATGAATGAATGCATTCGGGGTATATGGAGTGGCGCGGACGCATTCCCCCCGCGCCAAAATTTCGTGTTTCATTATTATAAATAAAAGATCTTGCGCTAGTCGAATATCAATTTGTAACATACATACATACATACATACATACATATATCACGCCTTTATCCCTTGCGGGGTAGGCAGAGCGTTAATGGCCAATGGTAAGAATACGGCCACTATCGCCGCGTATGACATTTTTGATGTTTGTTTTCTAAGGTTGTTTCAGAAAACATGTGTATCACATCACTATAGTGACAGGTTGTCAGCCTATCGCCTAAAAATACACCAACACTCTCGAGTCAATTTGTAACTATTTCATTTATTATGAAATCAGAACAAAATATCAATAGGTAGGTCAATATATCATCTTGTCATGTCCGTCTGTCTGTCCGCTGACCAGCATCGTCTCGCCAACCAGCCCTACCATCCAAAATGATCGTGACAGGTTTTATACATATATCGCTATATTAATATTAGCATGCACATGTTTCAATAAATTTTCTTACACATAATATGAGTAAACTTATTAAACGGTGATATAAAATATCGATATAATTTTACATATTTATTTTTCCCATCTCTACAAAATATGCGGTCATTGCGAAAGCCAATTGCGTCTAGCGATAATTACCTCTCCCCCCGCAAAAACCAGTGAGCTTGGTTTTGAACAAAATCGTACCGACGCGTTCTCCACTGGTTACTCTCCTCCGTGCTTTTAGCTCTACTCAGCCCCTTAAACCGGTATGGCAACTGTCATATTTATCTGCAGCTAAATATAGAGTAGAGAGAGATTCTCTACAAGGACTTTTTGCTTTTCATATGTAGAGATCGGACCTTGACAAGGGACTATTAAGGCCAAACCAAGGACAACTGGTCTCGCATAGCAATGCAGCTGCCCTTTGGGATAACGGTAGTATTACAAACATATATCACGCCTTTGTCCCTTGCGGGGTAGGCAGAGCGTTAACGGCCGTAAGAATACGGTCGCTATCGCCACGTCTGACATTTTCGAGGATTGTTTCCAAGGTTGTTTCAGAAAACATGTGTATCACTATAGTGACAGGTTGTCAGCCTGTCGCCTAAAATTTGTAATACACCTGAAACCCTCAAGTCCCTCAGTCGCCTCTTACGACACCCACGGGTAGGAAATGGGGTGATGCTATTCTAAGCCGGCATCACACGGCAAGGTGATAACGCTAACGGTGGTATTCAGACGTCTTAATGTTAGGTATAGAGTAAAACACAGGTGTGATCCTTGAAGGACTTCTTGCACTAAATATACTCACACACACAAATAAATATAATCACGTCTTTATCCCTAGTGGGGTTAACGATCGTAAAATTCCGGTCGTTATCGCCACGTCTAACGTGTATTGAGGGCCCTTTCAGATGATTTGTGTATCACTGTAGTTTTAAAGTTCAAAGGTTGTCAGCCTGTCGCCTAAAGTTGTACATACATATATCACGCCTTTATCCCTTGCGGGGTAGGCAGAGCGTTAACAGTCGTAAGAATACGGCCGCTATCGCCACGTCTGTCATTTTAGAGAATTATTTTCCAAGGATGTTTGAGAAAACATGTATATCACTATAGTGACAGGTTGTCAGCCTGTCGCCTAAAAATTGTAATACACCAATACTCTCGAGTCCCTTAGTCGCCTTTTACGACACCCGCGGGAAGGATGTGGGGTGATGCTATTCTAAGCCGGCATCACACGGCCTGAAGTTGTAATACGCATAAAACCCTCAAGTTCCTTAGTTGCCTCTTACAACACCGGAAGAATTGGGGTGATGCTATTCTATGCCGGCATCACACGGCACTAAATATATGTCTCCTCTCTAGCTAAAAATTTTACACTTGCATCAGCCCGAAGTTCTAGAGTAAGGCGTGTTCGTTGTAAACATCTGCTACACGTTTATGACGCCCTGGTGGCTTTAACATTTCCTTGTTACACGCATACGACCTTTCTACGCTGAATATAGCTGTATTTACTTGTACATATGTAGTTAGAAAGAACTAACGTATAGTTTACTACACCCCACTGATGTTTTAGATGTGGCTTGATATCTACTTAAAACATATTAAAATGTCAATGGCGTTCAGTCAGGATTCGCCATATTTTGCGAGGATTTTGTTAGGAAAACGACGGAATTGTTCCATTATGATCTTGTATTGTCTCCTTTTAACAATTAGTGACGATTATCACACTGTTTCCCCATTATTTCACATTATTCGAATCAATACAATTTTAATAACTTATAAACTTGTTTGACAGTTCTTACAAATCTAACTTTTATTTGTTTTCCGTACGGGAAAGGCAATGGCTATACTGCCAAGGAGTTTCTACTCAGCCAGTGGTCTTCGCCGACATATATTTATTGCCGTGTGATGCCGGCTTAGAATATCATCACCCCGTTTCAACTCAAGGCAAATTAGGGACGCGAGGGTTTCATATGTATTACAATTTTAGGCGACAGGCTGAGAACCTGTCACTAAAGTGATGCACGAATCAACTAAAAGGGCCCTCAATACTTGTCAGACGTGGCGATAACGACCGTAATTTTACGATTGTTAACGCTCTGCCTACCCCGCAAGGGGTGAAGGGGTGATTTGTTTATGTGTCTAATTTGAACATACTTTATTTTCACAATAGGTACTTGCCTATTGTGAAATCTTTGATTGCTCGTTAATTTACCTAACCATAGAAAACTATACTTGATTTTAATGATGATTGATTATGTAGATTGCTAACGATCTATGATGCACAATACTGGCAGTAATCATAAGTATAATTTACGTAATGGTAACTTGGTAACCTGCTAGTGAAGTAGCCATTTTGAAAAGAAAAAAGAAAACACTGAAGGTTTCAGTGAATTTTTTAAACTAGAGTCCAATTTTGGAAACAACTTCTCACAAGACAGTTATCTTCGAGTATCGCCTACAGTTTATAAAACATAGTACAATGGACCTATGTCATAGCATTTGCCAGAAACTGACAGACGTCATAGGTATCAAGTTAAATTTTATAAAGTATTATTGCTGCTTGCATCACACGATCCTGTACACAAATTCATTTAAGTACTTCAACTTTAATCCATTCACAAAGTCTTCACACGAATGTATTCGAGTAGTAGCGTTTTAAACGCCGTCCCAGACACGTCCTATCGGATGATGATGATAGGAGTAAGTAGATCACACTCCACAAAGCTCCTCAAGCAACCGACGTCCCCGCCGGCGGGGTCGCGGAGGTCCCTCCTTTACGACTCATTTTGGCAATTACCGGCACATACCGGGTAGATTCAGCCTGATGCGTTCTTCCCAGAGCAACTCGTAGTAAGACCTCTAGTTGCGGATTTTGTTTTAAAAATTGGACTCCAACTTCTTTGAGGGCAGCCAAGCGGAAAACAGGGCATAAATATTAGAGCAAGCTTCCCAGTACGAGGACAGCCCAAGTAACACATAATCTGTTTAGTCGCTGAAGTAAAGACTAATTTACGTTTTAAAGTCAGACTATCAGTTTAAATCAGCTTTGAGTTAGTTTAAATGCTTTTGAGTAGAATGTGGTAAAATTAATATTGCATGAAGCTATTGTATGGTCTAAGAAATTAATTTGAACAGCTTATAATCATACTAAAACATCAATAACTTTTAATATACAGCACCTTAAACAGCACTTACACTAACACAAAGGTTAAAATCTTATAGTAGGAAATAAAAAAACCTTATACTTTAAATAAACATTGACTAAATATTTTATAGGGAATTTAGCTGTATTACCACATTTTTAAGATTAAACGCATCTTAATGATCTTTTCTTATGCTTATTTAGTGCTAAGCATTAGCCAAACCTTTACTAAAGTTTTAGCTCTGTTATCTTCGCATTTTATTGTTACTTTAAAGCGTTCAGCACTATATATGTAAATAAAAATGTTATTTTATTACTTTAAGTCATAATTTGGCCGTAAAACCATTAGTCATACAATTATTTTCATTTTATGCGTTTAGTACTATTTGTAAATTTATGTTGCACGTGTCACGTTGTTGTCATGAATAAACAATGGAAAAAGACTAAGAGGACAGGTGGAGTAAAGAGAAAGATAAAAACGGAATATTTAAACTTTATTTCTCGTTTAAGTAATGAAATAAGTACTCCAAACAATGATACTCTTGATACTCAAAATACAGAACAATCGATAGTTGTGTATGAGCCAAGTACTAGTCAAGAAGTTCCATCAAGTGGTTCCGTAGTACATTCAAGTTTAGAAAATGAAAATAATTTTGCGGAAGTGTTATCAGAAGGTACTACTTTCATTTAACAAATAATAAATTAACATAATCAATATACATAAATATTTTTAGGCCCTCCCATGCAAATTGACCCGGCCGGTCCGTTGTCCGTTGTCATTGTCCGTTTCACTTTACAAGGCATCACTCTCCAATCTGCGCGAGGCTTGGATTTGTCGTTCTTTACTAATGCAGACTCATTAGGTTTTTTTGGATATCGGACTTGACCTTGATTTTCCCATCCGCTTGGAACAATGAAAAGTTTATTTGCTCCCCTTTCGGTCGTTTGCACTATTTTAAAAGGCATCTGAAAAAAAGAAACAAGCTTATTTAGGTCTTAATAGAGTAGGTACTATACCTGAAAACTTAATAGGTACCTAGCAGTAAAACGCGTTTAAACAAATTCGTAAAAAGTTCCGATAAATACTACGATTACAATGTGCGTAAATAAGATGGTTATATCGTGTTTCAATTTAATAGGAACGAGGTATTATAACTATAATAGTCTACCTTATTATTCTTTTCCTATGCACATAGATAGGTATCGTGATCACGTTGGTATTTATTATAATTTAAAAATAAAATACGCAATATTTTGCCAATAAGCGCGCGTCGTCATCATAGCGACAGGAATCAAGTAACACTAAGGAATAAAATCAGGGCTGCGAAGCGTAATCGCTTAACTCACTAACACTATGCTTCTCACTCCCACCCACACAAGGTATCATGACGCTTCTGTCGCACGTCCCGTTCGTTCTGTTATGTCACATGATTCGGGGAATTCCCCAACTCATTCATTGCTTTAGTTTATGATTTTATACGAGTACCTACTTAGATATATTTGTCAAATTACTTTACTGTAAACATTATAAAATATGATGAAATAAATGGAGTCAGGTATCATGTGATAAAGGGATTCTAAACTATTATTTCGGTACCCTGATTAACACTACAGCAGTTCATTTTTATGCCATTTAAAGGTAATGAACATTAAAACATGTCTAGAAAATGTTACCATAATGCTAAAGATATCACTTAGGTCTGTTATATGTAGGTTTAAGGACTTTAGATATATCTAAAGTATATTTTTTTACTATAACAAGACTGACAACATTAAAAGATACTAGTTGAAAGTTTAAAACATTAATAATATCTGACGCCATTTTCTTTTTGTTTCTCTAAAATAAAACTGAAATTATGAGACATGTATGATTGTATTACATACTTATTATGTTTTAATTTTAAGCAAAGTATTGATACAAGCAATTTCGTACGTTAATATTAATGAAATCGTTGAAAAGTTCCAAAAAGTGTCATGACTCGATTCTAAATTTGTCCCTAGTTTTATTAAAAAAGCATTTTTGTGATGGCGCGTGAATTATAAATCACAAACATATATATATTTTGTCATAAAACTAATATCCGCAGCTCATTTGCATTCAAAACAAAATAAATCTGGTACTTACCTTATGATAATTATTTTTAACGTGGACACATTACACATCTCCGCACAACATCCAAATGCACAAACACTAAACGAAATAAACAAATCGGACATAAAACATGGATAAGTTTTTTCAAATACTTTTATCTAGAGAACATAAAACGTTCAGCCTAACAACCTAACGTAATTTTACCATTGTAATTCAAAAACCTGTTTAAACGCTGTACTAACGTCTAAAAAAATGCTTAAGATATTAGAACATGCTGTCTAACAACTTTACTAATGTCAGTCTTCAATAACATTATAAGCGCTGGTTAGCAGCACTAATAATATTTAATAATGCTCAACGCTGTATTATTTGGGGCCCAAATTGCGCTTAAAAGACACTTATAAACTTTAATACGGCTAATATAGTGCTACATATGGGGCTCATATACTGCTTTGCACGTAACTTCATGCTGTTCTACGCTTTTTATAATGTTGTTTGGTGTTACTTGGGAGAATACAAGTTTACGTTTACAGAATACAGTTTTGTAAGGACGGAAGAGTATGCAGGATGTAAAGAAAAACAAAAAATGTTTTTAAGTGTGAACCAGCGAATGAGACTGAACAACTTTCTCCTAGAAAAGTACTTAGTTATGTTGAAAATATCCAAATATAAATAGAAATGGTCTCCACTACATAGTATAAAGCAAAGTCGCGTCTGTATGTATGTATGTATGTTTGCTTAAATCTTTAAAACTAGACAACGGATTTGGATGCAGGTTTTTTTAATAGATAGAGTAATTTAATAGGAAGGTTTGTATGTATAATACTTGCCGGGAAAACATCTTATTGCCACGGGAAAATGAGTTACAGCGGGTACAGTCGCTGGGCGGCCCACTAGTTCCTTATAAAATGAGTCGATAGTCCTTTAGTTTGAAAGAATATTTTGCTTCTTTCTGAATCTACTTTGAAACATTTTCAGAACATTTCTTTCACCTTTTATTTCTTTAAACAAACCGCAAGAAAGCGGCTCCTTTGCAAAGTTATCTTTGCATTTAGCGAAACGCATCTTGCTTATAATTTGGCGCAAGAGCTATTTGAATCAGGTGCAAAATAAAGTTTGTTCTGGCCGAGTGCCAAAAATTGTAAATTGTGTAGATAATAAAAGCCACGTGTAGAGATCAGTTTAAGAACCTGATCTCATGTTTTGATTGAGTTCAATGAATGTGTTTTTTAACCTGTGAATGACTCACTCAAAAACATAACAGGAAAAGTATGATCTCTGTCCGGGTCGGCTACCTAACCTAGGGAGTTGACATGGAACCAAGTTCAAACACAGAGCGACTGTCATCTGACCTCTGCAACCCGAAGGCTAACCTGACCCTATCCTAGGTTAAGTCAAGTCACATTCAAATGTCATCTGAATCCAAATTTTATTTTGAATGAGGGTTTCATCACGATGTTTTTTCTTTAGCGTAAGAGCAGTCGGTAAATGTACATGAGTAGGTAAAACACATTGGTACATGGCGGGGATCGAACTCGGGTCTCATGAATTGTAAGACCGGTGTCCGAACCACTAGGCCACCGACGCTCCGTTTGCCACCGATGTGTTTTTGTGTCCATTATCACTTAATTCATTGTTTACTGAAAACAAATGCGTTTCATTCATTCCTTAGAAAATACATATATCTATCAGTAAGTCAAGGTGAATATTATGACGTCACAAGTAAACAACAATAACCTTATTTTTGCTCATTATTCGTCATACTACATGTTTGCGAAAATATGTTTTTCTTGCTGGAAATTAGCTACGCCGCAATCTATAAAAATTACCCAGGTGAAATGCGTCGTAGTAAGCTTCCAGACATATTCATACTGGTAGCAACACAAATTCAATCACTACATAGTATAAGCAAAGTCGCTTTTCGAGTCTGTCTGTATGTATGTTTGCTTAAATCTTTAAAACTATGCGACTGATTTTGATGCAGGTTTTTTTAATAGATAGAGTGATTCAAGAGGAAGGTTTTTATGTATAGGTAATACTTGTGTTTTTATGTATAGGAAAAATCTTTGTTTTCACGGGAAAATGAGTTACAGCGGGTGCTAGTACCAGCTAACTGTCAATATCACGCAAGTTGGGTAGCTACAAGAATGTAATGAACAGCTGTCCAGAACAGGATCCAAAATGGCGGTGAATGACGTCAGAAGTAAGTACTATCGGCAGCATCCCGATTTGTGAGGCTAATTTATTCGACGCAACTGGTGCACACAGTTTTTGGAGTGTTTTACCCATAAATCTAATAAACCCTAAGGATCATACCTTAAAGAAACTCTTCCAAACAAAATATATTTATTTGCCGGTCAGTTGATGCAGTCACGTTAAAAATGTTGTGGTGTCCCTCTACATACGTGCATGTATGTAGAGGGACACCACAAAGGGTTCAAAATATTTTTTCATTCCCAAGGTATACATTGATGTTTTTTTTAGTTTTATAAATAGAGTTTCACTAGCTGCATAGACAACAAAAGAAATAAATTTAGGAAATATTTTGCACCATTTCAGGTGGGCCTCTGTATATGCACTTTTAAACGTCACTGTACAGTGGTACACCCAATCAGAATCGAAAACAAACAGCCGTACAGACTAAACAAAGGCGAACCAATATTGGTTTACCAACTAGGTCTAATTGATAGCGGCCAAGTTTTGGAACTGGAACGAAAGGTCGTGGGTTTTATTACCGTTTGTATTTTCGTTTTCCCGTGTGATGCTGGCTTAGATTAGCATCACCCCACATCCTTCCCGCGGATGTCATACGACGCGACTGAGGGACTTGAGGGTTTCAGGTGTATTACAACTTTTAGGCGACTGGCTGACAACCTGTCACTATAGTGATACACAAATTATCTCAAACGGCCAGGGCTCTATATTTGTCAGACGTGGCGACAGCGACCGTAATTTCGCGGCCGTTAACGCTCTGACTGACGTAAGGGATAAAGGCGTGATATGTGTATGTATGTAAGTATGTATTTTCGTTCATACATCGACAGATTTCAAGATTTTCAAGACTTCAAAAGTATTATTTCAAAGTAGATTGAATACTGGAACATTTTAGTCAAGTACTTATGTTTTTTCACAAATATAGATTGCTTCTCTTTTTTTATACAGGATGTAATAAATCAATTGCAAATATTTTAAGGGGTGAACTAAGCCATGACACCCGAGTTTCCACAGAGCCATATAACACAACACAATGTGTTTTTACACACGTATATTTACCGACTGCTCTTTCTGTGAAGGAAAAAACATCGTGATACAACCCGCATTCAAATAAAATATGAATTAAGATGATATTTGAATGTGACTTAACCTAGGATTCGGGCCAGGTTAGCCATCGGGTTGCAGAGGTCAGATGGCAGCCGCTCTGTGTAAAAACTTCGTTTCACGTCAAATCCAAGTTAGGTAGCCGACTCCGACAGAGAACGGTACAAGGCAAGGAGAATGGTGAACCAGTCTATGAAACTTAAACTTTTTCCAAGTAACAAGAAACTAAAACATTTTGCAAATCATGTTATAACTCTCGGCAGAGAATGGAAATATGATTATGACGCAAATATACTGCTAGGTATATAGTGGAATGTAGGTAAATATGAGAGTACTAACAAACAACCAAGGACAGAAAAGATAAAGGATTCTGGACCGAGCCGTCAAGATCAGTAATTAATCATAGCTTTCATCGTACTGCGCAAATATTTCATCTTTTTTTATCATTGCCATAAATACGTGTGCTCTCTGCGAAGGTCAGATGTGAAATGAGAAAGTGAGGTGAAGGGTTTTGAATTTCGAATATTAATTTTTGTTTGTAGGTGCGTGCGACAATCGATAGAGGGCGACACTTAACCTAAAAATGATCGTAGGTCAATAAATCCACACCTTGTGCTTATCAAGGGGTGAACAAGCCCTCAAAAATAGATAGAAATATGAAAAAATAAATAGAGGTACGGCCCAAACTAATGTTTAGCCAACCAAGAGTTACATAATATTATACAGGATGTAAGGAACGGTGTAACGATAACTTCGCAGGCGTGCTCAGACCATAAAAATGAACAACTATTTCTATGGGGACTATCTTAGTAAACGTGAAAATTTTTTCGACCTCCCATACAAAATTCCCGATCGGCTGAGTGACTTTGTATGGGAATTTTTTCGTTTCCCATCATAACCCCTGTAGAAAAAGTTGTTCAGCTTCATGGTCTGATCACGCACGCCTGCAAAGTTTTCGTTGCACCGTCCCTTACACCCCGTATACATTGGAACATTGTAAATTAAAAAATAATAATAATATTAAGTCTTCTTCTTTTCCGAGTAGTCCAACGACCCGATGAATCGTGGCACCAGAGTTCTTCAACATTTAGCAGTAAGTATAATCAGATTAAACAGATAGTTTTGTTATTATTTTACGATATATTAGCCTTGAAAAGTACGTACGTCGTAGAATTTTTGCAAAATATTTTGCGTGCGACGTGTCAAAATGGCCTTGAAGATCTTATGCGTTATCTGACATACTACGCAGTTGGTCAATCTTGCGATACGGTATTCAAATCGTCGATGTAAAAGAAAAGTGCTTCCTAGTAATAGCTGATATATAAAAACACGTTTTAGTCTATCTATCTTTTCGTGTGGGGCAACAAGTCGTCTAACGACCCAATGAACCCTAGTGTCAGACTTTTTCGACCGTCTTGTACAAGTAGCAGGCTTCTGTCATGGTTGTGTAACGACCGCCGTCTATGTAATCATAGACAGCAAGCGGGACCTACGGCTTCGTGCCATCCGAAACACGAAACCATCTATCTTATCTACCTTATTTTAGTTGACTGACAATGTTATAGAATTTGTCGTAAAAGTATAGATGAATAGTATAGAGTAAATACGAATACATCTATTCGATAATTTCCGAAAGAACTGTACCGAATAAAAAAAAACTTTCACTGCTAGAAAGCAATAAGTATTATTCCCGTGTAAAATAGTATTATAAATTTGATTCCTGTGGGAAAAGGGGTAGGTAACAGCAGGTGACACCGCTGGGTGTACCTCTAGCTTTATGTGAATAGTTTTTTTTTTTTGTGACGGTCTATACGTTTATGGCCCCGGGGCCTTCAAAACTACGCCTGTCGGCTTGGTGGGGAGCACGAGCTCACCCGGAAAAATTTATTGGTTGTTCAAACAACCAGCCCAATCACGCCCTTGGGGCGAGACTGGGCCTAGGAGCCGTTCTGGGAAGAACGGATAGCTTAATTTGTTATCGCGAAATGTTCCACCATCACTTTTTTTATTTAAAGTAGGAATAGTTAAATTTTTATAAGTATAAGTAAGTATGTAATGAATGTCTTTGGTTTCTATTAACTATCGGGTACGAAAATCAAGAATCTTCGAATACACGCTCCAAACTCTTCTTATTTTCTCTTCTACATCATACTTACCTACAATATCGCATTAATAAAACATGAAAAACACACATACATAAACAAACACACGTACAATGATAATAATACATATTCGCAGAGTGATGCGAAAGTACCAGGCTCACAGAAAAAGAGAGAGTAACTATATGAAATTTTTGGTCGAACTTAGTTCGGAGGACGGTGACCCCAAAATCGAGACGTCTAGGTTCTTGACCTCACACAACAAAAGGTGAGTTCGAAATCGATCCATAATAGATAGAAAGCCTTCTTTGCTGTCATAAACTCCTAGTACAAATTGCTATTTTCGCTAGCTTTTTTTCTCGTTTTTTTCTTTGCTGTCTGGTAACCTCCTTCTAAACATTATGAACAGATTTCCAGAGACATTATCTAAGTAAGTACAGATGTTTTTTGTATGCTCCCAAAAAGGTCAGGTCGATTGACCCCCCAGGAGCTCCCAAAATGATAAATACATAAGGAAAGGATGACAGTGGATCATGGATAGGTATTATATATACTGTATATACAGGGTGTAAGGAACGGTGTAACGAAAACTTTGCAGGCGTGATCAGACCATGAAACTGAACAACTTTTCATATGGGGGCTATGTTCGTAAACAAAACATTTTTATTTGAGTTTCCATACAATGTCAGTCAGCTGATCGTAAATTTTGTACGGAAATTCGTTTTTTTTTAAGTTTACCAACATAGCCCCCCTAGAAAAAGATGTTTAGTTTCATGGTCTGATCACGCCTGTAAAGTTTTCGTTACACCGTCTCTTACACTCTGTATGATGGAAATGGAATCTTAGAAAAATCGAGGGAGCTCCTTAATTCTGTATTCAGTTGAAATCAGTACCAAACTTTTTTAACTCTTAATATGTTTGCATAGTTTTTTCTGATCATCATAAGCCGCCATTTCCACATAAAACCACTAACGAAACTTCTAAATATAGACAATTTAGATCGACTACACATAAATAAATTGATTACGACCGTTTGACTGACAGTCACGGACCATTACTCATGATTTAGAGGATCACGGGAGGATGTTGGCAAATGTCACTCGACAGTTACTCAATAAAGAACGCATAGGGCTCCACGGATGCAAGATAGATTAATGTTTTATCTAGCAAAGTCAATGACCCTTGTACAGTCTCTCAGTATCACTCATGAACAATTCGAAATTTAAAGTTGCGATTTTTTTTAGTCTGTTGCATTTTTCAACAATAATGAGCATGAGACTGGCTGGTCAAATGAACTACTTTTTAAAACGATATTTTGCATGAAAATACGAAAAGGTGACGTCATGTCTCTCTATCTTGCATGGCGTCAAAACACTTACCTTCAAACTTTGAATATTTCGAAAAACTTTAAATGGAGTATGTAGTATTTTGGACAATAGTTTTAAGCGTACTTTTTTATATTTTATTAATGACCAAATCAAATCAAATCAAATCAAATTATTTATTCAAAGTAGTAAATTTTACATTTCGCTTTTTGATGGTCAAGAATTAACAATTTTAACAATAACAATTTTATGAACCTAGTGTAAACGCGGCTCAGGTGGACTAAAAACTTAAAACTAGCCCCTAAAGCACTGCCTCGGGGCTGGCCAAGCTAACCAAACAACATGTAACGTTACCCAGTCCATATTACAGTTACATTTACTGACCGTGCATCATTTTTATCCTGCTTGTTGGTAACGATCACAAGAAAATCGAAACATTAAAAACTGAATTTGACACAAGTTAGAACAGCATCACCCCAATTCTTTCCGAGGGTGTTGTAAGAGGCAACTAAGGGACTCGAGGGTTTCATGTGTATTACCATGTATTACAACTTTAAGCGACAGGCTGACAACCTGCCACTACACGCATCATCCCCTATACACGAATCATCTGAAGTGGCCCTCAATATTTGTCAGACGCGGCGATAACGACGGTAATTTTCTATCGTTAACGCTCTGCCTAACCCGCAAGGGATAAAGAAAGGAATGATTTGTGTATGTATGTATGTACGATCACCAACTGTAGGTACTAGTGTGCTATTTGTTATCGTAAGGGATTCATGTCTAGCGATTACAAATGTACTGAAAAACCAGCTATATCTTCTTCTTTATATTTGAGAAAATGTTATGGATGAAATCCACATTCATATGAAATTTTATTTGAATTCAGATAATATTTGATTGGGGTCATTCTTTGAAAATGAGCTGTTGATAACCTGAATAAAAAATAAATAAAAAAATCCCTAAAAAACAAAGAGTACTTTTTTGTAACGTAATCGTATCAAATAATATATACCAAGAATTACTTGCCTGAAAAAAATTGTGACCTTGAAACCAGATTCATGATATCAGATTACTTTTACGTGGTGTTCTAATTCAGGTGTGGCGTATTGTTTAAGATATGACGTATGTAGTATGTTTGGCTGAAATTACATCCTTACTTACTAGATAAGTAAGTATTATCTTCGGTGTGTTACGTTTTTTTTTTTGAGATGGACTCAACGATTTCGGCCCCGAAGCCATCAAATCTACGCCGAACGGCTTGCCAGGCGGATTGGCGAGCGCGGTACAAGTTGCATTCACAATTCACAAGGAACACTGCTGCCCACTTCACGTCCTGGATTCATTCTTTAGTCATCTTTAATGGCATCTACGGGTTATTGGGGTAATGCTATTCTAAGCCGGCACCTCGGTACAAAATACAGATAATAAAGTTTAGGCTTCTTTCATGGTTGTGCAACGACCGCCGTCTAAGTTACCATATACAGCAACTGGGACCCGTGCCATCCTAAGCACGGAACCATCTTTCTTGCGGACAATCGTGTGGGTCAGCCCGCAATGTCCTAACCAGTGATAAATATCAACTTTGTGAGTGACCCACCGAGAATCGAACCCGGATTCTTCCGTACCACTGCGCCACGTCGGTCGTCGTCATCACTGCAGTATAAAGCAAAGTCGCTTTTCGCGACTGTATGTATGTTTGCTTAAATCTTTAAAACTACACAAAGGATGCATCAAGCAGGTTTTTAATAGATGGAGTCTTCTTCTTCTTCTTTTCGTGAGGGACACCGAATCGTCCAACGACCCGATGAACCCTAGTGTCAGAATTTTTCAACCGCCTTCAACATGTAGCAGGCTTCTCACATGGTTGTGTAACGACCGCCGTCTAAGTGATCATAGACAGCAACCGGGACCTACGGCTTAACGTGCCATCCGAAACACGGAACCATCTTACTTACGGACAATCGGGTAGTTCAGCCCGCAATGTCCTAACCAGACTGGGAACAAATTCACAAAGAGATAAATATCAACTTTGTGAGTGACCCACCGAGAATCGAACCCGGGACCTTCTGCGTCAAAGGCAGTCGCACTACCACTGCGCCACATCGGTCGTCATAGATGGAGTGATTTAACTGGAAGATTTTTATGTATAATCCTTATTCCCACCACGGGAAAATGAGTTGCAGCGGGCTAGGGCAGGCCGCTAGTAATACTTACTTACCTTAGTTTTTTGCTATTGGAAAGGCCCGGAACTGTATCTAAACGCTATAAAAAGAAGTCTAAAAACTAAAACCCGACTACTGAGATTTCGCGCTCTAAAAAGTAAGAAACAAGAAATCTGAAATAATAACTACTCACGATTGAATGTGTTTTTCGTCTCCAAAATTCATACAAAGTAAACAGGTATTATAATTTATTTTCATGGCAGTTTAATATAAAGTTCATAGTGGTTTTCAGGTGAAAGCTGTGGTCGTTTGCCACGTTGCCTCATTTATTTTATAAACTAGAGATAGTACTAGTGGCACGTGGCAAACGACCACAGCTATCACCAGAAAACCACTACGAACTTTATATTAAACTGCCATGAAAATAAATTATAATACCTGTTTACTTTGTATGAATTTTGGAGACGAAAAACACATTCAATCGTGAGTAGTTATTATTTCAGATTTCTTGTTTCTTACTTTTTAGAGCGCGAAATCTCAGTAGTCGGGTTTTAGTTTTTAGACTTCTTTTTATTTTAATTATTTTGGGGTTGTAAACTTAAATTTTCACGATTGTTTGTTGGAAGATGTAGGTAGGTACGAGTTTGAACTGTTAAACTTTTGTTAGGTGTATATAAAATATGCTAGTAAGCCCCCGTGTGATTTCATTACCAAAACAAATGTTTCAGTTTCTTTATTCTGTGAACCTCCGTGTCGATGCATGCTGTTGGTTTGTTACCAAAACAGGTTTTTCATTTTCTTTGTTATGTGAGGGTGGCCAGCCCCGTGTCGATGCTTGCTGCTGGTTCCATCACCAAAAAAGATGTCTCCGTTTCTTTTTCTGCGAGGAGGAAAGCCCCCTTCAACCCTCCGGGTCGATGCTTGCTGTTGGTTTCGTTACCAAAACAGATGTTTTCATTTATTATTTTAGCTACGTATAAAATTTAATATGAATATATGAAGCGTTAAAACGACAAGTTCTAAGAAAAATGCACAAATATCTGCTTTTAGAATATTAGTTGTAGGATCTTTTATGTACATACATACATGTACCTATCTATACATACATACATATAAACACATATCACTCCTTTATCCCGCTTTCGCTCTGCCTACCTATCTATGTACGCGTTAAATTCATTTTAATGTAATAATTCGCGGTACCTTCAACTTGGATCCCATTACATTAGATGAAAAATATGACAGTTCGTTTGATACCCAACACGATATAAACCTTATTCAAACATATTTGACATGCAGTAGCAGTACGTATTGTGACTTAAACGTCAATTTTGGCGCAGCTACTCAATTGAGTAAGTCAAAAGTCTCAGACAACAGATGTCGCTGTTAGTTTTCCTAAAACGCGAATTGGCTTTATAGCACTACCTTTTTTAAAAATTTTGGAAAGTGCGTGTTCCCCTAAAAATAAGAAATTTAACCGCAGTAAAGAGCAGCCTATGTTTTATTCTAGACATTATTTCATCTTTGTACAAAGTATCATTTGAATCTATTCAGCCGTTTTAGCGCCAAGTCCTAACAAACACATATCCGCGTTTATAAATTATATAAGGAATTAGGATTAGGATTAGTAGGATCTCTTATGTACCTACCTATCTACGCGTTAAATTAATTTAAATGTGATAATTTTCGCGGTACTTTTCAACTTCGATCCCATTAAATATGATGAAAAATATGTCAGATCTGAGCCTAAGGAGCAGCTCTTTCTTACCATATTTAGCGTATGTAGTGCTATCACGTCTTGTCTGCCTTTCGTTTTCATCATCAGATCAGCTCCACGAGTATGACACATACCGACACCACACCGATACCGATACCAATGTACCTGCTGCTTGTAGAAAGAAGTTGAAAAATTCTGACATAAGGGCTCATTGAAGACCAATGTGGAGCAGTGGTAGTGCGATTGCCTTTGACGCAGAAGGTTCCGGGTTCGATTCTCGGTGGGTCACTCACAAAGTTGATATTTATCACGTTGTGAATTTGTTCCCAGTCTGGTTAGGACATTGCAGGCTGAACCACCCGATTGTCCGTAAGAAAGATGGTTCCGTGTTTCGGATGGCACGATAAGCCGTTGGTCCTGGTTGTTGTCTATGATCACTTTAGACGGCGGTCGTTACACAACCATGTCAGAATCCTGCTACTTGCAGAAGGCGGTTGAAAAATTCCGACACTAGGGTTTATTGGGTCGTTGGACGATTCGGTGTCCCACACGAAAAAAGAAATTGAATCGTTAGACGGCTCGGCGTCCTACAGGAAAAGAGAGAAAGAGAAAAACCGATGTACCAATTTCATACTAAATTGACATTGCGTAAATGCAAGAAAGTTTCAAACTTTCACCTACATTATATATATTTTTGAAATGTGCTATTTAAGCCCTTTTGTTTGATACCCAACACGATACCACTTGAAGAAAAATTTTTTTTTGTTCGTATCTTTATGCACGCTAGAGGGCGCCATGTTCACTTTATTGTGACATGACATAGCCTATAACCATCGGACTGTTCAGACGCTTCTATTGACACCTCATTTGTCAAATTCTGATAAGTAGATTCGTAGCTAGGAGGGAACAAAGGAATTATTGCCACATACATACATACATACATACATACATACATACATACATACATACATTCCGGTCAAAATCATAACCCTCCTTTTTGCTTTGCTGTAGTCGGGTAAAAATACATTGAGATTAGACGGCCTTGCTGCGTAGTGCGTTCGCTTATCAATACGTGAGCGAGCAAACATTAACAAATTCGCATTTATCGTATCGGCGTAACACGAAATTTTCATGCGATATGGATTTTTGTAACCTTCATACATACATATCGTCACCGCGCAGTAAAAACCACGTATACACGAAATCCATAACTTTACAGGAGGCACAAAAAACTGTCTGGTGAAAAAAATGTATGAAGAGAAGAGACAAATACCGTTGTTTTATTACAAGTACATACATACATACATATATCACGCCTTTATCCCTTGCGGGGTAGGCAGAGCTATAGTGGCCGTAAGAATACAGCCACTATCGCCACGTCTGACATTTTTGAGGATTGTTTTTCTTTATTTATAAATCCTTACAAATATAGTTGTTGGGGCTTCCCAGTAAGTAGTCATAGACACTTGAGTCGGGAATGCCTCGCTCTTCTAAATTTGTTAACTACAATTAGGATCTAGTGTAGCAAAACGTATTACATAACTTAACTTCTATGTTCTAATCTTACGTAAATTTATAAGATAATTGGTAATTAAAAGAAAAGTGCAGTAGCACTTAGTATCTTACTGATCTGTGAGGGTGTCTTTGTGTGTTTGTGTGAATGCAATTATTGAAGTGTTAAGTGTGTGGATGGGTGAGAGGTAAGGTGTAATGTACCCATGCTAATAGTTAGGTATGTAGGTATAAATAGTGTTGTGTATCTATTGTATGTACGTAAGTCATTACAAAAACGTAGTGTAACCATGCTAATAGTTATGTAGGTATAAATAGTGTTCCTTATGTATTTTATGTACGTAAGTTATTAGAAAAACGCAAACTTGAGTTTTCGTTTAAGTGTGAACACTGTTTGCCCTACGGATTTAGTTAAAACCCTTGGGATCGGTATAAATAAAATGAAACCACAAACAGCGACCACAAACAATAATGTCCATAGAACCTAGATTGGGTAGGTTGTAGGTTCCATTAAGTCATCATAAATAATTCTGTGTGTCTTAGGTTCACAGTACCTCCTGCATGCCCTACGGATATTTGTTCCTTGGGATCGATTTATATTTATCACAATGCAGGAAGTAGGGTAGGTAGGTATCGTAGTGGTATGTAATTATTTAACTCTTATTAATAGTTCCTCAACCTGATCATAGGTGAGGGTTTTAAGCCACTCAGTCAGAGTTTGTTTACAGATGAGTTTGATCATGGGGTATATTTGTAGTGTGCGATTTATCTTATTATAGAGGTAAGGGGCTTGAGCTGCGTATTGTCGTTCGGCGAAAACTGTACGCACAGGGTGAGCAGGAGCTACAATATCGTTTCGCCTCTTGCTTAGGACGTTACGGTCATACTGTAGGTCTTTGTGGTATTTTAAGGTTAGGGTTAGGATGTACAGTCTCCTAACAGAGAGAATTTTGCTAGTGGTATATAAGGTATCTGTGGGGAACCTGTAGGGCTTGAAAAACATGACCTTGATCAGGGATCTTTGAGCCCTTTCAAGATCAAGAAGGTTAGTTTTATTTGCTCCCCCCCATACGGGGATGCAATATGCTATGACAGATTGCACCATTGCTACATAGATACGATATAACACGTCTTCGCTCATTACGTGTCTTAGCGATTTAAATACCCATATGAGTTTTCTGACTCTTCCCATAGTTAGTTCTAGGTGCGAGTGCCAACTCAATCTCTGATCCACCATGACACCTAGATATTTTATAGAGGTAACTTTCTGTAGAAATGGGCAGTTGCAGAGATTGTTATTTTTGATTGAGCAGCTATGTAGTGTAATACTAAAATGGGTACTAGGCTGAGAATTTAAGTAGGGTCCAAAACATATATAATTTGTTTTTAGTATGTTTAGGGTTAGAAGGTTTGAGTTTAGCCATTTGGCAACCTTTGCTAGTCCTATTTCCGCAACTTCTTTGACTATATCCCACGTCTTTCCAGAAAAGATGATAGCCGTGTCATCGGCGTAGGAGAGTATCCTCCCCCCAACGCTATTAAGTTTACATAGATCGTTTATATATATCAAAAAGAGCGTTGGACCGAGGACACTCCCCTGCGGAACCCCAAAGGTGACTAGCTCCTCCTCACTCAGGTATTCTCCAATTTTAACCACCTGTTTTCTGTTTAAGAGGTAGCTACGGAAGAGAGACAGAGCCACATCCCGAATTCCAAGATGTTCTAGCCTGTCCACAAGAATGGGTACAGAAACGGTATCAAATGCTTTCTTGAGATCAAGAAAGACTGTTAAGCATTTGTTGCCCTTATCTACTTCTTTCGTTATGTAAGATGTTAAATCGGTAATAGCGTCTTCAGTGGATCGTCCTGCTCTAAAACCGTATTGAGAATCTGCTAGAAGTTTGTATTTATTCAAAAAACTGACTAGTCTAGAGTTTAGGAGTTTTTCGATTATTTTAGAGATAGATGGTAGTACCGAAATAGGGCGATAGTTGTTTACATCGTTTCTGTCCCCACTCTTGTAAACAGGGGTGATTATAGATCGTTTGAGAACATCGGGAAATATTCCCGTCTTGAAAATTAAGTTTGCTAAGTTACTGATCAATGGGACTAGGATTTCAGCAGATGTTTTCAGAAACTGAGTAGAAATGGCATCCCATCCCGGTGCACTCTGCGAGCGCAGACTCATTAGAATAGATGCGACCTCTTGAGGAGAGCTGTCAAGCAAAACAAACGAAGTTGGATGACTATGAGTTTCCAGTGTATTAGATATTTGAGGGCCGATTTTACTAATTATTTTTTCGGCTAAATTTTGTCCAATGTTCACGAAGTACTTGTTTACATGGTTTACTGATGACTGCTGGCAGGGTAAAATATTAAGTAACTCAGTATTTGGGGCTTTGGGCGGTTTATATTCAGTTATTTCGTTTACAGTCGACCAGAGTTTTTTTGGTAATTTAATAGAAGAGTTTATTTTGTCTTTATAGTATGTTCTTTTGACTTTTTTTATAAGATTGCTGCAGAAATTTCTGTAACGTCTATATGTTATTAATAATATTTGGTTATTCGGGTCTCGCTTTAGTTTTAGTTGCATTGTGTTTCGTAGTTTTATACATTTCAAGATTCCGGCATTTATCCATGGTTTATTAGCTTTTTTGCTCCGTGGTATAATTGTTTATTTAGAGTTGCTTTCTATGACTTTTTTTATCATTTGTATTAGAGCCGTTGCATAAGTGTTTGGATTTGTGTAAATATTAAGATAGGAGACGTCCGTGGTAATGAGACTATTGTATGCCCTGTCGTAGTTTATCGTAGTTTTATATTTAGGAGAGATTGCTTGTTTGTATTTCTGCGCGATAAATAAGGCAACTAAATTATGGTCAGTTATGGTAGTATTTAAAACGGTGACATATGCTGAGTTATAGTTTTTCTCAAGTTTTATGAGGACGTGGTCTAGGCAGTTTTCATATCTCGTAGGTAGTGTGTGTGCGGGCATAATGCCATGCAGGGAAAGCATGTTTAGGTAATTGAGCCTGTTACCTCGTTCACTTGAATTTTCTCGTACTGAAGAAATTATATTTATGTTTATATCACCGAGTATGAGTATGTTTTTGTAGGTATTTAGCGTTTCGAGGTGGGAGTCGAGAGAACTAATAAAACTGCTAGCATTTGGGTATGATGGGGATCGATATATGCCTAATATAATAAACGTCCCAGTTTCAATTTGCAGTCCGGTGGCATTTAAGATGGTGTTTTCCAAGGTTGTTTCAGAAAACATGTGTATTACTATAGTGACAGGTTGTCAGCCTGTCGCCTAAAAATTGTAATACACCAATACTCTCGAGTCCCTTAGTCGCCTCTTACGACACCCACGGGAAAGATGTGGGGTGATGCTATTCTAAGCCGGCATCACACGGATTTACTACAAGTATATGAGTATATTTTAAGCGGTAGTAGCAATACGCAAATTCTAATAGCGAAAATAGATTTAAATGAAGATACGAGGTTTTCTCTACAGTTGAAAACCTCGCAAACAGGGTGCTTACGAGGTTTTCATACGAATCGGATGTTATAAAAAAATCTGCAACCGTACATGCGAGATTATCATACTAATAAACACATACTTGTAAAAGCAATGACGTGTTTTCATTTTTATCAATAGAAGACGTTCTAATTCTAAGTATCGCAGCTACGCTTTTGTTTGTGGTACATTTGCGTTACGAGTTTTTCTTCCCAAAATGAAAATAAAACAAAAATCGTGAATTTCTGCTTTACGAGGTTTTCACTGCGCGGTGACGATATGTATAATCACGCCTCTTTCCCGAATAGGTAGGCAGAGACTACTTCCTTCCACTTGCTACGATCCTGACACTCCTCTTTTGTAACCCTCGAAGCGTTTTATTGGAAGTACGGTTATTGCCGTGTGATGCCGGCTTAGAATAGCATCACTTCATATCTTTCCCGTGGGTGTCGTACGAGGCGACTGAGGGACTTGAAGTTTGATGTGTATTGCAATTTTAGGCGACATGCTGACAACCTGTCACTAAGGTTATACACAGTCTTTTAGAATTATCTTCAAACTTTTGTCGGACGTGGCGTGGATGACCGTATTTACGGCCGTTTACGCTCTGCCTACCCCGCAAGGGATATAGGCCTATATAATATGTATGTATTGGAATACATACATATTATTAAAAAAGTTTGCGGCAGCGAGGAATTGATTTCAGGACCGTGGGGTGCCGTCTCAGTTTTCTACCAGCTGATCTGCCGGTACTTCGACTTCTACCAAATTTTCAACCTCTTAATGCTCGTCTCAAAACGTTTTATTAAAATTCTTTATAAGAAGTGTAAAAATATTAGCTGCAAATATTTTCAGGGTGAATCAGCACAGGAAACTGAACAACTTTCCTGAAGGAACATAGGTCGAAATATGAAAAAAATCTTGACCTCCCATACAAAATTACCAACGGACCAAGTCAATTTATATGGGAGGTCCAAAAATCTTTCTTATATTTCGACCTATGTTTTTTCGGGAAAGTTGTTGTTTCATGGGCTGATTCACCCCTTAAAATATTTGCAGCTTTTACACTGACGACCGACGTGGCGCAGTGGTAGTGCGACTGCCTTACACGCCGAAGGTTCCGGGTTCGATTCTCGGTGGGTCACTCACAAAGTTAATATTTATCACTTTGTGAATTTGTTCCCAGTCTGGTTAGGACATTGCGGGCTGAACCACCCGATTGTCCGTAAGTAAGATGGTTCCGTGTTTCGGATAGCACGTTAAGCCGTAGGTCCCGGTTGCTGTCTATGATCACTTAGACGGCGGTCGTTACACAACCATGTCAGAAGCCTGCTACTTGTAGAAGGCGGTTGAAAAATTCTGACACTAGGGTTCATCGGGTCGTTGAACGACTTGGTATCCCACACGAAAAGAAGACTGATTGGTGAGCTTAATGCAAGATGTTACATTCACAGGGAACACTGCTGCCTGATTTTTGGTACTAAGACTTCATAAAATGCAGAAGCCAATGCAGATGATATGAGAGGCCCAATTCGCGCAGTCCGTATGCACCAATTGGTCAATTCTACGGAGAATTAATAAATTGGAGTCAATTCACTCACAAGAGTTATATTTGGCGACTCTTTATCCAATTTACTTGTTATTTTCGTCTCCTGTTACTAAGAAGAGCCAAAGATGCAGGGTTCAAATCACCTTCAGTTTTGGGAATTTAGTGTTTTGTTTTATTAAAATAATTGATTTAAATCAAATTTGATATACATACATACACATATCACGCCTATATCCCTGGCGGGGTAGGCAGAGCGTCAACAACCGTAATATTACGGTTGATATCGCCACGTCTGACAAATGTTTGAGGGTCGTTTCAGATAAGCCCTGCATTAATACCTAAAATTGCAATACACATGAAACCCTCTAGTCCCTTAGTCGATTTCTACGACACTATTAAATGAAATTCTAATCTGGTTTACAAACAACAAAAAACTCTCTCTTCGTGTGGGACACCGAGTCGTCCAACAACCCAATGAACCCTCAGAATTTATCTTTCCTGTTTATTATGAAAAAGAGTAAGTAACCGTCATAAATTTTACTTATTGATTCTTAACTAGGTATTAATGAATGAAATACATATGAATTTAATTATTATTACTATTAGTTGGATGTCAATTGGATCTCAGTTGGATGATTTTGGTAGTTTCATAGTCTGCTAACAGTTTGAATAACAGAAAATTGCAATGGCAATTGAATGACAGTTGAGTTTTGATGGCGTTACAATGACAAAAAATAGCAGGCTTGGGGCCTAGTGGTGTGGTGCATATTTGATAAGTTACAGTTTGTATTAAAATACCAAATGACACTGATTTCCATAATTACTTGTGACTACTTACATGTTTTGCCGTGTGATGCCGGCATAGAATAGCATCACCCCAATTCTTCCCGCGGGTGTTGTAAGAACCAACTAAGGGACTCGAGGGTTTCATGTGTATTAGTATGTATACAACTCTAGGCGACAGGCTGACAACCTGTCACTACAGTGATACATGAGTCATCTGAAGGTGCCCTCAATACTTGTCAGACGTGGCGATAACGACCGTAACTTTGCGACCGTTAACGCTCTGCCTACCCCGCAAGGGATAAAGGCGTGATTTGTGTGTGTGTGTGTGTGTGTGTGTGTGTGTACTTACATGCTGTTGGCGAGTTACCAATCCAAACACATTTATATTAATTATTTCAAGTCTTAATAAGGATGACATGCTTATTTCAGGTTTTAATTAGTAATGTGGCTAATGGTTATAATATAAGAACAGAAATTTGCTATAGATGCAATTATTCTTAATAATAAGAATATAAGGAATGAATAAATTAACTTTACAACAAAAATACCTACATTCCCCTTTTTTCATATTTCGACCTATGATCCTTTTGGAAAGTTGTTGAGTTTCATGAGCAGATTTATTAAAAATATTTGCAGCAATTTTTTTTACACATTTTAGTTTTTACTTGTGAATATGTAGGTATGACTTTATCAAGCAACTAGGTATTTAAATAAATGGCGTAATTTTCGCACACTAAAAATAAAACACATAGTACAAATACAATATGAGAAACAAGTCACAAAAGATATAGGTCTTCTTTATGTTAGAGCCGTGCTCTTGTCAGTGGAGCAACCACCCTTAATTATTTTTCTCCGCCAGTGACTTCACCTCCTGATACGACACGGCATTCACACAACAAGATATAGGTACTGATTTGTAAATAGACATTTCCAATAGACCTAGAGGGTATATACCTACCACTTAAAAAGTAAATTTATCTTTATGTAGAGCCCTTTCATTTTGATAAATATTGTTTATTTTCTTCGTAAACAGATAGATTTGTTTGTTTACAAACAATTCGTAAACAAAATGTCCACCAATCAATAGGTAAGAGTACCAGGCGCTCATAGGTACGTGGAAGTGGCACGTTCGCCTTATACTGCAGCCGAATATGGACGGTCATCGACAAAAGGAAACATTTCGATTTGAGACGAACTTATAAATGCAGTATTGATAGGAAACCAGTCAACTTGAAATGTATGAAAGTAGGTGTATATAAAGAATACAAGGGACACGAACATTGTTCATTTTGCGATCTCTTGCAGGTTTTTAAAACTTGCGAAGGCGGCCATGTTTACGTTTTTACGCTCATCTCAAAAAATGTAAACAAAAGACAGCTGTTACAAAATACGGCGTAATTAGCAGTTTGTTACTTATTTTTATAAAGATTTCGCAACTGCATGTACTACGCATGATAGATCGTAAAGCCTTGATTTCACACGTGAATCGTTTCGTCATGCATATGTAGAGCAACAGTAGATTGTTTACAAAACTTACCGCTCAAATCCTCGATGGTGTTTAGCTTTCTCGTCGCCATCTTCGCGTCAGAGCACTAACAACACAAATCGGAAGGGATTTTCTATATAATTATCACCTTATAATTGTATTTCGCGAACTTTTTGCGTAGTAAATAGGCGGCTAGACAATCACGTCAACGACCGCCCGATGTCGGATTCCTTTGTTTTGTATTTTGAAGGCGCGTGTAGAGATTTGAGGGGGTGAGGTAAGAAATAGAATCGAGAGGGGAAATATCGGTCGACCAATTTCAACCAATCAGAATTAGCGGGATGCATTTTCCGCGTTCTGATTGGACGAGATAATTGTAAACAAAAAATTATGTTGCCATTAAAAAAAAATCATAATTGCAAGTTCAAGGACGTAGAATTAGAATACAACGAAATGCATCGCTATTTTGTTTTCCAAACTAAATTGGTTTTACACAGCTTCTTCTGCAGCCAAGAATGCAAGAAGAAGAAACAGATTCCTGATGAAAAACATGAAAATATTCATAAAAATAAAAGTTTTAAGTATAACAGTTTCTCTATGGTTTCACGTCAATGACCTAAAGCTGCCCATTCACTCAATAAGAATAAGAATAAGAAAAAAAAAATATTCAGTGACCACCTTAGATATATCACAATATGTAGGAACAAACAGTTTGTATTGACATTTTAGTATCAAGTCTATAGCAGTACAGTAGTAGGTAAATAGTACACTTAGAAGTTACAAGACTTATAGGTAGTCCGTTTGTTAATGAGGACACTGAAAAGGCACTTCGTTCAACGTATGCTACATCAGTAGTATTTACTACTGCGTAGCGCTGGTCTACCACGAAGCCTAAAAAGAGAGTAGGTACACCGGCAACGACAGTGACTTGAAATATTACTCAAGTCAAGCACTCAATTTAATAAAGCTGAACGCACAATAAGGCCTTTTTGACAGAGCTGTATAAGAAAAAAATATTAAAATTCATCGATAGGTGGTTGTGTTTGAGGAGTTCAAAGAAGGGGGAGTTAGTGTGTGAATGCTTAGAGCAAACTGTCGTTGCAACTTTTGTCATGCATGTCAATCAACTGATGATTGCACATTCTAGCAAGCAGTACGTCTGAATAAGTAAAATGCAATTTTATTATTGTTTGATAGTTACCTTTATTATAATCTATTACATAAAATCTCAATATATATTATATATACTCAGCGATAAATGTTATGGTATGTAAAATACTTAAAAAGGGTGTGCTTGTTCATCAATTAATAAACGTGAGCACGAGGTTATAATACCTACTTTGACGAATCATTTCTCGCTTCAGAATTGTAAACCATATGAACCAGCACTCATTTTAATCCCGTTTTAGTAGCTGTCAAGTGAATGTTTGTTAAAAAGAAATTATAACCTACACACAACTAACTAGATCTCTTTTCGTGTGGGACACCGAGTCGTCAACGACCCACTACATGGAACCTATTTACTCTTACTCTCTAAATGCAACTTCTTTCTTTACTAAAAATCCGTTCGGTGCGATGTCCAGTACGTGCGCCAATCACGTGTGCAGCTATTAACACAGCACAGCCGGCAGGTTGATGGATGGATTACTCTGTGTCCCATAGCAACTACGGCGCATCGAGGTGTGCGCTCACCTTTATCGACTCGAGTTTCCGTGAATAGAAAGGTTTAATGTATTTTTCTACAATGGCAACAACGATGGTTTCACTCTAGATTGTCTATTACTAAATTTTGCTAAATTGGCTGCTGACGTTCTTCGTTCGGTCAAACGCTGAATTTTAAATAAAAATTACCACAAATACCTTTAAAAATGAACGGCAATAGTGCTGAAGACGACACGGTTTCATCTAAAACTTTAGATGTTCCTGAAAGCCCGCGGTGAGTCCAATTAATTGCCGTACAAATCACTGCGTTTTCAGCAACCTGTCGCTGACAGCTGATTTTCCCGGCGCCAAAAATGAAAGGCGCGAAAGATCCATGTCCATTTCTCTACGTGTTTCCAGTGAATTTATGTGAATTTTTCTTTATTATTGTAGGAAAAAGATGCGTTTGGATAGCTCTGGTCGTAAAGGATGGAGTCTGATGGACCGGAGAACAGATCAAGAGGTAAAAATGCACGCTTTCCCTTGCACTTCCCGCTTTTTTTTCGGACTGTTTTTGGTTATAATTTATGCGTTGAATTACTGTGGAATATTTCAGGTAGCGTCTTATTTATTTGCCGGTTCATTTTTATGAGACGTCCTTGAGTTACAAATTTCACCTGAAGTATGGGCCAGAGTATACTTTCGGGGGCGAATGTGCATTGCATGATCATGTTTGGCTGTGCACTTAGGTAGGTTGCCTGCAGCACTTATTTTTAAGGCAACACCCTTGCTTGCTGTTAGCTGGGCTTGTGGGCCTTGCGAGTCGACTTACAACTCCTGATGTCAGATTTTTAACCATCAATTTGCCACATATGTACCTTGCCTACTATAATTTAGGTTTAGTTCCATTCCATCATATTACACTATCGACCATACACATACACTACATGACATAGACATGACACATACACTAGCGACCCGCCCAACGGTTGTGCCCGCTGCAATTCATTTTCCCGTGGTAATAAGATGTTTTCCTGGTAAGTATTATGCATAAAAACCTTCATCTTGTATCACTTCATCCATTTAAAAAACCTGCATCAAAACAAAATCTGTCGTGTTGTTTTGAAGCTTCAAGCAAACATACATACAGACAGACGCGAAAAGCGACTTTGCTTTACACTATGTAGTGACATGCCTGCCCAGTTAGGGCTATTGAATTGGTTATTTTATGATGTCATTGCATTATCAGTTTGTAGGCATGATAATATCTGTGGTGGTAAGTTGAGGAAAACATCCTTAATTCACCTGATCAATCGCACTATTATTTACAAGTAATTTCCCATACATCAATCCAAAAGTATCATTTAGTTTAAAATAGCATCTGTTTCTGCCTTATAATAACTAATTTAAACAGCTATTATTGTTTCTTTTACACTTTATATTATTGAATGTATTTTTGTAGAGTCTAATGGCCTAAGATCCCGCCTACACCAAGACGACGACCTACACCAAGATGTTTAATTAAAAAAATAGTTTGAAAAAAGTTATTTATTATGTTATAAAATATATCAAGAAATATATTGCATTTTTATTTTTTTTTTTTCTATGGGTTGTTACCAAAAAATTTTAATCCAAGAAAAACTTTTTTTTATGTAAGTTGAAAAAAATATTTGCTGAAAATATTTTAAGAGGTGAATAAACCCATCAAACTGAACAACTTTTCCCTAGGAACATTTTTAAGACCTTCCTTAAAGAATGCATGTCATATTTCAACCTATGTTACTTGGGGAAAGTCGTTCAGTTTCATGGCCTTATTCACCCCTTAAAATATGCAGCTAATATTTTTACACCATACACAAAAAAGTTTTTCTTTTTTAATCATACTCTGGACTGAAATTTTAGGCAACCCATATGCAATATATTTCTTGGCATATTTTATTACGTAATAAATAACTTTCTTCCATTAAACAGCTCAGTGAAGGTTGTAGTATGGCGGGATCCCCTACCATAGTACATACATACATATATCACGCTTTTATCCCTTGCGGGGTAGGCAGATCGTTAACGGGTGTAAGAATACGGTCGCTACCGCGACGTCTGACATTTTTGAGGATTGTTTTCCAAGGTTGTTTCAGAAAACATGTGTATAACTATAGTGACAGGTTGTCAGCCTGTCGCCTAAAAATTGTAATACACCAATACCCTCAAGTCCCTTAGTCGCCTCTTACGACACCCGCGGGAAGGATGTAGGGTGATGCTATTCTAAGCCGGCATCACACGGCGTACCTACCATAGTAAAGAGCGATATTTGTGGCTTGTAGGTCCTGCAAGAGATGGGTGTGAGTTTGCTTGAGCCGGACGATGTGGATTCACTCTGCGAGCCCTCTGCTGCCCTGGTAAGCATGCTGGTATTTCTATTGTGTGATTGTGTGTAAATGTGTGTAGATATAGAAGGTGTAAAAATATTAGCTGCAAACATTTTAAACGGTGAATCAGCCCATGAAACTGAACAACTTTCCCCAAGAAACATACAAGAAGTATGAGAATTTTTTTAGGACTTCCCAAACAAATTGACTTATTTAATTGCAGTTTTGTATGGAAGATCCAAATTTTTTTCATATTCCGACCTATGTTCCTTGGAGAAAGTTGTTCAGATTCATAGTCTGATTCACCCCTTAAAATATTTGCAGCTAATATTTTTCCTCCTTGTATGTACTTTGTACACTGAATATAAAATAGTATAAGTATGTAAATTACCTTTACATATCTCATGCTCTGAAAGTAGGTCATTACTGACAAAAAACACGACCTGTAAGTTCAACTTACAGGCGAGGTTTTAAAACTAAGCCTGTAAGTAATTTTAAATATGGAACTAGAAAAAGAACCAATAGAATCGCGGCAATTAAAAAGTTAAAATCAATTTCTTCTTTTTTTTAATAGGAGTTGCATCCAATTAGTTGTATACGATTTTAAATTTCGAACTGGCCGCTACGAATTGTGTTGCTTGAACGCAGGAATTATATTTTTAATCTGTATTTTTATAACCTCAATAAATGAGGTTGTCGAATTATTACTCAATATTACTATGGCAAAAGTAAAAATTACTAATATCCCTACGATCAGAAAAATGTCTACTTTATGTTAGGATACTTTTCTGTCATATTAATTCAATATTTTTCAATCATAGAAAAAAAAGTTTAGTGGTGCAATTTGAATAGCAGACGGCAGATCATTTATGGATCGTTTTCTAGTATTTATCGCTTTATTTTACTCTTAATTCATTCGATATGTAAAGCAGTATACGTACCACGGATGTAACATCAATAACAACCTCGGAAAGGTTAAAAAACCTCGGTTGTTATTGATAGCTTACATACCTCAGTACGTAATCTACTATATTTTTCCCTGACAGCAACCACACAGATCGGGCACAAAGCGGAAACATGACCAGGAAAACATGAATCCTAATGTGAATTCAGTCACGTCTCCCAAAGGCAAGGGTCTCCGGAGCCCTCTGAAGGTCAGCAGCCCCAGCCCTGGACCCTCAAAGATCAGGAGCCCTAGGAGTGCTGAGAAATGTAAGTACTCCTCTGATTTCAAACTTCATCATTGTCATTAACTATAAACAATAAAAAATTGACATCAAAAATTATGTTTGGTAGCTTAGCTAAATACAGGGTGTAAAAAAAATTGCTGCAAATATTTTAAGGGGTGCACCAGCCCATGAAACTGAACAACTTTCCCCAAGAAACATAGGTCAAAATATGAGAAAAATTTGGACCTCCCATATAAAATACCTGACCAGCCAAGTCAATTTGTATGGGAGCTCCAAAAATATTATCATATTTCGACCTAAGTTTCTTGGAGAAAGATGTTTAGTTTCTGCTGATTCACCCCTTAAAAAATATAGTATGTATCTAATACATTCATTACCTGTCTATGTGATCATTTGACATTTTCTGAATTCATAATTTCTAGGCCAACACAAGTTATATCTGCGAGATATTCATTGAATCATCACATCACAAATCAAATATAATTGTTACTATGCATGCGTTTATAAGAATAATTAATTACGACATGGGCCTTTTTTGCAGAGTACAGACTTTTTATCTCACGAGTGCGCGTTTGCAGTGTGTGTTTTATTTTATTTTAGTTTATTGGAGAACAAACAAATATAAACTTAGTTGAAAAATACATTGGTCTAGCTAAATATATGGAAAATAAGTTTACATTCTTCAGCATTCTCACTAAGACATAGATTATATTACTGTTCAGCTACTGAAATTTTTTTAATTTTTAAAAGAATCAAAATAATACCACAGTGAATTCAGAAGTTGTTAAAAAGTGTTATCTCTCTCTCTTTTAGTTTTAGTCACTGAGCCGTCCAACGAAAAGAGAGAGAGATAACACACAAGTATGGTTAACCCGCGCTCGCGCCTGTATGCATATTTATTGTTCTCAATCACAACAAAATATTTATCAAAAAGAGATCTCGCATTTAGAGTGTTAGAAAAGCTACAGGGTTTTTTTTTTGTTCAAAACTGGTGTCAATTTGATGATTTCTTCTAACTTAAATAGCGCTTTTGCCGTGTGATGTCGGCTTAGATAGCATCACTCCATTTTTCGTAAAAGCCGACTGAGGGACTTAGGGTTTCATGTGTATTGCAATTTTAGGCGACAGGATGACAACCTGTCGCTATAGTGATACACGACTTATCTGAAACGACCCTCAAAAATTTGTCAGGCGTGGCGACAGCGACCGTATTCTTAACCTACCTCGAAAGGGATAAAGGCGTGAATATTATGTTATGTATATGTGTTGTTGTTCTTCTCCCCACAGGTCGGCCATTACAACCCACAGATCAGCTAACCCTGGAGACCACGATACTGACAGACTACCTCATAGACGAAGAGACTCCGCTAGCGCAGCTGACTGCGCAAACCGCGCAGAGCTACGTGGGGGGGAGGAGCGTGCCCAGCAGTGGGGGGAGCCACAGCTGTTATACGCGTAAGGATTTATCCATTTTCGATTTATATGTTTTGTTCTACTTTCTGTCTTTCTATGCTTATTTCTTTTTCATGCCGTGTGACGCCGGCTTAGAATAGCATCACCCCAAATCCTTCCCGCGGATGTCCTAACAGGCGACTAAGGGACTCGAGAGTATTGGTGTGTAGGTGCGTCTCCATAGAGTAGCCTCAGATGCTCACGGCCGCGCGCGGCATGCGGCGCGTGCCGCGGTCGGTGTTTACGTGTTTCGCCCGAGCATAACGCAATCGAGAATGCGCTACGTCACGTATGTTTACCTAGTTACTAGGTTTTATTGCTAAAATATGTTTTATAAATTATTGTAGGTATATTAATATGTTGTACACGTCAACTGCCTCACTTTATGCCATCTTACTACCCTAGGTCCGTTGGAAGAGATTTCTTTTTAGAAATAAGCTGACCTGTTGTGTATTGCTCTTAATGTCATGTCCTTTGTGTTATATTGTATACAATAAATGGTTAAATAAATAAATATTATTATTTATTATAAATATTAAATAATAGTTATTATTCCACGCGTAGATCCAATTTAAACAGTATAACGCGCGTTTGAGTGTGGCGTTAATTGTATAATTTCTTTTTACAGCTCTAGGTCTAGAAGAAGAGTTGATCCTCAGCAGAAAGTACCGTTCAGAGCCAGTCGGAGAAGACTCCTTCGCTGCTCTATCAGACGAGATGCTTCTCAGTGTGTTCCGCTGGCTGCCCAAACGGACGCTGGCTCATTGTATGCTGGTCTGCAAGCGGTAAGACCTTCGGAGCCAGTCGGTGGAGACTCCTTGCTGGTCTATCAGACGAGATGCTTCTCAGTGTGTTCCGCTGGCTGCCCAAACGGACGCTGGCTCATTGTATGCTGGTCTGCAAGCGGTAAGACCCTCGGAGCCAGTCGGTGGAGACTCCTTGCTGGTCTTTCAGACGAGATGCTTCTCAGTGCGTTCCACTGGCTGCCCAAACGGACGCTGGCTCATTGTATGCTGGTCTGCAAGCAGTAATACCCTCGTTGCCAGTCGGTGGAGACTCCTTGCTGGTCTATCAGATGAGATGCTTCTCAGTGTGTTCCGCTGGCTGCCCAAACGGACGCTGGCTCATTGTATGCTGGTCTGCAAGCGGTAAGACCCTCGGAGCCAGTCGGTGGAGACTCCTTGATGGTCTATCAGACGAGATGCTTCTCAGTGTGTTCCGCTGGCTGCCCAAACGGACGCTGGCTCATTGTATGCTGGTCTGCAAGCGGTAAGACCCTCGGAGCCAGGGGGTGAAGACTCCTTGCTGGTCTTTCAGACGAGATGCTTCTCAGTGTGTTCCGCTGGCTGCCCAAACGGACGCTGGCTCATTGTATGCTGGTCTGCAAGCGGTAAGACCCTCGGAGCCAGTCGGTGGAGACTCCTTGCTGGTCTTTCAGACGAGATGCTTCTCAGTGCGTTCCGCTGGCTGCCCAAACGGACGCTGGCTCATTGTATGCTGGTCTGCAAGCAGTAATACCCTCGTTGCCAGTCGGTGGAGACTCCTTGCTGGTCTATCAGATGAGATGCTTCTCAGTGTGTTCCGCTGGCTGCCCAAACGGACGCTGGCTCATTGTATGCTGGTCTGCAAGCGGTAAGACCCTCGGAGCCAGTCGGTGGAGACTCCTTGATGGTCTATCAGACGAGATGCTTCTCAGTGTGTTCCGCTGGCTGCCCAAACGGACGCTGGCTCATTGTATGCTGCTCTGCAAGCGGTAAGACCCTCGGAGCCAGGGGGTGAAGACTCCTTGCTGGTCTTTCAGACGAGATGCTTCTCAGTGTGTTCCGCTGGCTGCCCAAACGGACGCTGGCTCATTGTATGCTGGTCTGCAAGCAGTAATACCCTCGTTGCCAGTCGGTGGAGACTCCTTGCTGGTCTATCAGACGAGATGCTTCTCAGTGTGTTCCGCTGGCTGCCCAAACGGACGCTGGCTCATTGTATGCTGGTCTGCAAGCGGTAAGACCCTCGGAGCCAGTCGGTGAAGACTCCTTGCTGCCAAGTCTTCCACTTTGCCCGCAAGAATGTATGACATTTACTTTTTTTTTATTTTTTTATATGTAATAGGCCCGCATTTGTCTGCCATCTCACCTGGTGGTAAGTGGAGATGCAGACGAAGATGGTACATGCTTGCCTAGATAATGCCTATTCACTCTTGCCTTAAAAAGGCCCAAGTTATATTGTTCCGGAAAAAGATCCGCCGGCAGGGAATTCCACTCTTTAGCCGTACGCATGATAAAAGTTGAAGCGAAACGCTTAGTGCGGATCAGAGGTATATCTACAACATAAGGGTGGAACCCCAGTCCAGTTGCGTAAATCCGAACATTTACGTTCGGATTTACGCAACTTTGACAGTTGCATCTTTGCTCCCCTAGGGAGGAAAGTGATTTGTGTGGATTATTGTCTCCCGCTAATTAGCTCATGTTCCCCTCTAAAGGCATTTTGTATGTAGGTGTAGTATAAAGTATGGGTCGCGTTTACACTAGGTCCATGAATGTAAGAAATATAAAAATGTACTTATCCTATATTTTTCTCTTTTTTACAATGACTAATACTTGACCATCAAAAAGAGAAATGTTAAATTTGCTACTTTGAATAAATCATTTGAGTTAGAGTTTTGAGTTCCGCAATTTTTTGCACCTTTCAATATGTTTTATTTACTAGATGGCACAGAGTGGCGTGCGACGAGACGCTGTGGCAGCGGCTGGATCTCGGCAACAAGGCGCTGTCCAAGGACGCGCTCGGCAGAGTACTCGCCAGGAAACCCGCCATAGTAAGGCTCGCCAACTCAGAGGTCAGTGTCGGAATATCTTATCTTATCTAGCCATCGGGATCCCACTGCTGGGCAAAGCTCTCACTCCCTTTTTTTCACGGATCTGGGTCTGAAAGAAGGTGTAAAAATATTAGCTGTATATACTTTAAGGGGTGAACCAACCAGCCTATGAAACTGAACAACTTTTCTCAAGAGACATAGGACGAAATAAGAAAAAAAAATTTGGACCTCCCGAATAAGTCAATTTGTATGAGAGTTCAATAAAAAAGTGTCATATTTATTGTAATATGTTCCTAGGGGAATGTTATTCAGTGTCATGGTCTGCTTGCACCCTATCAGTTTCGGGACGCTGTCCCTTACACCCCGTATAGTCTCTTAAAATATCAGCTAATATGTTTACACCTTACATACAATGTTAAAAGAAAAAGTCCAGTGTGGCGCAGTGATAGTGCGACTGCCTTTAGGCAGAAGGTTCCAGGATCGATTCTCGGTCGGCCACTTACAAAGTTGATATTTATTACTTTGTGCATTTGTTCCCAGTCTGGTAAGGACATTACGGGCTGAACCACCCGATTGCCCGTAAGCAAGATGGTTCCGTATTTCGGATGGCACTTTAAGCCGTAGGTCCCGGTTGCTGTATATGATCACTTAGACGGCGGTCGTTACACAACCCTTAAAATATTTGCAGCTCATATTTTTACACTTTATATTTCTCATATTTCAGATAGGAGAATGGCACCCCACCGGACCTATAACTCCCTCCCGTATACAATATCTAGACCTCAGCATCTGCACGACAGACAGACAAACACTCAACAGTTTGCTACATAGATGCGCGCTATTGAAGAAACTGAGTTTGGAGAGCGTGCCGCTAGATGACTCCACTTGTCATATCATAGGTGAGTCACTCTAGAACCTTCCGATCCCATCGATCTATATGTATAAGACACGACAGAGACACTCAACAGCTTGTTACATAGATGCTCGCTATTGAAGAAACTCAGCTTGGAGAGCGTGCCGCTAGATGACACCACTTGTCAGATCATAGGTGAGTCACTCTAGAACCTTCCGATCCCATCGATCTAAATGTATAAGACACGACAGACAGACAGACAGACACAGCTTGCTACATAGATGCTCGCTATTGAAGAAACTCAGTTTGGAGAGCGTGCCGCTAGATGACTCCACTTGTCATATCATAGGTGAGTCACTCTAGAACCTTCCGATCCCATCGATCTAAATGTATAAGACACGACAGACAGACAGACAGACACAGCTTGCTACATAGATGCTCGCTATTGAAGAAACTCAGTTTGGAGAGCGTGCCGCTAGATGACACCACTTGTCATATCATAGGTGACTCACTCTAGAACCTTCCGATCCCATCGATCTATATGTATGATATGATTCGATCGCCGTCCGTGCGCACGAGTGGTCTATTCTAAGCTCCTACGCTACGAGTATCACCAGTTTTTAGTGATGGGAAACTGTCGACTTTTGAACTTGTCGATAAAGTCCCAAATACAATAATGGAAAAGTTCTTATTGAAACCCCCGAATCCTAATCTTAAGCGAGCCGCTGAAGACCTGCTGGCACAGCAAGATCCGAAAAAGTCGTCGCTGAACAAATCGGTAACGCAACATGAGAAGATCAACATACCGACTCATAATCAATACGAAGCTCTTCCTATCGATCGTGAGTACAATCCTAATTCTAATAAGTCGGCGAATGATAACAATCCTGATGCTGGACAAAATGAAGCAACTGTCAAAAACTTACAAAACGCAACCACAGCTGTCAAGAAAACAGGTCATATCCCACCAATTATTTTGGCTATTAAGCCCGATTGGACTCATGAATCGATCAAAAGCTTAGTGTCAAATTATACAAGTAGATTTCACCTACAGTACCGGTCGAACAAAAAAGTTGCGGTATACTGCTACTCGACGGAGGCCCACAAGGACTTGAGAGAAGGACTCAAAGATAGAGATGCACCTTTCCTTACTTATACAAGGAAAGGTGAGAGAACCCCTAAAGTGGTAGTTAAAGGGTTACCGGATTACGCAGAAGGAGAGATTCCCCGTGAATTGAAGAGTCTTGGCTTTGATGGCGTGACGGTCACCAAGTTAAAATCAGCCAAAAACAAAAATGCACAGTGTCCACCATTTCTGATCCAGCTGGCTAATGGTGCTAGTCTCGAAAACTTTCGGAAGATCAGGTACCTATGTCACTGTGTCGTAAAAATTGAAAAATACAAACCTAAGGCTACTGGGACTCAGTGCTTTCGTTGTCAGGAGTTTGGTCATTCTTCTCGGAATTGTAATATGCCACCCAGGTGCGTGAAGTGCACTGAAGCTCACGCTACTTCAGACTGCCCCAAAACAGACAGAAAAGAGCCAGCCCAATGTTGTAACTGTAAAGAGGCCCACCCTGCGAACTATAGCAAGTGTAGCGCTAGACTGTCTTACCTCGAAAAAACTCAACAGAAGAAAACTGCCGAGCGTCGTCCTCCGCCTCCTATAAGCAACAAACAGAATCCATGGTTCGCTAAAATTATAACAGAACCTTTAATAGAACCGTCAAGCCCATGTCCGACTGAAAATGAGTCGGTTAATAACCTTCACCAGCACGTTAAAAACTACGCTTCAGCCCTTCGGGATAGCGATACTGCGACAAAAGAGATGCTTGATATTCTCATGGCAATTAGAAGCATTAAAAGTCAGTTTATGTCTTGTACCAGTACCCTCGAAAAGGTCATCTTAGTTCTTACTCGTCTTGGTCACTATGTGTAACAAAGAGGCAGAACTGCGGATGCTATGTTGGAACGCTGACGGCGTTCGTCCTAAAATCCATGAATTACTTCACTTGGTAAGTTCTTTATCTATCGACATAATTGGGCTCAACGAAACGAAACTAACTCCAAATATCCTATTAACTACACCAGGTTATAAATGCTACAGACAGGACAAGCATCTCTCGGGTCGGGGACAAGGGGTAGCTATATTGGTCAAAGACAATATTCCACACAATGTTATCCGTATGCCCATAACGATGCAACTTGAAGCAATTGGAGTAAATATTAAAATTTCTGGTAAGGAGCATGCATTTGTTTCGATATACCAGTCGCCTAACTTGTCACTACTGGAAAGTGACTTAGACGCTGTCATGGGTATCAGTCACCACATAATTGTTATGGGTGACTTTAACGCAAATCACGAGTGCTGGCATAGTAGATTTAATAATAAAAATGGTAGAATTTTGTTCCAACACATGCTCGAAAATGACTACGAAATTCATGCATCAGATATTCCAAGTCAGGTAAATTATTGCGCAAATCGTTCACCCTCAAACCCTGATCTCGTTCTCTCGCTGAATATTGATTCTTTAAATAACATCAAAGTTTGCCCGGCCCTTTCCTCAAACCACCTGCCCATATTCTTCACAGTTTGTGGGATGCTTCAACGCAGGGCCAGACCTGGCTTCTTCAACTTTAAAAAAGCGAATTGGTCCGGCTACCGTAATTCTTTAGACAAGAGCCTTGTGCTTACATCTCAGACATTTAATTCAGTTGAAGAAATAGAGGCCTCAGTGTTGCATCTCAATAGTAGCATCATAGACGCAAAGAAACAGAATATTCCCTTACGTTCGCAACCTATTGATAAAACCAAACTCCCAAAATATATAAAAAGACTTATCACGTTCACAAATAAACTTCGCCGTCGAGATACAGGTTTGCCAAAGGGAGAAGAAAAGCGATACATACGCTTCTTAATAAATCAAGCACAGGACATAATAAAGTTGGAAATTAAAACATTCCTTGATGGTGTCTGGAGTGATAAACTATCAAAGGTCGACAACCCTAGTAACGATATCTGGCGCCTGTCTAGCTCCCTTAAGCCAAAAACTACTGTCATCCCCCCTCTTAAGCTGGTCAATGGTAATCGCACCACCGACACTGTTGAACAATGTGAAGTACTTGCAAAAACTTTCTATAATAATATGAGCCTCACGTTGAGTTGGGTAAGTCCTGAGGTAGAGCATGAAGTACGTAACTCGAACGTCATCGTCGACAATTATTCGGACGCTGAGCTGCTTCAACCAACTCGTCCACGTGAGATCCGTAAATACATCCAACAACTCAAGCCTAGGAAGGCTCCGGGTTATGATAATATACAGAATATCCTTCTTAAAAATTTGTCCCAAAAAGCAATAGTATACTTGACTAAAATATTTAATGGCTGTTTATCTATTGGCTACTTCCCTAAAACCTGGAAAATTGCAAAAGTTATTCCTCTTAAAAAACCTGGAAAAGATGATACTGATCCTGTTAGTTACAGACCTATTAGTTTATTACCAACCTTAGGTAAATTATTTGAAAAGGTTGTTTGCGCGCGCTTAAAAACAGCAACTGAGCATCTGCTCATCCAGGAACAATTTGGGTTCCGTTGCTCTCACTCCACTGTTCAACAGCTGGCTAGAGTTGCTGAACATGTTGCACATCATCTTAATTTGAAACAATGTACCGGAATGTTTCTGTTAGACATTGAAAAGGCCTTTGATACCGTTTGGCATGAAGGCTTAATTCATAAACTTGTTGGGAGCGGTGTACCGCTAAAGTTAATAAAACTGCTGAAATCATATCTTAATGATCGAAACTTTATCGTCTTTGTAGAGGAATGCAGCTCCTCGTGCCATACGGTTCCAGCTGGGGTCCCACAGGGTTCCATACTGGGACCATATCTCTTTTTGATATATATTAACGATATTCCTATCCAAAATCATACTCAACTTGCATGTTTTGCGGATGATACAGCTTCTTTTACATCCTCTACTGAAACACACATTGTTATCGGTAGGTTACAAATGTCGCTAGACCTATTACATGCTTTTTTTACCACATGGAAACTTAAATTAAATGAAAATAAAACGGAGGCCATTATGTTTACAAGACAACGTAAACCGCCGAAACAGCTGCTTAAAATATCAGGTCACCCTATCCAATGGAGCAACTCGGTCCGTTACTTGGGTGTCTTACTGGATGTAAGACTTAACTGGTCTCATCACATCAAGCACATTCGTACCAAAGGTGCACAAGCATTTGGCGCCCTTGGTCCTATAATGAATCGGCGTAGTAAATTAAGTCCCGCAACTAAGCTTAGAATTTATACAACACTTATTCGACCCTGCCTGACATATGCATGTCCTGTCTGGAGTAGCGCTCGTGACTGCCATTATAAAACTATTCAGGTATTACAAAATAGGGCTATAAAAATTGCTTTCAACACCGCCAGACTAACAAACCTTAAAAAACTTCATGAAAAAATCTCATTTCCATTATTAAAACAATTTATAATTAAACTCACAAAATTATTCTACAACAAAAACTCAACACATGATAATATTCTCATTTCTCAAATCGGTAAACTGAATGTCCACCTAAATTATGTCGATAGATATGGAACGTTTCGTTTACCACAACACTATCTTTTGTTCCCTGTGAATGACGAACCGAATCGTCGGTCGACCAGTCAGTTGACCCCTTACGCTGGTCACAGCGATCCCCCCGCCGCGCTAGCCCGCGAGCTAGCGCGGGGTGAAGCGGTGGGTCTCTCGCAGACTGATCACTGGTTTCTGTGAGTGCTCAGACCACAACTATAGCCCATGCGAAAAATAAATAAATACCCTCTACATTATAATATTTAAAAATTATTGATGTATAATTTTGATTATTGTACTATGGATTTGCTAGGGTCATCTTAGCAAACACCATAACATAAACATGTAAAAAAAAAATCATAATAATAATAATAATAAAATGTTTAGGCAGTAAGTAAAATTGCAATACAATTTTACGTCGAAATGTACAATCTAATGTTATATTTGTTAGTTAAAACTCCTTGTGTGCACCCATTTAACTTACTACTTGTAAACTTTCGTAGGTGTTAGCCTGATAAAGTAAAAATTGAAGAACCAGTAGATTAAGTCATTTTGTTTAAATATGTACTTTGTATGAAATATTATGTTAAATAAAGAATTTTGAACAACAACAAGTTTGGAGAGCGTGCCGCTAGATGACACCACTTGTCATATCATAGGTGACTCACTCTAGAACCTTCCGATCCCATCGATCTATATGTATAAGACACGACAGACAGACAGACAGACACAGCTTGCTACATAGATGCGCGCTATTGAAGAAACTCAGTTTGGAGAGCGTGCCGCTAGATGACTCCACTTGTCATATCATAGGTGAGTCGCTCTAGAACCTTCCGATCCCATCGATCTATATGTATAAGACACGACAGACAGACAAACACTCAACAGCTTGCTACATAGATGCGCGCTATTGAAGAAACTCAGTTTGGAGAGCGTGCCGCTAGATGACACCACTTGTCATATCATAGGTGAGTCGCTCTAGAACCTTCCGATCCCATCGATCTATATGTGTAAGACACGACAGACAGACACTCAACAGCTTGTTACATAGATGCTCGCTATTGAAGAAACTCAGCTTGGAGAGCGTGCCGCTAGATGACACCACTTGTCATATCATAGGTGAGTCACTCTAGAACCTTCCGATCCCATCGATCTATATGTATAAGACACAACAGACAGACACTCAACAGCTTGTTACATAGATGCTCGCTATTGAAGAAACTCAGTTTGGAGAGCGTGCCGCTAGATGACACCACTTGTCATATCATAGGTGAGTTACTCTAGAACCTTCCGATCCCATCGATCTATATGTATAAGACACGACAGACAGACAAACACTCAACAGTTTGCTACATAGATGCGCGCTATTGAAGAAACTCAGTTTGGAGAGCGTGCCGCTAGATGACTCCACTTGTCATATCATAGGTGAGTCACTCTAGAACCTTCCGATCCCATCGATCTATATGTATAAGACACGATAGACAGACAAACACTCAACAGCTTGCTACATAGATGCGCGCTATTGAAGAAACTGAGTTTGGAGAGCGTGCCGCTAGATGACTCCACTTGTCATATCATAGGTGAGTCACTCTAGAACCTTCCGATCCCATCGATCTATATGTATAAGACACGATAGACAGACAAACACTCAACAGCTTGCTACATAGATGCGCGCTATTGAAGAAACTCAGTTTGGAGAGCGTGCCGCTAGATGACTCCACTTGTCATATCATAGGTGAGTCACTCTAGAACCTTCCGATCCCATCGATCTATATGTATAAGACACGACAGACAGACAAACACTCAACAGCTTGCTACATAGATGCGCGCTATTGAAGAAACTGAGTTTGGAGAGCGTGCCGCTAGATGACACCACTTGTCATATCATAGGTGAGTCGCTCTAGAACCTTCCGATCCCATCGATCTATATGTATAAGACACGACAGATAGACAGACACAGCTTGCTACATAGATGTGCGCTATTGAAGAAACTCAGCTTGGAGAGCGTGCCGCTAGATGACACCACTTGTCATATCATAGGTGAGTCGCTCTAGAACCTTCCGATCCCATCGATCTATATGTATAAGACACGACAGACAGACAAACACTCAACAGCTTGCTACATAGATGCTCGCTATTGAAGTAACTCAGCTTGGAGAGCGTGCCGCTAGATGACACCACTTGTCATATCATAGGTGACTCACTCTAGAACCTTCCGATCCCATCGATCTATATGTATAAGACACGACAGACAGACAAACACTCAACAGCTTGCTACATAGATGCGCGCTATTGAAGAAACTCAGTTTGGAGAGCGTGCCGCTAGATGACACCACTTGTCATATCATAGGTGACTCACTCTAGAACCTTCCGATCCCATCGATCTATATGTATAAGACACGACAGACAGACAAACACTCAACAGCTTGCTACATAGATGCGCGCTATTGAAGAAACTCAGTTTGGAGAGCGTGCCGCTAGATGACTCCACTTGTCATATCATAGGTGAGTCGCTCTAGAACCTTCCGATCCCATCGATCTATATGTATAAGACACGACAGACAGACAAACACTCAACAGCTTGCTACATAGATGCTCGCTATTGAAGAAACTCAGTTTGGAGAGCGTGCCGCTAGATGACACCACTTGTCATATCATAGGTGAGTCGCTCTAGAACCTTCCGATCCCATCGATCTATATGTATAAGACACGACAGATAGACAGACACAGCTTGCTACATAGATGTGCGCTATTGAAGAAACTCAGCTTGGAGAGCGTGCCGCTAGATGACACCACTTGTCATATCATAGGTGAGTCGCTCTAGAACCTTCCGATCCCATCGATCTATATGTATAAGACACGACAGACAGACAAACACTCAACAGCTTGCTACATAGATGCTCGCTATTGAAGAAACTCAGCTTGGAGAGCGTGCCGCTAGATGACACCACTTGTCATATCATAGGTGACTCACTCTAGAACCTTCCGATCCCATCGATCTATATGTATAAGACACGACAGACAGACAAACACTCAACAGCTTGCTACATAATAATAATAATAATAATATATTTTATTCATTTAGACAACATAGGTCCATAAATGTTAGTGTACAAAAAAAACATCTTAAAACTAGGTTAGTAAAACAGAAAACAGCAAACAAAGAAACAAGTAGGTAGGCATCTCACCAGTCAACTATTCCTATTGACTAGTAGGCTGGCGAGATGTTGTATTATAGGGGAGTCATACCTCCCAGAAATGGTCTTCAGAATGGTGTTGGAGCTGGCTCGCACCCTACAGAGCAACGACGTTGCTTTTTTTCGCATGATGGCGTAAAAGTCGTCCGTACGAGCCTCAGCGAACATACCTGAAGCACTGCAGTACCGAGGCAGGCCCAACAACATTCTGAAACCATTGTTGTATTGGACTCGTAGAGCGCTGATAGTCTTCCGCGAACAGCTAGCCCACAGGCTACAGGTGTAGAAAACTTGACAATATGCTTTAAAGAGCGTGATTTTTACATCTTTGCTACACCGTGAAAACCTGCGCACCAGCATATTGCACCTGACCGCCATCGCTCTACGTTCCCTTTCGATATCTTCATACATAGATGCGCGCTATTGAAGAAACTCAGTTTGGAGAGCGTGCCGCTAGATGACTCCACTTGTCATATCATAGGTGAGTCGCTCTAGAACCTTCCGATCCCATCGATCTATATGTATAAGACACGACAGACAGACAAACACTCAACAGCTTGCTACATAGATGCTCGCTATTGAAGAAACTCAGTTTGGAGAGCGTGCCGCTAGATGACTCCACTTGTCATATCATAGGTGAGTCGCTCTAGAACCTTCCGATCCCATCGATCTATATGTATAAGACACGACAGACAGACAAACACTCAACAGCTTGCTACATAGATGCGCGCTATTGAAGAAACTCAGTTTGGAGAGCGTGCCGCTAGATGACTCCACTTGTCATATCATAGGTGAGTCGCTCTAGAACCTTCCGATCCCATCGATCTATATGTATAAGACACGACAGACAGACAAACACTCAACAGCTTGCTACATAGATGCTCGCTATTGAAGAAACTCAGTTTGGAGAGCGTGCCGCTAGATGACACCACTTGTCATATCATAGGTGAGTCACTCTAGAACCTTCCGATCCCATCGATCTATATGTATAAGACACGACAGACAGACAAACACTCAACAGTTTGCTACATAGATGCGCGCTATTGAAGAAACTGAGTTTGGAGAGCGTGCCGCTAGATGACACCACTTGTCATATCATAGGTGAGTCACTCTAGAACCTTCCGATCCCATCGATCTATATGTATAAGACACGACAGACAGACAAACACTCAACAGTTTGCTACACAGATGCGCGCTATTGAAGAAACTGAGTTTGGAGAGCGTGCCGCTAGATGACACCACTTGTCATATCATAGGTGAGTCACTCTAGAACCTTCCGATCCCATCGATCTATATGTATAAGACACGACAGACAGACAAACACTCAACAGCTTGCTACATAGATGCGCGCTATTGAAGAAACTCAGTTTGGAGAGCGTGCCGCTAGATGACTCCACTTGTCATATCATAGGTGAGTCGCTCTAGAACCTTCCGATCCCATCGATCTATATGTATAAGACACGACAGACAGACAAACACTCAACAGCTTGCTACATAGATGCTCGCTATTGAAGAAACTCAGTTTGGAGAGCGTGCCGCTAGATGACTCCACTTGTCATATCATAGGTGAGTCGCTCTAGAACCTTCCGATCCCATCGATCTATATGTATAAGACACGACAGACAGACAAACACTCAACAGCTTGCTACATAGATGCGCGCTATTGAAGAAACTCAGTTTGGAGAGCGTGCCGCTAGATGACTCCACTTGTCATATCATAGGTGAGTCGCTCTAGAACCTTCCGATCCCATCGATCTATATGTATAAGACACGACAGACAGACAAACACTCAACAGCTTGCTACATAGATGCTCGCTATTGAAGAAACTCAGTTTGGAGAGCGTGCCGCTAGATGACACCACTTGTCATATCATAGGTGAGTCACTCTAGAACCTTCCGATCCCATCGATCTATATGTATAAGACACGACAGACAGACAAACACTCAACAGTTTGCTACATAGATGCGCGCTATTGAAGAAACTGAGTTTGGAGAGCGTGCCGCTAGATGACACCACTTGTCATATCATAGGTGAGTCACTCTAGAACCTTCCGATCCCATCGATCTATATGTATAAGACACGACAGACAGACAAACACTCAACAGTTTGCTACACAGATGCGCGCTATTGAAGAAACTGAGTTTGGAGAGCGTGCCGCTAGATGACACCACTTGTCATATCATAGGTGAGTCACTCTAGAACCTTCCGATCCCATCGATCTATATGTATAAGACACGACAGACAGACAAACACTCAACAGTTTGCTACATAGATGCGCGCTATTGAAGAAACTGAGTTTGGAGAGCGTGCCGCTAGATGACACCACTTGTCATATCATAGGTGAGTCACTCTAGAACCTTCCGATCCCATCGATCTATATGTATAAGACACGACAGAGACACTCAACAGCTTGTTACATAGATGCTCGCTATTGAAGAAACTCAGCTTGGAGAGCGTGCCGCTAGATGACACCACTTGTCAGATCATAGGTGAGTCACTCTAGAACCTTCCGATCCCATCGATCTAAATGTATAAGACACGACAGACAGACAGACAGACACAGCTTGCTACATAGATGCTCGCTATTGAAGAAACTCAGTTTGGAGAGCGTGCCGCTAGATGACTCCACTTGTCATATCATAGGTGAGTCACTCTAGAACCTTCCGATCCCATCGATCTAAATGTATAAGACACGACAGACAGACAGACAGACACAGCTTGCTACATAGATGCTCGCTATTGAAGAAACTCAGTTTGGAGAGCGTGCCGCTAGATGACACCACTTGTCATATCATAGGTGAGTTACTCTAGAACCTTCCGATCCGATCGATCTATAAGGTGCAAAAATATTAGCTGCAAATATTTTAAGGGGTGAAATAGCCCATGAAACTGAACAACTTTCTTCAAGGTCGAAATATGAGTTTTTTTTTGGACCTCCTATACAAATTGACTTGGTCGGTTGGTAATTTTGTATGGGAGGTCCAAATTTATTTTTTCATAATTCGACCTATGTCCCTTGGGGAAAGTTGTTCGGTTTCATGGGCTGGTTCACCCCTTAAAGTATTTGCAGCTAATATTTTTACTCCCTGTATAAGTCCATGCACACATATCACGCCTTTATTCCTTACGGGGTAGGTAGAATCACTGTATCTAATTAAAAAAACTGCATCAAAATCTGTTGTGTAGTTTTAAAGATTATAGCTAACATAATTATTCACTTTCTTAACAGGCCACAGATGTCACACACACACACACACACACACACACACACACACACACACACACACACACACACTCACACACACACACTCACTCACACACACACACACACACACACACACACACACACACACACACACACACACACACACACACACATCACGCCTCTATCCCTTGCGGGGTACAGATGTCTATTGTGATCAATACGGGACGGGTTTTAGTACTTATGTCCACTGCTGGACATAAAAGCTTATTCAAAGGGTGAGGTTGGGTTAGTTAAAAAAAATACTTTTTATTAAGTATTTGTTTCATTGTATTGTTTCAGGTAAATGTAATTTATTAGAAACGCTGAACTTGTCAATGGCACAGGGAATCACGGCGGAAGGACTGACCTCAATACTAGAAGGATGTAATAAGTAAGTTTTATTTCATATTTATTTAATCAACTTCATGCACAAATGTACATTAGCGAACTTTAACTCCCAGTCTACCTTAGCGCATGTGGAAAAAAAGGACAGGTGCATTAAAAGTAAAGCTAACAATTAAAGTCAAAAGGCAAAACAATATACTTTAACTTTTTAAGATACTAGTTTAAAAGTCAGAACAATATACTTAATTTTATAAGATACAAGTTTAAAATTCAAAACAATATATGTACTTAACTTTATAACTACTCAACCGTGAGTACTTGATATCAAAGATGGCCGACGCTGTGGGGCCCCTCACGTGAGAGCACCACCTGACTAACTCCGGTAACTTAAACAAAGATTTCTCCGAAACTATTAAGCGATAAGCTTAGTGAGTTATATCGCCGAGATCGTCATGGAATAAGCTACGTCTGTGTTGAATAATATAAACATTTGGGACTATGAGTTAGTGGTGATCTTTAGCTAAAATTGTAGTTTTTATTCTTACCCAGATTTTTATGTTTATAGACTAAGATCTTATAATAATTAATTAATTATTATTTATTAGCTGTCCTGATGGCGTAGCGGATAGTATGCCTGCCTTCTACGCCGAGGGTCGTGGGTTCGATCCCCACCGGACACAAATATTTGTTAAGTCAATTTCCAAATATTTGTGTTGAGTCTGGGTGTTTTCTATGTATAATTTGTATTTATTAAAAAAAAAAGAGTATATATGTATTAGTATCAGCTATCTAGTTCCCATAGTAAAAGCTTTGCTTAGTTTGGGGCTAGATGGCGCTGTGTGAATTGTCCAGGATAAAAAAAAAAACAATATTTTAATGAAATTAATTTTTATTTTACAACACATAAATAATATCATGCAAAAACACACACCCTAGTAGTTTTTTTTAACAGCATAAGCATCCAACACTTCGAAAAACTTCATGTCCTCCGACGTGACTCCGGCAGAAAAAATGAATTTTTAAGGAAAAAATATTTGTGACCGAGTTTGTTTTTGCCATAGACAATTGAGTTTGACATTCCTTCATTCAATTTCATTCATTCCTTTTACGGCTGCGTTCAGTTTAGGTGAAAAAAATAAACAAATACGAGACCACAGCTGAAAACAGCAAGTGTCTTCTTCACAGTTGCGGCCATTGTTACTTTCGACAGTAGATGTTTTTTACACAGTCGAGGGGCTAAGGTACTAGAACTAGTTTCTTGTTTTAGTTTAGATTAAAAAAAAAACAGCTTTCTTCGACGTCAAACCCCCTAGGTTAAGTAGCCGACCTCGACAGAGAACGGGATAAAGCCAGGAGAATGATGATGTTTAGATTAAAAGTAAAAAGAAACATGTTTAAAAAGAAATTGTATGTAATCTCTGACTGGATAGAATATACAATAGGCTTGATTCCTGGATCAAATGAGCTACTTTTTAAAACGATCTAAAACTGTATTTTGTTTGAAGAACTAGGAGTATGACGTCACGCCGTAAGTGTTTGGATGGCGTCAAATCACTTACTTTTATATTATTTTTCTGCTTATTAATTCAAACTTTGAATATTTCGAAAAATTATGAATGAAGTCCGTAGTATTTTTGGACAATGGTTTTAAGCACATAACCTTGAGTAACATTTTACCGCAAGAAAAATCTTTTTACTGTAAGGAACGCCTTTTTATTATAAGTAACGCCTTTTTCCCACGGGAAAACGTGTACAAGTCTTTAGAATCACTATCACAAGTGTAGTATAACATATTTATTTAATTTTCAGTTTACAATCGCTGAATATATCATGGACGGGCCTGTCAGAGGAGGGTTTACAAGTATTAGTGAGTTCATTACCTACCAAACTGCAGAGACTCAACGCTGCCGGCGCTAGGATCATGACAGATGACAGTAAGTAAACATTTATTTATACAGGGTGTAAGAGACGGTGTAACGAAAACTTTGCAGGCGTGAACAGACCATGAAACTGAACGATTTTGTCTATGCGGGCTATGTTGGGAAACGAATCTTTTTTCGAGTTTCCATACAAAGTCGTCAGCTGATCGCGAATTTTGTATGGAAGGTCGAAAAAAATTCACGTTTACTAATATAGACCGCATTCTGAACGCCAGTGAAGCCCATATCATCTGTTCATAGTTGGATTGCAGATATCATATCAGAATAGAAAAAATAAGTTTTGTGGTCTTTCTCACTTCTCGGATGAATAATGTTTTTAATATCCTTTTTTTGTCTAGATGCCGCCGTGCCCTAATCTTTAATCTATAATTATTATTAGATTTGTAATTGTAATTATTTGTTGCAGTGGTAGCAACGCTAGTGGAACGCGTTCCGCGGTTAGTAGAACTGGACCTGTCAGATTGCTCGCGAGTTTCCGCGCCGGCTGTCACTTCGATATTGACTCTGACACGATTGGAACACCTGGCGCTGAGCCGGTGCTACTTGCTGCCTCCGCATAGTCTTACGTGAGTATAAATATTTTAGGTTCTTGTTTAAAACGCGAATACACACTCGCTTAAAACTTAAATACACTCTTGTTCAAAACACAGATACACTCTCGCTCAATACACAGATACACACTCGCTCAAAACACAGAGACACACTCGCTCAAAACTTAAATACACACTTGTTCAAAACACAGTTACACACTCGCTCAATACACAGATACACACTCGCTCAAAACACAGACACACTCGCTCAAAACTTAAATACACACTTGTTCAAAACACAGATACACACTCGCTCAATACACAGATACACACTCGCTCAAAACACAGAGACACACTCGCTCAAAACTTAAATACACACTTGTTCAAAACACAGATACACTCTCGCTCAATACACAGATACACACTCGCTCAAAACACAGAGACACTCGCTCAAAACTTAAATACACACTTGTTCAAAACACAGATACACACTCGGTCAATACACAGATACACACTCGCTCAAAACACAGAGACAAACTCGCCGAAAACTTAAATACAGACTTGTTCAAAACACAGATACACACTCGCTCAAAACACAGATACACACTCGCTCAATACACAGATACACACTCGCTCAATACACAGATACACACTCGCTCAATACACAGATACACACTCGCTCAATACACAGGCAACTAGTGTATTTGACTTCTGAGCGAATACTTTGTTATAGTCTGTAAAATATAGGTTGTTATAGGTTCATTGGGTCGTTGGACGATTCGGTGTCCTACATGAAAAGAGAAAGATAAGAGGGTATAAAAATATATTTCATGTGTTTTCCTGTAATTTCCAGCAAGTTGTCAGCCATGCCCTCGCTGCAGTACGTAGAGGTGTGGGGCATGCTGCAGACGGCGTCACTGAGCGCGCTCAAGCAAGCGCTGCCCGCCATACAGATCAACCAGTTTATGTTCAGGTAATTATAAATAAATAAATATAAATATCTTGGACAATTCACACAGCGGCATCTAGCCCCAAACTAAGCAAAGCTTGTACTATGGGAACTAAGTAGCTGATATTATTACTTATTTAATTTTTTTGTAAATAAATACATATTATACATAGAAAACACCCAGACTCAACACAACAAATATTTGAAAATTTTGTCAAAAGCCTGCTACTTGTAGAAGGCGGTTGAAAAATTCTGACAATAGGGTTCACTGGGTCGTTAGACGACTTGGTGTCCCACATGTAAAGAAGAAGAAGTAAATTTTAGATTTTGTTTCCCCCGCAGCGCCATCGCGCGGCCGACGGTGGGCACGCGGCGCACGTCTATCTGGGGGCTGCGCACCAGGGACTGATACAACGGTACTACTGATAGATAACACATAGCTTGACCATAAAGAGTAGATAAACAATGAGGGCGCCACTTTCTTCGCGATGTGTCAAATCTGACGGATAACACCTGGTTTTGGGCCGATATGTCCAGTTTCAAATTATATTACTCTGTTAAATCTAGCCAGACTAATTAATCTTTCATCTAATATTTCTATTGGTATGTCCTAAAATCTCTTAGGTTTCATAGGGTCATTCCTCTAATCAATGTCCCACAGGACATAAGAAGACTTTTTGTATATTTTGACTTTTCTTCTGTCTAAATTCAACTCGGTTCTTAGCTAAAGTACTAGAATTAACAGGAACATCTTTAAGTATTAATTTAATCTAGAGAGTTAGGAAAAGTATTAAGTTCCCTTCAAGGGATGATCTAGCCCATGAAACTGAACAACTTTCCCCAAGGAACATAGCTCGTAATTTGAAAATACATTTGGGATCTCACTCGGTCGGTTGGTACATTTTGTATGGGAAGTCAAAAAATGTATGTTACTTGGGGAAAGTTGTTCAGTTTCTTGGGCTGGTTCATCCCTTAAAAGGAACTTAATACTTATACTAACACCCCTATAAACGATTGTTTATGGAAATCAATCTTAATTTTTTCAAGTGATTTTTTGCATTTAAAACAAGGTTTAGTGAATCTAAGGAATTGGAGTTTTTCATTATTTAAATATGTAGTTAGTTTATGAAATATTTTATGATCAACTTATTCAAATGTAAATCGTTTGAAAAAAATATTGCTCAAAATGAGTTTCTTACGATTTGAATCCGAAAAACTAAGTTAGTTAGAGACTTAGTTTTTTTAAAGAGAGCAAATTGTCACTTTGTGTTGCCACTTTTTTTTGCAAGTGACAATCATCTGTCACGTTCAGTGCATAGTAAAAAACTATTACCCCGATCTATAGAAAATCACTGATAAGCTTTTACATCATTCGTACAAGCGCCATCTTATTGGAACTAAAAGAAACATATTAAAAAATGCCATTTCTATAACAACAATTACCGGTACTGACTGGCATATCACTATACAGAATGTAAAAATATTAGCTGCAAATATTTTAAGGGGTGAATCAGCCCATGAAACTGAACAACTTTCCCCAAGAAACATAGGACGTTGTATGAAAAAAAATTACCTCCCATACAAAATGTACTCACCTGCCGACCAAGACCCAATTTTTTTCATATTTCTAACTATGTTCCCTGGGGAAAGTTGTTCAGTTCTGATTCATCCCTTAAATATTTGCAGCTAATATTGTCATACCTTATATACAAATTGTAAATAAAAAATGCAACCCAAAATGTCAATTTACTATCTCTCTAAAAAAGAAGTATAGGATTCTTTGTGTATGGAATCAATGACAAAAAAGTGTAGCTAGTACATAAAAAGTAGGTATTAAAAATAAGAGTTGATAATTATCTTGAATAAATGTTTTATTGAAATATTTATGCATTCGTTTTATTTAACGTCTTAATCTCTCATCATCATTGGCCTTGTACGTCTGTGACAGACGATTTAATCAGTGTCTTATGCCGTGTGATGCCGGCTTAGAATAGCATCACCCCACATCCTTCCCGCGGGTGTCGTAAGAGGCGACTAAGGGACTCGAGAGTATTGGTGTAGGTATTGCAATTTTTATGCGACAGGCTGACAACCTGTCACTATAGTGATACACATGTTTTCTGAAACAGCCTTTGAAAACAACAATCCTCAAAAATGTCAGACGTGGCGATAGCGACCGTATTCTTACGGCCGTTAACGCTCTGCCTACCCCGCAAGGGATAAAGGCGTGATATATGTATGTATGTTATGAGGCCCAACACTCGCTAACGCGGTTTCTCGGATGGCACGTTAAGCCGTAGGTCCCGTTTGCTGTCTATGATCACTTAGACGGCGGTCGTTACACAACCATTTATTTACCATTTATTGTACAGAAGAAATTATACAGGACAAAACATAAATAAAATGGACACAACAGGCACTGCTTATCTCTAAAAAAGACCATGTCAGAAGCTACTTGTAGAAGGCGGCTGAAATATATTCTGACACAATGTCGTTGGTCGACTCGGTGTCCCACACAAAAAGAGAGAGAACATAATCATTTTCTAGAAGCAATTCGGCCTGTATTTTTGTATTTGGTGACTTGACATCATGTTCTCCGAAGCAAAGATTTCATTCTATATTAATTTTACTTCTCATCTTGACCTGATGTGGTCTAGGGTGCCTCAGATGTACGTAGCGAACGTGCTTTCTGAGGTCTGAAGCTGTCACGAACGACTTGTCGCACGACGAACATTTGTGCCGGCGCTCGCGTGTTGTGTGCTTCTGTGAAATAAAATTCATTTTTTTATTCAAGTATTTTGACAGTTTGACAGTTCTCGTTTTTTTTATTTAAGTATTTTGACAGTTTTCGTTTAGGTAGGTACCTTTTTATTTTTAATCTTTTAAGCTTATCTGCTCACGACATATCTTTAGAGTTACTCAAGGGTTGACTGGAAGAGATCCCTTAATGGGACAATTACAAATTTAAGGCGACAGGCTGACAACCTGTCACTGTGGAATACGAGCTCAGGATACGAACAATCTACAATGGCCCTCAATAAATTGACAGACGTGGCTATAGCGACCGTATTCTAACGGCCGTTACTGCTCTGCCTGCCCCTCGACGGATAAAGGCGTGATATGTGTGTGTGTGTAACAGAACTTACCATGATCTGATGGTTGTGCCTGTGTGCGTGAGATTTGAAGGTCTCGGAGCACAGTCGACACTTGTAGGGACGATGGCCTGTGTGAGTGTTTATGTGGAACTGAAATGTTGAATTTATTTCATTAATTATTAAATTTATAATCTTAGAATAACATGACTCCATTTCCTTCCAGTGGGTGCCGTAGTAGCCGACTAAGGGACTCGAGGACTTCATGTGTATTGCAATTTTAGACGACGCGACAGGCTGACAATCTATCACTACAGTGATACACGAATAATCTCAAAGGGCCCTCAATACTTGTCAGGCGTAGCGATACAGACCGTAATTTTACGATCGTTAACACACTGCCTACCCCGCAAGGGATAAAGGCGTGATTTGTGTATGTATTTATGTAATGTCTACTCCGTAGATGGTGTCATGGCCGTCTATGTAGGAACTGATTGATTACGGGATTCAGAAAAAATCGACAGTGACATCAGAGTAGAAGTCGGTAACCAAAAGTTTTTATCGACTTTCGATAGTATTAGAAAATAAATTAATAGTTTAGAAAACACTAAAAAACACGCTTTATTACAAGACCTTTCTAACAAATCCAAACACAGCTATGATACGATCATCCATCATGAAGTTCCAGTTCATATCTTCCGGCTCCGTCATCAGATCAGCTCGGACAATACACCATATTATTGTATTGTCATCAAAATCACATACAACTGCCAATTTTCATGACGGTACGATCTTTAGAAGATGGTTAAATTAGTTTTCTTAGATTTCATTACATAATTACATACATACAGGGCCCCAAATCTGCTATTTTTGTCATTGTAACGCCATCGAAACGAAACTCAACTGTCATTCCATTGCCATTGTGGTTTTTCTATACTTCAAACTGTTAGCAGACTACGAAACTACCCAAAGCATCCAACTGAGATCCAATCGACTTCTAACTGAATCGATTTTCATTTAGCAGTCTTAGGACCCAGGTCGACCTAATAAAAGCGTGTTAAAAAGTTATTTACAGTCGTTTTTTTATGTTTAAGTTATATTTATTCCGTGTGATGCCGGCTTAGAATAGCATCACCCCACATCCTTCCCGCGGGTGTCGTAAGAGGCGACTAAGGGACTCGAGAGTATTGGTGTATTACAATTTTTAGGCGACAGGCTGACAACCTGTCACTACGTAGTCGGTCCCAAAGTTCTGTCATATATGAAAATACTGATAAAATAAAAAGTACCAATCCGTTTTTAATAATTTATATACCAATTAAAAATACAATTATCGGAGAATCAAAAGAACATAAAACTATTCGAAATGACCTCCCTTGCTTTTAATAACGGCTTTCAACCGCGGCGGCCAGTCGTCTATCGCAGCACGCACCATATCCATGTCGATTTCAGCGACTGCTTTAACTATGGCTGACTTCAGACTCTCCAAATTTTTATGGGGCTTAGCACAGACCTTGCTCTCTAAGACCTGCCAAATTTTATAGTCCAGAGGATTAAGGTCCGGACTGGAGGAAGGCCAATCTTCGTGTCTTATAAAGTCAATGTTTTGACGTTCGAACCAGGCTTGAGTGGTCTTGGCTTTGTGAGCGGGCGCAGAATCCTGCTGGAACACAAAGTGATGTCCTGAAAATAGTGTGTTGGGCAGGTCTTTGACGTACCGATCCAAAACCGTCTCTTGGTACACTTTTGCACTGGTTTTGACCCCCTTTTCGCAAAAATGAACCTCAGTTGGCCCATAGTAGGAGACTCCTAACCAGACCATGACTGAAGAGGGATGATGCCCATGTTGCACCCGCGGAACTTTGTTTCCTGCTTCTTCAGAGCTGGTAGCGTACACTCTATCGTTTTGTTTATTATACTTTTCTTCTATATCAAAAATTTTTTCGTCTGTAAAAAGTATATCGCGGTGCCGGTTTTTCGCGTACCGTTTTAACAACACCCGGGATCTTTTGAGTCTAATTTGTTATAAACGGGCATTAAGTAAGTGCCCACTCTTTTTTTTGTATGCTCGCAGCTTAAGGTCTTCGTTTAAAACCTTTTTCATTGTTTTTCTACTAACCTTCATCTGCAGAGCCATAAGTTTCTGTTTTCGGACAGGATTTCTTCGTATGCGCTCCTTGATCGCTTTGATCACTGCTGGTGTTCTTGCGGAGCGAGGCCGGCCAGTTCTTTTTTTGTCCTCAACACTAGAGACTTCATTGTACCTACTTATAGTACGATACACAAACCTAAGCGTTATTTTCAATTTTTTGAGCAACTTAAAAATGGTACTCGGCGAGTGCCCACAGCGATGCAACGCCAAAACTGCTATTCGGTTTTCTTTCAAAGTCCACTCCATCGTGAAAAATCGCGCCAAATGATCATTTATTGTTTTAAAATAATTGTCAAACATTCAAAAACGGAATGCAATAAAACTTTTCCAAATTCGTGTTCTAAATTCAAAAATAATGTGCCAGTGACAGAACTTTGGGACCGACTACGTATAGTGATACACATGTTTTCTAAAACTACCTTAGAAAACAATCCTCAAAAATGTCAGACGTGGCGATAGCTACCGTAGTATTACACCCGTTAACGCTCTGCCTACCTCGCAAGTGATCAAGGTGTGATATATATATATATGTATGTATGTAGAACCTACCAAGTTTTATTGGACTTTCTGCAGTAAGTATTAGAAGCAATTTTTTTTGTAAGTTATTTGTCATACTTGCCTCTAGACCTGCTTTAGTTTTGAGTAGCTTGGTGCATATGTTGCACTTATACGGCCGCTCGTCAGAATGCAGTTGATGATGCAGCCTTAGACGCAAGGCAGTCTGGAAAAAAATAACGGTGGCTGTGTTAGTAATCAAGAAAAAATCGTACTATAGTCTGTAAAATATAGGTGATCCCTGTGACGTTTGTGACCTTGGAGCAAATGCTATGACATAAGGTCCATTTTCCTTTGTTTACTACAAAACTCACTGGAAAACTCATGGCGCACTATTACATGGCACACAGAGATATTCCATTTCCGTATCTGCGTTGGCTTAGCGTGCGTTGAGCGCGTATAAGACGTGAATAATAAATGAGTGAGTGAGTTAGTTAGTGGATGTGTGGGTGGGTGAGTGGGAGAGTGAGTGAGTGTGTTGTGAGTGAGTTAGTAAGTGACTGAATGAATAAATAAATAAATGTGCAGTGCCTGTTGTACCTGTGTTTCTTGTGTCATGTCCTCTTGTATTTACTTGTGTACAATAAATTGTTAAATAAGTTGAATGAGTGGATGTGTGGGTGGGCGAGTGAGTGAGTGACTGAGTAAAAGAGTGAGCGAGTGAGTTAGTGAGTGAAGGAGTGGGCGAGTGAATGAATGAACAAATAACTACTCACCGGAAAACTTTTGGCACACCATTCACATAGATACTCCTTTTGCTGCGTTGGTTTAGCGCGCGGCTTTAGCGCGTAGTGCGCGGCCGCGAAGTGCGCGCCGAGAGACCGGTCCGACGTGAACACTGAGTTACACTAAACACAATAAAACAATTATTATACAGGGTGTTAGGATTAGTCTTCTTCTTTTCGTGTGGGACACCGAATCGTCCAACGACCCGATGAACCCTAGTGTCATAATTTTTCAACCGCCTTCTACAAGTAGCAGGCTTCTGACATGGTTGTGTAACGACTGCCGTCTAAGTGATCATAGACAGCAACCGGGACCTACGGCTTAACGTGCCATCCGAAACACGGAACCATCTTACTTACGGACAATCGGGTAGTTCAGCCCGCAATGTCCTAACCAGACTGGGAACAAATTCACAAAGAGATAAATATCAACTTTGTGAGTGACCCACCGAGAATCGAACCCGGGACCTTCTGCGTCAAAGGCAGTCGCACTACCACTGCGCCACATCGGTCGTTAGGTTAGGATTAGTACTGTGTGTACACACATTTCACTACCTACCTGCCCACGACACAGGATTACCTAGTGTGGGTTGTAAAATAAAATAAAAAATAAAAATAAATAAATATCCTGGACGATTCACACAGCGCCATCTAGCCCCAAACTAAGCAAAGCTTGTACTATGGGAACTAGACTGCTGATACTAATACATATATACTTTTTTTTTGTAAATAAATACATATTATACATAGAAAACACCCAGACTCAACACAAATATTTGAAAATTGACTTAACAAATATTTGTGTCCGGTGGGAATCGAACCCACGACCCTCGGCGTAGAAGGCAGGCATACTATCCGCTACGCCATCGGGACAGTCAATAACCTCATGTTGTTGCCATTTATAAGCTAAGTTTGTACTAAGGTGCCTTAATTTATTGTATCTTATACACACACACAAATCACGCCTATATCTCTGGCGGGGTAGGCAGAGTGTTAACGACCGTAAAATGACAGTCATTATCGCCACGTCTGACGAATGTTTTAGGGTCGTTTCAGGTAAGTCTTGTATCACTATAGTGACAGGTTTTCAGCCTGTCGCCTAAAATTGCAATACATATGAAACCCTTCGTCGGCTTCTACAACACCCACGGGAAAGAAATGGGGTGATGCTATTCTAAGCAGGCATCACACGTCATATCTTATTATACTATGACTGTCCCGATGGCATAGCGGATAGTACCTCTGCCTTCTACGCCGAGGGTCGTGGGTTCGATTCCCACCGGACACAAATATTTGTCAAGTAAAATTTTCAAATATTTGTGTTGAGTCTGGGTGTTTTCTATGTATTTATTTATTTTAATTTTATTTATTATAGGAAATCTCACAGCATTTACATTTACTTTCACATTGAAATAATACATTAAGTTTGCCAATAGAAGAGATAACACTAATTTACAATTTATAATGCTAACAACAGCTAAATACGAAAGAACAGTATGAAAACATAACAAATATACTAAGTAAATAAAGACGTATAATGTGCATAATAATATTGATCTTACGTTTATTTATTTATTTAATTGTGTGGGGAAAATAAAATAATAATAATACTTATAGTATACACATGTAAATACTTATATATTTATATATATACTTATTTAGTAGTATAGTATAGTAATGAAGCGCGTGTAGCTTGTGTGAGTAATTGTGCATGTGTGTGTGTGTGTGTGTGTGTGTGTGTGTGTGTGTGTGTGTGTGTGTGTGTGTGTGTGTGCGTGTGTGTGTGTGTGTGTGTGTGTGTTGTTGTTGTTGTTATAATATGTATTTATTTACAAAAAAAAAGTATATAAGTAATAATATCACCTATTTAGTTCCCATAGTACAAGCTTTGCTTAGTTTGGGGCTAGATGGCGCTGTGTGAATTGTCCAAGATATTTATTTATTATTTATTTACTTTGAAATTGATTAATAAATTGATTGATTGATTGGCTAAGGCTTACCAATTCGCAGGTGAAGGTGTCCCCGGTACCGCTATGTTTTACTCTCATGTGCTCGCTCAAACTGCTCCTACAGCCGAAATTTTCGCCGCAAAGTATACAAGGTTTTAGACGTAAGCTGAAACCAATTATACGTACGCTTTTATTGTACGCTCGATTATACAAAATACATACATACATACATACATACATACACATATCACGCCTTTATCCCTTGCGGGGTAGGCAGAGCGTTAACGGCCATAAGAATACGGTCGCTATCGCCACGTCTGACTTTTTTGGGGGTTGTTTTCCAAGGTTGTTTCAGAAAACATGTGTATCACTATAGTGACAGGTTGTCAGCCTGTCGCCTAAAAAATTGTAATACACCAATACCCTCGAGTCCCTTAGTCGCCTCTTACGACACCCGCGGGACGGACGTAGGGTGATGCTATTCTAAGCCGGCATCACACGGTTAACAAAAATACAACATGTAAAAAAAATTGCTGCAAATATATTAAGGGATGAACCAGCCCATGGTACTGAACAACTCTCTCCGAGGAACATAGGTCGAAATATGAAAAAAAATATTTTAGACCCATACAAAATTACCAACCGACATTTTGTATGGGAGGGTCAAAATTTTTTTCATATTTCAACCTATGTTCCTTGTGCCGTGTGATGCCGGCTTAGAATAGCATCACCCCATATCCTACCCGCGGGTGTCGTAAGAGGCGACTAAGGGACTCGAGGGTATTGGTGTATTACAATTTTTAGGCGACAGGCTGACAACCTGTCACTATAGTGATACACATGTTTTCTGAAACAACCTTGGAAAACAATCCTCACAAATGTCAGACGTGGCGATAGCGGCCGTATTCTTACGGCCGTTAACGCTCTGCCTACCCCGCAAGGGATAAAGGCGTGATATATGTATGTATGTATGTATGTTCCTTGGGGAAAGTTGTTCAGTTTCATGGGCTAATAGAAATAGCAAAGAGCAAATAGCCAGCCTTGCATGGCAGGCAGTCGCACTACTTCTGCGTTACATTGATCGACTAAAAACCCTTGACATAGACGTATGATCCAAGCTAGGATTGCTATACGATGTTGAAGAAAATAGCCGCCCACCAGTGGACACAAAAAGTCCGTTGCGTGTTGCGTATGTAGCGACCTCTGGTGGCTACAACATGAAGCTCACTCAAGTGGTTCACAAGCATACAATACGCAACAGGAGTTCTCAACATATCCGAGAGATGGCGCCACGTGACAGAACAATGGGCCTGAAACGCGGTATCGAAGTGTTCACCGCGCAACGCATATATACAACTTCCAATCCAATATAGGTGCCCGTCGCTCCAGGCCGGTTACTTCTTCGCGTCACCACCTGGATTCTATTCCTGGATATGCATATGGCAGGTGACAGGAAGAATCCATGTGGTGTCGCGAAAAGGGACCGACCTGGACCGACGGGTCCACCTGTATTGGATTGGAAGTTGTATACTTATAAGGCATAAAAATATTTTATTAGCTGCAAATATTTTAAGGGGTGAATCAGCCCATGAAACTGAACAACTTTTCCCATGAAACAGGTCGAAATATCAGATTTTTTTTGTCCTCCCATACAAATTGACTTGGTCGGTTGGTATTTTTTGTATGGGAGATCAAAATACTTTTTTCATATTCCGACCTGTTCCTTGAAAGTTCGGGAAAGTTGTTTAGTTTCATGGGCTGATTCACCCGTTAAAATATTTGCAGCAATTTTTTTTACAGCCTGTATGTGCTTAAATGCCGTGTGATGCCGGCTTAGAATAGCATCACCCCATTTCTTCCCGTGGGTGTTGTAAGAGGCAACTAAGGGACTCGAGGGTTTCATGTGTATTACAATTTTAGACGACAGGCTGACAACCTGTCACTACAGTGATACCTACATATACCTATCATCGAAAAGGGCCCTCAATACTTGTCAGACGTGGCGATAACGACCGTAATTTTACGATTGTTAACGCTCTGCCTACCCCGGAAGGGATAAAGGCGTGATTTGTGTATGTATGTGCTTACGATTGGTTCCCCTCGCACTCGTTATCGTTCTGTGTTTCGGATGGCACGTTAAGCCGTAGGTCACGGTTGTTGTCTATGATGACTTAGACGGCGGTCGTTACTCAACCATGTCAGAGGCCTGCCACTAGTCGTAAGAGTTTGAAAAACTCTGACACTGGGGACCAGAGTAAGACTAGGGGGTTAATCGGGTCGTTGGACGTCTCGGTGTCCCACACGAAAAGAAAGAAGACTCATTATTTTAATAAATAGAGTGTAAGAGACGGTGTAACGAAAACTTTGCAAGCTGCTCAGACCATGAAACGAAACAACTATTTGTATGGGCCTATGCCGGGAAGCGAAAAATTTTTTTCGACCTTCCATACAAAATTCCCGATCAGCTGACTGACTTTGTATGGAAACTCGAAATTTTTTTTTGTTTCCCAACATAGCCCCCATAGAAAATGTAGTTCAGTTTCATGTTCTGATCAGACCTGCAAAATTTACGTTACACCGTCTCTTACACCCGGTATATGTGCTTACGATTGGTTCCCATCGCACTCGTTGTCCCGGCGATGTCGGTCGAGCGCCGTAGGGCTTTGGAATACCACTGAACATCTGTCACATTTATTCTGTAAAAAAAAGAAAACACAGATAAGCACTTAGCTTCAACTTTGAGATCGAATTTTCAAAGTTTCCATTGTTTATTTCCAAGTAGATTCACAACGAATGCTTTCAGAAAGTCAGGAATTCACATTACAATACTGTCACTAAAAAATAAATTAGTCTGTTTTATAACAATTTTATGTTCCTAATAGAAACGTGGCACGAGTGGGATAAAAGAATAAACAAAGGCACTGCCTCCGGGCCGGCCAGGCTGACCACACAGCATGTAACTTACGCCACCACCGTCAATGTATGAAGTCAACCAATTAAAGTGAATATTTAAAAAAATATTTACATGTGACATTGTTGCGGACGCAACTACACATAGGGGACTTTGTTCCTATCGCAATACCCTACGTGATTTGCGTCATAGTTTTACTAAGATTAGAATACGGATTCGTTATTATATAAGCTACTAGCTAGCCGCGACTTCGTTTCGCTGACTTAGTATTTTAGATGATAAAATAACCTTGTTTCCTTCACTAACGTCCTAAATTATACATGCTAATCTGGGCTCCTATTAGTGCTCCTTGTGGACTACGTCAGGAACACCAAACCTTCGAAGTCTATATGCCACCAGAAGCTACCCATCAAGCAGAACAACTTTTGCTTTCGTGCCATATCTTTATCTCGTATAGTTTAGGTGGGCTCCTGATTGTGCACCTGGTGGTCTACATCAGGTACTCCAAACCTTCAAAGTCTATATGCCAGCAGAAACTACCCATCAAGCAGAACAACTTTTGCTTTCGTGCCATATCTTTATCTCGTATAGTTTAGGTGGGCTCCTGATTGTGCACCTGGTGGTCTACATCAGGTACTCCAAACCTTCAAAGTCTATATGCCACCAGAAGCTACCCATCAAGCAGAACAACTTTTGCTTTCGTGCCATATCTTTATCTCGTATAGTTTAGGTGGGCTCCTGATTGTGCACCTGGTGGTCTACATCAGGTACTCCAAACCTTCAAAGTCTATATGCCACCAGAAGCTACCCATCAAGCAGAACAACTTTTGCTTTCGTGCCATATCTTTATCTCGTATAGTTTAGGTGGGCTCCTGGTTGTGCACCTGGTGGTCTACATCAGGTAGTCCAAACCTTCAAAGTCTATATGCCACCAGAAGCTACCCATCAAGCAGAACAACTTTTGATTTCGTGCCATATCTTTATCTCGTATAGTTTAGGTGGGCTCCTGGTTGTGCACCTGGTGGTCTACATCAGGTACTCCAAACCTTCAAAGTCTATATGCCACCAGAAGCTACCCATCAAGCAGAACAACTTTTGCTTTCGTGCCATATCTTTATCTCGTATAGTTTAGGTGGGCTCCTGGTTGTGCACCTGGTGGTCTACATCAGGTACTCCAAACCTTCAAAGTCTATATGCCAGCAGAAGCTACCCATCAAGCAGAACAACTTTTGCTTTCGTGCCATATCTTTATCTCGTATAGTTTAGGTGGGTTCCTGGTTGTGCACCTGGTGGTCTACATCAGGTACTCCAAACCTTCAAAGTCTATATGCCACCAGAAGCTACCCATCAAGCAGAACAACTTTTGCTTTCGTGCCATATCTTTATCTCGTATAGTTTAGGTGGGCTCCTGATTGTGCACCTGGTGGTCTACATCAGGTACTCCAAACCTTCAAAGTCTATATGCCACCAGAAGCTACCCATCAAGCAGAACAACTTTTGCTTTCGTGCCATATCTTTATCTCGTATAGTTTAGGTGGGCTCCTGGTTGTGCACCTGGTGGTCTACATCAGGTACTCCAAACCTTCAAAGTCTATATGCCACCAGAAGCTACCCATCAAGCAGAACAACTTTTGCTTTCGTGCCATATCTTTATCTCGTATAGTTTAGGTGGGCTCCTGGTTGTGCACCTGGTGGTCTACATCAGGTACTCCAAACTTTCAAAGTCTATATGCCACCAGAAGCTACCCATCAAGCAGAACAACTTTTGCTTTCGTGCCATATCTTTATCTCGTATAGTTTAGGTGGGCTCCTGATTGTGCACCTGGTGGTCTACATCAGGTACTCCAAACCTTCAAAGTCTATGTGCCACCAGAAGCTACCCATCAAGCAGAAAACTTTTGCTTTCGTGCCATATCTTTATCTCGTATAGTTTAGGTGGGCTCCTGGTTGTGCACTTGGTGGTCTACATCAGGTACTCCAAACCTTCAAAGTCTATATGCCAGCAGAAGCTACCCATCAAGCAGAACAACTTTTGCTTTCGTGCCATATATTTATCTCGTATAGTTTAGGTGGGCTCCTGGTTGTGCACCTGGTGGTCTACATCAGGTACTCCAAACCTTCAAAGTCTATATGCCAGCAGAAGCTACCCATCAAGCAGAACAACTTTTGCTTTCGTGCCATATATTTATCTCGTATAGTTTAGGTGGGCTCCTGGTTGTGCACCTGGTGGTCTACATCAGGTACTCCAAACCTTCAAAGTCTATATGCCAGCAGAAGCTACCCATCAAGCAGAACAACTTTTGCTTTCGTGCCATATCTTTATCTCCTATAGTTTAGGCGGCTTAGGGGGCATGTCGCCCGCAAAATATCTGGGCCGTGGGCGAGTTGACTTTTCTTGAAAAATTTGTGGTCATCTGGCCCGAATGCTTTTTTAATATTGGGCCAGATAACTACAAATAAAACTTATAGTGGTTATTTGGTCCAAAAAAAATATATTGCAACTTTAATTACAAAATAGAGAAAACAAATTACAGAAAACAAAAGATAAAATTACTATTTTATATTAATAAGTATTTTTGTATTAATAAGAATAATTATTCTTTTTTTAATTTGATATTTTTTATTGTAAGCGTTTGGCCTTTTTATTTTATTAATATTTTTACCTGACCAACAAAATACAATAGTGCAGCCATTGGTAGGAAAGTTTAAAGTAATTTTAAAAAGAAAACAATATTTAACAATAAATTGTAAAATATTACATAATTCGGAGTATGCGCGGTGTGCCAACTTGCGCCTTTTGCCGACCGGCGCGATTCGCCAACTCGCTCTGTGCCTACTCGCGCGTTTAGCTTACTGCAGTGATTCGCCACCTACGCGTTTAGCCGAAAATTGCCTGCACCATATTTTCTGACTCTACTATCGCTTACAAATCTAATGGACTGGTGCACGCGATTTTCGACCTTATTGACAGTTTTCAGAATGCCCTGGATTTTGGAAATTCTTGCACAAATATGTTATTACGGCCCTTTGTACTAAAATTTTACAAATGTCAATAAGGTCGAAAATTGCTTGCACCATATTTTCTGACTCTACTATCGCTTACAAATGTAATGAAGTGATGCACGCGATTTTCGACCTTATTGACATTTCTCAAAAGGGTCGTATTAACATATTTGTGCAAGAATTTCCAACATAAATGCATTTTTAGTTTGACAGCTGTCATTCGAAATGTAGAGCTTGTCAAAACAACAACATCCTCAAAGAAACTGATAGTATAGCGCACATAGTTTCCGACATAAATGCATTTTCATTTTCTTTCAAATATTCCAAAATGCAGATAAATACGGGTGAAATCATAGGTCATATTTATTATGGTCACACTTAGTCTGATTTAAAAATAAAAAGGTTTAAAGATTTTGTACTTAAATGTACACAATAGCTGAAGTTTACCAATCGCGCAGGTCGCGGATCGCTGCAGTAAGCTAAACGCGCGAGTAGGCACAGTGCGAGTTGGCGAATCGCGCCGGTCGGCGAAAGGCGCAAATTGGCACACTGCTGCCAGACCCAATTTTGGAGGTTCGCGTACATACTGGTCAATTGATTTCTGTAAAAGGATGGTCTCGGGTATTTGAGACCCAGAGTTTTCATTATGATTTCGCCAGTATCAAGTTTCGGCGATGACTTTGACATATTAAAAAAGCATTCGGGCCAGATAACCACAAATTTTTCAAGAAAAGTCAACTCGCCCACGGCCCAGATTTTTTGCGGGCGACATGCCTCCTAAGGGAATTGACGGGCTCACCTTAGAATATTTCTAGTTTCTGAAGAGACTCTCAGAGCACATACTATAAATAGTTCAAGTTCAAGTTCTTTATTGCATAGTCAAATTCACATACAAAGATGATACAAATACTAGAGATGTAACGAATATTCGCATTCGTATTCGCAAAATTCTTGCGAATGTGAATGTCCATACATGTAAGCGTAAATGACCGATCTTTTTTGTTCGTAACATGGGTTCGTAAATCGATACTTTCCTGGGTCATTAAAAAAATATAACAGTTGTACGCTTAAAACTATTGTCCAAAAATACTACGGACTTTATTCATCATTTACCGAAATATTCAAAGTTTGAATTATTAACAGTAAAATAATATAAAAGTAAATATTTGACGCCATCCAAATACTTAGCGCGTGACGTCATACTTCTAATTCTTCAAACAAAATACCATTTTAGATCGTTTTAAAAAGTAGCTCATTTGACCTGTCAGGAAACAAGCCTATTGATCGTTCGTATTATTTGTTAGTCATGTTTATTGAGCGCGTTTGTTCCCGTTAGTTTCTGCCCGCATTGTATACAGCTGACCGGCTTGTATACCTACCTGTGTATCATGTAAGCTGGCAGGTTTATTGAGCGCATTTGTTCCCGTTAGTTTCTGCCCGCATTGCGTACAGCTGACCGGCTTGTATACCTACCTGTGTGTCATGTATACTGGCATGTTTATTGAGCGCGTTTGTTCCCGTCAGTTTCTGCCCGCATTGTATACAGCTGACCGGCTTGTATACCTACCTGTGTGGCATGTAAGCTGGCGTGTTTATTGAGCGCGTTTCTTCCCGTTAGTTTCTGCCCGCATCGTATACAGCTGACCGGCTTGTATACCTACCTGTGTGGCGTATAAGCTGGCGTGTTTATTGAGCGCGTTTGTTCCCGTTAGTTTCTGCCCGCATTGTATACAACTGACCGGCTTGTAGACCTACCTGTGTGTCTGCATGTAAGCTGGCATGTTTATTGAGCGCATTTGTTCCCGTTAGTTTTTGCCCGCATTGCATACAGCTGACCGGCTTGTGGACTTCGCGCATGTGGGAGAGATATGTTGTGTTGGCACTGTGAAAAAAATGTTTATTTATTTAAAGGTGTAATGCCGGCTTAGAATAACACGCGGGCGGAGCCGCGGGCGTCTATTAGTATATACATACATACACATACATTAATCACGCGTTTATCCCTTACGGGGTAGGCACAGCGTTAACGGCCGTAAAATACGATCGCTATCGCCACGTCTGACAAATATAAAAGGCCGTTTGAGATAATCTGCGTATCACTGTAGTGACAGGTTGTCAGCCTGTTGCCTAAAAGTTGTAATACACCTGAAACCCTCAAGTCCCTCAGTCGCCTCTTATTCATTAATTTTATTTAACTGTTTATTGCACGCAAGATAAAAAACAGGACAATCACATTTAGATAAAAAAAACAAACAGGTACTACTTAATTCTAAAAATAAATCTCTTACGACGGGTAGGAAATGCGGCGATGCTATTCTAAGCCGGCATCACACGGCGCCCCCTAGTAACATTAATTAATATCTTGCAGACTCACTTGAATTCTTTGTCACACAGTTTGCACGGAAACTTCACTCCTTTGTGCCATCTCGAGTGAAGTTTCGCTCTGGTACTGAAACAATAAAAATTATTGTCACCAAATTTATCCTTCCCGCGGGTGTCGTATGAGGCGACTAAGGGACTCTAGAGTACTGGTGTATTACAATTTTTAGGCGACAGGCTGACAACCTGTCACTATAGGGAAACACATGTTTTCTGAAACAACCTTGGAAAACAATCCTCAAAAATTATCAGATGTGGTGATAGCGACCGCATTCTTACGGCCGGTAACGCTCTGCCTACCCCGCAAGGGATAAAGGCGTGATATATGTACGTATGTACATACACATATCACGCCTATATCCCTGGTGGGGTAGGTAGAGCGTCAACAACCGTAAAATTACGGGCGTTATCGCCACGTCTGACCACTGTTTGAGGGTCGTTTCAGATAAGCCGTGCGTTACTATAGTGACAGGTTGTCAGCCTGTCGCCTAAAAATTGTAATACACCAACACTCTCGAGTCCCTTAGTCGCCTCTTACGACACCCGCGGGAAGGATGTGGGGTGATGCTATTCTAAGCCGGCATCACACGGCATTGACTAAATAATACATGACAATCAAAAGGTTAAAGGTAAAATTTACTACTTCGAATTACTACTCTACTTACTATTTTAAATTTACTACTTACTACTTTTAAATAATTTGACTTTGACTTGGATTCAGTGTCCCAAGCGTCAACAGCTAGGTAAGTACTCACGTGTCAACGTTAACTTGGTCGCATAGCACACACGCAAATATTTTCTTGTGCTGTCTGGCGTGTGTGTTGAGATTGCGCTGCGTCGGGTAGCGCATGTGGCAAACACCACATACGAACGAGCCGCTACTCTGAAATACATACATACATAAATCACGCCTTTTTCCCTTGTGGGGTAAGCAGAGCGTTAACGGCCGTAAAATACGATCGGTATCGCCACGTCTGACAAGTGTTGAGGAGATGATCCCTTCAGATGATTCTTGTATCACTGTAGTGACAGGTTGTCAGCCTGTAGCCTAAAGTTGTAATACGTGGTAATACACATGAGACCATCGAGTCCCTTAGTTGCCTCTTACAACACCCGCGGGAAGAATTGGGGTGATGCTATTCTATGCCGGCATAAAAGTAAGTTGAATGTTGAAAAAGAGAAATAAGCATGCATTGATCGCTGCATGTGGTAGGATGTAGTCTCTGCCTGCCCCTCTAGAAAAGAGGCTTGATTTATGTTCAAAATCTTACCGGATCATGTGACTTCATATGTCGTTTGTGAGCAGTCTCCGACATGAACCCTTTATAGCAGACTTCACAAGAAAACCTACTGTCTTTGTACTCTTTCGATTCTTTCCTTTCTTGAACTTTCCTAATCTGCTCTTCTTTCGAAAGACATATCACTTTAACATTGTACAACTTTGAAAATTCTTCAAAGTCTTTTTCGAATTTTTCATTGTATTTATTACATTTATTTTTCTTTGGCTTTCTATCTGTTTTTACTTTGCCTAACTTTTTGTGTTTACGTTTTTTTAGTTTAACGTGTAATACATCTTCTAATTTTTTAATTTCTGCATATGTGTCTCTTTCTATTTTTAGATTTTTTAAAGGTATGTCGTCATCATCAAATAATTCATTCTTTATATTAATATCTGCAGTTTCACTATCGATAAAAGCTATTGATTCTTCGTTATATGATTTTAGATCATCATCATCATTAAAATCTATGAGATCATCATATTCCTTTTTTGTATTAGTTATATTATTTTCCGTACTATTTTTATTTTTTACATTATCACCATATTGAGAGTAAACTTTAAAATCATTTAAGAAATCATTTATGCTATCATTGTTTTCATCAGGTAAGTATTCTATATGTAAGCTTTTACTTCTGTGTAAAGGTATGGATGTTGATGAAACCTGAAAAAATAATTAAATTAATTATAAAAAGAAATGGCAACACTAGACTGTTTTATTGCTCAGGGATTTCCTCATGATCGATACAAAAAAAGCATCTAATGATTATTCCTAGTGAACAAAGGAAAATAGACCTTATGTCGTAGCATTAGCTCCAAGGTTTATCCTATATTTTACAGACTATAATGGAGTCTGCACCATGAAACTTAGTACGTTATACATATAAATAAATAAAAATGGAAAAAAAAACTATAAACCAATTTTAGAAAGCAATATCAATGGGATTATTGATTCTCTACAGCTTCCTCTATGATTCCTGGTATTGGGGTGAATGTGGTGCCAAATTATGGGCATACACAGAAACATTTACAAACAGACACAAGAATGACATATTTCATTATTAGCTGGGTCTCTATTGAATGAGCATCCTTAGATGCTCACTGCCGCGCGCAGCACGCGGCGCAATGCGCGGTCGATGTGGACGTGTTTCGCCTGAGCAGCGCATGTTATAATTCTCATGCTCGGGCGAAAAACCGTCCACACCGACCGCGCAGCATGCTGCGCGCGGCAGTGAGCATCTGAGGCTGCTCGTTCAATGGAGACCCAGCTATTAACATAAACCTTAACAGCCACAACAGTCCACTGGTGGACTCGGGCCTCCCCCTATTGGGGGGGTATTGCCATAGTTGGCAGGCGGATTGGCGAGCGCAGTGTAAGATGTTGCATTCGCAGGGAACGCTGCTACCCATTCCCTTTATGAATATCCCTAAGTCAGTTTTACGACACCCACGGGTAGAGTTGGGGTGATGCTATTCTAAGCCGGCATCATACGGTACTATTAACATGTTCACTGCCAACTACGAGTATGCTTATACTCCTCTAGCACCCATCATATTAAAAAAATCAGCATCAACTGCTAAAAAGACCCACAATTTTCACCATATATGTAGATTATTTATTGCATAAATAGTATAGAAAATTAATACAAAAATTTTGTCGGAAAGGCGAGCTTATCTCTTAATGAGAGATCTCTTCCAGCCAACCCATGTGATGTGAGAGACTCTAAAATTTTTGGGGCAAATAGGCAATAAAAGAAATTACATGAAAACTAAACAAATAACTAATGCTATATAATAAATAATATACATACCTACTTAAATAAATATACCTACTTAATCCACATAGGAAAAATACCAATACTTAAATACATATCATACAAATACATAAACATATCATGGTTGTTGGGAAATAAAGTGCTCTTTTGCACAATTTTTTAATATAGAAATGGAGGCCCCATAGTTCTACACAAACACATTTTTCCATATTAATTTTACCTTTTGCAGATTTCCTTTCAAATAAACATAATTTTTCTGACATTCATCTTGAAACCTTTGGAACTTGATGAGCTGTGCTCGGCAGTAGTAGCAAATATACTGCGGTAGGCCATCTGACTGAGTCACCTGCAAATAAACTCATTACTTAGGCCCATATATATAAATTGCTTTCAACTCTGAGATCGAACTTGTTTCAGTTTATTTATTCATAAAATTTAAATTTTACATTTCAATTCACTAATAATAATAATAAAATGTATGACACAGTATATCTTAGTGGAACCTGCTTAGCACATATTTCAATGTCAATTAAAAAAATATATACAGTGTAAACTCTATATAAAGACACTGAAGGGACTGTGCATTTTATAGCGTTATAGAGAGTTGGCGTTAAATAGAGAAAAGAAGAATCTGATAAAATTTCATACTTAAAGAATATTACAATTTAAACAACTAATAATATAATAACGTATAGACAATCTATGACTCCTTCTTTTGTATTTTCCTGATCCAGAAGAAGTCTACATGTGCAAGCCCGATTTGTAAACAAAAGAACAAATTTATTTGAAAGTTCGGTATGCGTGATGCCCACAGTCGAGTTTATTGCAGGCTAGGATAATAAAGCGACAAAAGAACTTACACATCTGCGCATTTTTTACTATATTTAACAGACAAGGTACTTTTTATTACTCAATTTTTGCCGTTATTGAGAGTGGGTGTAACGCTATGTAGAGTGTACCATTGTATTGAAGACTAGCAAAACCAACCAAATACAATTAATTTCGACGCTTTAGAGAGTTTGTCGTTAAATCGAGTGACGTTACATGGAGTTTACACTGTAGGTATAATATAATCGTAGTTAGAATATTAGCAATATTAGTTGAAAAATAAAACTTAAACAATAATATTATGTTAAACAATAATCATAATTAATTAATAAAAAACAATAGTCGTATTTGTCAAATTATCAAAATAATAATTTCGTAGGTTTATAGTCATACATAACTCAAAGCTTAGGTCAATGATAGGGTCCTATTGATAGGTTCTTGAGTGCGGCTTTGAGATGCTGTTAATATTGACTGCATCTTGAAATGGATCTCAGAGTTGAATGTGATTTATTAGAGTCTGCCTAATCTATGTACCAGTGAAAAACCAGGGATAGGAGGCTCTTAGCCCAGATTCCCTACATTTTTTAAAAGATTTTCTTTTGGGTCTGAATGTCATATGCCCAATAAAATGATGGGTGAATCAGCCCATGAAACTGAACAACTTTCCCCAAGGAACATAGGTCGAAATATGTGAAATTTTTTTGGATCTCCCATACAAATTAGCTTGGTCGGTTGGTAATATTGTATGGGAGGTGCAAAAGATTTTTTCATATTTCGACCCATGTTACTTGGGGAAAGTTGTTCAGTTTCATGGGCTGGTTTACCCCGTCAAATATTTGCAGCTAATTTTTTTACACCCTGTGTGTATGTAATGTGTAGTAGAAGACAAGTAATAGTGGGTCAAAACTAAGTGCACCCTAATCTTAGCTATCAATTTACTTAAAAAAGTACTGAAATGATTTTGATGAAATTTGTTTCTACTCATAAGCTACACAACTTGGTACTAAATGAATATTAAAAATCTTGGGAATCGGTCCAGTATTTTTCAGATAAACAAAGACAAACATAATTACATAAAATTGTCAAGTTATATATTTACAGAAGCCTATAGAAGAAAATAAGGTCAGAGTACGTATACTTTTCGGGGATAATATTTGTGGTAAAATTTTCCAATGAGTAAATGCTGCTAAAAATATCGGTATCTTACCGGAGTTTTTGATAAATAACCAAACAACTCATATATGCCAGTTTTGAACAAATTGTACATTTTTACATCTGCCACTAAGCAAGCACGACATGAATGAGGATTCCAAGTACTCATGTTGAGAAATCCACCCTTGTTTAGTATATTCCAACACTACTTTTATTCATAAAATACTAAATTCAAATAAAAAACAAACAGACAAACACAACACTATGTTGTATTGATCCAGCTTATTTGAGCTTATAGTGCTGCAAGCTCTAAAATATATTTTTGTGCATTCGTAGTTAATATTTTTTTGTAATTTTGACATTATTATGTTATACAGTGGCACTGAACCGAAAATGGGACCTAACATTTTATCGTTTATATGTTTTTTATTTTATCTTTAATAACTTTTATTAATTTTGAATTTCTATCGAACGGACGGGTCTAATAATTGCAGACTTCCTAAATTAATCTGGTACAAAAAATATAATACTCAGCGTTTTCAGGGTGGGATTTGCAGTACAACCATAAAACGAACGTGCCCTATTTTGACGTTCAATTTGATATTTACGAAGTATGTTACATTAAATAACGTTATCCAATGACTAAATGATGAATAAAAGAGTTCTGAATAAAACTACCGACCGCTCTTGTGTATTGTGGACTAGGTATATAGAATTATAGACCAAACTTGTATAGGTATACAAAACTAAAATACGCACTGTACTGTATGTAGCCCGCTACGCTGTCAATAACGGTTTCATTCAGAAATATACTTCGTAACAGAGAAATCGGGACACTTTCGCTTTTATCATTTGACAAAACTTTAGGTAAACCTATACAACTATTTCGAATTTGGGTCATTTTCATTATGATTTATATTTTCATTTCACTCACTATTACACGATATCAAAGATTTATCCCAAACTAGACACATTTTTTAATAATGGCGATTCGTACGAAACATAAATTTGCAAGGTTTCCCAATTTTTTATGAGGAGAGGAGTGTATTGTGTTCTTTGTGGGGTAAACTGCCGTAAAAATCTGACACATTATTTGAGTCACGTCATTATTACGTCATTCATCAAGGTAAATATTCCAAAATGCCTACCGCTGAAAGAAAACTGCCATTGATAAACAAATCAAGGTCGTATTCATATTTTTCCGCTAATAAAGGCTGTCTAGGCTATGCTATAAAAAGTGATTCATTCACATGAAATTTTTTTTTATGTTCATACTGGGTGTTAAAACACAGTAAATATATCCATAAAACTGAACAAGTTTCCCCAAGAAATATACTACTGAGTGTGTACAAACTCGAAACTACAACAAGCAATTTCGCGAAAACTAAATTTTTCCATATAAGAAGAATATAGGTACCTACTAGAGCAGGTAAGTATACAGGTGTTAGGAAAAGTAGGTACTAACTTCCCTTCAAGGGATGAACCAGCCCATGATACTGAACAACTTTCCCCAAGGAACATAGGTCGAATTATGAAAAAATATTTTGGGACCTCCCATAAAAACGGAAATTTATTTGGGAATATTCCCACTTGGGTCTTATTTCGGGCGACGGCACAATCTGTCTTGAGACTGTTTTGTCTGACGGCCCTCTTGAACAGTATGAGGGAATTTCTTTTGTTAATTATTATTGCCAAATTATTATCAATTAATTTGGTAATGCGATGCACAAAAGTTGTTTTCTATCTATGCAAAGTAAGTGCAAGTTTCCATACTGAATGACAGAGAACCAACTTACGTTGCGTTGCGGGAATATTCCTAATCTTGGAAGGCCAATGAATGGCAAGCAAGTATAGTCAGTATTAGCAACTAGTTAGGCGAATCTCACATGTAACGCACGACGCTGCGTATTTTTAGCGCATCCGTAACGTAACGTATGACTTCAATCGTTTTATTCCAAGTAGATTCACTATGATGCGTCTGTTAGATTAAGGAAACTTCAAACTATGGTTCGAGCCAGTATTTATTTTGTGCCCATACTGACATTGATGTAGCACTATTGAATGAAATTGCGTTATTTGACGCATCTGTTGACAAAGGTTTATGCGATGGAGAAACTTCCCTTGTATCTAACAGACTCATGCGTTACGTACGCGCTAGACTTACGCTCCGTTGTGCGTTAAGTGTGAGAAGAGAAACACCTTACCTTATAAAAATAGCTTGTACGGCGCCGGCCGGCAGTTTTACTCTGTATCTCATCGCGTAAGCATTGTGCCTATTTTATAGTAGCTATCGAGCTTATATTGTAAAGAATGACAGCTAAAGTGCCGGTAATAACGTTCAACAATGGACAACAGTGTCCAGTTTTGGGACTTGGGACGTGGAAAGTAAGTATTTATGCGATAAATTAAAACTAACCACGGTCACGGTATGGCTTTCCTGAGTATACCTCCTATATACCCGATGTAATAATTCAGGTACCTTCATAAAATAATATGGGTTCTGGTATTCTGTAATAATATTAGCTGCAAATATTTTAAGGGTGAACCAGCCCATCAAACTGAACAACTTTCCCCAAGGAGCATAGGTCGTAATATTATTTAAAAAAACTGGACCTAGAAAATCCAATCTATCAAGTAAATTTTTATGGGAGGTCCAAAAAATTTTTTAAGAGATCTACGTATGTTTTTTGGGGAAAGTTGTTCAGTTTCATGGGCTGATTTATCCCTTAAAATATTTCTAGCTAATATTTTTACAACTTATATTGATTAGGATTGTTCATTATGCCATTTACCTTATGGAAAGTTATCAAATGCCTACTCTAATCTCATGCATGAAGAATTTGTTTATCACGAAGCAGTTGCAAGTTTTGTATTTTACGCTTTTTATAGCTACCTCAAATGTATGTTCGCACCTTCCTTCTGACTTACGTTATTTTCTACTTTTACCTACGTTTTTTATTTAGGTAATAAAAAATAATAAATAAACTTATACAATTTGTTGTTCTTTAAATATAAAAAAGCAGGGACGAATCCATTACTTAGGTAAGGCAATGCAGGAAGAAAATTACTTAGGCAAAGGTATTTTGCCCCTGGGGTCACTAGTACCATTAATCGCACGCACTAGACAATGAAATATCTGTTTCATTATGTTCCTTGGGGAAAATTGTTCAGTTTCGTGCTAAATAACCTATTCACTGTCGATTTTTTACAACTTGTACTAAACTCAATGACTTAATTTTTAACACCTCCCAAGTAAATTGCCATCAATCACGCAAAGTATAAAACAATACGAAGGCCAAGTGATTCTAAAAACATGGGATTGTTCAAACAATGTTTTCATAAATGTTATTATAGGCAAACAAATAGCAGTTAGTACCTTCAAATTCAAATATAGCGTAGGTACACACACACACACAAATCACGCCTCTCTTCTTGGCGAGGTAGGCAGAGCGTCAACGACCATAAAATTACGGCCGTTATCGCTACGTCTGACATATGTTTGGGGGTCGTTTCAGATTAGTGTATCACTATAGCGACAGGTTGTCAGGCTGTCGCCTAAAATTGCAATACACATTAAACCCTTGAGTCCCTTAGTCGGCTCCTACGACACCCACGGGAAAGACATGGGGTGATGCTATTCTAAGCCGGCATCACACGGCAAGAGTCGGTACCTATAAAATAAACTTGGTTTTTGTGTTTCTCTGTCTGTCTGTCATAGACACCGTTAACTCCTAGCCAAGAAGATTTTATTTTATGTGATCTATGTTCCTTCCCTCTGCTGGGCAAAGGCCTCCCAGCACTGGGATGACGTAGGCTAGACAAGAAGAAGAAGAAGATCTAAGTATGTTCTTTGGAGAAACTTGTTCATTTTGAGTTTAACGTTTTATACAGGATGTAAAAAAAGATCATGCTGAAAACAGTTTTGAAACTGCGATAAAATCTCTATACCTTTATAAAATTTAGCTTGGTACCTGACGTCTGTCAGTTTCAGGCAAATGCTATGACATAGGTCCATTTTCTTTAGTTTACTTCTCTCTCATAGCATGTAAAATTTAGGATGATTTGTTTGTTACTAGGAAAATTTAATACGAAAATGAACCTTATGTCATAGCATCTGCTCCAAGGTCACAAAGGTCACAGGGATCATCCTATATTTTACAGACTGTAGTATACAGAATGTTAGGGACAGCGTCCCGAATACTGATAGGGTGCAAGAAGACCATGAAACTGAACAACTTTCCACTAGGAACATATCTATGTCAGAAAACGTCAAAAAAATTTCGACCTCCCATACAAAATTGCGATCACCTGACTGTATTTACTATGGAACACCGAATTTTTTTTGTTGTTTCCTGACATATGTTCCTAGGGGAAAGTTGTTCAGTTTCATGGTCTGCTTGCACTCTATCAGTATTCAGGACGCTGTCCCTTACACCCCGTAGATCTGTCAAACGTCACAGGTATCAAACTATATGACATTTTATTATGACATATGTCAATTTCCTGTTTTCCCTTTCAGTCGCAACCCGGGCAGGTGACGCAGGCGGTGAAAGACGCGATCGACGTCGGTTACAGGCACATCGACTGCGCACACATCTACGGCAACGAGAAGGAGGTCGGCGAAGCGCTCAGAGCCAAGTTCGCAGAAGGAGTCGTGAAACGGTAACACATATATAGGCTGACAACCTGTTGATATAGTGATACACGAATCATCTGACAGGTCAGACGCGACGATAGCGACCGTAATTTATGGCTGGTAACGCCTTCCCCGCAAGGGATAAAGGCGTGGTATGTATGTATGTATTTATCTCTTGAGGGGTAGGTCGAGAGTTAGTTAACGGAATGTCATAAAATTTATAATATCTAGATATCTAATAACCAAGTAGAAATTCAAGACCAAGTAAACAATGATCCATTTTCAGCCCATATATCAATCTTGATAAAGTTTTAATAGGTAAAGTACCATAAAATAAAATTATGTAGGTAAAGTAATACAAGGTCACTGTATGGTTTTTTACCTAATAGAAAAGAAATACCATCATTGGTACTTAAGTACTTTTCACTTTGAAATAAAAATATTTATTGATGATCATGGAAACAGTAGTGCAACACACTCACGCTATAGTTTGTAAAATTTAGCTTGGATACCTTCTACTTTTGCGACAATGTCTGCTTGTCGCCAAAAGTTATAATACACATTAAACCCTCTACGACATCCACGACAAAGAAATCGTTCGTTCGTTTTCGTGTGGGACACCGAGTCGTTTAACGACTCGATGAACCCTAGTGTCAGAATTTTTCAACCGCCTTCTACAAGTAACAGGCTTCTGACATGGTTGTGTAACGACCGCCGCTAAGTGATCATAGACAGCAACCGGGACCTACGGCTTAACGTGCCATCCAAAACACGGAACCATCTTACTTACGGACAATCGAATGGTTCAGCCCGCAATGTCCTAACCAGACTGGGAACAAATTCACTAAGTGATAAATATCAACTTTGTGAGTGACCCACCGAGAATCGAACCCGGAACCTTCTGCGTTAAAGGCAGTCGCACTACCACTGCGCCACATCGGTCGTCGACAAAGAAATGGGGTGCTGCTATTCTAAGCCGGCATCACACGGCTAAATGGCATCACATGGAAGAGATAAAGTTGCGATATATGATATGTGTACATATCACATTTTTTAACTATTTAAATTAGTTATCATGGTAAAATGGATATTTGTCATGCAGCGAGGACATCTTCATCACTTCCAAGCTATGGTGCACGTTCCACCGGCCGGACCTGGTGGAGAGCGCCCTCAGGACCTCGCTGCAGAACCTCGGCTTGGAGTACCTGGACCTGTACCTGATCCACTGGCCTCAGGCTTACAAGGTGAGCTGGCTGAGCTAAAATGAAGAAACGCCTAGATCACTTCAGGAGGACTATCGAGTACAATTTTTGCATTCAAGTTGATATCATTTATCAGAGAACGCATATTAGAGGTTCACCCCTAAGTACCGAAGATGTTCGTTGACGACCGAAGTGGCGCAGTAGTAGTGCGAGTGCCTTTGACGCAGAAGGATCCTGGTTCGATTCTCGGTGGGTCACTCGCAAAGTTGATATTTATCAGTTTGTGAAGTTGTTTCCAGTCTGGTTAGGACATTGCGGGCTGAACCATCCGATTGTCTGTAAGAAAGATGGTTCCGCGGATGGCACGATAAGCCGTAGGACCCGGTTGCTGTCTATGATCACTTAGACGGCGGTCGTTACACAACCATGTCAGAAGTCTGCTACTTGTAAAAGGCGGTTGAAAAATCCTGACACTAGGGTTCGTTGGACGACTTCGTGTCCCACACGACAAGAGAGAGAGAGACCCCTAAGTAGGTATTATGACACCATTTGGTAAAACGGGGTGATGCTACGCTACGAGGCAAGTCAAAGATAGATGCCAATTCATACTGATTAAGTCTCAAAGTTTACAAAATATATGTTTTCATTAATAGGAGGGAGACAGCTTGGACCCCAGAGACGCCGATGGCAAGTCCATCCCGTCGCCAGTGGACATCGTAGACACGTGGAAGGCCATGGAGGCGCTGGTAGACAAGGGTCTGACGAGGAGCATCGGCGTCTCCAACTTCAACAAGCGGCAGGTTGAGAGGATCCTGCAAGCTGCCAGGATCAGACCTGCCGTACAACAGGTGAGCTGGTTACTAAACCAATATGTAGCTTAAAAATGTTGTGTTGTTCATTTTACAGGATAGGAACCTAACGGGAAAAGACGCAAGTCATTCTCTTCTCATATTTATATATTTTTTACACCTTTAACCCTTAATTTGCTGATAATCTTTGTCACAAGTAACTTAACAGAATATTTCACGTTACCCTGTACTCTACTTACATATTCATTCCAAATCTGTTGATTTAATAAAATAGTAACAGACTAGAATAACAAATGAAGTCCTTGAGGTATGTTAGTTACATTTTCCTATGATCGATCGTAGATAAATTTAGAGACACCCTAATGTGAATCATTAATCATACCATAGTGTACAACAGCGTAACATAACAAATACATAGTTGATCGAAATAAATAAATTATACCATAACTTTCTGTGCGATGTAAGCTTAACCCTAAGTCTGCTAAATGAAAATCGTTTCAGTTGGATGTCGATTGGATCTCAGTTGGATGATTTTGATAGTTGTAGTCTCCTAACAGTTTGAAGTATAGAAAAATCACAATGACAATGGAATGACAGTAAAGTTTCGATGGCGTTACAATGACATAAAAATAGCACACTTGGGGCCCTGTATTGAAGTTTCATGGACTGATTGACCACTTTGTTTTAGATCGAAGTCCACCCATATCTGAACCAGCAGAAGCTGATCGACTTCTGCAAGTCCCAAGGCATCGCCGTGACCGCGTACTCTCCCCTGGGGTCCCCGGACAGACCCTGGGCGAAGCCTGGCGACCCTTCCCTGATGGAAGACGCCAGACTCAAGACTGTCGCTGACAAGTACAAAAAATCTGTGCCCCAAGTTCTTATCAGGTAAGAAACTTAGTTCATTTCTATTAATTGTTATGATTTTAACCATGTTAAAATTAGTTTAAAATTTAGTGTAGTTCTTTTTAACCGACTTTCTCCTTCTTCTTTTGCGTTTGGGACACCGAGTCATCCAACGACCCGATGAACCCTAGTGTCAGAATTTTTCAACTGCCTTCTACATGTAGCAGGATTCTGACATGGTCGTGTAACAGACTTTAAAAAAGTAGGTTGTCAGTTTGACCAATATATTCGTATGTAGGTATGTATGTTTGTCTGCGAATTTTAATGCGGTTTTCAGCAAACTATTTTTCATACTAGGGAAGGTTTTAGGCATATTTTCCGACAAAAAAATTGAGGTTCGTTTTTACACGTCCTTGAAAAAGTTACTTATATAAAGTGTAAAAATATTACCTGCAAATATTTTAAGGGGTAAATCAGCCAATGACACTGAACAACTTTCCCCAAGAAACAAAGGTTTTAATATGTTTTCAAATAACATCTGATTTTAAATTTATATATCTAAATTCACCAGATACGCCATCGACCGCGGGCTGATCGTGATCCCGAAGTCTGTCACCAAGGCCCGCATCGCGCAGAACTTCGATGTGCTGGACTTCCAGCTGTCTCCCGAGGATATGCAGGCCATCGGCAGCCTCGAGTGCAACGGTCGGCTGTGCAGCATGGGCGAGTGAGTTGACATTCCAACCCAGAAACTGAACAACTTTCCCCAAGAAACATGGGTCGAAATATGATAAATTTTATTGGACCTCCTATACAAAAATTTACTTGCTCGGTTGGTAATTTTGTATGGGAGTTTCAAAAATTATTTTCCACATTTGGATTTATGTTCCTTGGGGAAAGTTGTTCAGTTTCATAGGCTGGTTCACCTCGTAAAACATTTGCAGCAATTTTTTTTATAACCTGTATATCAATACATAAAAAATCACGTGAAAAGGGACAAGTGTATAAATTTATTAATGTGGTTTTAATTGGTAATTGACGACCGATGTGGCGCAGTGGTAGTGCGACTGCCTTAGACGCCGAAGGTTCCGGGTTCGATTCTCGGTGGGTCACTCATAAAGTTGATATTTATCACTTTGTGAATTTGTTCCCAGTCTGGTTAGGACATTGCGGGCTGAACCATTCGATTGTCCGTAAGTAAGATGGTTCCGTGTTTCGGATGGCACGTTAAGCCGTAGGTCCCGGTTGCTGTCTATGATCACTTAGACGGCGGTCGTTACACAACCATGTCAGAAGCCTGCTACTCGTAGAACGCGGTTCAAAAATTCTGACACTAGGGTTCATCGGGTCGTTGGACGACTTGGTGTCCCACACGAAAAGAAGAAGAAGAATGTGGTTTTTATCATATAATATGCATTTATCACCGCGCATAATAAAAACAAGCATAAAATTAAGTTGCAAATTTAATGAATGATAAAGATTATCTAACTTGTTCCGTACCGTAATCTACTTAGGTAGGTTACCATTCTTACTTGCAAAGTAATTAAATAAATAATTTATAGTTTTTTCCAATATATTCCATAATATTACATTAAAGTTTTTTCAAGCTTTAGGTATATATATATAGGTATTTGATAAATCATTGTCGCCCTACTTTTAATATAAATAAATTAGCTAGACTTTCTTTTTACTGTAATGCAAAATATTCAAACTAAAAGTTTCGAAATTCGCTACTTGCATACTAGTCAAATGTGCTACTTTTTTCTACTATATTTTTTATGTCACTGTAATTAATAAGACTATAATTTTGGACAATAATATTTTAAATAAATTAAATGACTACATAAAAAAAGGAATGAAATATAATAAAAAAAATTTTGGACTATAATTTTAAACAAACATGTTTTGCACTTTATTAACAACCTGATTCGGTACGTGATGGATGTGCCGTTCCCGGTAACGTTCCCAGATGCTGGGAATGGCACCACGTATCTATCATTACTGAATGTTGTTGTTGTTTTATAAAAATAGTTATTAAATTATATTTCTGCTATTGTTTCAGTACCCACCACCCTAATTATCCGTTCCACGACGAGTACTGAATTGGTCGGCATTTGGTTGAGTTTAAGCAGAAAACTGAAAAGAATAATTTGGAAATTTATAATTTTCCAATACAATGTTGTTGATGGAAGCACTTTGATTGCTAATAAATTATTTTAAGAGTTATTTATGTTTTTTATTCGTATTGAAAACGTGGCGTGCCCCAGCAGCTGCGCCCGCTGCAACTCATTTTCCCGTGGGAATAAGGATTTTTCCCGGCAAGTATTATACGTAAAAACCGTCCTCTTGAAACACTCTATCTACTAAAAAACCTGCATCAAAATCAGTTGTGTAGTTTTAAAGATTTAAGCAAACATACATACAGACAGACGCAAAAAGCGACTTTGCTTTATACTATGTAGTGATCCTGAAATCAGTCGATGTGCAGTTATGGCAATATTTTATATATATTTTAATTTAAAAGAAACGGGAAGAGAACCAGAATTGTAACTTAACAATTTTCCCCAAAGAATAGACTTGTAGACGCATAGGTCAGTCAGTAGGTAGGTTCGTACATATTCTAATTTTGAAACTACTTAATTCATCTCTATAAATATAAGGTGTAAAAAAAATATGTGTCAATAATTTTATAGATGTGAATGTGACCCAGTGAAACTGAACAATTTTCCCCGAGGAGCATAAGTTGAATTAAAAAACGACTTTCCGTACAAATTGTGTTGGCCGGCTAGATAAATTTATATGGGACACAAAAATTACTCACATTTCGAACCTAAAGTTCAAAGTTCAAAGCAAGTTGTTTAGTTTTCTGGTCTTTTAGGTACACCCCTTATTTTTCTATTTAAGGAAACTTGGCACGGAAAATATTAGTTTGACGTAACTACCTTCATAAACGAATAGCTTTGTGTCATTATAAAAGGGTATGTTCGTTTCATTGATAGTTGTCAAACTGACAACATTGCGATCGATTACACTTTGTGTCCTTCGGTTGTGTTTATGTTTTTTCCAGTTTTATCAACATAATTAACAGCAATAATGGTTCAAATCAGTTAATTAGTTTTACAATGGATAAGTCTGATCCCCTCATGCTAAAAGTTTGCCGCGCATGCTTGTCTACAGATGTGAAATTGTTCAATCTACATCAAGTTGGCTTAGCTGAAACTTTTGCGTATTTTACCAGAAATCCGGTAAGTTTCAGACCCAATAATAACTTTAGGAACTTATTAGATTAATAGGACAAGTTATAAATACGAAATATTTATAAATACACGTCTGTGTGTAGTACTAAAAAACTTGTAAATGTTGAGCTTTATAGGGCAAAGAAATGCTGCTCAATAATAGGTATCGCCTGTGTTTAAGAACAAAATTAATGAAATCGGAAATTTTAATTTGATTACCTACAAATATGATAAGACTAGTGGACGCCAGCGGCTCCGTCCGTGTGGAAGTCGGTTTTGATATCATAACATCCCACAGGGTAATTTTTTCGGGATAATAACTACCCCTTGTGTTAGTCCAAGTTACCCTCTGTGTGACATGAAAATCGGTTTTGTAGTTTTAGCACGAAGGAGTAACAAACATACAAACTTTACATTTATAATATTTTAAAATGCAGTACCTTTCGATAAGTAATAATCCTGCATTATAAGCCAAGAAAAGTCATTCTTCAGCATTCTCCTTCCCTTATTCCGTTCTCTGTCAGGGTTGGCTACCTAACCTAGGGGAGTAGACGTGGAAACAAGTTTTTACACAGAGGACTGCCATCTGACCTCTGCAACCTGAAGGCTGACTCGGCCCGAATCCTAGATTAAGTCACATTCTTAAATATCATTTGAATTTAAATATTATTTGAATGTGGGTTTCATCACGATGTTTTTCCTTCACCTTAAGAACAGTCAGTAAATTTACGTTCGTACATGGTGGGGATCAAACTTGGGCCTCATGATTGTAAGACCGTTGTCTAAACCGCTTGGCCACTGACGCTCCTCAAGTAGTAAAACATTGAAAACTGTTTTCAGGTGGATTTATCCGACGGCTTCCCGCAGTATGTATGCTACTACTGCCGAGCACAACTGCAGAAGTGCACCGAGTTCCAGGACAAGTGTAGAGATGCACATTTCTACTTGCAAGAGATCTATGTGCAGCAACTTGTGGTGAGATAACGAAAAACATAATCACATGAATAAACATCCTGGACAATTCACACAACGCCATCTAGCCCCAAACTAAGCGAAGCTTGTACTATGGGAACTAGATAGCTGATACTAATACTTATATACTTTTTTTGTAAATAGTTTTGACTCAAATATTTGAAAATTGACTTAACAAATATTTGTGTCTGGTGGGGATCGAACCCACGACATTCGGCGTAGAAGGCAGGGGTACTATCCGTTACGCCATCGGGGCAGTCGACATGTAAAGCCCCACCAAAGGGCCCTCAATACTTTTCAGACGTGACAATATCGATGGTAACTTTATGATCGTCAACACTCTGCCTACCCCGCAAGGGATAAAAGCGTGATTTGTGTATGTATGTATGTATGTAAAGCCCCACAAAGTTATTTCAGTTATTGGGTCCCTTTTTTAGGGTTTTTCATTTCTTTATATTTTTTATTATTTGTAGACATGCGAAAAATATTAATTCACAATTCACCTTATGATAGTATGGCAAAAAGAAGTCGACCTCTGGTGAACGCTTCAAAACAGCCCAAAAAACACTGGAGTCTATGCTAGGACTAGTTACGTAATGTTTTAATTGCGTATCAGATCAATTAATAATAATAATTAATAATAGTAACTAAGTAGATTGTAACCCCCTAAATACATTGTTCTTTGCCCTTCACATATAACTTAAACAAGAATTGAACCTATTATTAACATTTTTCAGATCACCTCCGAATATGTCCATAGTTTGGATAAAAAGAAATTTCTTATACCATTATCTAAAACAAACAATTTAAATGTGAACTATATTCCAAGAGATGACTTAGATAGCCTTCATGGTGAATTCATAAATGATCATGATGATAATCCAAATGATGTATTGATTACTGTTGATAATATTACCCACAAAAATGACTCAAATTATTTATACAATGATTTAGATGATAACTTTGATGATCATGACAATCTTAGAAGCTCAGATGATGATGATGATAAGGAAAAACTAAAAGAAACTGTTACATATGAGAACATTGACTATCATGAAGATAAAACTGAAATAGATGATGATACAAAAGAAGGTATAGTTGAAATAGATGTACCTGTACTAAAGGATGAAGAAGCATTTGAAAAACCGAAAAAGGATAAACCATCTAAAGTGAAATCTTTAAAAGTTACAAAGAAAAAGAAAGAAGCGAAAGATACGATAAAAAAATCAGAAAAGAAACCAGTGAAAAAGAAATCAAATAAGTATAACGAAAAGTCTGAAGAAGATTTTGAAGAATTCTCCCAACTGTACAATGTAGATGTAGTCTGTCTTTCTCTAGAACAGCAGATAGCAAGAGTGAAAGAGAAGAAAGAGTCGAAAGAGTACAAAGAGGCTAGAATGTCATGTGATGTCTGTTATAAAGGATTTATGACGGAGACGGCATACAAACGGCATATGAAAGCCCATGATCCAGTGAGTATCCAATTTATCCTTATTCAACCACGTCCTTAGAGTAATAAGAATTAATAAGAAATTGAAAAGTGATGCCGTGTGATGCCGGCTTAGAATTGCATCACCCCCTTTCCTTCCCGTGGGTGTCGTAAGAGGCGACTAAGGGACTAGAGGGTTTCATGTGTATTACACCGTTAGGCGACAGGCTGACAACTTGTCACTATAGTGATACAGGAATCATCTAAAAGGGCCCTCAATATTTTGTCTGACGTGGCGATAGCGGTCATATTTTTCTGTTCAACCCGCAAGGGATAAAGGCGTGGTAAGTGTGTGTTGTATTTTAGACTAAGGGACTCGAGAGTATTGGTGTATTACAAATTTTAGGCGACAGGCTGACAACCTATCACTATACTGATACACATGTTTTCTTAAACAACATTAGAAAACAATTCTCAAAAATGTCTGACGTGGCGATAGTGGCCGCATTCTTAGAGCCGTTAACGCTCTGCTACCCCGCAAGGGATAAAGGCGTGATATATGTATGTATGTATGTATTTCAGAGTACAGGCGCGCACCCTTGTGACGTGTGTCAACTGCGATACCCATCTCAGCGTATACTGCGCGCGCACATGCGATTACACAAGAGAGAATTTGTCTGTCGCACGTGTGGACACGTCAATAACAGCACGTAAGTTTGTAAAGGTTCTAGATAAGGATCGGAAGGTTCTAGAGAGGCAGCTTGGCAACACTAGTGTCAAGTGAGAGTTTGTCTGCCGGACTTGCGGTCACGTCTTGGACGAAATAACCACTGGACGCGAAACGTATCGAATTTGTTTGAAAACTCATTCAACCAATATTGGGGGGGAGGGAGGAAAGGACAAATATTATTCTTCCAAATTGAAATGTACACGTATTGCATCATCATCTCTTTACTTCTGACAGTTTTGATTTTTTCCGGTTTATGAAGTAAGTCAAAGACAGTGCTGTAGCATAGTCGATAATCGACAACGAATGAATGATTGAATGAAGTTTTTGATCAGCTTATTCCTAAAAAAACATATAACAGGTAAGTACATGTAAAACGTTAAGTGTTAAAAAAATGGACCTTTAATACTGTGATGTCAGCTTAAAATAGAAACACTTTCATGCCGGATAAAATCGTACGTTATGACAATAGACAAGAATGAATCAATTTCTGGTCGAGTAATATTGGAAGGATTAGACGAAGTCAAGGCCTTCCCAAGTTTCTTTCTTTCTTCGTGTGGGTCACCGAGTCGTCCAACGACCCAATGAACCTTAGTGTCAGAATTTTTCAACCGCCTTTTACAAGTAGCAGGCTTCAGACATGGTTGTATAACGACCGCCATTTATAGATAGCAACCGGGACCTGCGGCCTAACCTAACGTGATATACGAAATACATAACCATATTTCTTGCGGACAATCAGGTGGTTCAGTCCGCAATGTCTTAACCAGACTGGGAATAAATTTAGAAAGTGACAAATATCAACTTTGTGAGTGACCTACCGGGAATCGAACCCGGAACCTGCTGCGTTGCAGGCAGTCGCACTACCACTGTGCTACGTCGTTGTTCCGTTTCATTTGCGAGAAAACATTATAAATCCACATTTTAATTGTAATAAATTTTGAAATACGCTAGCAGCACCGATTGGATTTGCTTATCTTGAAAAAACCTAATTTCACGATGCGTCGATGATGGTAAGCTATATATATATATTTTTTATTATGAACACCCATAAGAAAGCGAAATGTGTACCTACGTACTTGCAACACAGTTATAACGTGAGGTTTCAATGAAATAAGGCAAAATCTATCGACGAGGTTATAGCAAATGGTTTGTTTGCATTTTATGTCACTTTTAAATAAAATAGACTTTACTATTATTTTTATCGATATCCTTCATCGAAAGTAGAATAGCACTAGACTGAATGTAATTGTTGAACGAATGAAAAAATGACTGATAATAACCGACTAATTAGAGTACGATCAAATATTGGTTGAAATGTTCTATAAAATATGACCTTTTTTATTGTGTCGTATTATACGATCCAGTCTTGCATATTTTATTAATTTTCTACGTAAATAACACAAAATACAGGACAAAAATATAGTTACGAGTGAAAAGAAATATTGCTTGTACAATAGCTATAGTTTTTACAAAGCAATACAGCACATTTCACCATTTTTAAAGCGATCTTTTCTCTTGTAGCACTGAAGCGACACTGACGGTTGCGGTTAGATAACTTTGGCAAAATTTCAGGGTTTGTGGCTAGAGGGGTAAAGGGTGAAATGACATCGTTTCGCGTCCAGTGGTTATTTCGTCCAAGGGTCACGTTAATAACGGCACGTAAGTTTATAAAGGTCGGAAGGTTCTAAAGTGGCGGCCACGTGCCTATAATGATTCGACATTAGAAGTCGGAAAGTTCTGGATAGAAGTGCAGACTGGGACAGTCTCCTATAAGAATGTTCCATGTCATTGTAAAGGTTCCAGGCAGTCTTTGTATGATCTAACAAACTCTTTTGGCTCGGCGACCCAAAATGGATGAAATAGGGTTTTCTTTTCAGTTATTATTCTAGTCGCTGGATAGATGGCGCTGTGCTTGGCATGTTACCGCAAAGAACGGAACGTAATATATATATTTTTTTTTTACTTGGACTCGAACTCATTTGGAACGAAAGTGTCAGTGCATGCCAGACTGTCAGTCAGTGTTGCAATTTTTTTTTAATCGTTTGGCTTTGGAATCTAGTAACATAGTCAGTTCATCGCCATCTATCGAGTTCTTGGAATACAAGTTTTTTAATTCTCCAAAAGAAAACCTCCTATTGGCCTAAATTAACGATCTGTTGATAAACAAATTTCACGGCTATAATAATTGGTTGATTTTAATGTTTCAATACATCAACCCTTTTTCTATGTTTCTTGTTATAATAAGAATATAAGTTCTGTCGCCGCGTTAAAACCCTTTTGGTGGATTCTGAACTTTATTCAGTTCATGAATTTGTAAATAGTATAGAAAACATTGACATTTTTTATACTCAAATTTTATTTTATGTATGTAAGGCAGGCGAGTGCGGTGTGTGCGGGGCGCAGGTGTCGCAATAGAAAGCCAGAAGGATGATAACTGACAACGTTTATTCGTTCACGCTGTACACAGTATCGTGACTAGGAACTGAGCAATACTGCAATGTTAGGAAGGTCCGAGGAAACCGTACACTACCCAACACTACACTAGCGCCCTCTAGGGGGAAGGACGAAAGAGCCGAGGAACCGTCTGCAATCGTACTTCGCTACCTATCGGTGGATACAAAACCAAAGTCTATGAGGTTACTTATAATATGGCAGTGAACACAACGATAGCGCGTTTTAAAATACTAGTGGCGCCATCTCTTGATCAACGGCGGAACCACAGTTGTTTGCTAGGCTTGCAGGTTGTGTAGGTGTGGGCGAGTATGGGGTGTTACAGTCTCCCCCTCTGTTCACGACGTCGGCTCGACAAGTAGAACAGGATGCTTAAGTTGATTTAGGTTTTCTTGGTCGACCACGACCACGTGCAGGGGTAGCAGCTGTTTTACTCTTTATCTTCTTCATTGCAGCTAGGCCGCGAAAGAGCGTCTGCCACCACATTGGTCTTTCCAGGCGTGTATTTGATGGTAATGTTGTAGGCCTGGATCAGTAATGCCCACCGGGCTAATCTACCAGTTGGACTTTTGTTTGAAAACAACCACTTCAGGGCTTGGTGATCGGTTAAAACTGTCACTGGGACTCCTTCTATGTATCCTCGAAACTTATTCAAGGCCCATACTACAGCAAGTGCCTCTCGCTCGGTCGTGCTGTAGTTTTTCTCAGCTGGGTTCAATAGACGGCTTGCATATTCTATAGGGTGCTCGTCCTCAGACTCCCCCTGCACTAGAATTGCCCCAATAGCATAACTGCTGGCATCTGTTTTAATGACGTAAGACTTTGTTTCATCCGCTTGAGCCAATACAGGTGCTGTAGTTAGACTTTTCTTTAAGTCGTTGAAGGCTTTCTCTTGCTCTTCTTTCCACTCAAATGCGTTGATTCCGATATCGCCATGAACACAAAATGAGAATAAGGCCAGAGATCTTGGAGACAAACGAACTTCAGCTTCTTCTATGGTACGCTGAGCGTCAGCATACATAAAGTCCTGTTGATCGTCTTCGTATTCACCGAAAACTTGGCGATTACGCTTTGACTCTGGGAGGATTATTTCAGGCTTGTCAACGTTTTTACTGACTCTGGAGACATTGGTGTCCTTCAGGCTTACAGCAGAGCAATTGGCATCCTCAAATAGTGCGCTGGTCACATCAATTTCATCCTCGAATATGAGGTCATAGTAGGTGTTTGGTTTGTCGACAAAATTCCAGGCGCGTTGTGGAACGTTGATATTTATGTTGGCGTCGTCTATAAATCCAACTCCTAGCAGGGTCTTGTTATCCCTGGCTTCTGGGAGTATCACAAACGTAGTTGGTACAACACGGTCGCAATCTTCACTGAAACCACTGTCGTCAAAACAATCTGCGTCTTTTGAAGTCCATCTGCCATTGTGACGGTTGAATTCTGCTTCTCAAACTTGCAGTGTCTACGCAGCAGGCATTTGTAGAGTTTGTACGAAGCGACGTTAGTTTTAGCACATGTGTCGAGGTATCCAACCCCTATCAAGTCCATGATACCTATGCTCACTACAGGTCTTGGGCGAGCGTCTACTTTAGCGCTTACTGAACAGAAATCAACTCGCTCCGGTTTTATGGGTCTAGCTGCTATGCATTTTGGACATTTGCTACGCGCCACACCGGGAGCACCGCAGCCAAAGCAAGAGAACACGGGCTGTGATGGTGACGGATGTTGAACAGCTTCGCTTTTCCTTGGCGGGGGTACCTCTTTGGGTGTAGGTGCATCCCGCAATCTCTTCCTACAAACTTCGGCGCTGTGGCCTATTATACGACAATATTCGCAGCGTAGTTTCTTAATCTTGCCTCGTACAGAACCAGCAGTAGAAGGTGCAGCAGGAAGTGTAGCAGCTTCCTTTTCTCTTACTAACTGCTCCACATTTCTGGCCGCATTCAATAATTCGTCAAAAGTAGATATTGAACTTCGAGGAATCTTATCTCTGATTCTTACGTTGAGCTGCCCGTAAATAGCGTCAAGTTGTAGCTCCTCTGTAGTTAATCCCGGTTTAGGAAGTTGTGCTAGAAGTGCGCGTCTCTTGGCTACAAATACTTCGGTAAGCATATCGTCGGGATGGGGCTGGTGGAAGTGATCCTGGAACACCTGGAATCCTGAAGGCTTCGGTGCAAAAGCATGGCGCAGGCGTGTTTCAAAGTCTGCCCAAAGAGTAATACCTTCCTTTACTCCAAGCCACCATGTAGCTGCTTCACCGCGTAGTACCAGTGGTAGGCTCTGTATTGCGATAGCATCCGACATTTTATTAACGCTTTTGAAAACAGAAGCAGATGATAGGAATTCTTCCACGCGTGTGTGATCCCTTTCGCCGTCATAATGAAAAGTAGCGGTAGCGAAGGAAGCCGTTGGAGAAGTGTTGCTACTTGTCGCCGTCACTGCCTGGACTGCTGCTGTGGTAAGTGAGTTAACCAGCTGTTGCAGTTGTTCGGGTGTCATAGATATATTCGCCATCTTGGTTTCTGTCACGACTTCTTCTTCTTCCTCTACTTCTTCTTCTTCCTCTACTTCTTCTTCTTCTGAGCTTTCAATGATGTCTGCCACAAGCATACGCCGCGCAAGTGGCCGCAGTCTCGTCAGCCAGTTTTGTTGTGGGGTCTCCGAAGAACCGTTGTCTGATGCCAGGATGGACAGGACCTCGGGCCCCACGTTGGGCGCCAGTTGTAAGGCAGGCGAGTGCGGTGTGTGCGGGGCGCAGGTGTCGCAATAGAAAGCCAGAAGGATGATAACTGACAACGTTTATTCGTTCACGCTGTACACAGTATCGTGACTAGGAACTGAGCAATACTGCAATGTTAGGAAGGTCCGAGGAAACCGTACACTACCCAACACTACACTAGCGCCCTCTAGGGGGAAGGACGAAAGAGCCGAAGAACCGTCTGCAATCGTACTTCGCTACCTATCGGTGGATACAAAACCAAAGTCTATGAGGTTACTTATAATATGGCAGTGAACACAACGATAGCGCGTTTTAAAATACTAGTGGCGCCATCTCTTGATCAACGGCGGAACCACAGTTGTTTGCTAGGCTTGCAGGTTGTGTAGGTGTGGGCGAGTATGGGGTGTTACATGTAGACATAAATCCTTTTTTTTTTCTTTTGGACATAGATTTATTGTAATCTTATTGTATTATACTATTATTTTTCTATTGAAGATTGTTGACATGTTTTCAATTTATTATCTTTGACGATCACATTATTCTCTGACATTTTTATATTGTATATGCACTGTAATCATGAACCTATTAATGTGAAATAAATAAATGTAAACGTAATAAAATGTTTTCAGTACGAGAGCGAAACAGCATTCGAAATGGCACAAAGGCTTCAAATACGAGTGCAAAATATGTCACAAACAGTGCAAGTAAGTACTATGTAGAAGGCGTCATCCAATTGCCAGGTGCCGTGTGATGCCGGCATAGAATAGCATCACCCCAATTTTTCTAAAATAACCTTGGAAAACAATCCTCAAATATGTCAGATGTGGCGATAACGACCTTAATTTTGCGATCGTTAACGCTCTGCCTACCCCACAAGGGATACAGGCGTGATTTATGTATTTTGTGTTGCAGTAATGATATGTTCTATTAGGTAAAAAAATGTTTAAATTGTGAATTATTGGTTTTGTGAATCTGGTTCCGCGGAAGACCAGCGCTTATACCTTTTTGTTACCTCTTGTATATTTCTTTTAATGACTAATGTATCGCTGTATTTGCATATATATATCATATATATATCACGCCTTTATCCCTTGCGGGGTAGGCAGAGCGTTAATGGCTGTAAGAATACGGTCACTATCGCCACGTCTGACATTTTGGAGGATTGCTTTCCAAGGTTGTTTCAGAAAACATGTGTATCACTATAGTGACAGGCTGTCACCCTGTCGTCTAAAATTTGTAATACACCAATACTCTCGAGTCCCTTAGTCGCCTCTTACGAAACCCACGGGAAGGAGTGTTTCTGCTGATGACTTGAAGTTAATTAGAGCTGTCAGTCATCGACGCACCGGTTGGCCTTCGTCAATTTCTCGATCTATTGATGGTCGTCTTGAAGCGACGAACTTAGCGACATCTAGTAGTAGAACTTTAGTACTTTCTTAATTTAAAGTAAAGTTATTTATATTAATTTTGATTATTTATTATTATTTGGTTGTTGTAAAAGGCAATTAAGGGACTCAAGGGTTTCATGTGTATTACAATTAGGCGACAGGCTGGCTACCTGTCACTACAGTGATACACGAATCATTGATTTATTTATTTAATTTCGATTTCTTTTTGTCCAGTACGCAAACGACGTACATGGCTCACAAACGCGAGGCGCACAAGCCTGTCACGTGCGAGCAGTGCGGCGAGCAGTGCGTCGGCACCTTGGAGCTCAGCAAGCACAAGACGCAGGCGCACGCGCAGGTGAGGACACTACCAGCTTTTTAACACGCTTTTATTCTTTCTTTCTTTCTTTTCGTGTGGACCACCGAGTCGTCAAACGACCCGATGAACCCTAGTGTCAGAATTTTTCAACCGCCTTCTACAAGTAGCAGGCTTCTGACATGGTTGTGATCATCGTCTAAGTGATCATAGACAGCTACCGGAACCTAAGGCTTAACATGCCTTCCGAAACACGGAACCATCTTATTTATAGACAATCGGGTGGCTCAGCCCGTAATGTCCTAACCAGACTGAGAACGAATTCACAAAGTGATAAATATCAAATTTGAGTGACCCATCGAGAATCGAACCCCGAACCTTCTGCGTCAAAGGCAGTCGCACTACCGCTGCGCCACATCGGTCGTCAAACTATTAATTTATTAAACGGTATAATTTATAAAATAGTACATATGCCAGTAGCAAAAAATGGACCTATTACTGGTCGAGTAATATTGGAAGGACGAGACGAAGTCGAGTTGCGATTTAGCAGGTGGCCCTATAGGAAAAGTTGTTCAGAATCATGAGTAGAAACACCTTACAAAGTGTGTATACTGAATAAAAATAACCTATAAATATTAACCTGTAAAACTCTACTATGGATAAATAATAAATAAATAAATAAATATCCTGGACAATTCACACAGCGCCATCTAGCCCCAAACTAAGCAAAGCTTGTACTATGGGAACTAGATAGCTGATACTAATACTTAAATACTTTTCTTTTTGTATATAAATACATATTATACATAGAAAACACCCAGACTCGACACAAATATTTGAAAATTGACTTAACAAATATTTGTGTCCGGTGGGGATCGAACCCACGACCCTCGGCGTAGAAGGCAGGCATACTATCCGCTACGCCATCGGGACAGTCTAAATGCACCTACAGGATGCACCCAATGTTTCCTTGTCTTTGCAGTCATGTAATTCTTGCGGCACGGTGTTCCAAACGTCGGAGGCGCTCGAACGACACAAGAACGACGTTAATGGCTGCAATAGTATCACTATGTAAGTACAATCTCTATGAAAATGATATAAATATATAAATAAATATATATATATATGATATAAAGATGTTCAGAAACGACACATGAAAAGATGCAACATTGAGCCCACTCAATGGGAGGGTCTGGCAGCACAGCGTCCCGAATGGCGCGGGATGGTTAAGAGGCAAGTCCGCGAATTTGAGGAACAGCGTAAAGCAGACCTCGACGCTAAGCGCGATGAGCTGAAGGCCCGTCCACCCGTCGCCATTAACTATAATTATGTAAACGGCAAACTCACGTGTCCACTCTGTGCACGGGAGTTTACTGAAAGAAAGAAAGAAAGAAAGAAAATACGTTTATTTTAGTTACAATATAAATATACTGCCAAAATTGGCTACAATAGCCATCTCCGGGCGCATCAGCGCCGATCTGATTAGGAGTCAAAGTGGTCGCCATGGCCGAAATCGGTCGGAGAGATCATCATCATCATCATCACAATCTCTACACATTCGCTAGTAGCGAGACCTCCTTCTTTCTTCTTCTTTCTTTTCGTGTGGGACACCGAGTCGTCCAACTCGATGAGCCCTCCTTTTAAATTGTTATATCTTTCACATACTGACACATTACTGACCAAGAACCCGCTCTGTAAGTTCTACTTACAGGTTAAGTTTAAAAACGTTTAAGTAATCTTGAATATGGAACAGATGGTCACCAAACCAATCATAGCATAGCAAATATCGAAGAAGGATGATTTTTAGTTTGTAATCTGTATTTTTATAACCTCCATAAATGACTTTGTAGAATTAATTCTCAATATTACGATAACAAAAGCAAACACAAATTATACCTTTACGATTGCAAAAACATCTATTTCATGTTAGAATTATTTTCTTTCATATTTAATTCAACATTTTTTACGCATAGAAAAGTACCTAAGTATAGTGATGCAATTTGCGTACCAGACGGTACAAGCACCATTTATGATTCGTTTTCTTGATTTTTGCTTTATTTTACTCACTTTTTATTTGATATGTAAAGTAGTATACACACCGCGGATGTAACAATAATTGCAACCTCGGAAAGTTACCGTTAAAAAACTTTTGTTGCGATTGATAGGTTACATTCCTAGGTGCGTAATCTACTATTATATTTAATTGTGTATTTTGTATTTCAGTTCATGTTGGATCTGCGGCGCAAACTTCCCGTTCAAATCGAGTCTCCATCAACACATCGAAGAACAGCATAGCGATAAAGGGGGAGTATTCACTTGCGAATTGGTGAGTCTTTGGTGTCAATTTTAATCCAAATGATACATGTTTCAAAATGTACAAGCAATTTAACTTGACTTATAATATTTTTTAAATCTTCACTTCAATTTGATTGATTTCATACATTGATGATGGCGACGTAAGTTACATGCTGTGTGGTCAGACTGGCCAGGCCCGAGGGAGTGCATTTTTATTTATTTTTTATTTCACTCGTGCCGCGTTTCTGCTAGGAGCATAAAATTGTTATAAAAAGAGAAAAATGTGTCTGACAAAAAGTCATTTGTATTGAATAATATTTAAAAAATTAAAACAATTTCGCGTGATTTTCGTCTCAAAACATCTTAAATAATATATTTATAACTTTCCAATATTTTGTTTTTGTAAGTTTGATTTTATTTCAGACTCTTAAGTTACATTCGCTACCCTATTGTTTTTTTTGGACTAATTTCTTTTAGTAAGGAATGAGAGGCCATGCTTGTACCTATTTTAGTTGGCAGGCAGCAGGTCACATCGAGGTGTAAAAAAAAATACTGCAAACATTTTAAGGGGTGAACCAGCCCTTGAAGCTGAACAACTTTTCCCATGTAACATAGGTCGAAATATGAAAAAATAAATTTTGGATCTCGCATACAAAATTGCCGACCGACCAAGTCAATTTGTATGGGAGGTCCAAATTTTTTGAAATTTCGACCTATGTTTCTTTGGGAAAGTTGTTCAGTTTCATGGGCTGATTCACCCCTTAAAATATTTGCAGCTAATTTTTTACACCCTGTATTATTTATCACTACATAGTATAACGCAAAATCGCTTTTCGCGTCTGTACGTATATATATGTACGTATGTTTGCTTAACTCTTTAAAACAACACAACGGATTTTGATGCAAGCTTTTTTAAAAGATAAAGTGATTCAATAGGAAGGATAAAGTGATGTATAAAAATTGCCGAGAAAACATTTTATTTTCACGGGAAAATGAATTGCAGCGCGCGCTGCCGCTAGTCTGTTCTAAGTCTACTTCGAACTGACGAATAACTGCCGAAAGTAAATAAATAAATAAAGAACTGGACAATTCACACAGCGCCATCTAGCCTCAAACTAAAAGCTTGTGCTATGGGGACTAGATAGCTGATAATGATAATAATACATATATATATTTTTTGTAAATAAATACATATAATACATAGAAAACACCCAGACTCCACACAAATATTTGAAAATTGACTTAACAAATATTTGTGTTCGGTGGGGATCGAACCCACGACCCTCGGCGTAGAAGGCAGGCATACTATCCGCTACGCCATCGGGACAGTCAAAGTACAAGTACAAAAAAACAAAATATTTTTTTAATTTTTTTTGGAGCATCGGGGCGTCAAAAGAGCGTACAAGGGTCGCTGAAAAGATATGGTGGAAGCTGACCTGGGCCATCTCCAAGTCAATAATTGGGTGGAGGTGGCGCAGGACAGGGATCAGTGGAGGAAGCTCGTTTCGGAAGCCAAGTTCCATTTCGAGTCACTGAGCCAGAGAAGTTAGTTAGTTAGTTAGTTAATTTTTAATTTTCTTCTATTCCGCAGTGCGGCGCAGTTTTCTCGTCTGACCGAAGTCTGGGCATCCATTACGCATACAACCACTCCAAACGAGTAAAACACCACTCCAAAAAGGGTCTCAAACTGACCAACAGTGCCAAAACTAATAAGGAAGGGGCACAAAGCTCGTATTTGTGTGAAATCTGTGCCAAAGCTTTTCCGGTGAGTATTTAAAAGATTATTTCTAAAAGCGCCATCTATAATTAACCCACGGAACTAGTTGTCGAAATGTTACATGGTAGTATTTCCGGAACAAAGTAGAAGGCGCTTTTGAATGCTCCTAATCCTAAGTCAAGTATCAGTCCAAAAAGGGGCCACCCGATTGTTCGTAAGAAACATGGTTCCGTGTTTTGGATGGCACGTTAAGCCGTAGGTCCCGGTTGCTGTCTATGATCACTTAGACGGCGGTCGTTACACTACCATGTCAGAAGCCTGCTACTTGTAGAAGGCAATTGAAAAATTCTGACAGTAGGGCTCATTTAGGTCGTTGGGCGACTCGGTGTTATACACGGAAAGAAGATGGGAATGGGAAGGTTGTAAATCTAACATAGAGATAAATATATAAAAAATATGTGCCTTTATTATTGCGTGTTGTTTTAATTTGATATTTGTTCCAGTGTCCAGCGAAACTGAAAGTGCATCTTCAAATTCATACTGGTGAAAAGCCGTATCGTTGTCCGATGTGCCCCAAGTCATTCAGGACCAAGAGTGCTTTAGAGGTGAGATATCAATGCATTGAGAACTTTTAAGGCCTGGGTATGGCACAACACGTATTCTGTTAAAATAGGCCATAATAGCTCATATTGCTAGCGAAGCCAGCTCGACTTTTCACGCTACAAACTAACAAGTAGCCGGAACGCTAGCCGTGAGTGTCAAATTCTACCATAAGACCGTGTGCCACAAACGGGGGCTAGGCACCCACTCTCTACGCGTGTTGACTACGGCAAGGATACGCGACCCCAAAATCATCAAATATCTTCTGAATTCATCAACCCACCGAGGCGCGCCCCCTGCGCCCTCAATCCCCCCTGTATCCGCCACTGAATCAATACAAAGTCATTGGATTGTTCATCGATTCATTGTCTAACATGATTTCCACAAAATTTGAGAATTGGTTACCATGCAGGTTAGGTTACATTGCAAGCTGTGGTTGTAAGCCTGTCACCTTAAAATACAATACAATTAAAAAATGTGTAACTACTTATAGTCCATTGAATGAGTACCTCCAAAGGGGGTCTAGAGTGCGAGAGTTAGTAACGTAAGATGTTTCTTCGGAAACATGTCAAGAGTCCCTAGGTAATAAACATACTAAAACCCCGGGACACTAGGAGGAGCCCCGGAGTGGGGGGAGGGGGGGAAAGGGTCCATTATTTCATTTTTCGCTTAAATCTCAAAAACGGTACATGTTAGAGAAAAACGTTCAAGAAAAAGTTGAAAGGCCATAAAATTATCTACAAGTTATACCTAAATCACTTTTTCCTATATCCTACCGTTTCTGAGTTACACGCATTAAAAAATGATTTTGGCTCAAACAATTTTCCCATACTACATACCCATGTTTATCACATCAATCGATCAAAAAATATTTCTTTCTTCCATAAAACTCAAATGTGCAACTTGTGACCGGTACTGATAGATTGCTCTTGATTAGGTCTATCACTGGTAAAATAAACACATTCCTCCATGGAAGCCTTTAGGAGGAATCGATTGTCAAAATATTATATTAGGGTAGTTTGAGTTCCTGAACTTGAAATTTTGACAATCAATTCCTCCTAAAGGCTTCCATGGAGGAATGTAGTTTTTTTTTACCAATGATAGACCTAATTAAGAGCAATCTATCAGTACCGGTCACAAGTTGCACTTTTGAGCTTTTTGGAAGAAAAAAAATTAAAATGTTCAGGTATCGTAACTACCCTTATAAAATTCAATTTCCCCTAAACGCCTCCATGGTGGAATCTAGTATTTTTATCAATGATAGACCTAATTATGAGCAATCTATCGGTACCGGTCACAAGTTGCACTTTTGAGTTTTTTTGGAAGAAAAAAATAAATAGTTCAAGTTCAGTAACTAAAACTACCCTAATATAATATTTTGACAATCGATTCCTCCTAAAGGCTTCCATGGAGGAATGTGTTTATTTTACCAATGATAGACCTAATCAAGAGCAATCTATCAGTACCGGTCACAAGTTGCACATTTGAGTTTTATGGAAGAAAGAAATATTTTTTGATCGATTGATGTGATAAACATGGGTATGTAGTATGGGAAAATTGTTTGAGCCAAAATCATTTTTTAATGCGTGTAACTCAGAAACGGTAGGATATAGGAAAAAGTGATTTAGGTATAACTTGTAGATAATTTTATGGCCTTTCAACTTTTCCTTGAACGTTTTTCTCTAACATGTACCGTTTTTGAGATTTAAGCGAAAAATGAAAAAATGGACCCTTTCCCCCCCCCTCCCCCCACTCCGGGGCTCCTCCTAGTGTCCCGGCGTTTTAGTATGTTTATTACCTAGGGACTCTTGACATGTTTCCGAAGAAACATCTTACGTTACTAACTCTCGCACTCTAGAACTTTTTATTCAATGGACTATTATATCGTTTGCAGATTCATATAAACGTACACACGGGAGATCGTCCATACAAGTGTCGGCAGTGCCCTGAGACTTTCAAATCATACGCGCAGCGGTACAAACACAATCTAATGGTGAGTTATCATTTTTTTTAACACAAAATAATGTAAAAGTATAGTTTGTGAAATATAGGATGATCCCTGTTACGTTTGTGACCTTGGAGCAAATGGTATGAGATAAGGTCCATTTTCGATTCGCTCGTTGGTATTCCATCATGGCGGGTCGTGTATTGGTTATAATTTGATATTTCTTGTTCATTTGAGTGTTTGGTGAATAATTCTGATAGTCAATTAAGCAACAAACTATTCTGAAAGATCATTAAATAGGAAAGTGACGAGCGGTCTCCACGTGGTGCAGAAAATTTTACTATCGAGTTTTTTGTACTACATAATTTTGCGCAACACAGCCCCTAGTCGTCAGATTATATACTGTGTCGTGAATCACTGTGTTGTGGACTCTCCCTCGGAGTTATGCCACAAACTTTAGTTACCGATGAATTAACTACTTTGACATTGGCAAAATACGTCTCGACCCATAAGATGTGACGCCACAACTAAAAAAAAGGTCCATTTTCCTAGTAAACAAAGGAAAATGGACCATATCTCATTTGCTCCAAGGTCACAAATGACACAGAGATTATCCTATATTATACAGACTATAAATGTTTTGATGTCATCTAAACGTCATCTATCAGTTTTTTTATACAAAATATCGTTTCAAAAAGTAGCTCATTCGACATGCCAGTTTTACGTTATACATACATACAAACATATATCAAGCCTTTTTCTCTTACGGGGTAGGCAGAGCGTGAACGGCCGTAAAAATACGGTCGCTATCACCACGTCTGACAAATATAGAGGGTCGTTGGAGATAATTTGTGTATCACTATAGTGACAGGTTGTCAGCCTGTCGCCTAAAATTGCTATACACATGAAACCCTCCCTCAGTCGGTTTTTACGACACCAACGGGAAAGAAATGGGGTGATGGTATTTTAAGCCGGCATCTACGGCAAATGCCATCCAAAATAGCGCGATATAACGTCATCTATCAGTATTTTCATACATAATGCCGTGTGATGCCGGCTTAGAATAGCATCACCCCACATCCTTCCCGTGGGTGTCGTAAGAGGCGACTAAGGGACTCGAGAGTATTGGTGTATTACAATTTTTAGGCGACAGGCTGACAACCTGTCACTATAGTGATACACATGTTTTCCGAAACAAGCTTAGAAAACAATACTCACAAATGTCAGACGTGGCGATAGCGACCGTATTCTTACGGCTGTTAACGCTCTGCCTACCCCGCAAGGGATAAAGGCGTGATATATGTATGTATGTATGTATGTATTTTCATAAAAAAATATCGTTTCAAAATGTAGCTCATTTGACCGCCTTTGCTTACTTTTCGCTATAGTTTTTTGTGCCGTTTTGTGTTTTAATATTGTGTTTGTTGCAAGCAATAAAGAGTTCTATCTATCTATCTCATTTGACATGCCAGTTTTGCGTTATTGTTTCTCTTATTTCCACAGGTACACACCCGGGAGCGGCGCCACAAGTGTTCTATGTGCGACAAGACGTACGTGATCGCTTACGACCTAAAGGCGCACGTGCGTTTCGCGCATCTCCACCAGCCGCGACCGCCGCGCAATAGGAGAAGAAATCATGCCACTGATAGTAATGTTATGCAGGATATTGGGTAGTTCAGGGGGTTGACGATAGATGGCGCCTTTGATACTAATATTATGTAGGTAGTCCGTGGTTAAGGCACTAAATTATGCAGGATATTGGGTAGTTCAGGGGGTTGACGATAGATGGCGACAGCCACGACCGCCGCGCAACAGGAGGAGAAATCACGTCACTGATAGTAATGTCATGCAAGATATCGGGTAGACCAGGGGGTTGACGATAGATGGCGCCTCCGATAGTATTACTATGCAAGAGAAAGAATCACATGACTGATAGTAATTTCATGCAGGATATTGGGTAGTTCAGGGGGAGACAATAGATGGCGCCTCTGATAGTAATATTAAGCAACATCCATCTCCATCAGCTGCGACCCCCGTGCAACTGCAGAAGGAATCACGTCACTGATAGTAATGTCATGCAGGATATTGGGTAGTTCAGGGGGTTGACAATAAATGGCGCCTCTGATTGCAATATAATGCAAGACAACATTGGGTACATAGTCCGTGGGCTGTCAATAGATGGCGTTAAAACTTATGTTTTTAATGTGCACTAAAAGATGGCCATGTGAATTAAATTGTAATTATTTTTTTTGTAATATCAAAACCGGATAAAATTCTGGTTACAGTGTCTGTAAGCAATAACTGAACATTATATCGTTCCTATTTTTTTTATAGGTGTTTGATTATTTACTTGTTTTAATGTTTTTTTTAGATATTTTAAATCAATCAATTCTTATTAACTATACTTATTAATATTTGTATAAATATTTTTTTTATAATTCCATTTTTTTAAAAATTTTATATTTTAAAGCAGGCCATAAAAGAAGAAATAGTACTTACGCACAAATAAATATTAGAATGTAGGTTTTTTTTGTATGTGACTTATCTGTCTAGTGTAATATTAATATGATTGTATTAAATTATGATCTATTGTAGTTTTAGAATGATTATATTAAATTGAAAAAAATATATGTTATAGATAAAATTAAGTAGTACTTTTTAAATAAATGCAGGACATCACACACTTTGATTTTATTTATTAAATAATAAGATTGCCCTCTGAAAATGTTGCTTGAATGGGGAGGAAAACTCAAAGCTTATTGCAGATGGCAGAAGGCGCGACTGTGCCTACACGTATCAGTAAAAAGTAACTGAATTCCTGTCTTCAATCTCACGGCTTTGGCATTTATATATGGCCGTTTTTGTATAGTCCTTTTATCTCACGAATGCGCGCAGCTACACTTGTGTGTGCTAGTTCGTCCTCTTCTCGACGGCTGCGGAGCAGCCGGCGGGGAGACGCCTTCGAGGCAATGGCCTCATGGGCGTGGGCTCAAATCGCCGCCTGCTAAAACAGGCGTGGCGCTATGTCTCTCTCCTTTCATTTTATACACCGAGTCGTCCAACAAAAAGAGATAGAAAAAGTTGTTCAGTTTCATGGTCTGATCACGCCTGCAAAGTTTTCGTTATATCGTCTCTTACACCCTGTATATACTCTTGTCGGTAGAACAAACCGGATTATCAAACGACGATATGATTGATCATTTGCCACGTGATGCCGACTTATAATAGCATTACCCCATTTCTTTTCCGTGAGTGTCGGGACGAGGGTTTCAGTGTATTCTTCTTCTTATCGTGTCGATGGCAAATTTAGATTTTATGTGCCCAAAATTCAGCCACCCGGACAGCATTGAATTGTATTGTAACACATGAAACCCATGTTGTAACTTTAGGCGACAGATTGACAACCTGTCACTACAGTAATACACGAATTATCTGTAAGGACTCTCAACATGTCAGATGTGGTGATAATCGTTAACGTTCTGGCCTGGCTACTCTGCAAGGGACAAAGGCATCATCTGTGTATGATAATTATCACCGTGAGAATCGAACCCGCGACCACCAAGACTGAAACTACTAGACCACGAAGGCACCGATTACGGCAGATCGCACACTTGACGCACGACGGAGCGCAAAAATATCGCAGCGGTCTGTCAGATCCATACTAGAAACGTCACTCCCCATACTAAAACCGCACTCGACGGACGACACTGCGATGACAGCGGTTAAGCGGTTTTTATATGGGGATTGTCATTTTTTTGTATGGATCTGACAGAACGCTGCGATATTTTAGCGGTCCGTCGTGCGTCAAGTGTACAATCCGCCGACATGTCAAGGATTGTCCACGCTAACTCAAAGTGACATCTTTATTGGCAGAGGAACTGCACATTACGTGGATGACTTCATGCCAAAGTGACTCAGGATGTTTTTTTCCTTTGTTCCCGTTGGTCACCCCCCTGTTGGACACAGGGGTGGTCACTGTTCCTGATGGCCACAAAAAAAAACAACTTCAAATATTTTAAGGGGTGAGTGAACATTTGACTAAACAAGTTTCCTCAATGAATATAGTCGAAATATGGAAAAATATTTAGGATAGGGTGGCCAGGCCAACTATTCCGCACCCCAGGGGGGACCAACGGAAATTAAGGTTTTTTTTAAAAAGTTTGCTTTGTAAATCCTGCGGTTTGCTTGACTATGAATAGTTAAGAAATAAATTTTTTACTCTCAATTTGAAGACAATTCGAAAACTTGCCGCAGTATACTGAAGTATTTGCTGTATTGGTCTCTTTAGCAAAAACATCGGATAGGCAAATTACGACAAAAATCGACATACGACACTTATGAAAACCACATAAAGAGCACGGGGCAGGTAAATGACTGTGTCATGTCACAAATTACATACATACATAAATCACGTCTTAGTCCCTTACGGGGTAGGCAGAGCGTTAACGGCCGCAAAAATACGATCGCTATCGCCACGTCTGACAAATATAGAGGGCCGTTTGAGATAATTTGTGTATCACTATAGTGACAGGTTGTCAGCCTGTCGCCAAAAAGTTGTAATACACCTGAAACCCTCAAGTCCCTCAGTCGCCTCTTACGACACCCACGGGTAGGAGATGGGGTGATGCTATTCTAAGCCGGCATCACACGGCAACAAACAAATTAAACAGGTAAAATGCCTTCGAAATGGACTAATCTATTAAAATCAAATTATCGACGATAAGATTAACTAATTAATATAATATTAATATGCATGGTTACTTCTTGCATAACGCACTCCAGTGATTACGTTCCTCTATAGAAGCTCAGTCCATTGTACGGTCAGAGTTACAAACACACATACCTACTTACCTAAGTTGTTAGTTGTAACATTATTGTGCTTGTTTTGGTTGTTGTGTTCGAAATGTGTAAGTATTTTATATTAATATTTTAAGGGAAATAGATTGTGATTGCCGTGTGATGCCGGCTTAGAATAGCATCACCCCACATTCTTCCTTCGGGTGTCGTAAGAGGTGACAAGGGACTCGAGAGTGTTGGTGTATTATTTTTAGGCGACAGGCTGACAATCTGTCACTATAGTGATACACATGTTTTCTGAAACTACCTTGGAAAACAATCCTCAAAAATGTCAGACGTGGCGATAGTGGCTGTATGCTTACGGCCGCTATCGCTCTGCCTACCCCGCAAGGGATAAAGGCGTGATGTATGTATGTTAATAGACTGTGGTTGTCCATAGTGGATCAAAAGAGTTTAATTTGAATAAAATAGTAAAATGCCAAATTCTAGCTAGTGACAGGGATACAGTACCTACTTCTACAGTCACAACAGTCCACTGCTGGACATGGGCCTCCCCCCATAGGGGGGTACTGCCATAATCACCCCGCTTGGCAGGCGGATTGGCCTCTACCCCACACTTTGACATCCACGGGAAGAAATGGGGTGATGCTATTCTAAGCCGGCACCACACGGCAAACTGTGCCTACATCTTTGAAATCTGTAGGTATCCAACTGAATTCTGTTGTTCTCTTTTCAAAAGACAACGTACACGCATCAAAAAAAGTTTGTGATCAGTAGCAAAAGCAGGTGTATTTTATGAAATATAAATTATTTATAGAAAGTGTTTATATTTTATGTTTTTATAATGAAAATGTACTAAGTAAATAAAAAAAAACTTTATTCATTATTTTTTTTTTAAAACAAAAGTTAAGAAATGCAATTTTAGCTGAAATTTGATGTAATGAAAAAATTGAATTAAGGAAAAAATAAACAAAATTTATTACGAAAAGATTAATAGCTGTGTGTGAGAAATATGTGCAGAAACATGGCCAAAAGTACAACACTACTTAGTAAGAGTGAGTTCATGGTTTTTAAAGCCGGTAAGAAGTGCCCTTCTGAAATACCTGTCATAGCTCTTGAGGGGGCTCCTTTAAAGAAGGTATCATATTTTAAATATCTTGGACATGTATTAACTGAAGACCTCTGTGATGATGCTGACATTGAGAGGGAGAGAAGAGCTCTAGCGGTTAGGGCCAATATGATAAGTCCACAGGTTCAGACGCTGCTCAGCACAAGTTAAAATCACATTGTTTAGAGCCTATTGCACATCATTGTATACCTGCAACCTGTGGGCTGCATACAGGCAAAAATCGCTCAAGACCGTAACTGTTCAATACAACGATGCATTCAGGGCACTGCTGGGGCTGCCACGCTTCTGTAGTGCGTCAGGTATGTTTGCGGATGCTCATGTAGATGGCTTCCAGGCCATGCTCCGCAAACGGAGTGCCGCCGCGCTGCAGAGGGTTCGTGGCAGCACCAACAGTGTCCTGGCTATGATCTCTAGTAGATTTTGTGAAAGTCCTTATCTCAAGCAGTGGATTAAAACAAATACAAGTGTTTGTAATTTTGTAATGATTTAATACATTAAGTTATGTAATACAGTGCAAACATAATTTATAACTTTTATAATTTTACAAACAACCTGTCCATTTTAAAATTACTAATTGTAGCTAATAAGGTTGCCATTGTTTTTCTGTTACTAACAAATATGGGGCTAGTACCCTGAAATAAAGAATTTTTATTTAATTTTTATTTTATTTATTATTATTTTCATAGTTAGTATAAAATGACTCCTCCTCTGGCTCGCACACATGCGGAAACCCTTCTGGGCATGCTAAGAATTAAGTTATCCAACATTTCTTGTGGTAACCTGTCCCACTCTTCAAAAGCAGCTGCCCTGATTTCTCCCATTGTTTGAGGAGGTGGCTGACGATTCCAAACAGATCGCTTAAGAGCGTCCCACGCATGCTCGATCGGGTTTAAGTCAGGTGAGCCGGCAGGCCAGTCTAACCGGGTGATGTCGTATTGCTGGAGAGCAGCATCAACACGTCCGTTTCGATGTGCGGACGCATTATCATCTACCATTATGAATTGGCGCCCGTGGTTGATGCGGAATGGTCTGACGTATCCATCGATTGCAATCATTTTATACATAGCTCCAGTCATGGTGCCTTGATACGGAATTAAGGGCGTCCTAGCCCCAATCATTATACCGGCCCAAAAGGACACCGATTTACCGCCCTGCTGAACGGTTCCAGTGGCAGTTCTCTGCCTTTCAGAGTCGCCTGGTCTTCTCCAGACACGGACACGTCGGTTATCTGGATGCGTACTAATCCGCGTTTCGTCAACAAAGAGGCAGTTCTGCCAAATGATTTCGTCCTCAATTTCTTCATTTTGACGGAGCCTAGCCCATCCCAATCTGCGCCGTTTCTGTTGCTGTGAGTTGAAAGGTGCTCTCCAGGATCTCCTTGCTCGTAATCCAGCTTGGTGTAAGCAATTTCTAATTGTTCGCGACCGGTGGCAGCTCGCAGTTCTGCTTTTATTTTAGTAGCGTTCATTGTTGGGTCACGGGCAGCCAGTAATCTGATATAGCGCTTCTGAATTGCAGTAAGCACAGTTGGGCGACCACTGCGAGGTCGGTCAGCTAAATCTTCCATGCCCCGATACCTCTGCAACGTGGTCACCACGCAGGCTTGGGATACGTTAACTCTGCGTGATATTTCCCTCGTGGAATATAGCCTTCTCCACTTAAAGTTAGGATTCTGGCTCGTAAAACTTCTGTTAATCCTCTCGGCATCGTTACCAACTGAACTTGTTGTGAATGAATTGAAAATATCGTAATTTGCGACTAAGTCAGATTTCTGAATGGTAGCAAGCAAGGGTTGATAGTATTTTTATATGAAAAAAACATTTGAATTACGAAATTGTTTATATAATTTCATATTTTTTAATAAGGAATCAAAAAATAAAAAGTGATTGAGTTTTATTCTTTCACAATAAAAAATATTACCACTTTTCCAAGTGATCACAAACTTTTTTTGATGTGTGTACAACCGAACCCTAGTATCAAAGTCTTAGGCCGGGTACGGACTCTAATCCCCTAGGTTAGGTAGCCGACCCCGACAGAGAACGGGGTAAGGCAAGGAGAATGATAATGATGGTACCTATTGGTCCCCCAACGAATCATGAAGCTAATCATAATCATAAATCTTTATTGCTTTCAAGAGGTATTACAGGTGGTAAATATGTTTATAGTGTCACACTTGAAACCCTGTTAGACAATAAAACTTACCACTGAAGTCCGGCCCATACAAATCGGGCGGCGCGCGCCATACTAAATGGCGGAGCGCGCGCTCCCGAAAATTCCTTTGTAGCTCTGGTTTTCGTTCACCAATTGTCAAGCGGTTTTTTTCGTCTAAAAATTCATGAACGCATCAATGCGCTTAAAAAAAATAAAATAAAGCTAAGTCGCACTGTGTGTGCGTATAAATCGAGCCAATATCGCTGTCAAAAAAAGGCTCGCGGACCGGTTTCCGGCGGCAGATTGCGACCTCACTCCAACATCCGTTGTCTATGGTTTATACGTCATTTGACAGCTTAGATCCCAAGGTCAAAACTCTCAGAACATTCCAAAGCAATAGGAAGCTTAGTTTCGTCGCAATAAGGGTCAGAATAGCGGGTGCCGATCGGCACCCGCGGGACTTGAGTGGTTCTATAATTTATAAGTGATAATGATGATGATTATGGTTCAGCAGCCTGTATTGTGTACATACAGGATGATACCGAACGACCGACTATCTCAAAAACGTTAATCACAACGGGTCAAACTGAACAACTTGTGGGACTGGGAGGTGCCACAAAATAACAAAAGACCGGTTGGACTCTTCTAAAACTTTATTGATTAAGGAAAAACCCTAAAAAAAATAAACTAGGTTAACACAGTGATGGTGGATGAGTAAGGGATGAAGATGAATAAACTAGGACAGATAAATAAGTACCTCCGTGAGGGTTACCTTATTCACGATAACGGTTAATTCTTTTTCTTTTTCGTGTGGGACACCGAATCGTCCAACGACCCGATGAACCCTAGTGTCAGAATTTTTCAACCGCCCTCTACTAACGGTTAATGATGCCGTGCGATGCCGGCTATGCCGTGTGATGCCGGCTTAGAATAGCATCACCCCACATCCTTCCCGCGGGTGTCGTAAGAGCCGACTATGGCTTAACACGTTCACGGACAGTAAGTCACCCATGATTGACACAAAAATTTTGTATGTAAAATTGACGACTTCTATTACATCATTGTCATATTACATTCATATCGTACGATTGCACTTGACACTGAATGCTATGCAATTCGAATGCTATAGTAGTACCGTCCAGGATCATGATCTTTTACCACTGTATAGGACAACGAACGCTATAGCAGTCGACTTGGAGGCATCTGTAACCACAACCAGTCATGTTTACGGTGACATATATTGATATACGTTTTACCAAATATTAAAACTAGTACCTAAACACAATTTCTAATAGATTTAGAGTTGATTAATGAATAGTTGTTTCTACATTGATACATTGATTGATACCTTCCCTATCCTGCTTTTTGACTATTTTGGAGGTGCAAACTTGGCTATTACGTAATACTAAAGTGAAATGGACTGTGTTTATACATATTCCAATCTAAATATTCAAGTAAATAGTCCAAAAACAATAATTACGGTGGTTTGTTTGATGCAACAAAATGGCGTCGGCGCGCGAAAATTACTCGGTATGTACGTGTCAACACTCCTGCGCACATGGCACGCGACTGAGCAAAATCTCATACAAACATGGCTGCTATACCGTTTGTGTGCGAAAACGGGGGGCGCGGGAGACGAGGTCATACCGGTTTTTCTATGTGTGCAAAAACTCATTTATATGACAGAGAGCGCTACGAGATGCAGTGAAATATGACAGTTAAATCAGAGCTACACTAATTTACTTAGAACAGCCGCCTTCTTATGCGTTTCTGTCCACAATAAGCAGTCAAAGTTAAGATGCTATAGAAGTCGCGTCCAGATACCAGAGCATAAACGCATTGCATAGCGGTTGTGTCCGTGAACGTGTTAAATTCCTCGTTTTTGTAGGTAATAATTATGTAGATAATAGATAAGATAGCGTTCCCCGCGAATGCAATATCTTACACTGCGCTCGCCAATCCGCCTGACAAGTGTGGTGAGAATGGCAATACCCCCCAATAGGGGAAGGTCCAAGTCCAACAGTGGACTGTTGTGGCTGTTAAGATAACTATCACAACAAAACGCTGCGAAGTAACACTACAAGAGTTATTAAAAATGACATTGAGCTAGGAAAAGATAAAAATAAGGTAAAACAAAAACCAACTGGGATTTCCCGTCATTTGTTTTGTTTCTTACATTGGTAGGTATCTACCTACCTACTGGGTAGATAATTTATGCATAAGGTTGTAAGATATAATTGTATGAGATCATTAAAATTTAAAGTCCTCGATTCTAACAGTACCTACCTTTTGTCTAATCATCAAAACATTAAAAGAAACAGGAAAATCACTCACGATACAGGGTGTTAGGAAAAGTACTAACTTCCTTTCAAATGATGAACATGCCCAGGAAACTGAATAAGTTTTCCCAAGGAATATCGAATAATAAAGAACAATTTCGGACCTCTCATACAAAATGTACCAGCGACTGTTTCAGGTTGTATATGAGGTCCAAATATTCTTTCATATTTCGATCTATGTTACTTGGGGAAAGTTGTTCAGTTGTTCACTTTTCCTAACACCCTATATTATAATTTTTCTAACGCTCTCTGACATGATACCCTAAAATGGCGTTTGAACAGTAAAATAAGCCAAAAAATGATGAATACTCTAAGATCTTCGGAAAAAATGCTTAAGTGGGGAACCAAAACAAACATCATTAAGGAAACCATTATTTGTGTCTATTTTTTGTTTATTTGAACAGTGGCAAGAATAGCTAATTGCCCTGTGATGCCGGTTTAGAATAGCATCACCCCAATTCTGCTCGTGTGGTAGTCGCGTTGTAAAAAACGACTGAGGAATTATTTCATATAGATAATGAGCAGCAACTTTTCTATCTTATACTGCGCTCGCCAATCCGCTTGTCAATTAGGCGTGGTCAGCATGGAAATATCCCTGTCTTGCAGTGGACTGTTTTTGTGGCTGTTGGTGTTAAGAACAAGCTAGGCAATATGGCACTTTCTATGTAGGAGTAGTAAAAAAGTGAATATAGATGGCGCGGATTAGGAACTAGGTATGAAGTTTTTTGTTCATACTGACGCAACGTTCGACGAGATGACATCATAGTAATACCCAGTATCCCGTTGCGCGCCATCTATGTTTTCTTAAAATAACGTGACACTTGACGTATTCTTCAAAACAAATATATTAAGTGATCTGTTGTGGCCCTAGATAGTCCCTACTAGGTATCCTGCCCGAATCGCGTCTATAATCCGATGTTTATGTTTGTAATTTTTATGTGTAATTGTTTTTATTGCAGTCTTCATACTATTATCATCGCTAGTCCTAATCGTCAACGGTCATCCGCTACAAGAGAATAAAGATGCCGTACCGACAACCACAGATCTGGCCACAGATAACATACCGTCAGAAATACAACAGAGTGCGAACTTGGTGGCGTATATAGAGAACTTTAAAAACGCTATGACAGAATACGTCACTTCTCAGTACCAAAACCTTACCATACAAGAAACAGGTGAGAAAATATAAGGTGTAAGGGACGGCGTAACGAAAACTTTGCAGGCGTGCTTAGACCATGAAAATGAAGAACTTTTCCTATGGGGCCTATGTTGGGAAACGAAAAATTTTAATCCCGTCGCATCCCACAGGAACATTTTCCGGGATAATAACAGTTCTATGTGTCCATCCAAGTTATCCTCTATCTGTGTGCAAAATTTCATGAAAATCAGTTCAGTAGTTTTTGCGTGAATAAGTAACAAACGAACAAATGCACAAGCTTTCGCATTTATAATATTAGTAGGATGGAAACTTCAAAAATTGTTTTCATATTTGTACTTATGTATACAAGTTGTTCAGTTTCATGCATATGCAGTTGATTTTTTTACATCATGTCCGGATTTCAACCAACTTTTTTTATTTTTGTTTCTACCAGTTTGAGATATTATGTGAAAATATATTACGTCTGGTTGTGTGATTGTGTGTATCTGTAAGTGGGAGTGTGTGAATTTCTCTGAAAAATAGAGCACTGACATCCTAACATTAGTCTCTAAAATATAGGATGATCCTGTGACGTTTGTGACCTTGGACATGCTATGCTATGACATAAGATCCATTTTCCTTTGTTTACTAGAAAAATGGACCTTCTGTCATAGCATTTGCTCCAAGGTCATAAACGTCACTATGTTGATATAAGATTAGTAAACAAAGGAAAATGGACCAAGGCAATGCGTTTGCTCCAAGGTCACAAACGTCACAGGGATCATCCTATATTTTACAGACTTATACATATAAATCACTACAGATTTTTATGAAATTCCTCAACTGTCATTTAGAACGATGATTATAATTTATGATCTCATTTACAGAACAAGTCAAATCAGTCATAGAAGAATTCTTGACAAACTTCGCTAAAGATTTGAGAGAGGCGGTTGAGAATCAAGCGAAGAACATCAGTGTAACGGAACACGCAGAAATACAAGATGGCGTGTCGGAAGATACCTTTAAAGCTATAGGTAAAAATGTTTGCCGTGTGATGCCGGCTTAGAATAGCATCGCCCTACATCCTTCCCGCGGGTGTCGTAAGAGGAGACTAAGGGACTCGAGAGTATAGGTGTAATTTTTAGGCGACAGGCTGCCAACCTGTCACTATAGTGATACAAATGTTTTCTAAAACAACCTTGGAAAACAATCCTTAAAAATGTCAGACGTGGCGATAGTGACCGTATTTTTACGGCCGTTAACGCTCTGCCTAACCCGCAAAGGAAAAAGGCGTGATATATGCATGTATGGTAAAAGTGACCTTCCAGTGCCATTTTTATTAAAACAACTCGTTCGTGATCGAGTAGGACAACGAGTCGTCCAACTACCCGATGAACCCTGGTGTCAGTTTTTCAACCGCCTACTATCAGTAGCTGCAGACCTCTGACATGTTTGTGTAACGTAACGACCCCCGTCTATAGTTTAAAAAATATAGCTTGATACCTGTGACGTCGGACAGATGCATCCTAAAAGAGAATACAAAGGAAAATGGACCTGTTATAGCATTTGCCCGAAACTTACAGACCTCACAGATATCAAGCTAAATTTTATAAAGTTTTCTGCAGCCATTTTTTTTACCATCACGAAACCATATTTTTTTTACGGACAATCAATGTGGTTCAGCCTGCAATGTCCTAATACTAGGAACATTTCACAAAAAGATAAATATCAATGATGCCGGCTTAGAATAGCATCACCCCACATCCTTCCCGCGGGTGTCGTAAGAGACGACTAAGGGACTCGAGAGTATTGGTGTATTACAATTTTTAGGCGACAGGCTGACAACCTGTCACTATAGTAATACACATGTTTTTTTGAAACAACCTTGGAAAACAATCCTCAAAAATGTCAGACGTGGCGATAGTGGCTGCATTCTTACGGCCACTATCTCTCTGCCTACCCCGCAAGGGATAAATGCGTGATATATGTATGTGTATGTATAAATATTAATTTTGTGTCATTTTTCCGCTCATTTGAAAGACGAAGAAAATCGTTTAAAACTTGCACATTTTCGCTTTTTAACACCTGTATCACAAATTAATATGTACAATAATCCTCTTCAAGGTGAAAGAGTGCGGCAGGAGTTCCCAGAAGTGAACGAAGAGACAGCCAATGAAATAGTGTACAGATTGAGGAGGAATCTTCTAGAAACAAGGAATCGGTTGGACACGATCATAAGGCACTCGCAGCGGGCTCTGGCCGAAATTGAAGTCGATAACTGACAGTACAACATGAACATTGACAGTACAATGTCCTTTGTTGCAGTTCATGAACATTAACAGTAAAATGTTCTTCGTTGCGCAAAAATTGGTTAACTAGAATATAACTTATTTTTCATCCCGTCTATTCAAAAAGCTCTGCTTTAGATAGGTAATTTTAACCCTCCGGGTAATAATGAGATTGGAATTTAGGACATGAATGTTTTCACCCAATGAAACGCAACTTTACTAGGGATCCGAAACTTTTTTCTGTGCCACGTTTTTCGAAACTACAGGCTACATATCTACAGGTGAAATTCGATGTACATTGCGTAGCGGGTAAATGTCCTTGTTTTATAATGTCCCATCGGCTACGCAATGTAGATCGAATTTCACCTGTAGACTTGTAGCCTGTAGTTTCATTGCACTGGTCGCTGGTATCTGCTATTTTATTGAGTATTTAACACCTAATATTTACCTCGTTTCTACTAAAATTTGGAATTAATATTCTATTTTTCTTTTAGCGCCATTTTTGACAAGTAATGTTCATTGATCTAACAGCCTATCAATTTGGACGTGCATTGAATCCCTCGCTTTACTCAGGATTCTAGTCTAGAATCCTTTGTTCTGCTCGTGATTCAATATAACGCCCTCGCCTAAAATATATCACTTCAGTCTCTTCTCATAAAAACTATACTATTTATTTTTTCATAGTTCGGCGCTCTGTAATTATTAAATTTTATTTAATAGGGAAGATCAATATCAATAATGTATAAGGTGTAAAAAAATGAGCTACATTGAAAGGGGTGAACCGACTAACGAATAATCATTCAAAGCTGCAGTGTTCCCTGTGATTCACAGGCTGTGAATGCAATATTCTGGACTAAACTCGCCAATAGACGTAGTGTTGGACAGCCTCCCACAAGGTGGACAGATGATCTGGGCCCTAAGTCTGCTAAATGAAAATCGTTTCAGTTGGATGTCGATTGGATATCAGTTGGATGATTTCGGTCATTTCGTAGTCTGCTAACAGTTTAAAGTATAGAAAAACCACAAGGGCAATGGAATGACAGTTGAGTTTCGATGGCGTTACAATGACAACAAATAGCAGACTTGGGCCCTGGTGAAGATCGCTGGACGCCAGTGGATGCAAGTTGCGCAGGATCCTTCACTTTGGAAATGTTTGGGGGAGCCCTATGTTCAGCAGTGGACGTCTTCCGGCTGAAATGATGATGATTAAGCTCGATGATGATGATGTAGCTCGCCAATCCGCCTACTAAGTGAGTATGTCTTTAAAGGGGAAATCCACTGCTAAATGAGTATGGCTAGTCCAGCAGTGGACAGATGTGTCTTTTAAATGTAATGCCATAATTTTAATTGATATAATTAACCAATATTATTTAGAATTTACGTGGTTCACATTTGAAACAAAAAATTAAGCCTGGATTTGAAAAATTATAATCATATTTTCATGTATGTATTTTCTACATTTTCCATTAAATTATACACATCTTAAGTTTTCTTAGAGTACTTTTAAATACAATTCGTTCATAATTATTTCATTACAATTTTTTTTAAAATAATACAAGCTTATTATATTTTGAGATTCTTTTCCTATTTATACATACATAAAACACTAATTCTTATTTTGATCATACTCGTTAAGTTAGTAGGATATATAAGGTGTAAAGCTGTAAAAAATTCAAGGGATGATTAAGCCCATGTAACGGAACAACTTTCCCCAAAAAAAACATAGGTCGAAATAGAGAAAAGTTTTTTCATATTTCGACCTATGTTTCTTAGGGAAAGCTGTTCAGTTTCATGGGCTGGTTCACAACTTAAAATATTTGCATCAAATTATTAAAAAAAGATTTTTAAACTCAAATATAGCTTGACCATATAGAGTAGATAAAAAATTAGCGCGCCACTTTCTTCGCGGTCTGTCAAATCTGACAGATAACGCTTAACTATGGCAACAATTTTTCATACAATTTTTTTAGTTCCATTTTATTTAATTTCTACTCTTTCTGGCCAAGCTATACCTAACACATTAATGCAATTTATAAGTACTTAATTTACCTACCTACTACATACTAATTATAAAAAATGATGTTCTATTTTGTACGCTCACTGGATTTTATGTAAGTATTGAGATCATAAGTAAAAGGTTATTTTGATGTTCTTTTTCGTTTGGTGGAGGTGTGTGTGTGTGTGTATTATCTATCATTACTTATTTATTATATATTTATTAACATTTATTGTCTATTATCCATACCAAGGTGATCCATTTTTACCGGCATGTATGTTAGCTGAGGACTGTGTTGTATGGGGGAATGATGTTGTATGGGGGGAAGTGTGTCTGTGTGCGTGAGCCGGCGTCGGGCGCGGGGAGGGGGGGGAATCTTCATGTGTACAGTGCGTATGTGTGTTTTGACGCAGGTTGACGTTTGGAACGTTTTATCGCAGAGATCGCAGCGGTAGCGACGCACTTTAGTATGTACCTGTGGAAGTCAATGTTGAATAGATAAATTTTTTCGTCACTCATGCTTATACTGTGCAAGAACTTACAGTAAACCGGCCTGGCTAACAAGCGTGCAACGACACATTTTGTCGTTTCATGTGCGCCCAATGTCACTACGGAAGACTGCGTAACTTATTCGCAGTGAAGTTAGTCGCAGAAGACATACTGCCGTGACAAAATTTTATCGTGGCACGCATGTTAGCCATGCAGATGCGAGATAAATTTCGCAATGTTTTTCGTTACAATTTGCATTTTTATATAAGTTGCACAAAAATTTGCTGCTAATATTTAAAGGGGTGAATCAGCCCGTGAAACTGAAAAATTTTCTCTAAGGAACATAGGTCGAATTATGAAAAAAAATTATGTACCTCCCATACAAAACTACCGACGGACCAAGTCAGTTTGTATGGGAGGTCCAAAAATTTTCTCATATTTCGACCTATGTTCCCTGGGGAAATTGTTCAGTTTTATAGTCTGATTCACACCTTAAAATATTTGCAGCTAATATTTTTACACCTTATATAATAGTTGAAGCCACGGCACAGGATCGGCAGCAGTGGAAAGCTCTTCTTCGAGCCCTATGTCCCTGATGAGGGATAAAAGGATTTCATCATCATCATCATATAATAATACAGGGATATTTTTTAGTCAGTACGCAAACTTTGCAGGGTGAGTCTACTCATGATTCTGAACAACTTTTATTATGGGGCCACATGTGAAATGACAAAAAAAAATTTGGGTGTTCCATAGAAAAAATCATATCTACTCGGCAAAAATGTATGGAGCACCCAAATTTTTTTTGCGATTTCGCAGGTGGCCCCATAGTGAAAGTTGTTCAGAATCATGAGTTGAAACACCTTGCAAAGTTGGCGTGCTGACTAAAAAATAACCCTGTGTAAATATAACTCACCAGCTGTCGACCGATGTGGCGCAGTGGTAGTGCGACTGCCTTTGACGCAGAAGGTTCCGGGTTCGATTCCCGGTGGGTCACTCACAAAGTTGATATTTATCACTTTGTGAATTTGTTCCCAGTCTGGTTAGGACATTGCGGGCTGAACCACCCGATTGTCCGTAAGTAAGATGGTTCCGTGTTTCGGATGGCACGTTAAGCCGTAGGTCCCGGTTGCTGTCTATGATCACTTAGACGGCGGTCGTTACACAACCATGTCAGAAGCCTGCTACTTGTAGAAGGCGGTTGAAAAATTCTGACACTAGGGCTCATCGCGTCGTTGGCCGGCTCGGTGTCCCACACGAAAAGAGAAAGAGAAGAGAGACCCACCAGCTGATGTTTGTGATTCTGCGTGCGAGATTTGAACGCCTTGGGGCAGTGCGGGCACTTGAACGGGCGCGCGCCCGTGTGCGTGTTCATATGGATCTGACGGAAAAACAACACAAAAGGTACAGTCCAGCAAAAAAGATAAGGCAAAAATTGAGGGCGCCACGTTCTTCGCAATCTGTCAAATCTGACAGATAACGCTTAAATATGGCAACAATTTTTCATACAAATTTTTTAGTTCCATTTTATTTCATTTTATTTAATTTGCCGTGTGATGCCGGCTTAGAATAGCATTACCCCACATCCTTCCCGCGGGTGTCGTAAGAGGCGACTAAGGGACTCGAGAGTATTGGTGTATTACAAGTTTTAGGCGACAGGCTGACAACCTGTAACTATAGTAATACACATGTTTTCTGAAACTACCTTGGAAAACAATCCTCAAAAATGTCACACGTGGCGATAGTGGCTGTATGCTTACGGCCGCTATCGCTCTGCCTACCCCGCAAGGGATAAAGGCGTGATATATGTATGTATGTATTTTATTTAATTTCTACTCTTTTTTGCTGCACTGTAACAGTACCTCGTTCATAACAACACATATGTGTTATGTCTCCGCCAGATCCATGTGTTACCTTATGGTAACAGTACCTGGCTCACCGAGCCTAGCTCGGATTTATCGCCCTTAAAACCGTATTTTGTTTCTTACACATTGGATCTGGCGGAGACAAACACACAAGGTAACAGTACCTGGCTCACCGAGCCTAGCTCGGATTTATCGCCCTTAAAACCGTATTTTGTTTCTTACACATTGGATCTGGCGGAGACAAACACACAAGGTAACAGTACCTGGCTCACCGAGCCTAGCTCGGATTTATCGCCCTTAAAACCGTATTTTGTTTCTTACACATTGGATCTGGCGGAGACAAACACACAAGGTAACAGTACCTGGCTCACCGAGCCTAGCTCGGATTTATCGCCCTTAAAACCGTATTTTGTTTCTTACACATTGGATCTGGCGGAGACAAACACACAAGGTAACAGTACCTGGCTCACCGAGCCTAGCTCGGATTTATCGCCCTTAAAACCGTATTTTGTTTCTTACACATTGGATCTGGCGGAGACAAACACACAAGGTAACAGTACCTGGCTCACCGAGCCTAGCTCGGATTTATCGCCCCTAAAAATGTGTGTTGTTTCTTACACATTGGATCTTGCGGAGACATAACACAGAAGGTTACCGAGCACATAGTGCTTTCGAAATATTTCGTGCAATTTGTACATAGCTTTATATCGTTTATTTTTTGTTTACTTGTGTACTAATCCGAAGCGGCACTGTTGGAAAGCATACTTGATAACAGCGCCCAATTAGGGATTTTTTTCATATAATGCGTATAGTACATATTTTTAAAACTGCAGTACATAAACGTATAATAAACGATATTTTTTTTCAATAAATATTTTTTTTTAATAATCATAGGCGCTGTTGGGAAGCATCACTTACGTATTTGGGGTTACTAAAAGCTAATATTGAGGTCAAACTTAGCCAACTTTAGCGTCACAAGTAGCCAACTTCGGGGGCCCTAAAAGCCAACAACTTGTGGTCACAAAAAGGTAAATTAATTCGCTTTTAAGTCTGTTCAGCGCCTTAACCTAATTATCTTACCTGTAGCGAGTCCTGTATACGGAAGCTTTTAGGACACAACGGACAACGATGCGGTTTTTCACCAGTGTGTACTCGTTGATGGTAACGGAGAGCAGCTGCACTCTGAAAACATACACAAATCACGCTTATATCCCTGGCGGGGTAGGCAGAGCGTTAACAACCGTGAAACTACGGTCGTTATCGCCACGTCTGACAATTATTGAGGGCCCTTTCAAATGGTTTGTATATCACTATAGTGACCCTCTCTTCTCTCTCTTTTCCTGTGGGACACCGAGTCGTCCAACGACCCAATGAACCCTAGTGTCAGAATTTTTCAACCGCCTTCTACAAGTAGCAGGCTTCTGACATGGTTGTGTAACGACCGCCGTCTAAGTGATCATAGACAGCAACCGGGACCTACGGCTTAACGTGCCATCCAAAACACGGAATCATCTTTCTTACGGACAATCGGCTGGTTCAGCCCGCAATGTCCTAACCAGACTGGGAACAAACTGAGGGATAAATATCACCTTTGTGAGTAACCCACCGATAATCGAACCCGGAACCTTCTGCGTCACAGGCAGTCGCACTACCACTCCACACCACAACAGTCATTGTCAACAGTTGGGTGAGGTTAAGGTATTATTATCTAGGATTGGAGTTTTTTTCTTTTGTTCTTGCCATTCTTGGCAGGCTGCTTCTTGCCAAGCGTGGCGAGTATTATCTACTACCAACTTACCCGCCAAGTCAATCCGCACATTTCACACATCCTCTTCTGAATGACAGGCAGCTTTCCCTTCTTGCCATTCTTGGCAGGCTGCTTCTTTCCAAGCGTGGCGAGTTCGGACCTCGGTTGGCGATTTCGGATCTCCTTGTGTATTACTCGATGCATTCGATATAACTTTTCGTTTTCGAAGTTTGCATTGCACTGAAATAGAAGTATAAAAAAGATATAAGTATCAAACGCCGTGTGATGCCGGATTTAGAATAGCATCTATAACCTAAAATAGAACTTCTACACAAAATTTCCGAACAGCTGAGTGACTTTTTATGGGAACTCGAAAAAATTTTTTCGTTTTCCAATCACAGAAAAAGTTGTTCAGTTTCATTGTCTGAGCACGCCTGCAAAGTCACACCGTCTCTTACACCCTGTATTTAACTTTTTTTTTAAGAGAACCGACTTTAACGGACGGAAATAGTGTGAACCTCCATTTTTTGTCGGTTAATATGCCGGCTGACAAATATTTTTCTGAAAACCGCATCAAAATCGGTTCATCCAAACGCGAGATAATTGCGGTCAAACTTACATACTTACATACCATGCATACATACAGGTATGAATGTATTCAAACTAAGAACTTCCTTTTTTTGAAGTCTATTAAAAACATACCTTTTCACATTTAATCTCCTTCCAATGGTTCATCTTCATATGATCATTCAGATCATCTTCGTTGCTGAAGTTATCCCCGCACTCGGCGCAAGCTCTGACGCCAGAGTTGCAACCGGCCGACAGAGATTCCAGGTGGTGGGACAGAGCTAGCTCAGTGTGGAACTGAACGCCGCACGATTCGCAACGAGATTTTACCGCCTGGGGAAAACACGTGTAATATACAATAAAATTTCTCTATTTTTCTTTTACAAATTAAAAACTTATATAAAAGTATCTTAATGGTAGCTACAAAATGTATACTACAATAGGTGCGTACACACCGGCCGAGCAGCCTCAGATGCTCACTGCCGCGCGCAGCATGCGGCGCAATGCGAGGTCGGTGTGGACGTGTTTCGCCCGAGCATGAGAATTTTAGCATACGCTGCTCAGGCGAAACACATCCACACCGACCGCGCAATGGTGAGCATCTGAGGCTGTTGGGCCGGTCCTTCGTCCTTCGTCTTCTTCTCGACGGCTGCGCAGCAGCCGGCGTGGAGACGCCTTCGAGGCGACGGCCTCATGGGCGTGGGTTCGAAACGCCGCCTGCTAATACAGGCGGGGCGATGGGGGGCACTTGGGCAAGTGCGGTGGTCGTCCGGGTGCCAGGAGGACTTCACGCCGCGGCGAGGTCGTACCAGCCGGGTGATTCCCCATTGGGGGAGGCCCAGCTAGTGCCCGTCAGCCAGCGGCGGCTCGTCCCCTGGTGGTCATGTCCTGGTGTGGCTGCCTCGTAAGGAGGTCCCGAGGCAGCGGTCGTATCCGGGTAAGCGGCGGGAGCCGGGCTATTTTGGGCTCGTCGTGCGTGCCCACGATCCTGACTACTCGACACGGAGTAGTGGATGTGGACAGGCGACGGCCACGTCAGGCTGTGCTTGGACAGCACCACCCTGAGCAGACTATCTGAGAGCCTTAGCCTCCAGGCCGCCCATGGCGGTCGTGACATCGCCGAAGGACGACATCAGGCGCTGGAGGCTAGAGCTGATGATGGGGGCCGCGTCTTCGCGACTTCGCTGATGGGCCGGTGTGTATGCACTTATTTAATAATAGGGAGATAGGAGTCCTAACTAGATAAGTCCTGTGCTATGGATCTCCTAGCGCCACCATATAGACATAACAACAATAAACCAAAGTACCTGATAATATGTAAAAAAATATGCTCTTGCGCTTCGCGTGACTCGTCTTGCACGACCGTGCCCCTAAATATATCGGCCAAGTGTGCGATGGGTTCCGAACCATACATACATACACATATCACGCCGTTATCCCTTACGCGGTAGGTAGAGCAATAACGGCCGCAAAAATACGACTGCCATCGCCACATCTGTCAATTTTGAGGGTCGTTTCAAATAAGTCAGCCATCGCCACGTCTGACAAATATTGAGGGTCCTTTCAGATGATTCATGTATCACTGTAGTAACAGCCTGTCGCCTAGAATTGCAATACACATGAAACCCTCGAGTCCTTTAGTCGCCTTTCACGACACCCGCAAGTAAGAAATGGGGTGATGCTATTCTAAGCCGGCATCACACGGCACTGATGAAATAATTCTACCGTGTATTTACCTCTTTATGCGCCTTCTGCATGTGTGCAGTCAGCCCCCTCTCGCCTGAGAATATCTCCTGGCAAATATCGCACGCGGCCGACCCGTGTCTGTTACGCATGTGGTTGAATTGCGACGTTCGTTTGCTGGAATAAAAAAAAAATATAAGCAAAAAAAAAAAAAAAAACACAAGCGGAAAAAAATAACGCCGCCGATGGGATTCGAAACCACGTCTTCAGACTAGACGGGTCAGACGTGTTAACCATTACCGGCTCTATCCCAGGTGGCGGAATTGTGATCCACTTGTTTCGTTCATATTAGCGGTTATAACTATACAAGGTGTAAAAATATTAGGTGCAAATATTTTAAGGGGCGAATCAGTCCACGAAACTGTACAACTTTCCCCAAGGAACATAGGTCGAATTATAAAAAAAATTTTTCTCCCACAGAAATTGACTTGGTCGGTTGGTAATTTTTATGGGAGGTCCAAATTTTTTCTTCATATGTCTACCTATGTTCCTTAGGGAAAGTTGTTTAGTTTCATGGGCTGGTTCACTCCTATAAATATTTGCAGTAATTTTTTTTACACCCTGTATACAAAAGAAGTTATATTATGACTCGGGGACTCTATTTTTCAGAACCAGTTGTAAAACGTATTAGAATACATACATACATAATATCACTCCTGTGAGGCCGCAAGAATACGGTCGCTATCGCCACGTCTGACATTTTTGAGGATTGTTTTCCAAGGTTGTTTCAGAAAACATGTGTAACACTATAGTCACAGGTTGCCAGTCTGTCGCCTAAAAATTGTAATACACCAATACTCTCGAGTCCCTTAGTCGCCTCTTACGACACCCGCGGGAAGGACGTGGGGTGATGCTATTCTAAGCTGGCATCACACGGCATACTCACATGAATATTCTATCGCAGTAATGGCAGGGGTACTTCACTCCGTTGTGCCACTTGAAGTGTTCCATCGCCTTCGATCTGGAATATAAAAAAATACAAATTAAAAAAAAAAAGAATTCCAAAATCGACTTGTATAAATTGTCGGGTTGGCAGAGGCACGCATACGTTTCGGACCTACTAGTAGGCCACAAAAAAAGAAGGTTCTTAAACTTTACATTTCGTGAAGAAAATGTGTTTTATGGTAGGTACACAATTTTAATTGAACGTGATTTTAACCGCGCATTCTTTTTTTTTTTCAATGGAACCTAAGCAAATCCAATGCGTGTAGCACAAAATACACAGGAATTGTCGACGTGGTCTCGTCCTTCCAATATTACTTGCCCAGATTGGTCCATTTTTTACTACTGCCATAATGTACTATTATGCAAGTCTTAAAATTTGCTAGTTTCCTTGGTCTTTAATAAAATACATACAATAACTACCTAATTGTTTGTTATCAAAATGAGCGCCTTACAATAAATACCCTATCGACACATTGTTTTCGATTACTAAATAACTTATTGCTGGCCAAGTAATCATAAAAAATACGAAAAAAATCTTCGAATCGGCAAGATTCCGTCCTGTTCGCACGCGCGCAACTTGACGTTTGTCAGAAAGGGACCGGTTTTTAGCTCGTGTCAGCCTCTTAATAACCCTATAATACCTTCGGTGGCATAGTAGTTAGGACGCCGGTCTTAAAATTTATGAGACCCGAGTTCGATCCCCGCCATGTACCAATGTGTTGTACCTATTCATGTACATTTACCAACTGCTCTTACGGTGAAGGAAAAACATCGTGAAGAAACCCACATTCAAATAAAATTAGAATTCAGATGACATTTGCTTGTGACTTAACCTAGGATTGGGGGCAGGTTAGCCTTCGGGTTGCAGAGGTCAGATGGCAGTCGCTCTGTGTAAAAACTTGGTTCCACGTCAAATCCCCTAGGTTAGGTAGCCGACCCCGACAGAGAACGGAACGCAAGGAGAATGATGAATGACTTACGCGAGCTTATGTCCACGCAGTTTACACGTGAAGTTCATCTTATGTTGGGTCATGTGATGCAGGAGTTTGTAGGTCACTTGTACCCTACACCCATCCAAAGTTACCTTTTTGTGACCATAAGTTGTTGGCTATTAGTGCCCCCAAAGTTGGCTACTTGTGACGCTAAAGTTGGCTACTTGTGACGCTAAAGTTGGCTACTTGTGACACTAAAGTTGGCTACTTGTGACGCTAAAGTTGGCTACTTGTGACGCTAAAGTTGGCTACTTGTGACGCTAAAGTTGGCTACTTGTGACGCTAAAGTTGGCTACTTGTGACGCTAAAGTTGGCTACTTGTGACACTAAAGTTTGCTACTTATGACACTAAAGTTGGCTACCTGTGACGCTAAAGTTGGCTACTTGTGACACTAAAGTTGGCTACTTGTGACGCTAAAGTTGGCTACTTGTGACACTAAAGTTGGCTACTTGTGACACTAAAGTTGGCTACTTGTGACGCTAAAGTTGGCTAGTTGTGACGCTAAAGTTGGCTACTTGTGACGCTAAAGTTGGCTACTTGTGACGCTAAAGTTGGCTACTTGTGACGCTAAAGTTGGCTACTTGTGACGCTAAAGTTGGCTACTTGTGACGCTAAAGTTGGCTACTTGTGACGCTAAAGTTGGCTACTTGTGACGCTAAAGTTGGCTACTTGTGACGCTAAAGTTGGCTACTTGTGACGCTAAAGTTGGCTACTTGTGACGCTAAAGTTGGCTACTTGTGACGCTAAAGTTGGCTACTTGTGACGCTAAAGTTGGCTACTTGTGACGCTAAAGTTGGCTACTTGTGACGCTAAAATTGGCTACTTGTGACGCTAAAGTTGGCTAATTGTGACGCTAAAGTTGGCTACTTGTGACGCTAAAGTTGGCTACGTTTGACCTCAATACTAGCTTTTAGTGACCCCAAAAATGTCTACTTGTGCCCCAAATTTGGTAACTTATGACACTAAAATTGGCTATTTATATCACTATAATAAGCGCAAATTCAAAATTCAATCGTGTATTTCCAAGTAGATTCACAACGAATGCTTTCAGAAAATCAGGAATTTACAATACAATACTGTCACTAAAAATAAATTGGTCATTGTAAAAAATAGAAAATTGTCAGGCACAATTTCCTCTTCTTTATAACAATTTTATGTTCCTAGTAGAAACGCGGCACGAGTGGGATAAAAAAGGCACTGCCTGCCAGGCTGACCACACAGCATGTAACTTACTCGCGTTTGACTCGGCAAGTCAAAAGACGGGGGTTCAAGTCCCATCGGTGGTTTGAATTTTTTTCGTTTCGTTTGTCTCTCTCTTTTTGACTTTTGTTTGTGTTTTAGGAGGAGTGATGGATGTTGAGGCCAGTAGGCCGAGTGGCGACGGAGGAGGGAAAAGGATAGCTACCCGCCTGGCCGGGTGTTGTGACCAGGGGGCCGACTGGTCCAACCGGACATGTTTGGAGGTTGTATATATAGCGATCGGCGGAAACACTTTGATACCGCGTTTCAGGACTTGTATGTGGAGCGCATGCGCGCCGCCACAGAGTCTAAAATACTTACGCTAGTTTGCTAACATGTCCGCACAGTTTACACGTGAAGTTCATCTTGTGTTGAGTCATGTGATGCAGCAGTTTGTATCGTTTTGGGAACCTAAACTTGCAAGCCTCGCATTCGTAGCTGCCCACGCTCTGAAACCAAATTAAATTGACATTTTATTAATTCGTCCATTCATTCAATTTCTTTCTCGTGGGTGTCGTAAGGGGCGACAAAGCGACTCGAGGGTTTCATGTGTATTACAACTATTACACGACAGGTTGACGCAAATATCTTAACCGGCCCCCAATATTTGTCAGACGTGGCGATAGCGACCGTATTTTTGCGGTCATTAACGCTCTGTCTACCTCGCAAGGGATAAAGGCGTGATATATGTATGTATGTATGTTTCATTAATTCTAAGACACTACTTTACTGTATTTTTTTCTCAATACAAACTTTTTCCTAATGAGTGAGATAATCAGGGTGTAAGAATATAAGCTGCAAATATTTTAAGGGGTGAATCAGCCCATGAAGCTGATTCATTCCTTAAAATATTTGCAGCTAATATTTTCACACCTCTTAATATAGCCCTAAATACTTGACAGACGTGGCGATAGCGACCGTATTAATACGGCCGTTAACGTTATGCCGTGTGATGCCGGCTTAGAATAGCATCGCCCCGTGTCCTTCCCGCGGGTGTCGTAAGAGGCGGCTAAGGGACTCGAGACTATTGGTGTATTACAATTTTTAGGCGACATGCTTCTTCTTTTCGTGTGGGACACCGAGTCGTCCAACGACCCGATGAATAGGCTATAATAATATGATAATAGGCGATAGGCTGACAACCTGTCACTATAGTGATTCACATATTTTCTGAAATAAATTGGAAAACAATCCTCAAAAATGTCAGACGTGGCGATAATGACATTATTCTAACGGCCGTTAACGCTCTGTCTACCCCGCAATGCATAAAGGCGTGATATGTGTATGTATGTATGTATGTATGTATGTATGTATGTATGTATGTATGTATGTATGTATATATGTATGTCTGTATCTAGTTCCCATAGTACAAGCTTTGCTTAGTTTGGGGCTAGATGGCGCTGTGTAAATTGTCCAGGATATTTATTTATTATTTCTTTATTTATAATATAGTATATTTTTGTACTGTACCGGGTCGTGTATGGCCTTGTGGTTCTGAAAGGCTGCTTCGCTGCTAAAACCTTTGTAACACTCTTCACATTTAAAACGAGAGTTCTTGTAACGAAGTATGAAAAAAATTATCGACGTCCCATACAAAATTATCTACCGACCAAGTCAATATCTATGGAAGGTAAAAAAAAACATATTTCGACCTATGTTTCTTGGGGAAAGTTGTTCAGTTTCATGGGCTGATTCATCCCTTAAAATATTTGCAGCTAATATTTTTACACATTATAACGGTTACTCAGATGATATTAGAATGTGACTTAACCTAGGATTCGGGCCAGGTTAGCCTTCGGGTTGCAGAGGTCAGATGGCAGTCGCTCTGTATAAAATTTTTGTTCCACGTCAAATCCCCTAGGTTAGGTAGCCGACCCCGGCAGAGATAGTTTTATAATATAGTATATTTTTGTACTGTACCGGGTCGTGTATGGCCTTGTGATTCTGAAAGGCTGCTTCGCTGCTAAAACCTTTGTAACACTCTTCGCATTTGAAGCGAGAGTTCTTGTAATTGTCAGTCTCCTTACGAGCTTCCACCTGAAAACAAGTATTAATACAGGGTGTTAAAAAATTTGCTGAAAATATTTTATGGGGTGAACCAGCCGATGAAACTTAACAATTTTCCTCAAGAAACATAGGTCGAAATAGAAGATTTTTTTTTGGACCTCCCATACAAATTGAATAGTAAGAGAGGTCCAATTTTTTTTCGCTATTTGGCCTATATTACTTGGGGAAAGTAGTTCAGTTCCATGGGCTGGTTCACCCCTTAAAATGTTTGCGGCAATTTTTTTTACACTCTATATTTTCTCCGTGTGATGCCGGCTTAGAACAGCATCACCCCACATCCTTCCCGCGGGTGTCGTAAGGGGCGACTAAGGGACTTGAGAGCGTTGGTGTATTACAATTTTTAGGCGACAGGCTGACAACCTGTCACTATGGTACTACACATATTTTCTGAAACAACTTTAGAAAACAATCCTCAAAAATGTCATACGTGGCGATAGTGGCCGTATTCTTACGGCCGTTAACGCTCTGTCTACCCCGCAATGCATAAAGGCGTGATATATGTATGTATATTTTCTCAGTTTCATTTAATACTTTTATTTATTTAATACGTCTCATTTAATACTTACTTCTGCGATCTGTTCTTCCCTGGTTAGGAACACTATATCGTCGTCATGTTCTTTCGCGAAGTTCACCACAAGACACCGAGCCGTCCAACGACCCGATGAACCCTAGTGTCAGAATTTTTCAACCGCCTTCTACAAGTAGCAGGCTTCTGACATGGTTGTGTAACGACCGCCGTCTAAGTAATCATAGACAGCAACCGGGACCTACGGCTTAACGTGCCATCCGAAACACGGAACCATCTTTCACCTGTGATCGAGGGGTCTGAATATAGAAAAAAAACCGGCTTCCGTAGTTGAGGCAAGTCTTAAATTTAATGCAGCTTCATTAATATGGCGTCATGATCTGTCATCGACGCTCTGCGTCACCCGCCCGCAGGGGATAGAAGCGTGATTTGTGTGTGTGTGTGTGTGTGTGTGTAATACTTACTTCTGCAATCTGCTCTTCCCTGGTTAAGAACACTATATCGACGTCGTGTTCTTTCGCGAAGTTCTCATAGTCCTCGTCTGTCTTACGTGGCTTTGTGTTGCGGATGTCTTCTTTAGGGTCCTTTTTTGACAGCTGAAATTATTACAAACGTTTTTGACATTTTGCGTTTAAGACATAACATCACTTTGACATTTTCTCTCTGAAGTTTCCTGTTGTCATTTTATCACTTTGACATTTTTTATCTTGAGTTCCCTGTTGACATTTTATCACTTTGACATTTTGCGTCCTTGAGGTTGAGCCAATTTGACATTTTGTGTTCATGATGTTTTACAGCATTAGATTAGTATTTACCGCGAATACCTCATTCCCAAAGCAAAACATTGCATTTGAATTACTAATTCGTAATTAACTTTTTATTTATTACTAGCAAGATTCAAGATTCAGTCGTTTATTTCCAAGTAGATTCACAATGAATACTTTTAGAATGTCAGAGAGTTACAATACAATACTGTCACTGAATAAATGAATGAGTCATTGTAAACAATAACAATTTTAAGTTCCTAATAGAATCGCGGCTGCGCCCGCTGCAACTCATTTTCCCGTAGGAATAAGATGTTTTCCCGGCAAGTATAAATAAAAACCTTTCTCTTAAATCACTCTATCTATTAAAAGAACCTGCATCAAAATCAGTTGTGTAGTTTGAAGATTTAAGCATACATACATACAGACTCTGCTTTATACTATGTAGTGATACGATTACCCCAGAATAGGCGTTTTCTAATACCTACTTACCTTTACTTCTTTCTCTTTCTTGATCTTTTTACTCTTTCTTTTCATCTCTTTCCTCTTTTTCTCGCTTTTCAACATCCTTTTTGCATCTTCAACAAATATCTCGTGCTTAGGAACTATACTACCATACACTTTCGACTTTCCCTCCTCCGTTTCCAAAACAAATTGATTATGCTCAATTTTGACATCAGTGTCGAAAAGCTTTTGATCTGTCAAATCTGTCTCTAAACTGTCGGTTTTGTCGTCGAATATGTCGAAATCGTTGGACACGTCGTCGCCGTTTGACATGTCATCTGCGGCTGTCATCTCGTTGACGTTTGCGGCGTCTCTAATGACAGTTGCTAGGTCGATATTGCTGTCCTCTTCTAACGTGAAGTCCAGTTTTTCCTGTTTTATGTCTAATTCTGTTATGTCGATGTGCGGTAATCGTTTGATTGAGTACGGTAGTGTGAGGTTGTGTTTGTCTCTGTCTAACGTACGGAGAATGTCCGGTGTAATCTGAAAGAGGAAACATTTTATTTTGTTGGTCTACAATTTATTTGTCGACCAATGTGGCGCAGTGGTAGTGCGACTGCCTTTAACGCAGAAGGTTCCGGGTTCGATTCTCGGTGGGTCACTCACAAAGTTGATATTTATCACGTTAGGAGATTGCAGGCTGAACCACCCTATTGTCTGTAATAAGATGGTTCCGTGTTTCGGATGGCACGTTAAGCCGTAGGTCCCGGTTGATCTGTCTATGATCACTTAGACGGCGATCATCACACAACCATGTCAGAAGCCTGCACTTGTAGAAGGCGGTTGAAAAATTCTGACACTAGGGTTCATCGGGTCGTTGGACGACGCGGTGTCCCACACGAAAGAGGAGAAGTAAGTCTGCTAAATGAAAATCGTTTCAGTTGGACGTCGATTGGATCTCAGTTGGGTGGTTTCGGTCATTTCTTAGTCTGCTAACAGTTTGAAGTAGATAAAATCACAATGGCAATGGAATGACAGTTGAGTTTCGATGGCGTTACAATGACATAAAATAGCAGACTTGGGAATCTGGTGACTTCCAAATTAGTAACCGCTTTTTAGAAAATAAGTCGGTATGATTTAGATTTTGCTGCGTATATGTCTTAATATGTCTTCTGCGGCTAACTTCAATGCGAATAAGTTACGCATTCTTCCGTAGTGACTTGTGCGCATATGAAACGACGTCGACGAACGATTTGTCGAACGCGTAACTTATTCGCAGTGAAGTTAGCCGCAGAAGACATATTGGGGTGACGACATTTTATCGTAACACGCATGTTAGTCAGGCAGAATCTCATCGGGTCGTTGGTCGACTCTGTGTCTCACTAGTATGAAAGAATTACCTGTTCAGCCGTGTCATTGTGTATGGTCTGTAAGAGGTCGCGCGCCGCATGGACCCGCGTCTTGAATCGCGCGAACTTTAGCACCAACGTGCAGCATGTGGAACAGATGTGTTGCGGCCACCCATCTGTTGAAGTTACCTGCCAAAAATCAGAAAAACACTTTTTTTTTTACTTTTTTTAATTTATTAGTAAAACACTTTTTCACTAGTTCCACTTATGTATTTGTTTAATCTTGATAATTAAACTATTTGCGACCGGTTTCGAACATCATCTTCGGGCAATTATTCAAAATCAAAACAAAAGAATGGTAAAATAATTGCCCGAAGATGATGTTCGAAACCGGTCGCAATTAGTTTAATTATCAAGATTAAACAAATACATAAGTGGAACTAGTGAAAAAGTGTTTTACTAATAAATTAACATGGAGTTCCATCAAGAAATAACAACACAAACTGTAAATTACATAACAACACAAATTTATATTTATTCTTTATTGCATAAGATTAATACAGAAAATTAATACAAAAATTTTGTCGCAAAGGCGAGCTTATCTCTTAGTGAGCTTATCTCTCCAGCCAACCTATGTGTTGTGAGAGAATCTAAAATTCTAAATTTCATTTATTTATTTATTTATTTAACCATTTATTGTACCCAATATAACATTAAGAACAATACACAACAGGTCAGCTTATTTCTTAAAAGAAGTCTCTTCCAGCAGACCTAGGGCAGTGAGATGGCATAAAGAATCATATATTCATCATTTCTAGAATTACAATATACAGGGTGTAAGAGACGGTGTGACGAAAACTTTGCAGGCTTGCTCAGACGGCGAAACTGAACAACTTTTTTATGGGGGCTATGTTGCTATGCTAATTTTTTTTGAGTTCCCATACAAAGTCAGTCAGCTGATCCGGAATTTTGTATGGGAGGTCGAAAACATTTTCACGTTTCCCAACATAGCCCCTATAGAAAAAGTTATTCAGTTTCATGGGCTGATTTATTTATTTATTTATTTATTTATTTACCATTTATTGTACACAAGAAATTTTACAGGAAAAAAAACATAAATAAAATGGACACAACAGGCACTGCTTATCTCTAAAAAAGAAATTTCTTACAGCAGACCTACAGGAGAGAAATGGCATTTGGCGAAAGGCGGATGAGACGTGCACAATAGCTATGAATACGAGATGATTAATATTTACAGATAATAACAGGAAATACATACGAAATATAACTAAAATATTACATACAACTACAGATATAAATAATAATAAATATACATTATAAAATACATACTAAAAATAATATAATACGTATAAATATATACTGGTTAATATATACTGATTGGTTAATATTGGTTAATATATATATACTGATTCACCCCATTAAGTATTTGCAGCAATTTTTTTACACCCTTTACAAGTGCGTATGATTTTTAAATTAGTTCTTTTGAACTTTAGTATCAAGAGAGAGTTATAATTTGATTTTGCGAGCAGCCGTTGCAGCTTATATTTTATTTGTTGTTTGCCATCATTTTGAGATGTTGAAATTATCAAAGAGAATGTTGAAAAAATTATAAAAGGAAACATGCCTGCAATGTACCTCGAAATACCCACTAAAATAGGATAGCAAGTTTTAAATAGTATGCCGTGTGATGCCGGATTAGAATAGCATCACCCCCTTTCTTTCCCGTGGTTGTTGTAAACGCCGACTAAGGGACTCGAGGGTTTCATGTGTATTACAATTTTAGGCGACAGGCTAACAACCTGTCACTACAGTGATACATATATCATCGAAAAGACCCCTCAATACTTGTCAGACGTGGCGATAACGACCGTAATTTTACGATTGTTAACGCTCTGACTACCTCGGAAGGGATAAAGGCGTGATTTGTGTCTAATAATCATAATATTATATCTTACCTGCACATCAGTGAGTTGTGCCAAGGAGTTGTTCAGTTGTTCAGTGATCTCGTACATGTCTGCGTGCACGGCGAGGCAAGCGCGGCACGCCACGTCCGCCTCGCCCGAGGCAGATGACAGCCTCAACTTGCGCGCTGAAAAGTGACGATGATTCAGATGTGGACAGTTTGTCATACTTCTTGTTTTTTCTCTTCGTGCGGGAAACCGAGTCGTCTAGCGACTCGATGAATCCTAGTGTCAGAATTTTTTAAAGTAACAGGCTTCTGACATGGTTGTGTAACGACCGCCGCCTAAGTGATCATAGACAGCAACCGAGACCTACGGCCTAACGTGCCATCCGAAACACGGAACCATCTTACAGACAATCGGGTGGTTCAGCCCCCGATGTCTTAACCAGACTGAGAACAAATTCACAAAATTATAAATATCAACTTGTAAGTGATTCACCAAGAATTGAACCCGGAACCTTCTGCGTCAAAGGCAGTCGCACTACCACTGCGCCACATCGGTCGTCAAATTAATACTTACTTTTCTTCAAGGTCTTTCTCTTATAGCTGCCGGTGTCCTCCCGTTCCTCTCTGTAGAGGTTCTTAGTAGGAATGGCATCTTTGTGTAGGATCCGACGCCCGGTTTCAGAGATCTTGAAGTCGGAGTTCTCAAAGTGGACGGAGCACACCTGCAATTTGTAAGTGTTTGCCTGAGTGGGATTGAGCTTGATTTGGCAGAAAATTTCTTCAGTAAATTTTGGGTAAAATTACATACATACATACATATATCACGCCTTTATCCCTTGCGGGGTAGGCAGAGCGTTAACAGCCGTAAGAATACGGTCGCTATCGCCACGTCTGACATTTTTGAGTATTGTTTTCTAAGGTTGTTTCGGAAAACATGTGTATCACTATAGTGACAGGTTGTCAGCCTGTCGCCTAAAAATTGTAATACACCAATACTCTCGAGTCCCTTAGTCGCCTCTTACGACACCCACAGGAAGGATGTGGGGTGATGCTATTCTAAGCCGGCATCACACGGTATAAAACTGGTACTCACTGGTAAAATTAATTGAATAAATTGTAATAATTTAATTTATTAGTTATGGGATACTCATTAGTTTTATAATTTGCTAGTTTCCTGGGTCATTACTAAAATATAGAAGTTGTATGCTTAAAACAATTGTCAAAAAATACTACGGACTTTATTCATAATTTTTCGAAATATTCAAAGTATGAATTAATAAACAGAAAAATAACATAAAAGTAAGTGTTTTGATGCCAAATACTTACGGCTTTAAGTCATACTTCTAGTTCTACAAACAAAATACCATTTTAGATCATATTAAAAAGTATCTCATTTGACCTATCTATAATAGATAGACTAAGTTAACAAACAGGTTTCTGGTTTAATTAAAACTACGTACATTTTTATGAATTGAATGTAAAGACTATAGTTTAAGCTTACTCGGCAATGTGTCCCGGGTGCCCAGGACGGCTCCCGGCGAATCGCCTGGATCCACTCCTCTTTCTGATCATCGTCTGTTGGGAATCTGAAACATATTGACATATTGGTGTAAACTTTGAAACCATTTTTGTACTTAAAGCAGCATGGTTAAAGAATTTCATTGAATAATTTCTACAAAAATTAATAAAATAGAGAAAATAAATAGAGAAATAAATAAAATAAAATAAAAAAGACTTCTATATATTGTAGGAAAAAGTTCCCTATGTGGATTTATATACTTTTTAGGGCGCATTATAAAAATAAATAAAATAGAATTAAAAAAAAATAATTAAAAACTGACCTGAAGTGTAACAAAAAAAGTATTTATTTATTTGGATATGGGGGTTAGAGTATACTTTTAATTGAAGTGAATTAAATTTGAAATGTGAAGATTTTTAATAATAAAAATAAAATAATCTTACCTGTGAAAAGAAATCCCTTCAGGGGGCTTGATGTTTTTGCCAGTGTAATTTCTACACAGCTTCACAGCACAAACAACCATTTTATTATTATAGTTTCGTTAATTTTCTATAGTTTTCCCGAAGTTTTTTCCTAATTTTTCCTAGTTTGCATTAGAGATGCAAAATTTAACACCATTTTGGATACGCCATGAAAATCGTCAAACGGAGCCACCAAATGGAAGCTTCACCTTCGTACGCATTTTCACGGTCAAAAACAATTTTGCAATGCGCAATTTCTATTGGAATGCTTCTCAAAATAAATAAGAAGTTGTTAAGCTCACACAGCACTATATAATTAATTCACAAAATACAATATTAGCTTCAAAATATTGAAACAAGAATCACAAGCGACATTTTTAGTTTTTTTGCCATCAATAAAAAAGTAAAAAGTCAAGTCGTTTTGATGTGCTTTTTTTGCAAACAAGAAATCATGTACCTACACCAGGTCAAAAAAGAGATAAATGGAAATTTGTAGAGCGCTGTTTCATTTTCACCGTCCCATTATTGTTAGTGATGTGACAATAAAGCGCCTTTATCCATGAAACGAGCATACCCTATTTTGTTTTGACATCAGCAAGGTGTTAACAAAGATAGCTAACACCAAATTTACGCTTTTGTTTTACGGTCAGTGTTGTTATGTCGCAAGTTTTTTGAAACAATTATCCGTTTTTTATTATTTATTTTCCGTGTTTTTCAATAGTATCTTATTTCTGTATCATCGATGCAGAAGAGGCGCAATAAAACAAATACATAAAATATAAAACAACTGAAAAACATAACCTAAAATAGTTTATATTATAATAGTTTTTCAGTGCTAAGTTCAAAGCTGATTAACGAAATACTCTGACCCAAAATACACAGGTAAATTTAGGTAATTTATAATAAACATAAAAATATATGTATGAACATAAAATAAGTTCATTTGCAACCCTCAAACTTTCATAAATCCAATATTTTTACAGCCATACTGCCTCACCTATAATATCCAGAAATCATGACCCTGAAGATTAACTTACAGTTCGGAGGTGGCGCCGAGCTGCTCTTCGATAAAATAAAGAAGCGTGAAATAGAGTTACCGAGCCTCAGCAAGTTCCTTCCACAGATACAGAAAGAGAAATGGACTATAAGAGAACTCTTGGTCTGGATGAAACTTAATCTGCTCAAAGAAAGACCTGAGTTATTTCTACAGGTAAGTCTAGTGCCGTGTGATCCTGGCTTAGAATAGCATCACCCCACATCTTTCACGTGGGTGTCGTAAGAGGCGACTAAGGGACTCGAGAGTATTGATGTATTACAATTTTCAGGCGACAGGCTGATAACCTGTCACTATAGTGATACACATGTTTTCCGAAACAACCTTGGAAAACAATCCTCAAAAATGTCAGACGTGGCAATAGTGGCCATATTCTTACGGCTGTTAATGCTCTGCCTACCCCCCAAGGGATAAAGGTGTGATATATGTATGTATGTAAGTCTTAAAGCATAAAATTAATGTCATTAACTTCTACTGCCGTGTGCGTGTGATGCTGGCTTAGCGTTTCTTTCCCGCGGCTGTTGTAAGAGCGGACTGAGGGTTTTCATGTTTTATTACAACTTTAGGCGACAGGCTGACAACCTGTCACTATGGTGATACACAAATCATCTGAAAAGGCTCTCAATATTTGTAAGACGTGGCAATTGCAGTGGCTGTTGGTCTTCTCAGGACTAACGCTTGCTCTATCAAATAATAATAATTACATCTTATTATATGCATTATATAACATACATACATACATACATATATCACGCCTTTATCCCTTGCGGGGTAGGCAGAGCGTTAACGACCATAAGAATATGGTCGCTATCGCCACGTCTGACATTTTCGAGGATTGCTTTTCACGGTTGTTTCAGAAAACATGTGTATCACTATAGTGACAGGTTGTCAGCCTGTCGCCTAAAAATTGTAATACACCAATACTCTCGAGTCCCTTAGTCGCCTCTTACGACACCCGCGGGAAGGATGTGGGGTGATGCTATTCTAAGCCGGCATCACACGGCATAACAGCTTAAAAAATATATAAAAAACAACAATAGTTGATTCTAACAATGTTCTGTTTGTTTCAGGGTGACTCCGTCAGACCAGGAATCCTAGTTCTAATCAATGACTCAGACTGGGAATTGTATGGTGAACTAGATTATGTCATTCAAGAAAACGACACAATAATGTTTATATCCACATTACATGGCGGTTAAATGTTTATTATACAGTTTTTTATTAAAGGTGCTGCTTTATTTATTTTAATTTCAGATTCATATTTTTTTACTAGATGCCGTGTGATTAAATAAAAGATCTGTAAATAGTGGCTGATTGTCATTCTCTCTCCCACTGAGGCTCTTACATGGGGAAAAATGAGACTAGCAGGTAACTGAGGACATGGTCGACACCAGCATCTATGAACCACCTATAAGCCTATAACGTTATAACTAGTTGATAAATGTAGAGTCCAAAGGTTTCAAGTAGTTACAACGTTATAGCTGGTTCATAGATGCTGGTGTCGACCATGTCCCAAGTTACCCGCTAGTCTAATTTTTCCCCATTTGACCAAGGCGTTCATGCTTTCTTCCTAACTTAGGTTACCGCCGCCATCACAGATACTTCTTTAGTACCTAGGTCAGGGTTCGAAGGATATATATCAATGGATATATATCATGATATATATCCGATATATATCCATCGACTTTTTGTGATATATATCTGTTGAGGGCCAGGAATAAAACCTCATTCAATGGACTGTATTTTTTATTTTACACTGGTTGCACTACTTATTTACACTTTTTCTTACTATTCGCTAGTACGGTGGGAACTGAACTGGTTTGTACTGGACTACTACGGTAACTTATATAAAATCAGCTTAAACACCTACCCATTCACAAGGCTTACATTATTTTGCTACCAATTAACTATCTTGTATTATCACCAATCAGAAACTTTCATTTGAATACAATAGAGACTTATAAAAAATAACAATAGAAACCAATAGGAATATAAATCTAGTCATTCTCGATTAAAACTATGCTAATTCGGAATCGTTAATCTCCTACAAGATACTATTGCTATCCCTGTCTCCCTTGTCCTTGGTGGGCGGGGCTCGCTGTCCGTAACATCCTCCCCCCGGCGAAGTCTCCGGAGCCATCTTGGACAGGCAGGACGGCGAGCTTGCGTACTGGTCGCTGGAAGACTCCTCCTTTGGTACGGACGTCCACGCAGCGCACCTTGCCGTCAGGTCCAGGGTAGGTGTGGATGACTTCTCCGCGTGGCCACACGTTGCGAGGCAGGTTGGCGTCGATCACGATGACCAGGTCTCCGGGCTTCATGATGCGGGAGTCGTCGTGGCTGGCGCCTCTCGGTGTCAGGGTTGGCAGATACTCGGCGATCCATCGGCGCCAGAACTCGTCTGCCAGTGCCATTGTTGCCCTCCACGTGTGTCGTCCAGCGTGCTCGCAGTTACCGGTGATGGGTAGACCGCTTGATGACCCGATGAGGAAGTGGTTCGGTGTCAGCGCCTCTGGATCGTCCTTGGATACTGGAACGTGGGTGAGCGGCCTCCCGTTGATGGTGTGCTCGGCCTCGCAGAGCAGAGTGGCGAGAACCTCGTCTCGCGGGTATTTTTCGTGAAGCGTAGCAGTGAGCGCCGTCTTGATAGTGGAGGGAATTACGGATTTAACTAAAAAATTTTTTGTGGAGCAATGAGCTTCATCTTATATGTTCCTTGAGTAATTCTAAGCATTTCTAGTCCGGGAGACAATAAAAAAGTTTAGTCTGGTCGGGGAGGGGGGGGTACAAAGATGGCCGCCACCCGTCATCTTTAAAAAAAATCTTTTTTCGTTCCGGTGGCTACTGTGGCAAGATTGGTATCATTTTCGTATAAACCAAAGACGTAGAATTCATTTCTGATATAAGGATTTTAAAATTCCATAGTAATATTACAAATAAAACGTAAAAACGTGAAAATGTAGGTTGCAGATTTTTGCTTTGAGAGCTAATAACTTTTGTATAGTAACAAAAAACTCCTAATAAAAAATATTAGAATAAAGCGTAACTCATGCAGACTATATAAATATATAGTTTATGCTACATCTTCATACAAAAAGATGTTAAAAAAAATTATGACCGCAGTGGTGTATGCGCGCGTACTCATGTCGCATTCGCGGAGGGAATTACGGATTTAACAAATTTTTTTTTTTGGCGCTATGAATTTCATCTTATATGTTCCTTGAGTAATTCTAAACATTTCTAGTCCGGGAAATAATAAAAAAGTTCAGTCTGGTCAGGTAGAGGGGGGTACCAAGATGGCCGACACCCGTCATCTTAAAAAAAAAATCTTTACTTGTCTTGTTGGCTACTAGGGCATGATTGGTATCATTTTCGTATAATCCAAAGACGTAAAATTCATTTCTGATATTAGGTTTTTAAAATTCCATAGTAATATTATCAATAAAACGTAAAAAAGGTTCTTAATTATTTAGGTTGCAGATTTTTGCTTTGAGAGCTCATAACTTTTGTATAGTGACAAAAATGTCCAAATAAAAAATACTGTAATAATGCGTAGTTTATGCAGATTTCGAGAATATTCACATGTGATAATGTTCTATTGTAAAAATATTGTGAAATAAATAAATTACTGCAACCCAGAAGGGTAACTTACTTGCGTTAGGTGGAATTTATCTTGCAAAATGGTCGAGTAGGTTCATAATACTCGTGTATCTATGTTTAAGTATTACTTACTTAATAATTCATTTGATGATGGCAAGTAAAACACTTTCTATACATTATTATAATTTAATTTAATGAGCGCAGTTTCCGGCACACAGGCATAATTCTGTGCACTTTAATTTTCTTTAATTTTCATGACGACTGGCAGTGCTGCGTCTCCGTAGACGGTGAACAGTCTGATTTCTTCCCCGTCACCTGTGGGGTGAAACAATGGTGTGTTCTAGCGCCCACACTGTTCGCCTTATACTTTGCAGTTGTAGTCAAAGAAGTCCTAAATACTGTTTCCCAAGGAGTCCGCATCCGTTTCATCAGATGGCAGTCTTTTTAACCTGGCTAGACTTAAGGCGCGCACTAAAGTCTCGTTTGCATTGATTACTGAGATCATCTATGCTGATGACTTGTGCTTTCTTGCAGAATCCCCAGACGGCCTGCAACAGCTTATGTCCGTTTTTCACCAAGCATGCTGTAAATTCGGCCTAAAGATCAGTGTCAAAAAGACGGAAGTGATGTCCTTAGGCTCGCATGGTCGCGAGACACTGGTGATTATGCTTAATGAGGATATGCTGAAACAGGTTGATAAGTTTCGTTATCTGGGGAACACTATAACATCTAAGTGTAACCTTGATGCTGAGATCAACAGCAGAATCAGTGCTGCAGCTGCAGTATTTGGGAAGTTGTGTTCCAAGGTTTTCTGCTCGCACGACCTAAAGCTAGCCACAAAAATCTCTGTATATATGGCGATTGTGCTGCCAAACCTTCTACACTCCTCCGAGACTTGGTGTATGTATCGTCACCACATACGCTCTCTGGATCGCTTCCACCTAAAATGCATTCGCACCATCATGAAGATCAGATGGTCCGACCGAGTGCGCAATACCGAAGTTCTGAGACGAGCCAATGTTGGTGGCATTGAGGCCTATCTAATGCGTCGTCAGCTTCGGTGGTGCGGTCATGTATCCCGGATGTCGGAGGAGAGAGTGGCGAAGCGCATCTTTTACTCTGAGCTAGAGGAGGGCAAGCGAAAGCATAGCGGACAACTCCTCAGATATAAAGATGTTCAGAAACGACACATGAAAAGATGCAACATTGAGCCCACTCAATGGGAGGGTCTGGCAGTACAGCGCCCCGAATGGCGCGGGATGGTTAAGAGGCAAGACCGCGAGTTTGAGGAACAGCGTAAAGCAGACCTCGACGCTAAGCGCGATGAGCTGAAGGCCCGTCCCCCCGTCGCCATTAACTATAATTATGTAAGTGGCAAACTCATGTGTCCACACTGTGCACGGGAGTTTACTGCCAAAATTGGCTACAATAGCCATCTCCGGGCGCAGCAGCGCCGATCTGATTAGGAGTCAAAGTGGTCGCCATGACCGGAATCGGTCGGAGAGATCATCATCATCATCATCATCATCACTTTAACATAAGATACACGAGTATTATGAACCTACTCGACCATTTTGCAAGATAAATTCCGCCTAACGAAAGTAAAGTTACCCTTCTGGGTGGCAGTAATTTATTTATTTCACAATATTTTTACAATAGAACATTATTACATGTGAATATTCTCGAAATCTGCATAAACTACGCATTATTACAGTATTTTTTATTTGGACATTTTTGTCACTATCCAAAAGTTATGAGCTCTCAAAGCAAAAATCTGCAACCTAAATAATTAAGAACCTTTTTTACGTTTTATTGATAATATTACTATGGAATTTTAAAAACCTAATATCAGAAATGAATTTTACGTCTTTGGATTATACGAAAATGATACCAATCTTGCCCTAGTAGCCAACAAGACAAGTAAAGATTTTTTTTTTAAGATGACGGGTGTCGGCCATCTTGGTACCCCCCTCTACCTGACCAGACTGAACTTTTTTATTATTTCCCGGACTAGAAATGTTTAGAATTACTCAAGGAACATATAAGATGAAATTCATAGCGCCAAAAAAAAAAATTTGTTAAATCCGTAATTCCCTCCGCGAATGCGACATGAGTATGCGCGCATACACCACTGCGGTTATAATTTTTTTCAGCATCTTTTTGTATGAAGATGTAGCATAAGCTATATATTTATAAAATCTACATGAATTACGCTTTATTATAGTATTTTTTATTAGGATTTTTTTGTTACAATACAAAAGTTATTAGCTCTCAAAGCAAAAATCTGCAACCTAAATTTTCACCTTTTTACGTTTTATTTGTATATTACTATGGAATTTTAAAATCCTTATATCAGAAATGAATTCTACGTCTTTGGTTTATACGAAAATGATACCAATCTTGCCATAGTAGCCACCGGAACGAAAAAAGACTTTTTTTTAAGATGACGGGTGGCGGCCATCTTTGTACCCCCCCCTTCCCGACCAGACTAAACTTTTTTATTGTCTCCCGGACTAGAAATGCTTAGAATTACTCAAGGAACATATTAGATGAAGCTCATTGCTCCACAAAAAAAAAATGGGTTTAGTATGGGAGCGATCCGTAATTCCCTCCACTATGATGGAGCGGATGAGGCGCTCCCATGCTCCCCCTTGGTTTGGAGCTCCTGGAGCGATGAATTTCCACTCTGTCCTCTTGATGGCTGCGTAGTCCTTTAGTGCTGGCAACCATTGCTTGTAGGCGGCGCGTAGCTCGGCGTCTGCGCCCTTGAAGTTGGTAGCGTTGTCGCTCCATATGGTGTTGGGCCATCCTCTTCTCGATGCCATCCGTCTTAGTGCCAGTATTGCAGAGTTGGATAAGGAGTGGGCCAACTCGATGTGGATTGCGCGTGTGGAGAGGCAAGTGAATATAGCTCCCCAGCGCTTCTCGTGTCTCCGACCCACTGTGACAATCAGGGGGCCGAAATAGTCCACGCCTGTGTAGGTGAAGGCGCGTGTGAATGGCCGCAATCTAGCCATCGGTAGGTCGCCATGGGGTGGGACGACGGGTGCAGCCTTGCGGACTCGACAGTGACCGCACTCTCTGGCTGCTGCTCGTACGGTGGGTCTCAGGCCGGTGATCCAGTAGCGCTGCCTCAAGTCGTTAACCACGCGCTCGTTGTTGGCGTGATTGGCGCGCTCGTGCTCTCGTGCCACCAGTAGTCGCGTGTACGGATGTCGTCCGTCCAGGATGATGGGTCTCTTCATGTCTTCGCAGATGTTAGGGGCTGCGTTGATCCTCCCTTGCAGCCTCAGGATGCCCTTTTCGTCCATTGCCGGGTCCAGTTTGAATAGTTTGCTGGTTTTGCTGATGGCGCCTTTCTTCTTCAGCAGGTCCAGCTCCTCTGGGTAGGCGTCTTCTTGGGACTTCTTTATCCACAGTTTCTCAGCTTCCCGTAGATGCCGCACCTTCAGTTTTCGAGTCCTTTTGCGGCAGGCGTCGATGAACAGAAGGACGTACGCAGTTGCTCTAATCAGGCGCTCGTACTTTGAGAAACGCGTGATGTCAGGCAGGGCGTTTGAGATGCAGAGTCTTGCATGTTGCACGTAGGCCTCCTCTGGATGCTCGTCCACGTGGATTTCTTCAGGCCAGTGTTTCTCGTTCAGTCGCAGGAAGCTGGGTCCGGTGAACCATCTGTCGGTCGCAGTCTTCATTTCACGACTCGGTCGGGTCGCGTCGTCTGCCACGTTCTGGTCTGTCGGGATCCATCGCCAGTCGTGTGTATTAGTCAGCTCGGCGATCTCGGTGACGCGGTGGGCGACGAAGGGGGTGTGTTTCGCATTATCGTTGCGTATCCATTGTAGTGCGGTCTTGGAGTCGCTCCAGTATATAGTTTTGCTGGGCTTCTCGCGATGTTCAGTGGTGATGGCGGTGGCCAAGCGCGCTCCCAATAGCGCTGCTTGCAGCTCCATCCGTGGGACGCTCTGCGCGCGGAGAGGCGCCACCCGTGCCTTGGCTGCCACTAGGACGACTCTCACGGTGCCGTCTTCTTCCTCAAGGCGCCAGTAAGCTACTGCTGCGAAGGCCTCGGTGCTGGCGTCGCAAAATACGTGGAGCTGCCGGTCTCTGAAGGCTCCCCCCGTATTGTAACACCTCTGGAGGCGCAGGCTGGTGATGTCCTCCAGGGCTTCCGTCCAGTCGCCGAAATCCTTGGCTATCTCGTTTGGTAGCGGCTCGTCCCAGTCCACCTTCAGGCGCCAGACCCGTTGAAGCTGGATCTTAGCGCGTATGGTGAAGAAGCTTAATAGCCCGAGCGGGTCGAATATCGACATGACCATGCTCAGGGCTTCTCTCTTGGTAGGTGGTCGTTCTCTCTTCTTCACCTCCTCCTTTACTCTCGGCAAACTGGTGTTGAAGCTCAGCTCGTCCGTGGCTGAGTGCCACCGTAGGCCCAGTGTCTCAAACTCGTGTGCGCTGGCTCCCAGGTCACGACGGCTTGCATCAGCGCGCAGCTCCATCGGTACGTCTTGCAGTACTTTTTCGTAGTTTGACGTCCAGCTAGCTATTGTGAAGTTGGCGCTCTTGTGCACCTTGCGCACCTCCTCGACGACTGCTTGGGCCTCTTCAGGTGTCGCGTAGCTGTCCACTAGGTCATCCATGTAATGGCTCTTCGTGATGGCGTAGTGGGCTCGCGGAAACTCTGCCTTATGGAGCTCGGCATTGTGGTTTCGCACACTATGGGCGAGAAATGGTGAGCTCCTTGCGCCGAAGATCATTGATGTCATCTTGTAACGTTTTGGTGGGTCGCTCGGCGTGTCCCTCCACAGGAACAGTTGGGCTGGCTGGTCCTCTTTCCTTATCTTGACTTGGAGGAACATCTCTCGTATGTCCGCTGCTATGGCCACTTTCTTCTCGCTGAAGCGGTATAAGATGCCGGGTAGGGACTGCAGCAGGTCGGGGCCGTCCAGAAGAGCGTCGTTCAAGCTCATTCCTTGGCTTGTAGCGGCCGCGTCGAACACCAGGCGCTCCTTTCCGGGTTTGTTTGGGTTTGTGACTGCAAAGTGTGGCAGCCACCAAGCTCGTTTGCTTTCCCATTCGTTGTCCTGGCACTCCTCTGCGTAGCCCTTCTTCTTCAAGGCAGCTATCTGGGCAGCGTATCTCTCTCCAAACTCAGGACACTTGGTGATTTTTCTTTCGATTGACTTCAATCGCCTTAGCGCCATCTCGAAACTCGGGGGCATCTCGATGTCGTCCGTCTTCCATGGTAGTCCGACTTCGTACTGGTTTCCGATGGGCTTGATGGTTGACTCGAATATTTTGACTGCACGCGCGTCGTCTTTCGGAACCCGCTCCTTGGTGGTCACTCCCATTGCCTCTATTTGGAAGTGGGCCTTCACCTTGTCGTGGAGCACGACGTCCCTTGCAGTCCCGATGCTCGTCGAGTCGTTGTGGGTCCGTAGATGCAGGACCGTGTCGTCGTTGCTGGCGGTGAGGGAGGGTATCCTGCCGTGGATGACCCAGCCCAGGCGAGTAAGTCCGGCGATTGGTTCGGATGGCTTTCCCTCTAGTAGTCGTTGACTGACTACTAAGTGCCAGTTGTCCAAACCGATGAGAAGCTCTGGCACGGCGTCTTCGAAACAGACCTCGTCCTCGCGTAGCACCTTTAGATGATTGAACAGCAGGCACTCCTTTGACACGGTCTGCCGTCCCGTTGATAGTTCATCGATAGTGCGCGCGCGTATCTGGTGCTCGTCGATCATCTGTAGTCCTCTCACAGATACGGTGACATTCTTGCTTGCTGCTTGGTACTGCATGGAGCCGATCCCGTGGATTCGAAGTCCTCGCTTGGGTCCGTCGGCTTCCACTCTCCTTGCCAGGTCCTTGTTGATCAGGGTGAGGGTCGCGCCTTCGTCCAAGAGCGCGTGTGTCTGCACCTCCTTCCCCGTGGGTCCCTTGACGATGACTTTGCAGATTTTCAGGAGGATTCTCTCATTGGCCCTTGTAGCTGTCATGACAGTTGCGTCGGCGTCTTCCTGAGGCGTGTCGTCATTTCGTGGTTGTGGCGGTGCAGTCGGTCGGTCCACGTGCAGCGATGGGTGGTGGCGTCGGACACAGCCATCCTTTCCGCATTTCCCTTTTTTGCATAGGAAACGCCTGTGTTTCTTGTTGACGCAGTTAAAGCAGATGCGCTCGTCCCGGACCCACTGCCATTTGGCGTTGATATCCATGCGCCGATATTTTTCGCATGAAGGCACGTCGTGAGGGCCCCCGCAGCACAGGCACGTAGCGTCTTCTTTTTTGCTCTTTGGTGCTTCCTTCTTCTCTGTTGCCACGAAGACAGAATTGCGCGGGCGACGCTCGTACCGCGGCGGCTGGGCGCGCGGTAGCTGAGTGCGCGGTGGCTGCATGCGTGGTGGTGCTGGCTCGGCTCTCCTGGGTGCGGTAGCGAAGTTTCTTACGCCGTCGTAGGTGTGTCGGACTGCGCGATCGGCTTCACGCATGAGGAATTCCGACAGGACTTCGATCTGCGAGCGGTTGCGATCTGCTTTCTCTTCAGCGTAGTCGCACCATCGGCTCTGCAGGTGCGGGGTGAGCTTAGCGGTGACTTCGCGGGCTAGCTTCGGGTTGCGCAGATATCCCTGGTCATCGATCGTTGTTAGCACGCACACGATGTTTTGAAGTTTGATCGCAAACAGGTTTAGGTCGTGCGATGAGTTGCCTAGGCGTGGCAGGCTGGCTAGGTCCTCCAGGGCTCGATCGATGATGTATTCGGGTCGTCCGAATCGTTGCTCCAGCGTCCGCATAATCACCTCCGGGTCGTTGGCTGTTGAGATGAGGCAGTAGACAGCCTGGCGGGCCTCTCCTCGCAGGCTGTAGCGCAGTCGTGCTAAATTCTCCGGCCGGGAATATTTGTATAGGATAGTAGAGTCCCTGTAGGCGGCTTTGAACGGCAGCCACTCCTCCGGCGCTCCGGTGAATATAGGTAGCTCTTGTGCTTGACGTGGCGGCGGGCGATGCGTAGTCAGCATAACCATTGCTTCGGCCAATCTCTCCATCCCTCTTTCCCTCGAGCGATACGGCGTTGGCGAGCGCGAGCGTCGTCGGTAGTCGCGGTCGTCGTCGTATCTGTCGCCGTCTCGGTAGGGCTTGTCAGGGCTTCTACGCCGGCGTCCTTCACTGCCACTGTCCTTCGGGATTGCGCCACTGTAGCGTCGCTCGGCGCCGTGAGGTAGTGGCACGTTGTGGCGGTCCCCTTCATCGGCGCGGCTCGGGTAGCGACGCTCAGCGTCGTGAGGTGGCGATATTTCTCGACGGCCTCCTTCCTCGACACGCTCCCGGTTGCGACGATCGGCGTCACGGCGCTCGGCGTCGTGAGGTGGCAATGTGTCTCGACGGCCTCCTTCCTCGACACGCTCCCGGTTGCGATGATCGGCGTCACGGCGCTCATTGTCCCCGAAGTGGGTGGTCACATAACGTTCGACGTCTTCGTTGTGGACTTGTCGATGCTCTAACTCGGCGCCACGTGTCGGTCTTGAGTCAAAGAAGGGGCTGAAGTCCAATCGCTTGGATATGGCTGGTGGGTCCGCTTGCACACCTCCCTTGTGTCCCGGGGTGGTGAGTTCCTTGGGCGGGCCAAGCAGCTTTCTTCGTCTCTCCGTAAGCCAAGCTTGGAACTCTTCTTCAGCTAGCTCGGGTCTTGACCGTTGACTCGAACGTTGGCTTGAGTGTTGACTGGCGATTTCTTCATCAATCGCTTGCAGTTCTTGAAGCTTCCTAATGTTGTCCGCTTCAAGTTCGTTGAGACGGATTTGCGCTGCTATCTGCTGGCGTCGTTGCCTAGCGCTCTCTGTTGTAAGCGTAGAGCGCAGCGATCCGTTAGGTGAGCTGGAGCGAGGAGGGCGACGAACGCTTGTGTCCGCAGGCGCCGTTGCAGGTCGTACCGGCGGTGTCAGTCGGCCAGTGGGTCGCGGCAATGCGGTTCCAGCTTCGCTTTGGGTAGCGTAGCCCGTTTCGTTGGCTCGTCCTGTCGCAGGGGTTCTGGCCACGATGGTTGACGGTGAGGCCGGCGTGTCGGCGATCGCCTTGCCTTGGCGCGTCAGCACCATCCTTGTTGACTGTGGCGGTTCCTGTCGAAGAGCTTGAAACGGTGAGTCAGTTCCCTGGCGGCTGCTTTCTTGTAGCAGCGGCCCCTTGTAAGTAGTGACCGCAGGATCACTGCCTAGTGCTTGCAGGTGCAGTGCGGCGGTATACGTGGCGCGGTTGCAGCGGCGTCGCGGCGGCGGATCGCAGGTGGCCCGGTAGTGCGGCGTTGTCCGCAGCGTCGGCAGTCCTAGGCTTCCGTCCCGACGGCTAGGTGAAGCGGCGTCGTCGGTACTAGGCTGGCTCCGGACAGCGGCGGCGATCGGTGGGCAGGCTCGCAAAGGCTCCAACGGCGCGTTGGCGTCGGCTGGATAAGCGGCTGTGTTGCGGGTCAAGCTGCGATGCGGTGGCGCAGGGCGATGGTGCGGTGCGGGCTGCGGCGGGGGGCAGCCGGGCGTCCACGGGGTGCGGGCTGCGGCAGGGGCAGCCGGGCGACAGCGGGGTGCGGGCTGCGGCAGGGGGCAGCCGGGCGACAGCGGGGTGCGGGCTGCGGCGGGGGGCAGCCGGGCGACAGCGGGGTGCGGGCTGCGGCGGGGGGCAGCCGGGCGACAGCGGGGTGCGGGCTGCGGCGGGGGGCAGCCGGGCGACAGCGGGGTGCGGGCTGCGGCGTGAGGCAGCCGGGCGTCCGCTGGGTGTGGGCTGCGGCAGTGGGCCGCCGGGGACCTCGCTGCAGGTTGGCAGGCCGGGCTGGGCGACGACGGTGAAGGGCGTCGCGTTGACAGCGTTTTCACGATCTTCGTGGCGGCGGCGGACTCAGGCGGCGTCCCGACGGCTTGCTGCGGCTGTGCTGGCAGTCAAGGGCGTCCCGCAAGCGGCAGCGGCAGGCCTCTCCGTAGTGTCGGCAGCCTAGGTTTCCGTCCCGACGGCTAGGTGAAGCGGCGTCGGCACTAGGCTGGCACTGGACGGCGGCGGCGGCGGCGGCGGCGGCGGCGACGGTGACTTGCCAAAAGGTCGGCGCAGCGGCAGGAATCCGGGTCGGCGACGTCTGGGCGATCCCGATGGGCACCAGCGGCGATGCTCAGCGTAGGCAGCAATCCGGCGCTCGATGGACCAAAACTTGTTCAGGGCCAGGAATAAAACCTCATTCAATGGACTGTATTTTTTATTTTACACTGGTTGCACTACTTATTTACACTTTTTCTTACTATTCGCTAGTACGGTGGGAACTGAACTGGTTTGTACTGGACTACTACGGTAATTTATATAAAATCAGCTTAAACACCTACCCATTCACAAGGCTTACATTATTTTGCTACCAATTAACTATCTTGTATTATCACCAATCAGAAACTTTCATTTGAATACAATAGAGACTTATAAAAAATAACAATAGAAACCAATAGGAATATAAATCTAGTCATTCTCGATTAAAACTATGCTAATTCGGAATCGTTAATCTCCTACAAGATACTATTGCTATCCCTGTCTCCCTTGTCCTTGGTGGGCGGGGCTCGCTGTCCGTAACAATATCAATATTTTTTAGTCTTTTTCGGCGTATTTCTACTTCTAGTGGTACATACATAGTACATACAGTAGTAAAGTTTTAATTCAAACTTTTTTGTTTACTTATATGTTAATAGGTATTACGCAATCTTCTATCTATATACATAAAATAAGACAGTAACAAGTCAGTGTTCAGTGACCCTATATAGTTTTGAGAAAACACAACGATAGCGCGTTTTAAAAGACGTGTGGCGACATCTATGAATGAGTTTTGTACGATGTTTGTGTGTTTGTTTGTGTATATGCGGAAGCATCACGCGAAAACGACCGAACGGATTTTGAATCAAATTGTACCAAAATGTCAAGTAATTCACCGACCAGGTTATAGGCTAAAAAAAAACATACCCCTAAAAGGGGGGTTGGCTGCTACACATAAAATAAGTTTGTAGGTCATGTGAATTTCATAGTGGCGCGTAGTAAAAGGATGTGTATGGGCTAATTGGACCTGAGATTGATTTCAAATTTCGAACTGGCCAGCACGTATTGTGTCGCTTTGAATAAGCGCACAGGAAGAAAAAAAAAACATGAGGCTGTATTTATATTTTTAATCTGTATTTTTATAACCTCAACAAATGAGTTTGTCGAATTATTGCTCATGATTACGACAAGGAAACTAAAATCTATGAATATGTCGACGACTACAAAAATATCTCTTTAATATTGGAATAATTTTCACTTTTAATAATTCAATAATTATTACCCTCGAAAACAAAAGTTCCGTGGTGCAAGACGTGCAAGTTGCGTGGCCAGACGATACAAACTTCATATAGGAATCGTTGTCTTTGTGCGTAATCTACGCGGGAAAATTGCAATAACTTTTTTGTTTTTAAATTTTCTCGCTAATTTGGTTAAGTAAGGCTATTTAGCCAATGTTTGTCTGGTACATGCAGTATGCTAAAGGTTTTGCCGACAATACAGCTACATTATTTTCAGGGTGCGACAACTTTTTTCTGAAATATTCTTTGGAAATACTAATAAAAATTGGACTTCCCACACAAAGTGACTCAATCGGCTGGTACATTTTATATAGAAGATACATTTTTCCATATTTCTGTAAAATTTTTCTGACGAGAGTTATATTTTATACGTTTGTGCCAGACGATCAAATTAGTATCTGAGATATGACTTTTCGTGGCTATAGGTATAAGCCGATTTTCCACAGACACTGCTTTGTCTGGAGTGTAATTTTGGGAAACGCAGGGTTGCTCAAGACCTGCGCCACTCTCTCGGGCTCCCTGACTGACACCACAGAAACTTCGAGTCGATACGTGCGGAGCCAAATTGACTGCAGGATAGACCTCTGTCACACGCGTCTAACAAAGACTCCGTTCCGTGTTTGAATGTAGATTCTGTTGTCCTTCTCCAGGGCCGCCGGTCTTGGTCAGGTTTCTCCCTCGGTTGATTTTTACGACTCCCACGGGAAGAGAGGTGCTATTCTACTTTGCCGGCAGCACACGACCTTAATTAAATAGCCATAGGTACTCAATTAAACGTAACCCTAGCCGCGGCTCCGCCCGTGTGGAAATCGGTCATGGCATCACACAGGAACATTTTTTCGCGAAGAAAACTTTCCTATGCGTTAATCCAAGTTACCTCCTTTATGTCTGTGTTCAATTTCATGAATATCAGGTAAACAGTTTTTGCGTGAAGGAGTAACAAACAAACATATAAACTTTTGTATTTATATTATTAGTAGGAAGTAGGATAGGATAGGATTAGTAGTATGATTACTTGCTTTTGTTTTTATTTATTCACACTCATGAACTCGGTCTTCAGTCTTCCATCACAATGTCAAGAAATGTGGCATCAGTCTACTTCACGGAATTAATACTCTTGGAAGTAAATATTGCATGGTTTTAAAAAATCTGCTAAAAATGGCATAAGAGGCGGAAAGTTGAAGATATAGGGAAGAGAACTGGAAAGCTAAAAAATCGTAGCAGGGAAAGACGACTTCAAGAAACTGAACCTTTAGGGATTCTAAAAGACTAAACACTATAAACCAACCACCGTTTTCTTACTCTTTCTTGCATGTGGAAATTGAAATTTTACGATTTAACAGTTTTTAAATTACTTACATATAGTCTGAGAAACCAAGTTTTCTGGTACCTACCTACCAACAATTTAATATTAGCTAATATTATTTTATGGTTCTTAGAGGCCTATGTTTAGCAGTGGTCGTCTTAATATAGCTGATAAATGATGAAAGATATATTATGGCGAAACGAAGTTCGCGGGCACCAGCTAGTAAACAATAAAATAAATGAGTAACGAAAAATTGGTAAACAAATATAAAATCAAGTAAATAAACCTAGATATGGATATTATGAATTACCCGCGGGTAGAACGAATAATTTACATTCAACTCGACTGATGTACGATCGAATATAAAATTATTATTATTTATTTCTTGTTTAACAATTAAAATACATTTTTTAATAATTTATTATATTTATGTAAAACAAATGCAACAAATATACATAAATAATACTATAAAATAACAACCTGAAGTTCATACAAAATGGATATATATCAAAGTTGATATATATCGGATATATATCATAAATATCCGATATTTTGATATTTATTATAAATATCGGATATTTTCGAACCCTGGGTATATAGGTAAGGTGGTAGTAGGAAAATTAATTGTTTAAAATTGCAGTAAAGTTTTGTATTACCTGAAGATCAGTGCCACGTTTTTTAAAACTATAAGCCATTGAGGCTCTTACTTATACCAGGCGTTCATGCTTTCTTCCTTACTTAGGTTACCACCGCCATTTACATTTTTCTTTAATCGCGCGACTTCTATTATTATCTAGGTAGTTAGGAAAGGTGGTAGTAGGTAAGTAAAATATTTTTTTAAAATTATAGATCGATACACGAATCATCTGAATGGGCCTTCAATACTTGTCAGACGTGGCGATAACGACCGTAATTTTACGATCGCTAACGCTCTGCCTATCCCGCCAGGGATAAAGGCGTGACATGTGTATGTAAAATTGTAGTAAAGTAAATTTGTATTACCTGAAGATCAGTGTACCGTTTTTTGAAACTACAAGCTACAAGTCTACAGGTGAAATTCGATGTACATTGCGTAGCGTGTCAAAGATCCTGGTTTTATAATGTCCCACCGCACCGGCTACGATTTTCACCTGTAGAATTGTAGCCTGTAGTTTCATTGCTATAAGATTTATAGTTGATTATTTTAAATTATCAAAAACATCCGAAAATAATATTAAAGACAAATAATATGATAACCATTCGCAATATAGAAGGTCGCACCGAACGAATCATTTTACAGAAAACGTTAAGCTGAATACGACAGACTGAATAACATTCCCCTAAAAAAATTATACGATTAACTGATTGAGCAATTTTCTATAGGTGGCCATTTTTTTATATTTCGACCTATATTTTCTTTGGGGATAGTTGTACGGTATCACTTTATAATGTCTGTCATTTTAACTGCAATATAAAACAATTTTCATCCATTTAACAAATAGTCCTCTGCTAAAAGAAAATCCCATTCCGGCGTACCTACTTGCAAAAGGACCCCATTTACGGGACCCTAAACTCAACGCGTGCGGCAGGTACCTTCCATTCTAATATTATTTCTGTAATTGGCTTGACCCTTTATGACAAGGGTTGCATGTCAAAATGAACGCAGGGCCGGATTCAGTAAGTACCTAGGTACCTACACCTATTTTTCTCTTTGAAAAAAAAACCTAACTGTCCCACAGCAAGTTCAAAAGCACACAAAGTGTTATTTTTTGTCCATTGACACCTTGTAATCCTAAATTATAATGGGCGAATCATTAATCAAGTTCAGTGCATAATATAATTTCCATAGATTATTTTTAATCTATGGAAAATCACTGCTCAGCTATTCGCACGTGCGTCTTCTACTAGGAAATAAAAAGAACAGATTAAAATATTACCAATAAGGGCAACCTAAGATGTCAATTTACTATCTCTAAAAAAACATACTTTAGAGTTTGTAAAATATAAAATATAGGATGATCCCTATGACGTTTGTGACCTTGGAGCAAATGCTACATATGGTCCATTTTCATAGCAAACAAAGGAGAATTAACCTTATGTCATAGCATTTCCTCCAAGGTCACAAACGTCACAGGGATCATCCTGTATTTTACAGACTAAAACTAAGATATTATTATCCCTACTAGAATACAGGATGTTAGGAACAAAAGGTAGGTTTTTCAGGTGCATGGATGGATTTAATCAATCTTCTGGATGCCTATCTTAAACAAGTGTGGTTGGTACGTCGTTGTTGTTCTATTTACCCCTTATCCCAACGGATACCTACAAGTATGTCGAAAACGGTTCCTAACATACTAGTCGGCGCGGCAATTCACTAGACGACAGGGTCAATAATAAAATAAAATTGTATTGTCCTGTAAAATTTCTTGTGTACAATAAATGGTAAAATAAATAAATAAAAAAAAAAGTTGTTAGATTAAAACTGTTGTCCAAAAATATTACCGACTCCATTTATAGTTTCTCGAAATATCTCAATAAACAGAATAATCATATAAAAGTAAGTGTTTTGACGCCATCCAAAACAGTGAGATATGACGTCATCTCTTTGTATTTTCATACAAAATATCGTTTTAAAGAGTCACTCATTTGAACTGTCAGTCATAATGCCTACTGGGGATGTAGATAAGTATATGTTATTATTGCGTGTGATGCCGGCTTAGAATAGCATCACCCCACATCCTTCCCGCGGGTGTCGTAAGAGGCGACTAAGGGATTCGAGAGTATTGGTGTATTACAATTTTTAGGCGACAGGCTGACAACCTGTCACTATAGTGATACACATGTTTTCTGAAACTACCTTGGAAAACAATCCTCAACAATGTCAGACGTGGCGATAGCGACCGTATTCTTTCGGCCGTTAACGCTCTGCCTACCTCGCAAGGGATAAAGGCGTGATATATGTATGTATGTATGTATTATTGCGTGTCCTAAATCCGTCCCCTTCGCTTGTCAGTCATCATCAGAGTTTAAAATGTAAATCTGAAATTAAAAAGAACAAAAAGGGCGCCACCCGCCCTGTTGGCACCCTTGTTTGTTAAATAACTCGGTACAGGCAAGTAGAGAAATCAAAAGCAAGTTATTTATTCAAAGTAGTAAATTTTACATTTATCTTTTTAATGGAAAGAAGTCCAAGGTCCAAAAATATGGACCTAAATTAAATTCGCGTCACGAGTGACACACACACACACGCACACGCACATACACACATACACACACACACGCACACACACACACACACACACACGCACACACACACGCACACACACACACTCACAAAGTTTAGAAACAGTTTTTTCAGTTCTTCCTAGATATTTATTTAACAATTTATTGTACACAAGTAAATATAAAGTAAATAAAAGAAACACAGGTATCTTTAGCCTTGGCTGTTTTTTAAGTGATCATAACTGATCTGACTTCTGACTGATTGACCGCCGTCTAAGTGATCATAGACATCAACCGGGACCTACGGCTTAACGTGCCATCCGAAACACGGAACCATCTTACTTACGGACAATCGGGTGGTTCAGCCCGCAATGTCCTAATCAGACTGGGAACAAATTCACAAAGTGATAATTATCAACTTTGTGAGTGACCCACCGAGAGTCAAACCCGGAACCTTCTGCGTCAAAGGCAGTCGCACTACCACTGCGCCACATCGGTCGTGTACTAGTAGTAATATGTTATCTGTGACGGGACTCACTTTTCGCCGCGCTTGTACTTTGCCCAGCAACCACCGGATTAAGGTTCAATCCGGGCTAATGTTAATACTCGTCACGATAATGACGTCACATCATGACGCGTTATTGAAAAAATGGCGGCGGCGGCTTTTCCATGCGAAGCACATGTTTATAGTCTGTAAAATATAGGATGATCCCTGTGACGTTTGTTACCTTGGAGCAAATGCTTGACATAAGGTCTATTTTCCTAATAAACAAAGGAAATAATGATAATTTCCTTTGTTTTCCATTGTTTGTTTAATACAGGGTGTAAAAATATTAGCTGCAAATATTTTAACGGTTGAACCAGTTTATGAAAATGAACAACTTTCCTTAAGAAATATAGGTCGAAATATGAAACAGAAATTTGGACCTCTCGTACAAAATTAACAACCAACCAAGTCATTTTGTATGGGAGGTTCAAAAAAATTATCATATTTTGACTAATGTTTCAGTTTCATAAGCTGATTCATCCTTTAAAATATTTGCAGCTAATATTTTACACCTTACATATTATATGTTATTTATTAATTATATATTATTATAGTCAAAATTAAATTAAAACAGAGTTGAACCAAAAAACAATTTAGCAAAACGGGCGTCTCTACTAAGTCGCCCTAATACATACATACATACATATACATGATAGCGCAGCGAGGATGTCAACAATTTTTAAACGTTTTATTCTCATTTCTTGCTTTAATGTTCAATTGATAATTTCATTCTTGTAATTTATTATTGTTAATTAATCTAAATATTTCTAATTTAATTATTTAATCACAATTGTACCGAATTCCATTAGAAATAAGAACAAAGAGTATGTCAACGAAACCACGTGCAGGTGGCATGACGTATTCTACCTGCCGCCGCCCGGCCCGGCAGTGGGGACTGGCGGGGTTGTTTTGATCGTTCTATAAAAAGGCCGAGCGCGTGGCCCGAGCATCATTCGATCCGCAGACGTCGTGGAGATGACTACTCTAGTTTGTACTCCTCGGATCATACGTCAAACGGAACGTTGCTCTGCTAGTCTGTATAGACAGGCAGTATAAGTTATTATAAGGCGAAGCCCTGTTACTTACTAGAACAAAAAGATAATGTAAAACACCCACCAAGTACAGTTGTTTATAAAAATAAAGTGTGATCAGCGAATCAACGTCTCTTTATTATCTCACCATCGGTCTACACACTCCTGAAGTCAATAAATGAAGATATTACCTATGGGGTACTAGAAGACGCTTACATAAGAAGTGCAGAAACGAAGATCTAAACGCCATGATCTCTGGCCAATATCCTTGACAATATAATTGTTGGACCAGCACCTACAGGAAAAAGGAACGGCACGAGATTGAGCTTGAGTTCTCAATTATGACGGATGAAAACTAAGCCGGTGAGTTTGTTCCATGTTAGTGGCAACTTATTGTGATTAATTGCATCAGGTTAGCGTGTTTACCAGTTTTAATATTAATTTCAGATGAACTTCTGTCCTACGCTTGTGATACGGTAGCAACATGGCAAAGCATTTCAACGTGGACTTTTTACCCCTGTGTTGCAGACATCAGACCATACAAAATAACTAAAGGATAAGAAATGAGGATACCGCTGAAAATTCTGTGAGTTTGTTCCATTATACTAGGCATGTTTCTTCAGGTTTCAAACCCCTAAAAAACTTAATTGAAAATCGGAAAAAAATTGACAGTAAAGGAACAATTTGCGCTTTTCTACATAAAATAACATTACTTTTGATAAATTAGTGTCCAATTAGAAATTAAATAATTTATCAATGAATACTTTTGTCCTACTACATTGTTGGCCTAGCTAGAACACGTAAATTAAATTACCTTTATGATAAAGTCAACAGAGAAGCTAAAACCATTTAATTATTGACCACTGTTTAAAATAAAAACAAAAACGCCTGCGTACTTTCGTGAAACCTTGCGTATAAAAACTAGTTAAAAAAAAAAAAAAAAAAAAAAACCCATGTGGCCCCGAATGATTTGTTTACCTTTCGATACTTTTGTATCGAAAAACTCTCAAATTTTGAGTTTTTTATTTCTTGTACTTTACCACTCCTTTATAATATGCAACAAGAAAATATTCCGCAATATTCTTTCACAAATGCCAATTAATTTCATGCATTATTTGAGTTTTACCTATGTTCTCCGAAACATGAAAATATTACTTTTTTTGTTTTATCATTACTGCGAAACCACAATGAATTAAAGGCGGAAATTCTACAAGATTTAGAAAGGCATAAAAAGACACGTTTAATAATATGAAGTATAGTTTATTTATTAATATGGGCTTCTAACCATTTAGAGTAATTCTGTCAGTGTCAGTAAATACAGATTCCAGTGCTCCTGTCGTGGCTCCATTAGTGTAGGTAATAGTGCTATCTACAGGAACCGATGGGGTCCTCTTGATACAATCCACAAATTATCTCCATTCTATTTTTGCACTAAACTACTACCGGAAACAATTCTCCTTGTTGAATAAATTAAAAGGAAAATTTATCAATAACAGTTTCAGTTCTATAAAGTTTCTTAAGTTGAAATTAATGAATCACACTCACTACTTTATTAAATAGTATTAAACATTTTATGTGCTACACTACACGTAGACAATCTTCTACTTCTCTCACATGGAAAACCTTCTATGAAGTCCATGAACCATCTTACTACGAAGATTACAAATTATTTATTATTTTCTTGGAGCTTCATTATTTCATGTCACAGTATTTTTAATTAAATTTATTGAATTGTCTATTGAACAATGCACATTGCACAATTAAATTATCTGGTTCCAGATGTCCCTATTCGGGTAGATCTCAGATGCAAATTTTGAAACAAAATTGTTTTCTTGCAATTGGATAACATAAAAATAATAATAATAGTATACCATTAGGTAATATAAAATAACAAGCTACTAAGAATTAGAAAATGTAATCCTTAACACTGTGTAGTGTAGTAACGTTATAACATTATGGCGTTAGTCGCTCAAACTAAGTATTTTAATAACTGTGCCATCATAAAACACTTTGTTTCTGGGCTATATTATGCCATTAATGCAAGAAGAAAAATATTATAAAGCAATGTTTGTTGTCTTACGATTTTCCGGGAAAATATTTTTCCAAGTATGAAAGACATTATAAGGGACAATTATCTCTTACACATTTACAATTTCAGTGTCTATTATATTCAATTATGATATAAAACAGTAAGATATAAAAAGCAAAAGTTAAAATAAGGATTTAAGAACGCATAAAACAAGCAATACACATAAGTACCAAAAATATTAATAAAGACAGATATTAAGTAATGGACAGTGTCTAACATTCTATTTGCAAGAAAAATTAAGAAAGATGAAAATTAATAAAAAGGGTTTTTGTGGAATAACTTGCCAGCTAGGAGAAATGAAATGAACAAAATTCTGTGTATGGTGTCATATGACAGAATTGGGCAGTAATAGCCACCAAAAAGAGCAGTAATAGCCACCAAAAGAGCCGTAATAGCCACCAAATAAAGCAATAATAGCCACCAAAAGAGCAATAATAGCCACCAAAAGAGCAGTAATAGCCACCAAAAGAGCAATAATAGCCACCAAAAGAGCAGTAATAGCCACCAAGAGAGCAGTAATAGCCTCCAAAAGAGCAGTAGTAGCCACCAAAAGAGCAGTAACAGCGCAGTTGTATCCATCAAAAGAGCAGTAATAGCCACCAAAAGAGTAGTAATAGCCGCCAAGAGAACAGAAATAGCTTCCAAAAGAGCAGTAATAGCCACTAAAGTAGCTAAAAGAGCTGAAACGTCATACGAAATTAAAAAGCCAAAAAAAAAAACTGTATATTTTACCTAAGCATTGATGAAGATCTGACTTATGATATGACTGAATATTTTTATTAGTACAATGAAACACTTTGAAATTCAATACTTTGATTAATTCACATAAGAGTACCTGTACCATGTACAAAGTTTATTTATTCTTTACTACTTGTTTACCGTTTACATAACCGTTTACAAATCTTTATTTACGGTAAATATTTAAAAGATTTGATATGAACGTATTTTTTTTTCATATTAGGTATCACATGAGCATTTATTATTTTCAGAATGACCGAACGAAATGTTAATGACCACATTAGAAAGACGCAGAATTATTTAACTTAATTTACTTCATTTTTGGGCTAATAGCAACGCTTGTCTGAACCAGATGGCGCTATTTCAAATTGAGGATTATTGTCAAGTTCAGTTCAGTGCCCAATAAAAATGATTACCCCTATCTATGAAAAATTTCACCGTATAATTCACTCCAAGCGCCATCTGCTAGGAACTAAAAAAAAAAAAATTAAAAAAAATTAAGATCCCATTTATATCTACTAAAAAGTTTTGAGTCATACAAAAATAGACCGTGATAGCCATGAAAATAAAAATGAGGCGGCTACTGATTCAGTGTCGTTATTCAAATTGCTTGATCAATTTTTGTTTCTTTTTTTAGATTTTGGAGTTCGCTAGCTCGAGCACGAGCTGCTCGTCAGGATGGTCGTGATAGCGCAGCGAGGATGTCAACAATTTTTAAACGTTTTATTCTCATTTCTTGCTTTAATGTTCAATTGATAATTTCATTCTTGTAATTTATTATTGTTAATTAATCTAAATATTTCTAATTTAATTATTTAATCACAATTGTACCGAATTCCATTAGAAATAAGAACAAAGAGTATGTCAACGAAACCACGTGCAGGTGGCATGACGTATTCTACCTGCCGCCGCCCGGCCCGGCAGTGGAGACTGGCGGGGTTGTTTTGATCGTTCTATAAAAAGGCCGAGCGCGTGGCCCGAGCATCATTCGATCCGCAGACGTCGTGGAGATGACTACTCTAGTTTGTACTCCTCGGATCATACGTCAAACGGAACGTTGCTCTGCTATAGCTGCTCTGTATAGACAGGCAGTATAAGTTATAATAAGGCGAAGCCCTGTTACTTACTAGAACAAAAAGATAATGTAAAACACCCACCAAGTACAGTTGTTTATAAAAATAAAGTGTGATCAGCGAATCAACGTCTCTTTATTATCTCACCATCGGTCTACACACTCCTGAAGTCAATAAATGAAGATATTACCTATGGGGTACCAGAAGACTCTTACATACATGTCACGCCTTTATCCCTTGCAGGGTAGGCAGAGCGTTAACAGCCGTAAGAATACGGTCGCTATCGCCACGTCTGACATTTTTGAGGATTGTTTTCCAAGGTTGTTTCAGTAAACATTGTGTATCACTATAGTGACAGGTTGTCAGCCTGTCGCCCAAAAGTTGTAATACACCAATACTCTCGCTCTCGAGTCCCTTAGTCGCCTCTTACGACACCCGCGGGAAGGATGTGGGGTGATGCTATTCTAAGCCTGCATCACACGGCATGTTCTTACACCTTACATATTATATAAGTATAAATTACATTAAAACAGAGTTAACCCAAAATCACAAGTATCGATTTAGCAAAACGGGCGTTTCTACTAAGTCGCACTAATCCCTAATAATATTCAATTCGACTCAAACCAATTATTGTATGTATTTGGGCAAATCCTATCTTAATAAGATCCGGGATTATGTGTACATAATTATTTACCTTACACATTGATTGTAATAGGCGTTTGCATAATTAATTCCGTGTGATGCCGGCTTAGAATAGCATCACCCCACATCCTTCCCGTGGGTGTCGTAAGAGGCGACTAAGGGACTCGAGAGTATTGGTGTATTACAATTTTTAGACGACATGCTGACAACCTGTCACTATAGTGATACACATGTTTTCCGAAACAACCTTAGAAAACAATACTCAAAAATGTCAGACGTGGCGATAGTGGCCTTATTTTTACGGCCGTTAACGCTCTGCCTACCCCGCAAGGGATAAAGGCGTGATATATGTATGTATGTATGTATAATTATAGCGGGTGTTAAGAGACACAGGTCAACGTCCTATCAAGTTTTCGTACAAATATTTTAAGGGGTGAACCAGCCCATGAAACTGAACAATTTTTCCCAAAGAAATAGTTATTTTTATTTATTTTGTTTATTTATTTGTATTTGGAAGATTTACAGACAAATTTCTACTGTAAAATGAAGAGGATAGAATATTACAATGCTATTAACAAATCTCCGCAGATAATATGTCGAAATATGGTAAAAAAATGGAACCAACCGACCAAGTCAATTGGTATGGGAGGTCTAAAAAATATTCTCGTATTGCGGCCTGTGTTTCAGAACGTTTAATTTTTTTTTTGTTTCAAAATCATCTGCAAATATTTTAAAGCTCACGAAATTGAACAACTTTCCCCAAGAAACATAGGTCGATATGTGAGAAAATTTTTTGGTCCTCCCATATAAATTAACTTCATGTCGGTTGGTAATTTTGTATGGGAGGTCCGAATTTTTTTTCATATATCGACTTAAGTTCTTTGGAGAGTGATTCAGTTTCATTGGCTGATTCGCCCCTTAAAATATCTGCAGCGAATAAATATTAAAAAAGAAAAGAAAAAGAAAACAAAAAAAGCCCTTAAAAATATTTTAAGGGGTGAACCAGTCCATGAAAATGAACAGCTTTTACTAAGGAACATAATAGGTCGAAATATAAAAAAAATTGGGTTCCTTCCATACAAAATTACCTACCTTCTTCTTCTTCTTTTCGTGTGGGATACCAAGTCGTTCAACGACCCAATGAACCCTAGTGTCAGAATTTTTCAACCGCCTTCTACAAGTAGCAGGCTTCTGACATGGTTGTGTAACGACCGCCGTCTAAGTGATCATAGACAGCAACCGGGACCTACGGCTTAACGTGCTATCCGAAACACGGAACCATCTTACTTACGGACAATCGGGTGGTTCAGCCCGCAATGTCCTAACCAGACTGGGAACAAATTCACAAAGTGATAAATATCAACTTTGTGAGTGACCCACCGAGAATCGAACCCGGGACCGTCTGCGTCAAAGGCAGTCGCACTACCACTGCGCCACATCGGTCGTCATTACCTACCGACCAATTCAATTAGCAATTCATTAGTATGGCAGGTCCAAAAATTTTCATATTTATTTCGGCCTATGTTGCTTGCGGAAAATTGATCAATTTTATGGACTGATTCACCCCCTTGAAATATTTGCAGTTATTATTTTTACACCTTATGTAGGAATAGTTTTTAATAACAACAACTATATATCAATTGTTCTATAGGCAACTTAAAACAAAAATCATAATTATGATTATTTAGTTCAATAATGGTCTCTTTTAGGCCTCTTAATCAGAAAACAGGTTGGGACATAAACCGTTTTAACGTGTGCTTCGAAGCACGGAAGTAACATTGTTATGGCTCCGCTCAAAGACGCCTGCTTTTAATACAAACTTTTTTGTGAGAAATTTTTCAAATGACAAAAAAGTGGCAAGTGGATTGGCGAACGCATCACAAGGTGTTGTACTCACAAGAAACTACTCCTTGGTCTCATCTAAGTCGCCTTTTACGACTCCAAAGGGTATACATGGGGTGATGCTATGGGGTGATGCTGGCACGAAAAAGCCTCACCCAAGATTAAGGTCAGACCTCAAGGGTCCTGTTAAAAAAAGCTTTATCAAATCAATTAAAATTTATGATTGAGTGAAAGGAAGTAAAATAAATAAGCCTATTCAAAATGGAGATTGTCGTGACACAGTAGAAAAAATTGTCAGTATAACGTATTAATAAATAACCGGTTACAATCGTTTGCCGTGTGATGACGGCTTAGAATAGCATTACCCCATTTCTTTCACTTGGGTGTCGTAAAAACCGACTAAGGGGCTCGAAGGTTTCATGTGTATAGCAATTTTAGACGACAGGCTGACAACCTGTCACTACAGTGATACACGAATCATCTAAGGATTCTCAATATTTGTCAGACGACGTGGCAATAGCGATCTGTCTGCTCTGCCTACCCCGCAACTGATAAAATGTGATATGTGTATGTATGTGTATTAATTGTCATGCTCATAGACTTTACAAAATCAATCAAAAAAATCATAATATTTATTCAAAGTAGTGGTAAATTTTACATTTGGGCATTTCTACAGAGACGCCGTTTTTTTTTGTCCTGGTCCAGAAATTGTGTTAAACATATAAACTAAAATCTCAAAAAAATAACACATAATCCTTAATGTATGTTCTATTTGGAGAGCATAATTATTATGACTAATTTAATATTACTTTCTTCTGAAAAATATACCGAATTGAAAAAAAAACACCAAATTTATCTGATTTAGGCCTGTCCCTTTGGCGGAATTGAAACTAAATTGGTCCATAATTCGATAATTTCCGGAATTTATAATAATGTTCCTATGTTCACATGTATATAGATATATGACAAAGGCTTATTTATTACCAAGATGTCTATAATGTTTTATTTTGTACCACTTATGTTACTTTAAACATTTGTCCCGAGCTTATGACTAAATTCGGTATCACTCACAAACTCTTACGCACATCTGTAAACATGCGCGATATGCACACCATTATTCGATTCACATAAACTGCCAGTTGCGTCCGAGTAGGCGAGTGCAGTGAATCTGAGACATGCTGCCGGAATTTACCATTTTCAAAGGTAAGAAATTTTGCTTCGTCTTTGGTGCAGGGTAATTTCTCAACTCCGGATCATGAATATTTTTGAAACTATAAGAGCTAAAAGGTTGTTACTTTGTGTAATTTGTGCCTCGATAGTATACCAATACGTAGGTAAAATTGGATTTGCACAAAGTTTTACTGTGAGAGAGAAATTTCAAAGAAACCAGCTTTTTCTCAACTCCGAGAATCTGAACTCCGTGTGCATTTGTTCATGGAGTTGAGAATTTTGTTCACGGAGTTGAAGTTTTTTATAAAACTGTGATTAGAATGATGTCGTGTGGTACCGGCGTAGAATAGCATCACTCTAATTCTACCTGTAGGTGTCGCAAGAGGCGGCTAAAAGTTAATCATCAAGAAAATAGCTGGCAGCGTTCCCTGTGAATGCAACATCGTATTTGATGCTCGCCAATCTACCTACCATGCGTGGAAAACATGGCAATACCTCCCCAATAAGGGAAGCTCACGTCCAGCTGTGAACTGTTGTGGCTGTAAAGGTGTATTTTTGGAAAATAACGTAACACCTATACGTACTTACTGCTAGTGTGTTGAAGCAAAGCAGTCGTAGTTTAAACTATGCCACTGGTTTTGACAATATTTTATGACATTTAGATTTGCCGCGTGATGCCAGCTAAATTAACATTTTATTTTCGATTTTCTAAAATTTCGAAATTTTTTCTTTTTAACACCATGATCCACTTGTTTGGATATTTCTCGTACTCCTCATTGTTCCTCAGCACCAGACTCCTCCGGATGGTCAAGTCCTATTTCATTAAAATTAACAGGGTACGCTTATATCGTCCATTAGCCAAAGACTCAGATCTAAAATGACCAAAAATTGTGACGTGTGATGCCGGCTTAGAATAGAATCGCCCCACATCCTTCCCGCGGGTGTCGTAAGAGGCGACTATGGGACTCGAGAGTGTTGGTGTATTACAATTTTTAGGCGACAGGCTGACAACCTGTCACTATAGTGATATACATGTTTTCTCAAACATCCTTGGAAAATAATCCTCAAAAATGTCAGACGTGGCGATGGCGACCGTATTCTTACGGCCGTTACACACGTAGAAATCTGGTAACCGGCGCTAATGAATCTATTCTATCTTATCCTATGATGAGCCTATCGGCGCCTGTAGTCTGCGCCAGTATCTTCATACTTTATGCTGTACCAGCGCCGAACAAGTTCCGCCCTGCGTCGATCGACACTGGTAGGCTGTATTTGTTTTGCAAGTATTGGCTTAAGCAAGCTTTCTTTATATAGAATCGAGAGAATTGGTGTATTACAATTTTTAGGCGACAGGCTGACAACCTGTCACTATAGTGATACACATGTTTTCTAAAACAACCTTCGAAAACAATCCTCAAAAATGTCAGACGTGGCGATGGCGACCGTATTCTTACGGCCGTTAACGCTCTGCCTACCCCGCAAGGGATAAAGGCGTGATATATGTATGTATGTATGTAAAAATTTTGACAGTAGTACTGATGAAAGCAATCCACGAAAACCAAATCAGAAATCATTTTCACGCACAACTGTCTTCAAAAAATACAAATACAGAATTAACAAAGAATTTAAACTTTTACACCATCGGCTGATATTTGATACAATAACACTTTAAAAATTCTCAACTCCGTAAACAAATTTTTAAACTCCGTGAACAGTCAATATTCAAATTCGTTTAATTCAGAATCTGCAAGTGGAAATGGGGAGAAATTCGTCTTATGTTGTTTATTCATTTAAAAAACAATAAATTACTTTGAATGAGTGCATGAAAATCTTAAAACAAACGTCCATTCTCAACTCCGTGAACACATTTCTCAACTCCGTGAACACTCGAAATTAAAATTTAATTATTTCAGGATCTACTGAAGCAAATGATGGCAAATAAGCATCAATATCTTTCTATTCTTTTTTCCTAATTTTCCAGTATTACAAAATCAATAAAATGTTAAAAATAAAATTGCACACGGAGGTGATAAAAATTTACTCCTGCCGTAGAAATGCCCATTTAACTTGTTGATTGTCAAGTATGACTAATATATATTGAAAAAATGAGAAAAATGTAGGACACATTTTTCTATTTCTTACAACAATTTTGTGAACCTAGTGTAAACGCGGCTCAGGTGGACTAAAAACTTTAAACTAGCCCCTAACGCACCTACTGACATTTTTGTCTACTGCTACTGTGGCGGAGGGCAACTAAAGTACCAACGGAGACTTAATTAAAAATAACGCCGCGGGTACAAACGGAACCGGAAGGATAGTGTGAATTCTTAGGTGAATCACACACAAGCCTAACGTTTTGCGGTTCGTGACTGCCTGCACTCAATGACAACCTGTCACAGCTGGGGCGTATCGCACACTTGACGGAACGCTAAAACATCTCAGCGGTCTGTCAGATCCATACTAGAAATGTAAATTCCGATACTAAAACTGCTCAACCGCTGTCGATGTAGCTCTATCGCAGTGTCGTCCGTCGAGTGCGGTTTTATTGGGATTGACGTTTATAGTATGGATCTGATAGACCGCTGCGATATTTTAGCGCTCCGTCGTGCGTCAAGTGTGTGATACGCCGAATTTGATATCTGGTTTATTATGTATTAGGTACTTAGTCAAAAAATTGGTTTTGTGTGTATGAATCTGTTTTAAACTTCGTAGCTGTTTTAACTACGATTATACTACGCCGTAGCCCGTAGCTTATGTCTACGGCTCTTTTCCACAGTAGAGAAAGATAAACTAACTAAATTAGGCAAAAATTATAAAATTCAGATTTATAGCAAATAAAAAATTATGAAAATATCCAATTCAATAAAAAACCGTATAGGTAAAATTAGTAGAAGAAACATATAAACAAAAATAAATCATAATTATTATACACTCCTCATCAGAGATATCGAGACACTTTCGCTGTACATTCTAGTAAACAATCTAGTATTTTATTTTATTCTTGTTTGTATCGTATTAAAGTTGTAGCAAATGAAGGGAATATGGCGTCAAGACAAACCCAATAGTGTTAGGGTTTTATGATTCCATTTTATGTACTTATTTATGTTTTTAAGGTATTAAATAAAATAAAAAAAAAAATATGAATTATAAACCTTATTTTACTCGATATCCCTACGCAAGTAGTTTTCTTACTTACTGGGAAGACTCAACCATTTATCTGTTATGTACTGTTTGTTCATAAAGCTTTTTGTATTGTATTTTTTTGTATCAGGCATTTATTCCGAAATAAAACAACTTATATCTTCCCGCGGGTGTTGTAAAAGGCAACTAAGGGACTCGAGGGTTTCATGTGTATCACAATTTAGGCGACAGGCTGACAACCTGTCACTACAGTAATACACGAATCATCTAAAAAGGCCCTCAATACTTGTCAGACGTGGCGATAACGACCGTAATTTTGCGATCATTAACGCTCTGCCTACCCAGCTAGGGATAAAGGCGTGATTTGTGTGATTTCTGTAAAACAACTTTGTAAATAATGTGATTGGTACGTAACATAAACCTGCAAATAATTTTTTTGAAGAGAAGCATAGTTTTTTATTTTAAATAGATTGAAATTAAGGAAAAATTGCAGGCTAGATTACAACTCTTTACCTTCAGATAACCTGCAGAAACGAAGAACGACAAATAAGGTACATATTTGACCTCTCTGTCTTTCGTTCTATCTCGTTCCTGCCTGAGAAATCGACCATGCGCAGTAAGAGCAGTCGGCCTTTGCCCGTCGCGCCTAACACACGGGTTCAATAGCGATTTTCCTCTAAAAACCTAAAGATTTCTATACAAAACTGTATGAAACACTAAGATCAACTAATTGAGATACTATAGCTAAAAATCTGGATGTTATAAAGGCTGGTTTTGTGTGTTAAAAGTGCGGAAACTATTTGGTGTAATTTGTGTTTTAGATTCAATATGGAGGGGTGAATTTTCAGGTTTCAGTGCACTCCTAGTAAATTGCTTTCAGTAAACGGTTAAGGTATGTTTAGCTTACGTTATTTTGTAAAAAATACGTTGTTTATTATCACGATAGAAGTGCTTGTATCAGTCAGTGTAAATGGAAAAGGCTCCTTAATAACATAGGTCGAAATATGACTTAAATTTTTTAGTCCTTTCAACTAACCAGAAATATCAATTTTGAAAATATTTTTTAGCATTTATTTAGCAGGTGCCTAAACAGACGTATACTGTAGTATAAGATAATAACTCAAATAATGTAGGTATTTAGGTATACAATAGCCGTGTGGTGCCGGCTTAGTATAGCATCACCCCATTTCTTCCCGCGGGTGTTGTAAGAGGCAACCAGGGGACTCGAGGGTTTCATGTGTATTACATCTATAGGCGACAGGCTGATAACCTGTCACTACAGTGATACTCTTACACGAATCGTCTGCAAGAGCCCTCAATACTTGTCAGACGTGGCGATAGCGACTGTATTTCTTCCTCTCCTTTGGTCACTAACGCTCTGCCTATCCCGCAAGGTTAAGGCTTGATATGTGTATCTATACGTAGTGTACGAAAAGAGAAGATCCCCGCTATGTACCAATGTGTTTTTCTTCACGCACATTTACTGACTGCTCTTACGGTGAAGGGAAAATATCGTGATGAAACCCACATTCAAATAAAATTTGAATTCAGATGATATTTGAATGTGACTTAACCTAGGATTCGGGCCAGGTTAGCCTTCGGGTTGCAGAGGTTAGATGATAGTCGCTCGTAAAAACTTAGTTCTACGTCAATTCCCCTAGGTTCAGTAGCCGACCCCGACAGAGGACGGGATAAGGCATGGATGATGGATGATGTGTAGTACAAAATCCTATTAAAAACCGGATGTACACACGTCATCGGCGTATTGCCGCATCGAATTTGGTTGCTATGAGGATTTTTTGGCCTGATGGCAACACTTACATACATACATACATATATCACGCCTTTATCCCTTGCGGGGTAGGCAGAGCGTTATTGGCCGTAAGAATACGGTCGCTATGGTAACACTTACTTCTCATAAATACAATATTGTCAGAGCCTTTAGTCTGCTAAATGAAAATCGTTTTAATTAGACGTCGATTGCATCTCAGTTTGATGATTCTAGTAGTTTTTTAGTTTAAAGTATAGAAAATCGCAATGTCAGTTTATTAGCGTTGCAATAACAAAAAAAAATAGCAGACTTGGGGCCTTGGTAAATGTGCGATTTTCGACACCTCTAAATTGAGATTGTAGTGACTACACCACTATTCCACGGTGCCTCCGTGTCCATACCCTTTTTATGTCAATGAAGTCTTCAATACACTTGATTTTGACGCAGATGGTTCCGGGTTCAATTCTCGGTGGGTCAGAGTTTGTTCCCAGTATGGTTAGGACATTGCGGGCTGAAAGATACGTGTTTCGTACATACATACATATATCACGCCTTTATCCCTTGCGGGGTAGGCAGAGCGTTAACGGCCGTAAGAATACGGTCGCTATCGCCACGTCTGACTTTTTTGAGGATTGTTTTCCAAGGTTGTTTTAGAAAACATGTGTACTACTATAGTGACAGGTTGTCAGCCTGCCGCCTAAAAATTGTAATACACCAATACTCTCGAGCCCCTTAGTCGCCTCTTACGACACCCGCGGGAAGGAGGTGGGGTGATGCTATTCTAAGCCGGCATCACACGGCATCATTCAAATCATATAGAATAATAAATACTTGTGAATGGTTACCTTTGAGGGTAGTTTGTCCTTCACGACTAAGGCAAATCGCACACTTGACGCACAACGCAGCGATAAAATTTCGCAACGGTCTGCCAAATCTATACTAGAAAATCACTCCCCATACTAAAACCGCACTTGACGGACAACGCTATGATACGCTATTTCCTCAAGAACATAGTTAGATCGAAATTTGAAAAAATTCTACATTGTTCAAGTAGCAGGCTTCTGACATGTTTGTGTAACAACCGCCGTCTAAGTAATCATAGCGAGCAACCGGGACCTGCGGCTTAACGTGCCATCCGAAACACGTATGCCGTGTGATGCCGGCTTAGAATAGCATCACCCCACCTCCTTCCCGCGGGTGTCGTAAGAGGCGACTAAGAGGCTCGAGAGTATTGGTGTATTACAATTTTTAGGCGGCAGGCTGACAACCTGTCACTATAGTAGTACACATGTTTTCTAAAACAACCTTGGAAAACAATCCTCAAAAAAGTCAGACGTGACGATAGCGACCGTATTCTTACGGCCGTTAACGCTCTGCCTACCCCGCAAGGGATAAAGGCGTGATATATGTATGTATGTACATATGTATTACAGTGATACAATACATTGTTTGAACTGTAAGGTTTGATTGTACTAGAGCAGTGGTTTACAAACTTTGATCATTAATCAAGATAATTTATTTGCCAAAACGTAGTCTTCTTCTTTTCGTGTGGGACACCGAGTCGTCCAACGACCCGATGAACCCTAGTGTCAGAATTTTTCAACCGCCTTCTACAAGAACGTAGTTACATTAGGTTTTAACACATATAAAATACCCATATCACGCTTTTATTTGTTGCAGGGTAGGCAGAGCGTTAACGGCCGTAAAAATACGTTCGCTATTGTCTGTTAATATCACGCGTGTATTACTGTGGTGTCAGGTTGTCAGCCTGTCGCCTAAAGTTGTATTGTAATACACTTGAAACCCTTGAGTCCCTTAGTCGCGGGAAAGAAATGGGGTTATGCTATTCTAAGCCAGGATCACACGGAAATAAAGAAGTGAATTTACTCCAAAATAAAAATGATATCTAGACATTTTTGGATTTCTTTTTCCCACACAGTATCAGAACTTTTTCGTCATGAACTTCTGAAACGTGACTGTCCCGATGGCGTAGCGGATAGTATGCCTGCCTTGTACGCCGAGGCTCGTGGGTTCGATCCCCACCGGACACAAATATTTGTTAAGTAAATTTTCAAATATTTGTGTTGAGTCTGGGCGTTTTCTATGTATAATATGTATTTATTTACAAAAAAAGTATATAAGTAATAATATCAGCTACTTAGTTCCCATAGTAAAAGCTTTGCTTAGTTTGGGGCTAGATGGCGCTGTGTGAATTGTCCAAAATATTTATTATATTTATTATTATTATGTTGGTATTCTTTTCGAATCACGGGCCCATAGGGACCCGGTCCTTTGAGGCATGTGTGGGGCCAAAGCCAACAGCACAGAGGCCTTTTTATACCAAATAATCTAAGTGTGTGATGTGTACATCAAGCGCATACTCGCTCTGTCTGCACTACAGAGTACACCCAGAGCCAGCACACGCCTGATGCAAGGACTATTGCAGGTGAGGGTCGGATTACTAGGGCTATGGGGAGGAATTATTATTATTATTATAAACATCATAGAAATAATGATACTAAGTAGTAGAGTTGATAAATTAACACTAACATACATATACAAATCACGCCTATATCCCTGGCGGGGTAGGCAGAGCGTTAACAACCGTAAGATTACGATCTTTATCGCCACGTCTGACAATATTTGAGGACCGTTTCAGATACCTACGACACCCACGGGAAAGAAATGGGGTGATGCTATTCTAAGCCGGCATCACACAGCACTTAAAATTTAAAGTAACTTCACCTCAAACGGACCCTAACACTTCCCTAAAAGGACACAAACCCACGACCTTTAGGTCAAGAGCCTAGTTACCAACTACACCACGGGGGCAATGACCGCTAGCGTCCAGTGACCTAGTAATACGTTCGTAGAATATTGCTACGAAATTGCTACGGCGCTACGACTTTGTACCGGCGTAGAGCTTTACTACGAAACAATTGATGCATTTTTGAACGGGGTAGACCTCAAATATAGGGGTCTACTTAAAGTGGTTATCCTTTAAGACCGTATGGAAAACCAATATATGTTGATCCTTCTGATGGTTAACTTTGGGGCTGTTATAGTAGTAATAGTTATAACACAAATATTTGTTCACAAGTCAATTTTCAAATATTTGTGTTGAGTCTGGGTGTTTTCTATGTATAATATGCCGTGTGATGCCGGCTTAGAATAGCATCACCCCACATCCTTCCCGCGGGTGTCGTAAGAGGCGACTACGGGACTCGAGAGTATTGGTGTATTACAATTTTTAGGCGACAGGCTGACAACTTGTCACTATAGTGATACACATGTTTTCTGAAACAACCTTGGAAAACAATCCTCAAAAATGTCAGACGTGGCGATAGCGACCGTATTCTTACGGCTGTTAACGCTCTGCCTACCCCGCAAGGGATAAAGGCGTTATATGTGTATGTATGTATGTATATGTATTTATTTACAAAAAAAAGTATATAATGTATTACTATCAGCTATCTAGTTCCCATAGTACAAGCTTTGCTTAGTTTGGGGCTAGATGGCTCTGTGTGAATTGTCCAGAATATTTATTTATTATTATTTACATGCCCTGTGATGCCAGCTTAGAATAGAATCACCCCATTTCTTACCTGTCATTGGACCGTTGGACGACTCGATGTCCCACATGAAAAGAGAAAACATCACAGGATATTTCCCTAGATCGGCCAAAAATAATGATATAAGGTGTAAAAAATATTAGCTGCAAATATTTTAAGGGGTGAATCAGCCCATGAAACTGAACAACTTTCCCCAAGAAACATACGTCGAAATATGAAAAAAGAATGTTGGACCTCCCATACAAATTGACTTGGTCGGTCGGTAATTTTTGGTAGGTCCAAATTGTTTTTATATTTCGACCTATGTTTCTTGGGGAAAGTTGTTCAGTTTCATGGGCTGAATCACCCCTTAAAATATTTGCAGCTAATATTTTTACAATGTATATTGCGATCTACCCCACATTACATTGCCGTGTGATGCCGGCTTAGAATAGCATCACCCCACATCCTTCCTGCGAGTGTCGTAAGAAGCGACTAAGGGACTCGAGGGTATTGGTGTATTACAATTTTTAGGCGACAGGCTGACAACCTGTCACTATAGTGACACACATGTTTTCTGAAACAACCTTAGAAAACAATTCTCAAAAATGTCAGACGTGGCGATAGTGGCCGTATCCTTACGGCCGTTAACGCTCTGCCTACCCCGCAAGGGATAAAGGCGTGATATGTGTATGTACCCCACATTATAAAGGTAACGCACACCGACTGCGTCTCTAGGGACCGGATTTTTCGTTCGAAATTCAATTTATCGGCGCAAATGGTCTTGGGGCCTAGGGGGTTCAGATACAGGATATTATTATGGGACCTAGGGGGCTCAGATAGATACAGGGTAGCCTAGAGGTTCAGATACAGGGTGCTTATTTTGGGACCTAGGGGGTTCAGATACAGGGTGCTTATTTTGGGACCTAGGGGGTTCAGATACAGGGTGCTTATTTTGGGACCAAGGGGGTTCAGATACAGGGTGCTTATTTTGGGACCTAGGGGGTTCAGATACAGGGTGCTTATTTTGGGACCTAGGGGGTTCAGATACAGGGTGCTTATTTTGGGGCCTAGGGGGTTCAGATACAGGGTATAATTATGGGACCTAGGGGGCTCAGATATAGGGTATTATTATGGGACCAAGGAAACCAAAAAAAAATTCGACGTTTCCTGACATGTGTTCCTAGGGGAAAGTTGTTCAGTTTAATGGTCTGCTTGCCCTATCAGTATTCGGGACGCTGTCCCTAACATCCGCCATGCAGTTTTTCCTGCAGTGTACGTATGTCATCCGCATATTCATACGGGCGGATCGCACACTTAACGATGCAGCGCTTCTTCTTCTTTTTCGTGTGGGACACCGAGTCGTCCAACAACCCGATGAACCCTAGTGTCAGAATTTTTCAACCGCCTACTACAAGTAGCAGGCTTCTGACATGGTTGTGTAACGACCGCCGTCTAAGTGATCATAGACAGCAACCGGGACCTACGGCTTAACGTGCCATCCGAAACACGGAACCATCTTACTTACGGACAATCGGGTGGTTCAGCCCGCAATGTCCTAACAAGACTAGGAACAAATTCACAAAGTGATAAATATCAACTTTGTGAGTGACCCACCGAGAATCGAACTCGGAACCTTCTGCGTCAAAGGCAGTCGCACTACCACTGCGCCACATCGGTCGTCATTTTGGATATACTCATTCCATTTGGAAAGCTGTGAAGTCAATAAAAACTTTGAGCGCGCACATTATTCCACTAAAGAAAAGCAAACAAAAATGTTCAACACAAAAAATGCAGGAAGGAGTTTTGACGTCATCAGAGCAGGACATACATACATAGGTTAGGTAGCCGACCCCGACAGAGAAACGGGGTAAGGCAAGGAGAATGATGAAACACATACACAAATCACGCCTTTATTCCTTGCGGGGTAGACAGAGCGTTAACGGTCGTTAAATTACGGTCGTACGTCTGACAAGTATTGAGGATCCTTTCAGATGATTCGTGTATCATTGTAGTGACAGGTTCTCAGCCTAAAATTGTAATAAACATGAAACCCTTGAGTCCCTTAGTTGCCTTTTACAACACCCACGGGAAGAAATGGGGTGATGCTGTTCTAAGCCGGCATCACACGGCACACGGAAATAATAAAGTCACTAATATTAAACTTTGTAAGAGCCCCCGGGAATCGAACCTGGACTCAAACTAGACCACAGAAACAGTTACAAGTGCAGTACAGAGTTTGCGTGCGTTTCCCAAAACCGGCCCACCCGGGGCCCTAAAAATAATCAACATTTTGATACAATATTTATGGCTAGCCGCGCGGTTCCCTAAGTATGTTTTTATTTATCATAGGGCCCCTTCTTGGGTTTGGAAGGGTGAAGGAAAATGAAGGGCCGTATAATCTTCTTTGCTGAGTCGGTGAAGGGATATTTTTTGGAATTGTATTACGTGGAAAACATAGGGAAGGTGATGAATGAATATGGGAAAAAATGGGAAAGTCAAGAAAATTGGCGTAAACACTGGTTGTTTGTCGGTCGGGTTTCCTTACATACGCATATCACGCCTTTATCCCTTGTGGGGTAAGCAGAGCGTCAACGGCCGTAAAAATACGGTCGCTATCGCCACTTCTGACAAATATTGAGTGCCCTTTTGGATGATTCATATATCACAGTAGTGACAGGTTGTCAGCCTGTCGCCTAAATTTGCAATACACATGAAACCCTCAAGTCCCGGCTTATACGACACCCACGGGAAAGAAATGGGGACTTTTTTGTAATATAACCTAGATGAGTTTCAAAACTAAAAAAAACAAAGATGAACGAATGAAGTATTTTAAACACACCCAACCCACACACACATATCACGCCTTTATCCCTTGCGGGGTAGGCAGAGCGTTAACGGCCGCAAGAATGCGGTCGCTATCGCCACGTCTGACATTTTTGAGGATTGTTTTCCAAGGTTGTTTCAGAAAATATTATGTATTAATATAGTGACAGGTCGACAGCCTGTCACTTAAAAATTGTAATACTCTCGAGTCCCATATTCGCCTCTTGCGACACCCGCGAGAAGGATGTGGGGTGATGCTATTCTAAGCCGGCATCACACAGCAAGACATGAAGTATTATAATCTGTGCTTATACCACCTGTATACCACTGACGTGGTTATGAACAAGATAATTCCGGGTACTTTTAATATGAACTCATGATCAAAACTTTCCAAGTAGACGAAGAGGCAGTGACAAGTAAAAAATATGAAAAACATGATCGTAAAGGAAATGAATTGGTGATATTTTTCTAATTTGGACTTCATAAGACTACTTTATTGTTTCATGCGAAAACCTTCTACTTATTACTAACCACAAGTTTCAAAATGTCTATTACTCCATGATTTTATAGCCAAAATGGGGTATGTGGGAATTGATAAGTAAAGTTTTAGAAAATGAGCTTTTAAGACCTTTTACGTTCAGTCAGATTCCAAAAATTATATAATATGTCAGCGAAGACAACTGGCTGAATAGAATCTACTTGGCAGTACCTATAGCCATTGCCTTTCCCGTACGGAACTGTCAATCTGTTAGCGTCTTTGTGAATGCTATCGAATCGAATATGTGAGAAAATCATGAAATAATGTGACAAAAAGATTTAGAATTTTTTAGAAGAAAAGAACAATTCCGTCGTTTACCTAACAAAATCCCCGCAAAATATGGCGAATGCTGACTGAACGCCGCCGTTATATAAGTTTTCTTTAGAATATGAGTTTGAAGCACTAGTGCGGTAAGTATGAACTAGTAGGTAGTCGTTAGTACAGTAAGTAGTGAGTAGTCGGGTATTTTGAATTCGTACAAGTTAAATAAAGGCCTTTTGATTTTCGAAATTCTAATATATACCCGAATGGCCACACAAATGAATTTTGGGATTTACGAGCGATGTTGAAATTTTGTCACTACTTCCTAGCCTAAAATGCGAAAGTTTTCTTAAGCAACTTGTTATTGGCTTTAAAAGCGGATGCCGAGGTGAACGAGGCAAAGCGGGTATTAACTTGATAAGTTGGTTATTATATAAAAACAAGGAGTATAGCGTTAGCAGCTGGTACAGTCTTATACATACATACATACATATATCATGCCTTGCCTCATGGTTTCTGAAACAACCTTGGAAAACAATCCTCAAAAATGTCAGACGCGGCGATAGTGACCGTATTCTTACGGCCGTTAACGCTCTGCCTACCCCGCAAGGGATAAAGGCGTGATATGTGTGTGTATATGTGTATTTAAAAAAAAAATTACGGATGAGATAATTTGTGTATCACTATAGTGACAAGTTGTCAGCCTGTCGCCTAAAAGTTGTAATACACCTGAAACCCTCAAGTCCCTCAGTCGCCTCTTACGACACCCACGGGTAGGAAATGGGGTGATGCTATTCTAAGCCGGGATCACACGGCACTTAATAAGTTGGTTACTAGTAAACCTTACATGCTTGTCTGGAAGCTGTAAAAACATGGAATATAGCGTTACTACCTGGTACAGTTTTTTTTTAATCAGGGCCTTTTTCACACGTATCACACAACGCAGCGCTAAATAACGCAGATGTCTGTCAGATCCATGATGATTTCGGCCATGGAGATGGCTATTGTAGACAAATCGGTTTCGGAAGCGGTCAGTTGCGCAGGATATATTTCGGTGCGCAGATGTTCGCGCAAACGCAGGCGCACGCACTTAGTCCTCGCCCTCCTTGATTCAGTGGAACGGAAAACCGCTACGACTGAAGGAGAGGTCAGATCCAGACTAGAAACGTCAATTCCGATCCTAAAATTGCTGTCGACACAGTTGCTTCAAAATAACACAGTTGCGTCAAAATAACGCAGCTGCGTCGACAGCGGTCGAGCAGTTTTAATATGCGACTGACCTTTCTAGTATGGATCTGACAGGCCGCTGCGTTATTTTAGCGCTGCGTTAAGCGTGAAAGAGGCCTAAACCTTACATGCTTGTCTGGAAGCTGTAAAAACAAGGAGTATAGCGTTAGCAGCTGGTACAGTCTTATACATACATACATACATATATCACGCTTTTATCCCTTGCGGGGTAGGCAGAGTGTTACTCTCACAAAAAGTTGTTTAGTAGATCTTAATAGTAAGGTATGAAATTTGTTATCTAGGTTAAGGCTTACATGTGTGGCTAGACTGTAAATGTAAGTTTTTGAAATAAATAAATGATTAAAAAAAATTATGGTCGGGAGGGTGAGATAATTTGTGTGTCACTATAGTGACAAGTTGTCAGCCTGTCGCCTAAAAGTTGTAATACACCTGAAACCCTCAAGTCCCTCAGTCGCCTCTTACGACACCCACGGGTAGGAAATGGGGTGATGCTATTCTAAGCCGGGATCACCCGACATTTAATAAGTTGGTTACTAGTAAACCTTACATGCTTGTCTGGAAGCTGTAAAAACATGGAATATAGCGTTACCACCTGGTACAGTCATATTTAAATCAGTAATAAGGCCGTGTGATGCCGGCTTAGAATAGCATCACCCCACATTCTTCCCGCGGCTGTCGTAAGAGGCGACTAAGGGACTCGAGAGTATTGGTGTATTACAATTTTTAGGCGACAGGCTGACAACCTGTCACTATAGTGATACACAATGTTTACTGAAGCAACCTTGGAAATTGCAATTCCCGACTCAAGTGTCTATGACTACTTACTGGGAAGCCCCAACAACTATATTTGTAAGGATTTATAAATAAAGAAAAACAATCCTCAAAAATGTCAGACGTGGCGATAGTGGCTGTATTCTTACGGCCTCTATCGCTCTGCCTACCCCGCAAGGGATAAAGGCGTGATATATGTATGTATGTATGTAATAAGGCCGTGTGGTGTCGGCAGAGTAGAATAGCACCACCCTGGATCTCAATTATATGATTTTAGTAGTTTCGTAGTCTGCTAACAGTTTGAAGTATCCAAATCACAATGACAATGGAATGACAGTTGAGTTTCGATGGCGTTGCAGTGACAAAAAAATAGCAGACTTAGGGCCCTGGTTAGCCCTCGAGTTTGAGAGGTCATATGGCAGTCGCTCTGTGTTAAAACTTGTTTCCACGTCAAATTAGGTAGATTAGGTAGCCGAACCCGACAGAGAACGCGACGAGGCAAGGAGAGTGATTATACAGGCTGTTTGGAAGATTGATGCTTTCCTTTCAAGGGTCGAAATATGAAAAAAAATTTTGGTTCTCCCATACAAATTGACTTAGTCAGTCGGTAATTTTGTATGGGTGGGCCAATTTTTTTTCATTTTTCGGCCCATGTTCCTTGGGGAAAGTTGTTCAGTTTCATAAGCTGGTTCATCCCTTGAAAGGAAAGCATCAATCTTCCAAACATCTTGTATGTGTGTCGCAAATTAGACCCACTGGGTCTATTTTGCAGTGTGTCTAATAGTTCTAAAGACTCGATCTGTCTACATGCAAGGACCTTAACTCTCGACTAATTTAACACAATCAATTAAGGGCCCTCTCCCGTGACATTTGAGTCTAAAATCATTCGACACCTCCCCAAGGGACTTGTTTCCGTATAATTCAATAATACGGCTTTCATATTTCATAGGGGCATAGTTGTTGGCACGATCAGATATATCGGATAGTATACGAAAATATATATATTATAAAATATACATACACACACACACACACACACACGAATACACACACAGAGACACACACACACATATACAAATCACGCATTTATCCCTTGCGGGGTAGGCAGAGCGTTAACGATCGTGTTATTACGGTCGTTATCGCCACGTCTGACAAGTATTGAGGGCCCCTTCAGATGATTCGTGTATCACTGTAGTGACAGGTTTTCAGCCTGTCGCCTAAAGTTGTAATACGTGGTTATACATATGAAAGCCTCGAGTCCCTTAGTTGCCTCTTACAACACCCGCGGGAAGAATTGGGGTGATGTTATCCTATGTCGGCATCACACGGCAAAAATATAATTATATTAAATTATTATTAATTTAATTATATATATTTCGGATGGTATAAAAACTGGGCCCCAAGTTTGCTATTTTTGTCATTGTAACGCCATCGAAACTCAACTGTCATTCAATTGCCATTGTGATTTTTCTATACTTCAAATTGTTAGCAGACTACGAAATGACCGAAATCATCCAACTGAGATCCAATGGACATCCAACTGAAACGATTTTCATTTAGCGAACTTAGGGCCCTGTTCGAACAAATGTATTAATTCTATCTTTTTATTATTATTTCGAAACTCAAGTTAAGTACTTTTTCTACTTGGAAGTAGGTTTAATTTTTCGTAAGGGTTGTTTAAATTTGCTAACAAAAATGCTTTTTTTATATTTATGTTCTTCAGCAAACAATTAAGTAAAATTAATTTAGTTTAACCTGACGAGACATAGAAAACCCTAAGCCTTTTCTAAAAAAAATATCCGTTTTCCAATGGCCCGTTTTTCGAAACTACAGGCTACAAGTCTACAGGTGAAATTCGATCTACGGGTCAAAAATCCTGATTTTATAATGTCCCACCGGCTACGCAACGCACATCGAATTTCACCTGTAGACTTGCAGCCTGTAGTTTCGTTGCATGGGGTACAGATATCCGAAACGGTCCCACCCCTAGTGACCCTAGGGTTGTCAAATGCGATTACGAGTGCTTCTCTACAAATTGGTTTAAAACTCTATCAGCTGGGGTTGTTCGGCTGTTCAATTCGACGGATAAATCTTTGACGTGGCATGTTGTTTGTGACAGGGATTTTTTGATGACAGTTCGGCGTAAAATACCCTTAACCCGACTGCCTCAAAAGGAGGGTTATGTTTTCAAGCGTATGTAGCAGATCGCACACTTGACGCGCGACGGAGCGCTAAAACATCTCAGCGGTCTGTCAGATCAATACTAGAAATGTCAATCCCCATACTAAAACCACTCAGCCGCTGTCGACGCAGCGCTATCGCAGTGTCGTCCGTCGAGTGCGATTTTAGTATGGTCACAAATTTGCGAGATCTTTAAAAGTGTTTTGTTTTTATTTCAGGTGTATTCGTGAAGGTCACAAAACTTTTGAAAAAGGTAAGAAATACATTTTTTTTCTTGTTCTTCATCAGCCACTACAGTCCACTGCTGGACGTGACGAGAAACCGAATTGAGGAGTATTAGCCATACGTACCCATTACGCTTGGCGAGTGCAGTACATGATGTTGTTGCCCATTCGCTCAATTTATTTCACACACACACACACACACACACACACACACACACACACACACACACACATACACATACCTTTATCCCTGGCGGGGTAGGAGGAGCGTTAACGACAATAATATTACGGTCGCGATCGCCACGTCTGACAAATGTTTGAGGGTAGTTTCAGAGAAGTCGTGTTTCACTATAGTGACAGGTTGACAGCCTGTCGCCTAAAATTGGAATAAACATGAACCCTCAAATCCCTTAGTCGGTTAATTAATTTCTCAGTCGCTTTTTAGGACACCCACAGGTAGAAATGGGTTGATTCGAAAGCAGATCGCACACTTGACGCACGACGGAGCGCTAAACCATCGCAGCGGTCTGTCAGATCCATACTAGAAATGTCAATCTCCATACTAAAACCGCTCAACCGCTGCTTGAGGGCGATTTTTTTCGGCTTATTTTCTAACTCTAAAATATTTTTCTAACGGCCTAAAAAAAACTCTACGCGCTTTGTTAAAAAAGTTTAGGCAGTTCATTGTGTTCTTTGTAGAGTTTTAGTTATTTCTAGCTATGCGGGACGCACACTTGCCGCACGACGGAGCGCTAAACCATCGCAGCGGTCTGTCAGATCCATAATAGAAATGTCAATCTCCATATGGACAGATCCATACTAGAAATGTCAATCCCCATACTAAAACCGCTCAGACGACGCAGCGCTATAGCACTGTCGTCTGTAGAGTGCGGTTTTAGCCGGGGGAGTAACGTTTTTAGTATGGATCTGATAGATGCGATATTTTTGTGCGTCAAGTGTGCGCCTATGCTTTGCTTTGTTAAAAGTTTAGGCAATTCATTGTGTTCTATGTAGAGTTTTAGCTATTTCTAGCTAAGACTAATGAGCTGGAATGAATTACAAGTCTAGCGCTACCTAACTAACAACGGTGTTGTATTTTGTGCATGCAACAATCGCAGCGCGATACACGGCGCGTTGCACGCTAAGATAATGAATACGTACACTGCAAAGTTAGGACAATCTTAAGAGGATCGTGCAGCTGGAAATTTTCATACAAAAAGCGTTAACGTTTTTATCATACTTACCAGTAACCAATTGTTTTGATTTTGAGGTATTTTATTTAAAATCACAATAACTAGGTTTCTACGTTTTTGTTTTTTTGATATATATTATAGTTTCAGAAATAATGAGGCACAAAAGTACACTTTTTCGATACTGAAAAATCTTCATGTTTGAGTGAGGTTACCTACAAAACTGTACAAAATTTTGTCAAAACGAAACGTATAAACCTAGTCTAGTTTATACCTAAGCGATCAAGACCAAAATTATAGAATTTGGTTAAAATTTCGGGGTAGGGAAACGTTAACGCCCGTACCCCGATTTTACTCTGTTTTCGAGGCGATTTCTCAGGAAGCCTGCTACCTGTCCCTATCGCACATTACGGTGCCTGCCGCGCGGGCGTCGAGACAGCACATACAATTTAAAAAACCTATTTTGCGCGCGCCATGTCTGTGAATGATCGTCTTAAGCCAAGGGTCCTGGGCCCCAAGTTTGCTATTTTTTGTCATTGTAACGCCATCGAAACTCAACTGTCATTTAATTGCCATTGTGATTTTTCTATACTTCAAACTGTTAGCAGACTACGAAATGATCGAAATCATCCAACTGAGATCCAATCAACATCCAACTGAAACGATTTTCATTTAGCAGACTTAGGGCCCTGGTTGCTCCCTATAATTACTTAGACAGTGGTCGTTAGGCAATCATGTCAACCTGCTACTTGTAGAACATTGTTGAGGTTCATTGAGTCGTTGGACAACTCGGTGTTCCACACGATAAGAAGAAGGACAATTTTCTGTTAGCTACATACATGCACAATTAACGTCTTTATTTTTTTTGTAAACTAGACAGAAAATTACAAAAAACTAATTACATTCCAGCAAACAAGAGTAGACAAGAAATATGGGCGCCACTTTCTTCTCGCGATCTGCCAAATCTGACAGATAACGCCTAAATATGGGAAAAATATTTCATACATTTTTTTAATTTCTTCTCCTTTTTGTTGGACTGTACGATCCTTATCGCCTCGTTTGAGAAATGTATTTGAGAGTTGTTTCAGTTAGTCGCGTATCACTATAGAGACAGGTTGTCAGCCTGTCGCCTAAAATTGCAATACACATGAAACCCTCGAGTCTCTTAGTCGCCTCTTATGACGTAAAGGAATGGGGTGATGCTATTCTAAGACGGCATGATAAGCTATTTCTATTAGCTATTTAATTTAATTGTTAATGCTACTTGCCATAGATCGCTTAGACATTCCATCTGCTAAAAAAATATTGAATTTTTCTACACTTCGCACTTTTTTACAAATTCATACAAGATGGCGTTTCGTTAAGTTGAAATTTTGACATTTATATTGATACTCAATGCTGGAATTTAACTTAAACATACATACATATACGTACATACATACATATATCACGCCTTTATCCCTTGCGGGGTAGGCAGAGCGGCCGAATACGAATACGGTTGCTATAGCCACGTCTGACATTTTTGAGAATTGTTTTCTAAGGTTGTTTCAGAAAACATGTGTATCACTATAGTGACAGGTTGTCAGCCTGTCGCCTAAAAATTGAAATACACCAATACTCTCGAGTCCCTTAGTCGCCTCTTACGACACCCGCGGGAAGGATGTGGGGTGATGCTATTCAACGCCGGCAACACACGGCAAACTAACAAATCACATACATACATACATACATATATCACGCCTTTATCCCTTGCGGGGTAGGTTTCCAAATCGATTTCCAAATCACCGTAATAATTTTACCCAAGTCTACACTTTACTAAGTTGAAAAGTATTATTCCTGTCGTCAGTACAAGTGCACTTGTACAATGTAGGTAGTCCATACTCATGAATATTGAATTAAAACGATCCGTTAGTTATTTACCCGACTACGACAAAGTATAGAGGAGGGGTGACGATTTAATTTAACTCCTTACATAACATATTTGTATAAAAGTGGCGGTGGCCAATTGGTTAGGACAGCGGTCTTAAAAATCGTGAGCCCCGAGTTCGATCCCCGCCATGTACCAATGTGTTTTTACTCACGTACTTTTACCGACTGATCTTACGGTGAAATAAAAACATCGTGATGAAATCCACATTCAAATAAATCTGAATTTAGATGGTATTTATAAAAATGTTTCGGGCCAGGTTAGCCTTCGGGTTGCAGAGGTCAGATGGCAGTCGCTTTGTGTAAAAATTTGGTTCTACGTCAAATCCCCTAGGTTCAGTAGCCGACCCCGACACAGAACGGGATAAGGCAAGGAGAATGATCGTAACCTATTTTAAAGAAAATCCTAAAATATAATTTTGAAACGAATGCTCGTAGACTGAATAGGTATAGTTTCGGAATACAGTTGTATATAAGTTTCTTATTTTTTGTAGTCGGGCTACAGTTTTGAATTTAAACAGTTTAACTGTATAGTAATTATTGTGTAGTCACAAGTTTAGCTCGTTAGGAAAACAATTTCAGCAATTATTAACCCATTTGTTTTTAACACAGTATGTTTTAACAGACAAGGGTGTTTTCTATGTAATTATTTCGTCATTTAAATATTTATAATACATACACATACATATATACAAAAATCACGCCTTTATCCCTTACGGGGTAGGCAGAGCGTTACAGGCCGTAAGAATACGGTCGTTATCGCCACGTCAGACAAATATTATGAGGGCTGTTTCAGTAATTCGTGTATCACTATAGTGACAAGTTGTCAGCCTGTCCCCAAAATATTGCAAAACACATGAAACCCTCCAGTCCCTTAGCCGCTTCTTACGACACCCTTGTTTTATTTAGTCAAATTTTATATGAATGTGGGCTTCATCACGATGTTCTTGTGCAAACTATGCCTAGGTTAAGATTACAAGAATAAATTAAGTTACTTTGAGCGTATTTTGCAGGTAAACCCTGTCTGGAGGACAGCCCTTTCCTTGTCCTATGCGACTGTGTTTACCGTGTTTCGGTCAGAAGGGCAAGGTCCAATCAAATTAGAGTGGGGACCCCAACGAAGGATCCAAGTTTGATTTTAAGGGCGTCTATATATACGTCAATACTTTTGCGAGGTCTTTACTTGATAGACTGCTTACTCCACATTTCATCTATTCTACGTCAGAATAAGTCTGCTGTCCATAGTATTGAATTTTACTTTTAAAATCAAATAACTTAGTTAAAATAGCAAAAAAACTAGCAAGAGGCTTAGGCGGATCGCACACTTAACGCACAACGGACCGCTAAAATATCGCAGCGTTCTGTCAGATCCATAGGTACTAGAAACGTCAATCCCCATACCAAAACCGCTGTCCACGCAGCGCTATCGCAGCGTCGTTCATCGTGTGCGGTTTTATTATGGGGAGTGACGTTTCTTGTATGAATCTGAGAGACCGCTGCGATATTTTAGCGCTCCGTCGTGCGCCAAGTGTGCGATCCGCCAATAATTGTCCTATGCGACAGTGTTTACCGTGTTTCGGTCAGAAGGGCAAGGTTCAATCAAATTAGATTGGGGACCCCAACGAAGGATCCAAGTTTGGAGTATTTTAAAGGTGACGCTACGCTTGTAAGGCATTGGTCTCCACTCGAGAACTCGCTTACTCTACCGTCCATCATAATCTTAAATTTTATTAGATTTAACGGTTTCTACTTTAGATGTAGCCGATGTATTACAACTTTTAAGCGACAGGCTGACAACCTGTCACTATAGTGATACACGAATTATCACGGCCCTCAATACTTGTCAGACGTGGCGATAGCGACCGTATTTTTACGGCCGTTAGCGTTCTGCCTACCCCGCAAGGGAAAAAGGCGTGATATGTGTAGTCACATTCAAATATGTTCTGAATTCAAATTTTATTTCACCACGATGTTTTTCCTTCACCGTAAGAGTAGTCGGTAACTGTACGTGAGTAAAAACACATTGGTACCTGGCGCGGATCGAACTCGGGTCTCACGATTGTAAGACCTGTGTCTTAACCTACGACGATGTACTTTTCTTTCCATGTGTGAGTTCTCCAATCACCCAGTGAGTATGTGAGTATCTAACATTGAGTGCAAAAATCCTATAAACTGATTCGGCTTCGAAAAAAACTCATTTAAATACATTTTCCTGTGCAAATCTACCGAAGCTGCTCAGAAGTATCTCAGAACTCTATTTAAAATTCTAATGACAATTCTTTTTCTTCGTGTCTGAGGTTTGAAACCAAAATTAAGCTAGATAGAGCCTATCAACGTGAAGCCACAAAAAATTACTGTCAGATACCTACAAAAATGTTTTGAATAGCCAGTATATTCATCGTTCATCGACGCTAAGCGCGATGAGTTGAAGGCCCGTCCACCCGTCGCCATTAACTATAATATGTAAATGGCAAACTCACGTGTCCACACTGTGCACGGTAGTTTACTGCCAAAATTGGCTACAATAGATCTTTCTCATATATTAAAATGAGAAAAAGCGCGACCGGGAATCGAACCCGGGAACAAGGGGTACCGTCCCACTGCTCTGCCACTGAGCTATCCCAGGTGCCCGGGTTCGATTGCCGGTCGGCGCTTCTCAATTTTTCAATTTCTTATTTTCATTTATATAATTTATTTCGTGTTAAAAAGTAACCTGTGTTAGTTTAGGATGGTATCTTATTATCCGGCACGTGTGTTGAGGCTTAACTTCGCTCAGACGCTCTCTTTCATATTATCAGTCCGATCCGTTCTTCCTCAGTCCAATCCGTTCTTCTTCAGTCCGATCCGTTCTTCCCAGAACAACTCCTAAGCCCAGTCTCGCCCCAAGGGCGTGATTGGGCTGGTTGTTTGAACAAACGATCAATTATTTCCGGGTGAGCTCCTCAGCAAGCCAAAAGCCGAAGTTTTTTTGGCCCAGGGGCGAAAAACGATTACACATACACAAATCACGCCTATATCCCTGGCGGGGTAGGCAGACCGCTGACGACCGTAAAATTTCGGTCATGATCGCCACGTCTGACAATTTTTTCAGGGTCGTTTCAGGCTGACAGCCTGTCGCCTAAAATTGCAATACCTATACATGAAACCCTCGAGTCCCTTAGTCGGTTTTTATGAAACCCATGGGAAAGAAAGGGGTGATGCTATTCTAAGCCGGCATCACACGGCAATTACACCATGAATAAAAATGTCTACCATATTATTGACTCTAAGCTTGAATAATAATACATCTTTATTTCGGCTGGAAATATCCGATGAGTATTATTGGAGGCGAATACTTTGGTTATTATTTATGTATACGAAGTAAGCAAAGTATACCTAATTACAGCTAAGAAAGGCTTTGGGCCGTGTGATGCCGGTTTAGAATAGCATCACCCCATTTCTTACCCGTGGGTGTCGTAAGAGGTGACTGAGGGACTTGAGGGTTTCAGGTGTATTACAACTTTTAGGCGACAGGGTGACAACCTGTCACTATAGTGATACACAAAATGATCTCAAACGGCCCTCTATATTTGTCAGACGTGGCGATAGCGACCGTAATATTGCGGCCGTTAACACTCTGCCTACCCCGCAAGGGATAAAGGCGTGATTTGTGTGTGTGTGTGTGTGTGTGTGTGTGTGTGTGTGTGTGTGTGTGTGTGTGTGTGTGTGTGTGTGTGTGTGTGTGTAAATGTTGGAAGGGGAAGTCCGCGAAGAACCAGGATCAAATCGGGGACGTTTTAAAGAAAGGTCAGGTCAGAAGTACCCTAAACCGACGAGCGTGCATGAAAAGACTGATGAATGTAGAAGAAGCGAAAGATGTATGCCAGGATCGTAGCAAGTGGAAGGAAAAAGTCTCTGCCTGCCCCAACGGGAAAGAGGCGTGATTTATGTATGTATGTATGTAGATACCATATTATGAAGTAAAAATATTAGCTGTAAGTATTTTAAGGGGTGAATCAGCCTATAAAACAGAATAACTTAAAGAGACATAGGTCGAAGTCATAAGAAGTTCATATAAATAAAATAATGTATTTTTGTTACGAAAACCCGTTACTAGCAGTTATACACCATTTTCTTTAATTACCCTTAAATATTCGTCAAACACGTCGATAATGATAACTTTTTGGTGTCGTTTACGCTCTGCCCAAGTGCTTCAAGCTCGCCAAGAATCAGCTGTTCCCAGACACTTCACTGCTATTCGACTTCCTCTATGATACGAGGAACAATGGACTGTGGATACCCTGCTTACCCCATAGAATAAAGGCATGATGTGTTGGACGTTGGAGCATGATGGAAGTTCTTAATTTAAAATGGCCGTATACAACTAGCACTCTCAGTACAAAGATTTATGATTGCTCGGAAGAGCCGAATGTTGTGGACCACTGACTGTAGGCTCAGATCAACAAAATGTATCAGAAGGAACCCTAGAAAACATACATACATACATATATCATGCCTTTATCCCTTGCGTTGTAAGCAGAGCGTTAACGGCCGTAAGAATATGGCCACTGAATATGATTGTTTTCTAAGGTTGTTTAAAAAAATATGTGTATTATAATAGTGGCAGGTTGTCAGCCTGTCGCCTAAAAATTATAATACACCAACACTCTCGAGTCCCTTAGTCGCCTCTTACGACACCTGCGGGAAGAATGTGGGGTGATGCTGTTCTAAGCCGGCATCACACGGCAAATCCCTAGAAAACAGACTTCACGCATTGCGAAATATACGAAATGCTCTTCTCTTTTCGTGTGGGACACCGAGTCGTTTAACGACCTAATGAACCCTAATGTCAGAATTGTTCAACCGCCTTCTACAAGTAGCAGGCTTCTGATATGGTTGTGTAACGACCGCCGTCTAAGTTATCATAGACAGCAACCGGCACCTACGGCTTAACGTGCCATCCAAAACATGGAACCATCTTACTTACGGACAATCGGGTGGTTCAGCCCGCAATGTCCTAACCAGACTCGGAACATTCGCTACAAAAATGTTATGCCATAATAGTTTGACTGGAAAAAATTACCATGACATTATAAATAAGTTAATCTAGGCTCTGATTGTTGAGATGTCGTCAGAGGCTTGTTTTTGAGTTTTATAGTTTGTAAAGTTTAACTTGTTACCCGTGACGTTTATGACCTTGGAACAAATGCTATGACACAAGATCCATTTTTCTTTGTTGATTAGGATAGCAAAGCATGCTTATGTCATAGCATTCAAGCTAAATTTTACAAACTATAGTGGGTGCTGATCTAATTGTGCTGAGTTTTTATAGCTTATTTATTTAACCATTTAATGTATACTAGAAATATTACAAGACAAAACATAAAAAAGTTAGCTTCACTCTTGTTCCTTACGAACTCCTTCTAAACATCTCCTCGCTCTGTGGCAGTAGGCTAGTTAGCAGTTTCGGCCGAACTTCGCACTTAGAGAGTTACAAGCCTTTTAGCGGCTTGAAGCGGGTTTAACAGATGATAAAGCCGCTGGAAGGCTGAATGTAGGAGGTACTGAGCTATTGAAATAGGGTAGTCATGACATTTTGGGTAGCTTTCAGAAGCGACTTAATAATGTAACACATCTTTTTTGACACTTTGAATTAGTATTGTCATCATTACCGTGTGATGCCGGCTTAGAATAGCATCATCCCACATCGTTCCTGCGGGTGTCGTAAGAGGCGACTAAGAGACTCGAGAGTATTGGTGTATTACATTCTTTAGGCGACAGGCTGACAACCTGTCACTATAGTGATACGCATGTTTTCTGAAACAACCTTGGAAAACAATCCTCAGAAATGTCAGACTTGGCGATAGCGACCGTGTTCTTACGGCTTCACGCTCTGCCTACCTCGCAAGGGATAAAGGCGTGATATATGTATGTATGTATGTTCAGAAGTGACTTAATAATGTGACACATCTTTTTTGGCACCTTTCAGTAGTATTGTCATCACTATCCTCCCTTTCGTTCTCTGTCGGGGTCGGTAACTTAACCTAGGGAATTTGACGTGGAACCAAGTTTTTACACAGAGCGACTGCCATCTGACCTCTGCAACCCAAAGGCTAACCTGGCCCGAATCCTAGGTTAAGTCACATTCAAGTATGATCTGAATTCAAATCTATTTAATATAAAAAAAAAAATGTACTTCCCATAGAAAATTACCAACCGACCAAGTCAATTTCTATGGGAATGGGAGGTCCAAAAAATTTTGTCATTATGTGTCTTAGGGAAAGTTTTGGGGAAAGTTGTCCAGTTTCATGGGCTGGTTCACCTCTTAAAATATTTGCAGCCGATATTTTTACATAAACAAGTAGTAACATAAGTAAGTAATACTATATAACATAGTTGTAAGTATGTTTATTACGCTAATACCTGTCCATTTCCCTCGTTAAAACTGTAACTTTCACTCAGAGGTCCATCGCAGTTTTACCCCCCCCCCCCCCCCTTTGACCCCCTAAACCCCCCTCACGCCCTTCCACTTAGCAAGCTCTTGGGCAACCGACAGAGATGGATCCAGGCGGGTCCCATGGGGAGAAATATTTTTGCTCTCATCTAAGCTAAAAGTGTTTTCAAGGCATTATTAGAGACTCGATCGTATTCACATTTTGAGTTCTGAGTGGTTTTATGTTAACACAAAAATCACGCCTATATCCCTGGCGGGGTAGGCAGAGCGTTAACAACCGTAAAATTAAGCCGTAAATAAGGTCATCAGCGTCACGTTTTAGGGTCGCTACAAGTTGTAATACACCTAAAACCCTTAAGTCCCTCAGTCGCCTCTTACGACACTCACGGGTAAGAAATGACATGATGCTATTCTAAGCCGGCATCTCACAGCAATACAATAGTAAAAGTGTTTTAAAAACTGAAAATTTTACTAAGCGCATAATATTTTTTTACCAACGGCCACAGATTGTCAAGGGCCCCGGGTCCCTTCCCCTGATTCAGACCCCTGCCCAACTATACCTAATTGCTCCCCTGTTACCTGGCTGTGAAAGTACCCACATTTTAGCTGAGACTGTGCCAAGGTTAACTCTTTCCCTTAACGGCTCAGAAGGTAAACAGGAAGTGAGGATGTTTTTTTTTAAACCTTAAGTTTATAAAAGCTTTAAGAAATGTTTTTATTTTTTTTCGAAGAAAGCATAGTTTGCTATTTATATGAAGTAAAAATATTAGCTGCAAATATTTTAAGCGGCAAATCAGCCCATGAAGCTGAACAACTTTCGTCAAGAAACATAGGTCGAATTACAAGATTTTTTTTACTTCCCATACAAATTGACTTGGTTGGTAATTTTGTATGGGAGTTCCAAAATTTATTTTCGTATTTCTACCTTATGGTCCTTGGGGAAAGTTGTTCAGTTTCATGGACTGGTTCATCCTTTAAAATATTTTTTACATCCTGTATAAAATCACCATAAAATTTATCTTTTTAATCTTTCTTTTCGTGTGGGACACCGAGCCGTCCAACGACCCCATGAACCCTAGTGTCAGAATTTTTCAACCGCCTTCTACAAGTAGCAGGCTTCTGACTGATACGTCATAGGGAAGTATGTTTTGAGACTTCTAATATGATGAAAGTTATTGAAGATAATGAATAACACTTCTAGATCGATTGAATATGTTTTATTACAGCAACATACAGAAAAAATCACAATAATATCACAATCAGTCTCATACATTACTTATTTATGATTATGTTTCTTTCAATAACTTGGACAAAAAAAAGCAAAATAGACAAAATACACACACACACACACACACACACACACACACACACACACACACACACACAGACACAGAGTTATTTTCGTCATTTTCGGCTACCTAGGCATAATACTCTCAGCCCTAACATTCATTACTCTTTCCCTAGCATTTTTTCACATTAAAAATACATATATAGATTATGTATAAGATATATCCAAAATATGATAATGAAAAATACACGGCTTTTCATAAAATACGAGACCGAATGCAGAATGCATGTAATCAATGTTCATGAATTAAACAAAATCATTTGTCTTCTTTTTAAATGTATTATTCTTTCAACTATACCTGCATAAAATGCCCTTCGAAAATATTGCCGTGGCCTTGCCCTTGTCAGTGGAGTATCCGCCAGCTTTCTCTGTCCTCCGCCTTCTCCTTGACTTCTCTGTACGACGTGACCATTATTTTCTCATTTATCTGATCCAAATAACTCCTTCTTACTTAATACTTACTTACAATTATGCCTACACATTTTACAATTATACCTGTACTTTTACAATCATACAATGCTCTTTCCATTTACTTACAATTATACCTACTTTTTTACAATCATAAAGTTCTCTTTTCAATTACTTACAATTATACCTACATTTCTACAATCGTACAATGCTCTTTACAAATTCTTACAATTATACCTACACCTTTTTAATCATAAAATGCTCTTTACAATTATAACTACATCTTTACAATCATACAATGCTCTTTACAAATTCTTACAATTATGCCTACACTTTTACAGTCATACAATGTTTTTTACAACTACTTGCAATTATACCTACACTTTTACAATCACAAAATGTTCTTTACAATTATACCTACATTTCTACAACCATAAAATTCTCTTTACAATTCCTTACAAGTATACCTACACTTCTACAATCATGCAATGCTCTTTACAAATTCTTACAATTATGCCTACACTTTTACAATTGTAAAATTCTCTTTACAATTACTTACAATTATACCTACATTTATACAATCATAAAATGCTCTTTACAATTCCTTACAAGTATACCAACACTTTAACAATAATACAATGCTCTTTTCAAATTCTTACAATTATGCCTACACTTTTACAATCATAAAATGCTCTTTACAAATTCTTACAATTACGTCTACACTTTTACAGTCATATAATGCATTTTACTTACAAATTATACCTAAATTTCTACAATCATACAATGCTCTTCACTAATACTTACAACTATACTTATATACTTCTGCAATCATGCGATTTTTACCATAATTATAACACTCACAATAGCCCACTTTTGGACATCGGCCTCTTTCGAGGGATATTTCAAAAATTACTACGCTTGACAGGTGCATTCGCGAGTGCAGTGCAAGATTTTGCATTCACAGGGAACGCAGCTGTCTATTCCCATGAACTCTTAGGCCCGTATTTATAACCGCACTCAACTCTGAGATTGATCTTGAGTGCAAATTTTGAGATGCTGTTAGTATTGACTGACATTTGTCATAATCGCTCTTGAGATCGATCTCAGAGTTGAAAGCGATTTATAAATACGTGCCTTAGTTGGTTTTTACGACACCCGCGGGTAGATTTGGGCTGATGCTACCCACACGGCTAATGCTTTTTACAATTACTCACAACTGTACCTACACTTTTACAATCATACAATGCTTTTCACAAATACTTACAATTGTACCAACAATTTTACAGTCATGCAATGATTTTTACATATAGGTACTAACAATTATATCTATTACAGTAAAACAACGCTCTTCTTCATAAGAAAATATCATCATACCAAAAATTTGAAATGAGCGGAATTCAAACTTGAATTCAAGGTTCATCTTCCAATTTATAGTCTGTAAATTATAGGATGATCCCTGTGACGTGTGCGACCTTGGAGTAAATACTATGATATAAGGCCCATTTTCCAAATAAACAAAGGAAAATCGTAGCATTTGCTCCAAGGTCACAAACGTCAAAGGGGTCTCCCTATATTTTGCAGACCATAGTGTTTTTTTTGCGTCAATGTGTTAGCGCTATGTATTGCCTATAACTTGGTACAATCGAAACATTTTTTGGTAAAGTTTTTGATTTCTATGCTTTCTTTTGTGGTGAAATTATTTACATTCATCGAAGTCGAAGTGGTCGCCATGGCCAAATTCGATCGTAGAGATCATCATCATCATCATCATTTACATTCATAACTTCATAAGTTACAAACGCTCTATTATCAATATAATTTTTGACCTTGACAGCACTTCATGCAACTCCTATCATACGCCACGTTGTTTTCACAAACGGCTGGCCAGACGATAGCCTTACCTTTGTCTAACGTCATATGGTTCATTATTACTCGTCCTTGATCAGAAGGACTAAGACCGTTCACTAAAACTGGTTCCTCGTGTAAGCCTTTCACTATTTTCGCGGCCAAACTTTGTATTTCTTTTGGATCTCTACTTTCGCCACATTTGACTACTGGCACAAAATTAGGGACATCTACTTCTTCATCCTCATACACTATTTTTGCTTTTAGTACTTTAGCTTTATTCATATAACCTTTGACTTCTACTCCGTCAACGGTTTTCGAAAAGAACGGTTTTTGATTGAAATTGGAATTAGCAACAACTATGTCACCTAATGGTACACACTTTTCCCGTAAATGTTCAGAACTAACATTTAAATTTAAAAGATTATGGGCTGCGCAAGTTTTTATGCGTTCTATCAATGCTTGTATATCAATTTCTGGGGCTTTTACCATATCGTTATGCCTTAGACTTTTGCACAAATCATCAATATCAGAATTTTTACCATTTGTATTATCAATTATTGGTTGTCCTACATTTGGACTGTTCTGTGAATATTGTTTTGTATAAGGTAGAGGCGCTTTATAATATTTCTGTCCTTGCGATACATAAGGTTTGTATTTCGCGTTGCTAAAATCTGAGTATGTTGATGATACTATGGCAGTTTTTGCAGAGGGTTCTGAAGTTATCATAGATGGCGTTACTGAAAATGGTGTATAAGGCCACCATGATGGTAAAAGAGATGGCGTTGATACCGTACAATGTTTAATAGTTATTTTTGAAGGTTGTGGATATGCTATACAAGGTTCTTTCCATGGTAAACAAGGTTGTTTTTGTGGAATACAAGGTACACAAGGTTGTCCAGATGTTACACAAGGTTGAGCAGATTTTGCACATGGGACGCAAGTTTGTCCAGATGTTACACAAGGGACGCAAGGTTGTCTAAATGATACACATGGTCGTCCAACTATTTCACAAGGATGTGCAGGTGATACACGATTGACGCAAGGTTGTTCACATGTTACACAAGGGGCACACGGTGGTCCAGATGATACACAAGGGACGCAAGGTTTTCTAGATGATATACAAGAGACACAAGGTTGTCCATAAGTTACACAAGGTGGTTCGGATTTTACACAAGGGACACAAGGTTGTCCAGATGTTACACGAGGGACACAAGGTACACAAGGGGCACAAGGTTGACAAGATGATACACAAGGGACACAAGGTTGTCCAGATGATACACAAGGGGAACAAGGTTGTCCAGATGATACACAAGGGACACAAGGTTGACAAGATGATACACAAGGGACACAAGGTTGTCCAGATGATACACAAGGGACACAAGGTTGTCCAGATGATACACAAGGGACACAAGGTTGACAAGATGATACAAAAGGGACACAAGGTTGTCCAGATGATACACAAGGGACACAAGGTTGTTCAGATGATACACAAGGGGAACAAGGTTGTCCAGATGATACACAAGGGACACAAGGTTGACAAGATGATACATAAGGGACACAAGGTTGTCCAGATGTTACACAAGGTTGTCCAGATGATACACAAGAGACACAAGGTTGTCTAGATGATACACAAGGGACACAAGGTTGTCTAGATGATACACAAGGGACACAAGATTGTCCACATCTTTCACAAGGTTGTCCAGATGATACACAAGAAACACAAGGTTGTTCAATCGAAACACAAGATTGTCCAGGTCTTACACATGGATGAGCTGTTTGTGTATAAGGCACACACGGCTGTCTTATTGTTGTCCATGGTTGTTTTAATGTTTTACAAGGCAAAGATGGTTGACTTAATGTCCAAGGAACGTAATTTTTTTTAGATGAAGGTCCAAATAATTGTTCAAATGGTCTTTTAGGTTTTCTTGATTCTACACAAGGTTCAAATGATGATTCACAAGGTAAAAGAGGTTTTAATGATGATTCAAAAAGTAATGAAGGTTTTATATGTGATTCACAAGACATAAGCGGTTTTAATGATGATTCAAAAAGTAAAGAAGGTTTTATATCTGATTTATAAGGTAATGGTTTTCTTAATATATCCAATATAGAAGGTACCTCTGATAATTTGTGGGAATCAAAATGTTTTCCTGAGAATGTGCTTGTTGTTTGATAAGGCCATTTAGATTTTACATAAGGAAAATCTAATGTTTTAGTTGTTTCATACGAAGGATCTAATTTTGCAGCCGAATCTTCGATTCTAGATGGTACAAACGAAGAATGTAATATTGCAGCCGAATCATCGATTCTTGATGTTGCATACAAAGGATATAATTTTAAAGTCGAATCTTTGATTCTTGATGTTACATACAAAGGATCTAATTTTGCACCCAAATCTTCGATTCTAGATGTTTCTAATTCCGCTTTTGAATCTTTTGGCGTAAATGTCATAAATGGTAATATATTTGATACATAATTAACGAAAGGACCATAGGGTTTATTCGAAGTTCCAAAAGATTCAAAAGGTTTTGGTTTATAAGTCCATCCTATAGGAAGATTGGAAAATTGAAATTTATATGGAATAGAAGCTATATTTTGTTCACATGGTAATACAAATCTTTTTTTGTATGACAATGGGTCAGACCCAATAAACCCTGGTTTAAATGGTAAAGAATTTTCATTGCATATTTTAAAAGGTATATATGGTTGATTTATATATGGCGTGTTTATGCTTGACCATGGTATACAAGGTTGATATAGTTTGCTTTGGGTTGACCATGGTATGCAAGGTTGACATGGTCTGCCTTGGGTCGACGGTTGTATCCAAGCTTGACATGGTCTGCCTTGGGTCGACGGTTGTGTCCAAGGTTGACATGGTCTGCCTTGGGTTGACCATGGTATGCAAGGTTGACATGGTCTGCCTTGGGTCGACGGTTGTGTCCAAGGTTGACATGGTCTGCCTTGGGTCGACGGTTGTATCCAAGCTTGACATGGTCTGCCTTGGGTCGACGGTTGTATCCAAGGTTGACATGGTCTGCCTTGGGTCGACGGTTGTATCCAAGGTTGACATGGTCTGCCTTGGGTCGACGGTTGTATCCAAGGTTGACATGGTCTGCCTTGGGTCGACGGTTGTATCCAAGGTTGACATGGTCTGCCTTGGGTCGACGGTTGTATCCAAGGTTGACATGGTCTGCCTTGGGTCGACGGTTGTATCCAAGGTTGACATGGTCTGCCTTGGGTCGACGGTTGTATCCAAGGTTGACATGGTCTGCCTTGGGTCGACGGTTGTATCCAAGGTTGACATGGTCTGCCTTGGGTCGACGGTTGTATCCAAGGTTGACATGGTCTGCCTTGGGTTGACGGTTGTATCCAAGGTTGACATGGTCTGCCTTGGGTCGGCGGTTGTATCCAAGGTTGACATGGTCTGCCTTGGGTCGACGGTTGTATCCAAGGTTGACATGGTCTGCCTTGGGTTGACCATGGTATGCAAGGTTGACATGGTCTGCCTTGGGTCGACGGTTGTATCCAAGGTTGACATGGTCTGCCTTGGGTCGACGGTTGTATCCAAGGTTGACATGGTCTGCCTTGGGTCGGCGGTTGTATCCAAGGTTGACATGGTCTGCCTTGGGTCGACGGTTGTATCCAAGGTTGACATGGTCTGCCTTGGGTCGACGGTTGTATCCAAGGTTGACATGGTCTGCCTTGGGTCGACGGTTGTATCCAAGGTTGACATGGTCTGCCTTGGGTCGACGGTTGTATCCAAGGTTGACATGGTCTGCCTTGGGTCGACGGTTGTATCCAAGGTTGACATGGTCTGCCTTGGGTTGACGGTTGTATCCAAGGTTGACATGGTCTGCCTTGGGTCGGCGGTTGTATCCAAGGTTGACATGGTCTGCCTTGGGTCGACGGTTGTATCCAAGGTTGACATGGTCTGCCTTGGGTTGACCATGGTATGCAAGGTTGACATGGTCTGCCTTGGGTCGACGGTTGTATCCAAGGTTGACATGGTCTGCCTTGGGTCGACGGTTGTATCCAAGGTTGACATGGTCTGCCTTGGGTCGACGGTTGTATCCAAGGTTGACATGGTCTGCCTTGGGTCGGCGGTTGTATCCAAGGTTGACATGGTCTGCCTTGGGTCGGCGGTTGTATCCAAGGTTGACATGGTCTGCCTTGGGTTGACCATGGTATACATGATTGAGTTTGACATGGTATATAAGGTTGACATGGTTTGCAAGGTTGAAATGGTTTGCAAGGTTGACATGGGTTGCAAGGTTGAAATGGTTTGCAAGGTTGACATGGGTTGCAAGGTTGATATGGTTTCCAAGGTTGACATGGTTTGCAAGGTTGACATGGTTTGCAAAGTTGACATGGTATCCAAGGTTGACATGGTTTCAAAAGTTGACATGGTCTGCCTTGGGTTGACCATGGTATCCAAGGTTGACATGGGTTGCAAGATGGACATGGTATCCAAAGTTGATATGGTATGCAAGGTAGAGATGGTTTGCAAGGTTGACATGGGTTGCAAGATGGATATGGTATCCAAGGTTGACATGGTATGCAAGGTTGACATGGTTTCAAAAGTTGACATGGTCTGCCTTGGGTTGACCATGGTATCCAAGGTTGACATGGGTTGCAAGATGGACATGGTATCCAAGGTTGACATGGTATGCAAGGTTGAGATGGGTTACAAGATTGACATGATTTGCAAGGTTGACATGGTATGCAAGGTTGATATGGGTTGCCATGGTTTAACAATGATAATATGTGAGGTTGAGTTTGTGTTTGACATGGTATTCCTGGATGTATTTGACATGGTATTCCTTGTTGATTTTGACATGGTATATATGGTTGAGTTTGACATGGTATAATTTGTTGTGTTTGACACGGTATTCCTGGTTGTATTTGACTTGGTAAAAATGGGTGTGTTTGACAAGGTATACACGGTTGTGTTTGAGGTTGTATTCCTTGTTGTATTTGACATGTCATACCTGATTCAGTTTGACATTGTATATCTGGTTGGGCTTGTGTTAGACTTGGTATCCCTAATTTTGTTTGACATGGTATAAATGGTTCTATCGTGTTAGGTTGAACAGTGCATGGTTGATTAAAGCAGGATTTTCTTTGGGTTGACCATGGTACATAAGTTTGACGTGGTTTTCCATTGATTGACCATGGTATACAAGTTTGACATGGTTTGCTTTGGACTGACATGCAAGGTTCAGATATGGATGCTACTAAATTAGGTATATTCTGTATTAGAGGTTGCATATTTAGTTTATTTTTATCAAATAGATATGCATTTTCTACATAAAATGGTGAAGATATTGGTATATAAGATGGTTGTGAAGTAAATTCACAAGGTACATTAGAATCTTTTGTTAAAGATAAACAAGAGAATAAAGGTAGTTTTGAAATATCAATCCTTTCACATGGATTGAATTTAGTTGACTTCGGTATACATGGTTGAGTTTGACATGTCATATCTGATTGAGTTTGACATGATATATCTGGTTGTGTAGCTAGACTTGGTTTGGATTCAGTTGTCAGAGGTATGTAAGGTTCAGTAATAGATGTTACTGAATTGGGAATTCTTTGTATTTGAGGTTGTAAATTTGGTTTTTTGGGATCAAATGGTTGTACACGTTGTATATAAGGCTGTTTTAAAGGCACATAATACGACGGTTGTTCAGTTGATATATACGATGTTGTAGAAGGTACATAAGACGATTCTGAAGGTACATAAGATGTTTCAGCATTTGTTACACACGGATTAAACATTTTCGAAGCTGGTACATAACTTTGACAGGGTTTTATTGTTGGTAGAATAGAAATTAGTGATTTTCTATTAACTAAACATGGATGACCAGGTTTTTTACACGGCAAAGGTTCATAATATTGAGTTTCTAACGTTACTTTTGGTTTTTCTTGCAATATACATGGTTTTTCTGATATTAAGTTTTGACAAGGTATATTAATATTATATGGTATTATCGGATTTTCTTGCAATATAAATGGTTTTTCTGATATTTCTGATTCTTGGGGTATATCAGGAACTTTTGTTAATGAGAAAGAAGGTAAAACAGACCGTTTTGAATTATCAAAAGATGTTATTTGTGACATTTTTTCCTTTATATTTGATATTTTAAAAGGTACATTAGGATCTTGTAAAATAGGACTTTTTGGATCTATAGATTCATATGGCTTACCTTGGGTTAAACAAGGTAAGTAAGGTTTAATTGTGTGAGATTGAGCTATGTAGGGTTCAACTGTGTATGGTTGAGCTGTGTAAGGTTTAGCTGTGTATGGTTGAGCTGTGTAAGGTTGAGCTGTGTAAGGTTGAGCTGTGTAAGGTTGAGCTGTGTAAGGTTGAGCTGTGTAAGGTTGAGCTGTGTAAGGATGAGCTGTGTAAGGTTGATCTGTGTAAGGTTTAGCTGTGTAAAGTTGAGCTGTGTAAGGTTTAGCTGTGTAAAGTTGAGCTGTGTTAGGATGAGCTGTGTAAGGTTTAGCTGTGTAAGGTTGAGCTGTGTAAGATTGAGCTGTGTAAGGTTGAGCTGTGTAAGGTTGAGCAGTGTAAGGATGAGCTGTGTAAGGTTGAGCAGTGTAAGGATGAGCTGTGTAAGGTTGAGCTGTGTATTGTTGAGCTGTGTAAGGTTGAGCAGTGTAAGGATGAGCTGTATAAGGTTGAGCTGTGTAAGGCTTAGCTGTGTAAAGTTGAGCTGTGTAAGGTTGAGCTGGGTAAGGTTGAGCTGTGTGAGGCTGAGCTGTGTTAAGTTGAGCTGGGTAAGGTTGAGCTGTGCAAGGTTGAGCTATGTTAGGTTGAGTTCTACATGGTTGAGCAGTGTTAGGTTGATCTGTGTAAGATTGAGCTGTGTATGGTTGAGCTATGTTAGGCTGAATTGTGTATGGCTGAGCTGTGTTAAGTTGAACTGGGTAAGGCTGAGCTGTGTTAGGTTGAGCTGTGTTAGGTTGATCTATGTTAGGTAGAATTGTGTAAGGCTGAGCTATGTTATATTGCACTTTGTTAGGATTAACTGTACAAGATTGCATTATATTAGCTTGCGCTGTAGTAGTTTGAGCTGTGTAAGGTTGGACTGAATAAGGCTGAGCGGTACAAAGTTGTGCTGTAATAGGTTGAGTATTACATGGTGGAGCTGTGCAAGGTTGAGCTATGTTAGGAAGAATTGTGTGAATTGTTGGCTGAGCTGTGTTGGGTTGGACTTTGTAAGGACTAACTGTACAAGGTTGCGCTATGTTCGCTTGCGCTGTGGTAGGTTGAGCTGTGTGAGGTTGAGTTCCACATGGTTGAACTGTGCAAGGTTGAGCATTGTTTGGTTGACCTATGTTAGGTTGTATTGTGTAAGGTTCGGCGGTGTTTGGTTTGACTATGTAAGGTTTAACATTATTAGGTTGAGCTGTGTAAGCTTGAGTTTTATAAGGTTGAGCTGTATGGGGCTGAGCGCTGTCTGGTTGAGTTTTGTATGGTTGAACAGTGCAAGGTTGCGCTGTACCAGGCTGAGCTGTGTATTCAGCTGTGTAAGGTTGATCAGTGTTCACATGAGCTGTGTATGGTTGAGCTATCATAGGCTGAGTTGTACATGGTTGACCTGTAATAGGTTGCGCTGTGTAAGGTTGAGCTGTGTAAGATTGAGCTGTGCAAGGTTGAGCTGTGTAAGGTTGAGCTGTGTAAAGCTGAGTTCTACATGGCTGAGCTGTATCAGGTTCAGCTATGTAAGGCTGAGCTGTGTTATGTTGAGCTGTATTAGGTTGCGCTGTGTAAGGCTGAGCTGGACAAGGTTTAATTTGGTTAGGTTGATTTGTACATGGTTTAATTGACCATGTTATATATGGTTCAGTTTTGAATGTTGTGGGTTGAATTTCATATGATATACCCTTTTGTGGACTAGGTATGTGAAGTTGCAAATTTGGTTCATTAGGATTAGATATTTGATTAGTTGGTGTATAAGATGGTAACAATCTTGGTTCAGATTTTGAAGTTTGTATACAAGGATCAGATATTAGTGAATTTGATATACAAGAAAAAGATTTTGAAGTTGGCATAGAAGGTACAGATGGTTTTAAATTTAAATCACTAGGAATATAGGATTGTGAAGTTGGTACAAAAGGAAGAGATGTTTCTGAATTTAGTACACTAGAAGCAGATGGTTGTGCAGATTGTATATAAGATACAGATGATTTTGAAGTTGGCACAGAAGGTAAAAATGATTGTGAAGTTGGTACAGAAGGTACAGATGGTTCTAAATTTGTTCCATTAAGAACAGATGATTTCGCATTTGGTACACAAAGTACAGATGATTGCAAATTCTGTACATTTGGAACACTTGTTTGAGAAATTGGTTCAAAAGATGATAGTGCATTTAGTACATAAGGATCAGATATTCTTGAAATTGGTACATTAGGTAAAAGACATGGAGACGGTGTTTTAGAAGCTTTTATATTAGATAGACAGGATTTTAAAGATAACACACTAGGAATACATAGTTTTTTATTATTTATACACGATTGACTCGTTTCTTGATATGAAGTAGGTGTATAATATTGTGGTCTTGATAATATCTGTGGATTTTCTGAGAACAGACATGGTTTTTCTGTCATTTCTAATGCTTGACAAGGTGCGTAAGGAGTTTTTGTTAATGATAAACTAGGGAAAATAGGCCGTTTTGGAATATTAAAAGATGCGTAAAAGGGTTTTTCAGGTGCGTCATTTTGTGTATTTGACAAGTATGATGTTTCAGGCATTTCTTGCAATGGTATAAAAGGTTGCATATATGGTATTGCATTTGCTACAATAGATCTAAAAGGTTGTGGTTTTTCTGAAGGCATAATTGGATCCGAAGATTGATCTATAAATGAATTTGGGCCATTTGGTGGTTTTGAACTAAGACAGGGTTTGACAGACTGTCCTAAAGTGTTGCAAGGTTGATTTAGATATGGTTTTCCCTGGTTTGACCATGGTATGAGAGGTTCAGTTTTATATGGTATGTAAGGTTCAGTTTTAATTAATATGTAAGGCTTAGTAGAACATGATCTACCTTTGTTTGACCATGGTAGGGAAGGTTGACTTTTATATGGTATGTAAGATTCTGTTAATTTTGGTCTACTTTCAATTGAGCATGGGAAACAAGCTTGAATCGAACTTGGTTGAGATAAGCTTGGTAAGCAGGGTTGAGCTGTACTTGGTTGACTTGAGCATGGTATACAAGGTTTAGTTGTACTTGGTTGAGTTAAGCATGGTATGCAAGGGTGAGTTGGACTTGGGCTACCTTCAGCTGAGCATGGCGAACAAGGTTGAATCGGACTTGTTTGAGTCAAGCATGTAAAACAAGGTTGCATTGTACTTGGTCTTTCTTCAATCGAGCATGGTAAACAAGGTTGAATTGTACTTGGTAGAGTTAAGCATTGTAAACAAGGTTGAATTGTACTTGCTTGAGTTGAGCATGGGAAACAGGGTTGAGTTGAACTTGGTCTACTTTCACTTGACCATGGTATGAATGGTTTAGTTACACATGGCATGGTTATACGCGGTTGAGCTGTATAAGGTTGTACTGTGTAAGGCTGAGCTATGTTAGGCTGAGCTGTGTTAGGCTGAGCTGTGTAACGCTGAGCTGTCCAAGGCTGAGCTGTGGAAGGCTGAACTGTGTAAGGTTGAGCTGTATTAGGTAGAGTGGTCTTAGGTTGAGCTATGTAAAGTTGAGCTGTATAAGACTGATCTGTGTAAGGCTGAGATGTATAAGGCTGAGCTGTGTAAGGCTGAGCTGGGTAAGGCTGTGCTTTGTAAGGTCGTGCTGTGTAAGACTGAGCTGTGTAAGGCTGTGCTGTGTTAGAATGAGCTGCGCAAGGCTGAGCTGTATAAGGCTGAGCTGTGTTAGACTGAGCTGTATAAGGCTGAGCTGTGTAAGGCTGAGCTGTGTAAGGCTGAGCTGAGCAAGGTTGGGTTACACCTGGTTTGTCCTGGGTTGATATACATGGCTGAATTATACTTGGTTGTGTTGAAAACGGACTGGTTTTGGTTTTCAATGGAATAAAAGGTTTATTTTCACATTTTATATACGAATAGGTCGAAAATGGTTTTTCTTTGGTTGGTATGCAAGATAGATCTATATTCTGAGTTTCATATGGTATAGTAGATTGAATTTTCCATGGATTTTCTTGTATTGACAATGGAATATAAGGTCTTAATTGTATTCCATATAGTTTTTCTTCGATAGATACACCAGGATCAGACGATAGTACTTTTAATACACAGGGATCAGATTTTTTAATTGGAGTTTCAGAAACGTATGGTTTTGTATCTACTAATTGCTTATGCAGCAATGGTGTATAAAATTCCGTTTTTGAATTTTTTTCAGGCATTCCTATATAATTGTCTGTCATTTCTGACAATTGACAAGGTACATCGGTAGCTCGTATTAACAAGCAAGGGAAAGTAGGTCGTTTTGACAGATCTAATGAGACATAAAATGGTTTGAAAGGTGCGTTTATGGGTGCATATGGTTTTTCTAGTGAATAAGGTATTTCTTCCATATATGGAAGATTAGATGGTATTGAACGATCAAAAAGCTTAGGTTTTGATGCAAAAGATTCTGTCCAAGGTGAAAATGTTTGGCCGGAATGCATATATGTTTTAGTTTTTGACACAAAATTAGGTTTAGATGGAAAATATTCAGAACAAGGTAAAAATATTTGCCCAGATTGCATGGATGGTTTAGTTTTTGACCCAAAATTATGTTTAGATGCAAAAGATTCTGTATAAGGTAAAAATGTTTGGCCCGAATGCATGTATGGTATAGTTTTTGACTCAAAAGGTCTAAAAGATGTGGCTTGATCTAGTAAGTATGGATATCCTGATTTCATTTGATCCAAATATATTTCCTTAGGGTTGTTAGATGATTTTGAAATTGTTGGACTTGATTCTCTATCATGAGGCTGTTCTGGATGAAGTAGATATTTTGGATTAATATAAGGTGTTTTTAAAGATGACCAAGGTGCCTTCAGTGGGTTTAAAGATTCAGTCCATGGTATATAATAATTGTGTCCCTGGTAAGGGTTTTTACTGACATAGGATTTTCCATGAGATGTGTAGGGAGTGTAAGGTTGCTCTGCAAAACTATATGGTTTTTCTGTTGGTACACATGGTTGTTCAGTTAGTGGTTCACATGGTTTCAGATTTGGTGCATATGGTACACAACATTGTTGAGTTGGTGCACAAGGTGACCAAGGTTGTTCAGTTAGTGCATATGATTGTATATTTGACGCACATGGCAGACATGGTTGTTCAGTTTGTGCACATGGTATATATGGTTTCGCATTTGGTGAATATGGTACACAAGGTGGTTCAGTTGGTGCAAATAGTATACCTGGTTGTATTTTTTGAGCACATGGCAGCATATTTTGTGCACATGGTTTCACATTTGGTGCACATGGTACAAACTGTGTGTGTGGTATACATGGCTGTATATTTGGTGCATATGGTCCACATGGCATTATATTTTGTGCACATACTTGTATATTTTGTGCACATGGTACACATGGATGTGTCATTTGTGCGCATGGTACACAAGGTTGTACAGTTGGTGCACATGGTATACGTGGCTGTATATATTGTGCACATGGTTGTATATTTTGTGCACATGGTTGTGTAATTTCTGCACATGGTACACATGGTTGGATATTTGAGCCACATGGTACACATGGTAGTATATTTGATGCACATGGTACACATGGTGGTATATTTTGTGCACATGGTTGTATATTTTGTGCAAATGGTACACTTGGTTGTTCAGTTGGTGCACATGGTATCACATTTGATGCACACGGTTGTTCATTTTCTGTAACAGCTGATATAAATGGTTGTTTATTAGAAATATACGATTTATAAGGTTGCACTGCTGGCAAATTTGATATAAAGGGCTTCATAGTAAATGTATCTGGTATAAATGGTTTTATTAAAGATATACACGGTGTATATAGTTTATCACATGGTTTGGATTTGGTTGACAATGGTATACAAGGTTGACTTAAGCATGGTATACAAGGTTGACTTGAGCAAGGTATAAAAGATTGACTTGAGCATGGTATACAATGTTGACTTGAGCCTGGTATACAAGGTTGACTTGACATTGGTACACAAGGTTGACTTGAGCATGGTACACAAGATTGACTTGAGCATGATATACAAGGTTGACTTGAGCATGGTATACAAGGTTGACTTGAGCATGGTACACAAGGTTGACTTGAGCATGGTACACAAGGTTGACTTGAGCATGGTACACAAGGTTGACTTGAGCATGGTATACAAGGTTGATTTGAGTCTGATATACAAGGTTGACTTGAGCATGGTATACGAGGTTGACTTGAGCCTGGTTTACATGGTTGACTTGGGCCTGGTTTACAAGGTTCACTTGAGCCTAGTATACACGGTTGACTTGAACAAAGTATACAAGATTGACATTCACTTGATTTACCATTGGTATATAAGGTTCAGTTTTGCATGGTTCATATGCAAATGGTTTAGCTTTAGTTGACCATGGTATACAAGGTTGACTTATGTATGGTTGATTTTTAAATGGCTTGTCTTGGGTTGACCGCGGCATATAAATTTGATTAGTGCATGGTTTAGCTGTGGTTGACCATGGTAAATATGGTTCAATTGTGTATGGAATGCATGGTTGTGTCATAAATGGTTCAGTTGTTTTTCTTGTATGTAAATTTCTTGTGTCTTGATTTGCCATTGGCTGTTCCAAAGGAATGCATGGTTGTTCAAATGAAAAACTTGGTTCTACTTTTGATATAGTTGGTAATCTTTCAATTTCCAACGGTCTAGGTTGTACCCAAGATTTGTCAGGACTCTGACATGGTTGTGTCAATTGTGCACTAGGTATAAACGCTTGTGAAGGATCATTTGGAATAGATTGTTGTTCTGTGGGAACAAAATTATTTTCTTGTTGAGTAAGCGTTAATTTTGGTGACACCAACGGAATATATAGTTGTATTAACGATGTAATTGGTTGTATATTTAGTGTAGTTGGTGTTCTTTGAATTGGCAATAGCCTTGGTAATGCTGTAGGGTCTACTGATGAAATTGTTGGTAGTCCTGTTCTTGTAATTGGTGTTCTTTGGTTTGTTATTGGTCGATTTGACATGTACGGGCTTAAACAAGGTACGGTCATTACTGTACAAGGTATAAACGAGTGTAGAGTTGGTAAATTAGGGTCTGATGGTTTTCCTGTAGGAACAATAGGTTTTTCTTGGTTACCCATTGAATTTGGCTCTTTTAACGATGTTATAGGTATGGCTAATGGTTGTGCTATCGAAATGGTTGGTTGCCATGTAGGTTGTTTGAAAGGTACACAGGGTAGTTCTGCAGAAGTAAATGGTTGCACCTCTGACACAGTTGGTGCTCTTTGAATTGACAAACTTGGTTGTGCCAATGGTATACATGGTTGTATTGATGGAGTAAATGGTTGTACCTCTGACGCAGTTGGTGTGCCCTCATTTGACAACAAATTTGCCTGTGTCCATGGCACACATGGTAGTACTGAGGAAGTTAATGGTTGCACCTCTGATGAAGTTGGTGTCTCTTTAGTTGATATCAACCTTGGTTGTACCATTGGTATACAAGGCTGTACTGACGAAGTGAATGGTTCCACCTCTGATAAATCTTGTGTACCTTGAGTTGACAAACTTGGTTGTGGCAATGTTAAACCGGGTTTTACAGATGGAATTAATGGTTTCACCTCTGATACAGTTGGTGACCCTTTATTTGACAACAGCCTTAATGGTGTCAATGGTATACACGGTAGTGCTGACGAAGTACATGGTTGTAATCCTGAAATAGTTGGTATTTTTTCAGTTGGCAATATCCTTGGCTGTGCCAATGATATATAAGGTTGTACTAATGGGGTTGCACATTGTGGCCGTGCCCAAGGTAAGTAGGGAATTTTTTCTATTGTGGAAGGTATACAAGGCCGGCATGCCGGTACCCAAGAACCTAATTTTATTGATGGTATATTTAATTTACAAGGCTGTAAATGAGAGAGGCATGGTTTTTCTGTTGCTAAAATTGGTAGTTCTAAAGTAATCGGACTTGAAGGCATACACGGAATAACTGGTTGTATTGACAAAGGTACATCAGTGACAGAAGGCAAATAAGATTTACATGGTTTATTTTCTGGCGTTAGTAGTTGTTCTGGAGTGCTTTGGGGACCGAATGGCCTTATTAACGGTATAGAGGGCTTACTTGGATGTATTAATGGTAGAATATTAGTAGCATGAGGTTGTGCCATAGGTAAATGAGATTCACATGGTGTACTTATAGGTGCATAAGGTTTTCCTTGAGTTGCTAATATTCTTATTTCTGCCAGACGTGTGCAGGGTTTTGCTGATGGTACACAAGGTGGTACTGACGGTAAATAAGATACACATGGTTGTAAAGTTTCTTTGTTACAGGGAATGCAGGGCTGATTTGATGGTAACCAAGGAAAACTTGATTGTATCAATGGGGCATAAGGGTGAATTGATGGTAAATACGATGTTGTTGTGCAAGGAACAGATGGATGGCCAAATAGTGCATTAGGTGACTCTGCAAAAGTAAATGGTACACAAGGTTGTATGGTTTTGTAGTCTGGTTCATGTTTTGTAAGGCTCTCTGATGTAGGACGATTGACATATGGTAGTATACTTGAATATCCTGGTAGATTTTCGTATGCCTGTATACGGTTGGAAGGAATGTTGTCAGCGATGGTTCTGCAAATTTCTTTGAAGTTCTTAGGAAAATAATATCCTGGTACATTTTGAAGGGAAATCATAGTATCGGGTTTTTCGTACTGCACAATATTCGATGAAGGAATAAATCCTGATGGTCGTCTCAGAAAATCTGTCATTATAGGCGTTTGTACGAGACATGGAATGGTGTTACTTCCTGGTTTCTGAACAAAAGATGGAGTTTCTTCAAATTCTATTGGTGCACTAGTGAGTCTTGGGGCAAGAAGTGGCATTGATTTCTGAGCATAAAATGGAATGTAGTCATAGTTTGTAGACGGTGCTGGTGTAATTCCCGATTTGATCGAAGAAATTACATTTTCTGGGGTAATGTCCACTGAACCACGCGGATCTAATGTTTGACTGTAAGAAGGTATCGAAGAGTATTCTGGGATAGTATCGACAAAATCTATTAAACTACTTCCCTCTGAACTAAGGAAGGGTACAGTTTTGGATCCTGAAGGAATTCGCATGTAACCTATTGGCGTATGTTCTACTACTGGATTGAAATAGGAAGTAATTGCATTTGCAGTGCCTCTCAGTCTGCCTTCTACGATTGACCTTAAAGACGGTACTCCGTTATTTTCAGAGATTGGTCTACCTTCCACTGTTGGTGTATATGATGATTCTTCATTATCTTTTGGAGTAACTCCTATAGGCCCTTTAATTGGTCTACTTTCTGTTGTTGGTTTATAAGATGGCACTACGTTATATTCTGAAGCGACTCTCACAGGACTTATTAGCCTATTAGAAGGTTTACCTTTGATTAACTGTGGTATACATGGTTGAATAGAGTTAGGTTTAATTTCCCATGGTATACTAGGTTGAGTTTCATATGCTACGCATCGTTGAGATGAACATGGTTTACCTTGGATTGGCCATGGTATACAAGGTTGATTTATGCATGGTTTACAAGTATGAATAGAACATGGCTGACCCTGACTTGGCCATGGCATACCTCGCTGAGTTTGGATTGACAACGGTATGCTAGGATGAGTTTCACTTGGTACGCAAGGTTGATTTGTGCTTGGTACACATGGTTGAGTTGAATATGGTATGCAAGGTTGAACACGACATATTCTATTCAAATTGTGAGTAACACTTGATCCTTGTGATATTGTTGGTTTTAAATAACATGGCATAGTATACGCTGATGTTATACTTTTTGGCGGTTGCCTGCAAATGACAGAGGCACATACCGGCCTAGAATCGTCTTCTGGTGAATAACATGGCTGTAATGTATTTGCTAGATATTGTGGTCTAGTTATTGTGGATTTCAAACAAGGTATAGTAAATGCGGACGTCACAATTCCCGGAGGTTGATTTCGACATATTACTGAATCACATTGTGCTTTCAAATTATTGTCTACAGAAGTACATGGTTGGAATTCATTTGTCGTATATTCTGGTATAGATCCAGATAATTCACATTTTGGTATAGTATATGCTGCAGTTACACTACGTGGAGATTGGTTGCTACATATTACAGAGTCTATTTGTTGCACACGATTTTCTACTGAATCAAATGATTCTGTTGCAGTACAGATAATACTATCTTTCTTATCTTTCCTTTCTCTATTTGCAATAGTAGCAGTTTGATAAGGACCGAATAGGGACTTGGCCATTTGACCAAATTCTGAATATATATTTTCTTTTGCAGGTATGTTCATTGCCGCGGCACAAGGTATTTGTTTAAATTTATATGGTAAGTTTATAGTTGAACATATGTCGTATTTTGCATTATTTTCTGTGGAATAACTTGAACATGGCCAATGTTGAAGTTTTGAATGTTCATTTCCATATCTAAAATGATCATTACACACCATAGCATTTGATGCTACTTCGACCTCATGTGGAACTATGTTTTTGCGATTTATCACATCATCAAAGGATAATTCACATTTATTTTCATATTCTTCGATTATCTTCATGTTTTCTTCTTGATCGGGTGCGATTTTTTCTTCTACTTCGAGAGTCAAAGGTGCAAAACCTTTATTTTGAAGACAGATGTTATTAAAATCTTGGGCTTTGATATGTTGCGGTAAAGTTTCAAAATTGCCTTTAAAACTCGGTATCATGATTAGCTTTTCTATATACCAACAATGCTCTTTCGCATCGTATTTCTCTACATATTGTTTGTTTAGACATATGTAGTGATGATATTTGGCTAGAATATCTTGTATAGCTTTGACTGTTGTCATGTGACTGTCTAGTAAGTGGAATTTGCAATTCTGGAACAGGTAGAAGTGTACTGCAATCTGCTTGCCACTAGTGGCTTTGATTTCATTGATGATGGTGTATATTTCGTCGTCATACCCTGCTAAACACGCGTGTATAGGAGTGTTGTAGGGTTTGGGTATGTCGGGGTAGAGGTAGTTACCTGAAGTTCTTTTCAAGGCTATTCTAGTGTCTTGCGACATTGTTTGCTTTTGTTCCGTGAAACAAGTTTTGCAAGAAGTTGGTATGACCTGACCTGATCCCGCTGTGGTAAAGAGTTTGTTTGGGTTTGTGCAGTAGTTGTCATACCATGGGTTGATGGAAGCCATTGATCCGGGGATACGAAGTGCATCTTTGACCTGTAAAAACACCTCTATTATTATCTTCAAATTCAACATTCCGTATGTGGCTACTCTCAGGACTTTAAGGTTTTGGATGCATCCATTTATTTTGCCTTCTATACTAGGTGCTATCTTTTTTTAGCTAATTGTAGCTTAGGCGAGGAACACACTTGACGCACGACGGAGCGGTATGTCAGTTCCATACTAGAAATGTCATTCCTCATACTGAAACCGCTCAACCGCTGTCGACGCAGCACTGCAGTGTCGTCTGTCAAGTGCGGGTTTAGTATGGGGATTGACGTTTTTAGTATGGATCTGACCGACCGCTGCGATATTTTTGCGCTCCGTCGTGCGTCAAATGTGCGATCCGCCGTAGACACGGCGGTGCTTACATTATAATTTCCTGGGACATCAAAGCATGATGATGATACACACTGCAACAGGAGACAGCTTATGACGCAGGATACATCTGAAAATATTGAAGTACCAACAATTAGCGTCTTCATTTAAATTTCTCCTGCCGCCAAAATTAACCTTGGCTGCAAAGCATTTTAAGCCAATGATTTCAAAAATATTGTTGACTTATACAAGGTGTAAGGGACAGTGTAATGAAATCTTTTGCAGGCGTGATCAGATGGGTCAATATTTGAAAACGGTTCTTCAGGTCCCTTTCCTGGCAAATTTGAAAGTTTCGTTTTATGGTTATCTTATCATTGCATAATAATAAAGGCCTATTGAAAAGGTTATTTACGAAAAAAAACTTAAATCGAACCACAGGTTTCGTCAAAATTCAATTTTGAAATTTGAGGTGCCAGTCAACGGGACATTTTGTGCCAGTCAGGGGACAAAGTAATTATTTTTACAAAATATATGAATAAAAGCTGTTCATCTTTTGCTTTTAACTAAGTAAAATAGAAGTAAAAGTTGCCCCAGCCTACCAGGCTGACGCCCTAAAGCCTCAGTCTGGTTAAGACACGACGCACCTAGTCACAGACAATTTGCTCGTGCTTGAAACACGACACAGCCAGCCCGACATACGAAATGAAACAGCCACAGTGTTAGACAATCACAGGCGGGTGTATGTGATCTGTTGACCTCCGGAAGAAAGCTGTTCGTAAACAGCCGAAACGTTGACCTAATTCTCCACCAAAAAAATAGTAACGTAAGTCGTTTAAACTTAGGCCATAATGAAACAGCTAGGATGAGACAAGAAGAAACCACCGAAAACATTATGACCTGAGAATTAACTGTGTTGAGCCACTTAAGACATTTTGCGAATTGTACATTCTGCTACTAAACAGACGAAGATAACCTTAAAGATGACGCAATCAGCCTGAGACATGCATGACTCAGATAGCCTTAGACACCACTAGGCAAGCAACCTGATACACGACGCTGTATACATGAGACACGATGCAATTAGCTTAAGAGACATTGCAATCAGACTGAGACACAACGTAACTAACCTGAGACACGATGCAGTCACCTTAGAGACGACGTAATCAGCCTGAGACACGATGTACTCAACTAAAAAGACTCCGACATACAATGCAATCAGCTTAAGAGACGTCGCAACCAACCAGAGACATAACGCAGCCATGCTGAGATACAATGCAGACAGCTTTAGAGACGTCTAGATCAGCCTGACATAACGCAGCCACCTTGAGATACAACGCACTCAGCTAAAGAGACGTTGCAACCGACCTAAAACATAACGTAGCCATCCTGAGATACAATACAGTCAGCTGAAGAGACGTCGCAATCAACCTCAGACATAACGCAGCCAACCTGATATACAACGCAGTAGGTTAAGAGACGTGGCAGTCAGCTTTAGAGATGTCGAAGTCACCCTTAGTGAGACATATCGCAGCCGTCCTGAGATACAACGCAGTCTGCTAAAGAGACGTCAAAATCAGCCTGACATAGCGCAACCACCCTGAGATACAACGCAGTTGCTTAAGAGACTTTGCATAACGACCCTGAGTGAGATAAAACGCAGCCAACCTGAGATGCAACGCATTAAGTTGAAGAGACGTAGCAATCATTCTGAGACATGACGCAGCCACCCTGAGATACAACGCAGTCAGCTTAAGAGACGTCGCAATGAGCTTGAGTGAGACATGGCGCAGCCACCCTTAGATACATCGCAGTCAGCTTAAAACACGTCGCAGTCAGTTCAAGAGACGTCGAAATCAGTCTAAACGAGAGATAATGCGGCCCTGATATACAACGCAGTAGCTTAAGAGACGTCGCAATCAGTCTGAGACATTACGCAACCACCCTGAGTTACTACGCAGTCAGCTTAAGATCGTCGCAATTAACCTGAAACCTAACGCAGAGATACTGAGATACAACGCAGTCAGCTTAAGATACGTCGCAATGTGCCTGAGTGAGACGTATCGCAGCCAACCTGAGATACAACGCACTCAGCTTAAGGCATAACGCAACCACCCTAAAATACACTGCAGTCAGTTTAAGATACGTCGAAATTAACCTGAGATTTAACGCAGCCTCCCTGAGATACAACGCAGTAGCTTAAGAGACGTCTATCAATCAGCCTGAGATATCATGCAGCTACCCTGGGGCCTAACGCAGCCACACCTAGAGACATAAAGCAAGTGTTTTTAAACTATGTCATCTGCACGAAAAACAATGCTGTTCACCTCCTGGAAACCCTTAATCTAACTTACGGTACCCATGTACAGACATGGGGTGGTGCTATTCTACTCTGCAGGCACACCTTTACACAAAAAAATTGCAAAAACAATCATTAAAATAACATTAGTCACTTGACTGGCATAAAATGCCAGTCAAATAAAGCCAGTCAAGGGATAATTTTCTATGTTAAACCTTTATCTGTAACGTATACTTTGGGTAACGAAACTATCTCTCGCGTTGATAATATGAAGGACTTAGGCGTTGTTTTCGATGGTAAGCTTACTTTCAACGATCATATACGGTTGCTAGCGGTAGAAAGTTATAGTAGACTTGGATTCGTGCTGAGAAACTGCCGAGATTTTAAAGATCCTAAAGCAATTATATTACTTTATACAGCTTTAGTGCGTAGCAAGTTAGAATCAGCAGCAATCATCTGGAGTCCGCATGAAAACAGCTACTGCCTATTGCTAGAAAAAATTCAAAAAGCTTTTCTAAGATTTGTCTATGAGAAAATGTATGGATACTATCCATTCTTATATCCTTCCCTTTTTCTTCTGGGTGTGTTAGGGCTAAACTCTCTACAAACTAGACGAACGTACGTGTTACTTACGATCGCATGTCGCCTGCTACGGGGTGACTTGGTGTGTCCAACTCTGGTTACACGAGTGTGTCGCCTGTTTGTGCCTAATAACTACTTGCGCGGCCGCAATCATCGCCTCCTGGCCGTACCATCAATGCGCACAAATCACCATTGTCACTCTCCGTTGGTGCTTGCACTAAGCCTACTTAACTCGCTCTTGGATATGTCGCCACAAATAGATTTGTTTGCAGACTCAATTGTGAAGCTTAATAAAGAATGTCTTAGTTTTGCTGAAAATGTTTGATATGTTGATTGTTATTTAATTTTTAAGTTTTTATGATGTTGTTGTTAATTATTTAGTTTTACAGTGCATAGGCTTAGGCTGTAATGCTGTGAAATTTATTTTCAAATAAATATATAATATATGTTTTTAGTGATTTATTGGTAAACGCTTGAATGTAATTAAAAGTTTTAAACGAATCTTAAATCTCGCTTTAGTATGCGACATTATTTGTTCAGAACGAATTCTCTGTAATAACTCTTTCACGAAGAAAACATGCACAGGAAAGGGACCTGGCGCAGGTACTAAAATAGAACCCAAAAATTTAACAACTCTTACTTTATTCTAGAAGTGCCAAGGAGCTATTTGCTCCTTCTCCAGAGATGAAGAAGTAATCCTGGCAGAAGGCAGAAACAAGACCCAGATCATAGTTCTATTAGTTTCAGCGATTCAGTCGTTTTAGACCACGTATTCAGAAACACAAAAACGTGTGACCAACACAAACTGTCATTTTTATCAGTATACGCAGTTAAATATTGTCCAATTAATAATTTGCTATAAATGTACATGATATAAGGATTATTATGATGGGTGAAAAGTTATATAATGTCCAGCTAGATAAAACTTTATACGTGTTTGAATTTCGCAACAGCTCAGTGTGACACGCGAAGAACGCGTCTTTTGGCCCCGATTTCAGGTTTCAGATTAAGTTTTAGTTAAACATATTTCATAATTTGTGGATAGAGTTTTACTTTCCAAATAGTCAATTAAACATTCTTTTGTGTGAATGATACTTAAAATCCGTAAGTGTTGTACACTTGAAGAAATTTACGTGTGACCGCAATTTTTAACCGCGCAAATTTCCACCCAGATCTATGCTGGGAAACGAAAAATTTTTTTGAGTTCCCATACTAAGTCAGTCAACTGATCGAGAATTTTGTATGGGAGGTAGAAAAAAATTTCCAAAAAAAAAGTTTACCTGCTTAGCCGCCATAGAAAAAGTAGTTGAGGTTTATGGTCTGATCACATCTGCAAAGCTTTCGTTACACTGTCCCTTACGCCTTGTACATTTTTACATATATTTTGACGACCGATGTGGCGCAGTGGTAGTGCGACTGCCTTTGACGCAGACGGTCCCGGGTTCGATTCTCGGTGGGTCACTCACAAAGTTGATATTTATCACTTTGTGAATTTGTTCCCAGTCTGGTTAGGACATTGCGGGCTGAACCACCCGATTGTCCGTAAGTAAGATGGTTCCGTGTTTCGGATAGCACGTTAAGCCGTAGGTCCCGGTTGCTGTCTATGATCAGTTAGACGGCGGTCGTTACACAACCATGTCAGAAGCCTGCTACTTGTAGAAGGCGGTTGAAAAATTCTGACACTAGGGTTCATCGGGTCGTTGAACGACTTGGTATCCCACACGAAAAGAAGAAGAAGAAGAAGAAGAAGAAGAAGAAGAAGACATATATTTTACTTTTTGCGTAGTTGTGAAACTTTATTAATTTGCAAATAAAGATTCTGAATCTGTACTGGCAGGTTTATTTCAAGTTTCATGAAGAAAATATCTTTCGTATCTTGCCACTATGATTAGCGTATTTTTCGCGTAGGTACCTCAGTAAACTAAAATCTCATATTTTAGTGTCTTTATTCCCTTACGCAGAAAGTTACTGAATCCTTTCCCAGCCCTTCTAAAAAGGATGAAATGGATCTCTCCAAGAAAAACAAGACTCTGTAAGTTGGTTAGCACCTGAGCCCTTTCGGACACCAGACCATAAAAAAATGGTAGACGGAGGTCTTCTGTTGTAAGATATTGACGAATAATCACATAATCTTTCTCACAAAAACTTCTTTGCAAACTGAGTTGTAAATTAATGGAAGAAAATTATTAACATATTTAAAAATAGACTCGAGAAACATAAACATCATTGTCTTTGCCTTATCCCATTCTCTGTCGGGGTCGGCTACGTAACCTAGGCGATTTGACGTTAACCAAGTTTTACATAAAACGACTGCCAGCTAACGTCGGCAACCCGAAGGCTAACCTGGCCCGAATCCTAGGTTAAGTCACATACAAATATCATCCGAATTCAAATTTTATTTGAATGTGGGTTGTTATGAAAAACTTAGATAAAGAGAACACTGATGCTGATATTTTTCCATTATTATGACAGTCATGTGTTAATTTTTTAATCTCTTTATTGTTAGTTTTGTGGCACTAGCGTGCCACCACAAACCAATGAAAGATGATCTTGTGACTTGAAATACTTTATTACGGGAAAAGAAACCCTAAATCCATATTATTATATGATTAGGGAATGGTAGATGAACTATGGAAACATAACAAGAAAAACATAGGCTTATAGGTACCTTATAGGGTTCTCTCTAACTTCCGTAAATCCGCTGTAATTTCACATGTGCACTTTGTTTCATACCGAGCACTACATTAAAATCATTAATTACTAACTAATCACATACAGATCACTGGATTCTTATATGTTTCTTTTGATCCTCGTTGTTCGCTGATTTTATGGCGACTGGGTCAAAAAGTCAGACAAATGTGTGACGACATTCCAATTTCCAATTTGAAATGATTCGCGAAAGGAGAGGTGGTTTATGAAGGATGTGGACGCAGAGGTTCTACTCTGCTACAGTTTCTTTAGTATAGTTCAATTTTAGCTTCATTTTGTTGGTCGGTGGCACTGCTTCTTCCATATTCTGAATCCGATCTTTTCGGAAGTTGAATTTATTAACTTAATACTCTGGCAGAATTTTAATTGGGCTAATTAGTGGAAAAAAGTAATTTTTTGCATTTTTTATTTTGACTGAATAATATTTTTCTGAATAATTTTTGGTAGAATAATTGGGTTAAGACACTAAATAAATTGCTTGCAAAAATGGCTTGATTACGTTAACCTAATTTCAAGTAGGTTAATCTGGTATTTAAAATGAAGCCGTAAATTAATTTTTACCGTACCTGATCAGATAATTGGTATAATTAGTCAATTATTTTAAGTGGCGAAAAAAGCCAAAATACTACTTTAATTCATAAATTAAATCACAATTCGAATTACCTATGCCAGTCCAAATTAGTTTTTTTCTAACTTCATATTTTAGTGCAGTAGTTTTGTAAATTACAATAAAATTGATTTTTATGGTTGTTAATTTAGCATTGTGTTATGATAATGATACTTTACTGATAATGATACTTTATTTGTATAAAATATGGTATAAAAGATGGTACCATTTTATCGTTCCACATATTTTGCTAATTAGATATTCTCTGTACATGCAAATTTTACAAAGTCAATAGCTTAATTATATTATAATTATAATCACTTATGCTAAGACAAAAAATTGAAAAATTTGTATTATACGTTTGAACCAGGGCCCTAAGTCTGCTAAATGAAAATTGTTTCAGTTTCCGATTGGATCTCAGTTGGATGATTTCGGTCATTTCGTAGTCTACTAACAGTTTGAAGTATAGAAATATCACAATGGCAACTGAATGACAGTTGAGTTTCGATGGCGTAAGAATGACAAAAAATAGCAAACTTGGGGCCTTCGCACGAATGTATTAATTCGATCTTTTTATTATTATTTCGAATCTATCTTTTTATTATACTCGGCTTTTTCTGATGTGCAGAGTGATTTTTGGAAAATGAAACTTAGCTAGATCGATTTATCGCCCTTGAATCCCCCTATGTATGAATTTGAATAAAAATCGTTGAAGCCGTTTCTGAGATCCCAATTATATACACATACAATTCTTGCTCGTTTAAAGGTATTAGATGTATATATAGTCATCAACAAATATAGATATAGTCATATTTTTTTGTGTTTTACAAGCTGCAAATCGTTTCATCGTCAAAGACATTTTCCAAAATTGGTTGTGTGGTTTAGGAAAAGTTGTCCGTATCTATGACAAAGAAACACAAAAGGCGACTTAATTTTTTGTTGTATACGAAGTTGATTACATACATATCACGCCTTTAACCCTTGCGGGGTAGGCAGAGCGTTAAAGGTCGTAAAAATACCGTCGCTATCGCCACGTTTGATAAATAATTCTTGTGTGACAAGTTGTAAGCATCTCTCCTTAAAGTTGTTGTAATACACCCGAAACCCTCAAGTCTCCCAGACGCCGCTCACTACACCCACGGGTAAGAAATGGAGTGATGCTATTCTAAGCCGGCATCACACGGCATTTAATTTAAAATTAATTACAAACATTTATGGAAGCGAATACATAATAATAATCTCACGGGTATTTAATTTAAAATTTAATACAAATTATATAAAATACATATAATATAATCTATTTTATATGTCAAAAATGTCAGACGTGGCGATAGCAACCGTATTCTTACGGCTGTTAACGCTCTGCCTACCCCGCAAGGGATAAAGGCGTGATATATGTATGTATGTATGTTATATGTAAATTTTAATCAATGTTAATGAGTTAATACGAACTACCATTAAGCATATTCAGCTGGAAACAAAATGGAGGTTGATATTATTCGTGTCACATGCTCTTAAATCACGTTGAGCCGCACTAACGACAATTTGAGGGAACTTGTTTATTCGCCGGTAGGGTTGTCAAAAGTGACACTTAGTACCTACATTTATCACAAACAATCTTATAATTGCCGTGTGATGGCGGCTTAGAATAGCATCACCCCCATTTCTTGGGTGTTGTAAGAGGCAACCAAGGGACTCTAGGGTGTATTACAACTTTAGGCGACAGGCTGACAACCTATCACTATAGTTCGAATTATCTCAAACAGCCCTCAATCTTTGTCAGACGTGGCGATAGCGACCGTAAGTTTACGGTCGTTGACGCTCTGCCTACCCCACTAGGGATATAGGCGTAATATGTGTATGTATGTATGTGTGTATATCATTATTATAAGTGGACATAAGTATTCAAGTGGACGTTATTATACGTGGGTATTTTTCAGTTTAGACATTAGTCGCATTACTCATCTCATCATCACAAACATTATTATTATTTTTATAATAAACTAGCGGCCTGTTGGAATAAAATGTTTTCACAGCATGTAAACATATAAACCTTTTTCTTGAATCACTCTACTTACAAAAAAAAATGCCATTAAAATCCGTTGTGTATTTTTACCGTGTGATGCCGGCATAGAATAGCATCACCTCAATTCTTCCCGCGGATGTTGTAAGAGGCAACTAAGGGACTCTAGGGTTAGGGTTAGAGCTCAGAACGGTTCGCCGAAAAACCTTTCAACGATGTCACTGTCTTACGAAAGCATAATTCGTCGATATCATGGTTTGCCGATAGCATTGTTTGCCGTATCATAGTTTGCCGACTGCACGGTTCACCGAAACAATTATTCACCGTTAACACTATTGGCCTTTCTCCGATTTGCCGAGTGTATAGATTGCCGATGACATGATTTTCCGACGGCTCGATTCCATACATGCATACTAATAATTATAAATGCGAAGGTTTTTGTCACCACTCAAGGGTCTGGAGTAGGTACCTGAAGTAGACCACCAGGAGTGCTACCAGGAGCCCACCTAAACTATACGAAATACTGATATGGCACCAAAGCAAAAGTAGTTCAGCTTGATGAGTAGCTTCTGCTGGCATATACATTTCGAAGGTTTGGAATACCTGATGTAGACCACCAGGTACACCACCAGAAGCCCACCTAGACTATTGGAGGTACAGATATGGCACCAAAGCAAAAGTTGTTCAGCTTGATGAGTAGTTCCTGCTGGCATATACACTTCAAAGGTTTGCAGTACCTGATGTACACCATCAGGAGCTCACCTAGTCTAGTGGAGATACAGATATAGCACCAAAGCAAAAGTTGTTCAGCTTGATGGGCAGCTGGGTCACATAATACATTTCGAAGGTTTGGAGTACCTGATGTAGAACAGTAGGCGCACCACCAGAAGACACCTTAACTATTGGAGATGCTACCCATCAAGCTGAACAAATTCGGCTTTGGTGCTATATCTGTATCTCCAATAGTTTAGGTGGGCGCCTGGTGGCACTCCTGGTGGTCTACTTCAGGTACCTACTCCAGACCCTCAAGTGGTGACAAAAACTTTCGCAATTATAATATTAGTATACATGTATGGAATGGAGCCGTCGGCAAATCATGTCTTCGGTAAACTATACACTCGGCAAATCGGAGAAAGGCCAATAGTGTTAACGGTGAATAATTGTTTCGGTGAACCGTGCAGTCGGCAAACTATGATACGGCAAACAATGCTATCGGCAAACCATGATATCGACGAATTATGTTTTCGTAAGACAGTGATATCGTTGAAAGGTTTTTCGGCGAACCGTTCTGAGCTCTTAGGGTTAGGGTCATATTATAAAATGCTCCAAGGTCCCAAACATCATAGGGATCGTTCTATATTTTACAGACTATAGCTGTCAAGTTCAGTGCATGATAAAAAATCTATTACGCCTGTCAATCGAAAATCACTAATCAGTTTTTACATCATTCGCACAAGCGCCCCCTACTAAGAATTAAGAGATAAGATAAAAAAAAAAAACAATTTTAGATTGATTTTTTTACAGGTTTGACAGCCCTAAGCAAAGTAAGCAGTCGAACTTAGCGTCGCGCTTATTTTAAACTTAAAACTTGGGCAGTTAGCGTTCAAGTTGGTACGTGTGCTTCGGAGAGCATTCTTGCATGTTTAATTTTGTTTACAGATTTCAGGATTATGGAATTTTTGCAATAACATTGTGTGTGTGGTAATTGGAAAAATATAAATAAGAGTTTTGTGCTTGAATGTACTTTTTGGACAATATGGCGCTTTCTATGTAGGAGTAGTATAAAATTGAATATAGATGGCGCGGTTTAGGAGCTAGGTATGAACTTTTTTGTTCATACTGACGCTCCGATTACAGAGATAACATTATAGTAATACCCAGTATGCCTTTGCGCGCCATCTATATTTTCTTAAAATAACGTGGTACTTGAAGTTCAGAACAAATATATAAGTGTTCTGTAGTACTAGAAAGTCCCTTATTAACCTCTAATAAATAACCATGCCTTAAAAAGCTTTCATAATTCAAAAAAGTTGTTCAGTTTAAAAATCACAATCCCGTAGCGCATTTTCGTGTCACACACACACACACACAAATCACGCCTTTGTCTCTTGTGGGATAGCCAGAGCGTTAACAATCGTAAAAGTACGGTCGTTCTCGCCACGTCTGACAAGCGTTGAGGGCTCTTTCAGATGATTCGTGTATCACTGTAGAGACAGGTTGTCAGTCTGTTGCCTAAAATTGTAATACAATTGAAACCGTTCCTTGCCTCTTACAACTGCCGGGGGAAGAAATGGGGTGATGCTGTTCTAAGCCGGCATCGCACGGCAGAATTTGTGACACAACTGACACAAATTCCCGACGGTGGGACAAAGGAACACAGGATCATTAAATTCGGCTTAGTGGTTTCCGGGGCGACTCCGGAATGCCGAAAAGTTGGAATGTCTCTCGTATGGTGTAGTTGGTAATACTTTATAAGGTCCAAAATACGATTCCGCAGCAGAAAATATCACATTTCCAAGGTGTATCTAAATAAAACATGTACATACATATATCACGTCTTTTTCCCTTGCGGGGTAGGCAGAGCGTAAGTGGCCGTAAGAATACGGTCACTATCGCCACATCTGACATTTTTGAGGATTGTTTGCCAAGGTTGTTTCAGAAAACATGTGTATCATTATAGTGACAGGTTGTGTCGATTGTAATACACCAATACTCTCGAGTCCCATAGTCGCCTTTTACGGCACCCGCGGGAAGGATGTGGGGTGATGCTATTCTAAGCCGGCATCACACGGCATTACAACGACGGGTAATTCTTTATAAGGTCCAAAATACGAATACTCAGCAGAAAGTATCACAATTCCAAGGTGTATCTAAATACAAGGCGTAAAAAAAAATTGCATAATTTAAGGGGTGAACCAGCCCATGAAACTGAACAACGTTCCCTAAGCAACATAGGTCGAAACATGAAAGAATCATTTTGGTTTGTACCATCGCAACATTCGTTTACGAAAATGAAAGAAATAAAATCTATTAAAGAAACAATTTCGAAGCCAATTTATTTAGATTGATTAAAGTTGGTACCTATACATATAAGGTCTTATTTTATTAAGTACAAATAATTTAAGGGTAAGTTCAGAAATATAATAGGAGATGTTTTATGTAAAAAACAAAAAAATGTATAACTAACTAAAAAAAAAAAACTAACTTCTCTGGCTCAGTGACCCAAAATGGATCTTGGCCTCCGAAACGAGCTTCCTCCACTGATCCCTGTCCTGCGCCACCTCCACCCAATTACTGACTTGGAGATGGCCCAGGTCAGCTTCCACCATATCTTTCCAGCGGTACCTGGGGCGCCCGACAGGACGACGTCCTGTCGGCCGACCCTTTATTTAAAAAAAAAATGTATACGCTAGTGTTTTTTTCATTTTTCAAACAAATTAAATCGAATTGATAAGTAGCATCCTGTGAATGATCCCATTGACATATGTATAAAATAGTCCACGTGGGCTATGCAAGCTGTGTACAGGTCGTGTTTTTGGTGTTTATTTTGAAAACTAGCGTGTATTTTCTTTTTGTTTTTACATAAAACATCTTTAATAATATTTCTGAACATGCCTTTAAAATATTTGTACTTAATAAAATGGGACCTTATATATGGATGTGTTTTTCCGTAGCTTTCCGTCGAAAATGCCGCTTTTAAAAATAAACTGGCAGAAAAATAAAATAAGAATAAAATATGTTGGATTCCTTTTGAAGTATGAATAAAGTAAAACGTGTTTTCTTCAGTTGTTTAACGGCATTTTCCATTCTTGATTGAGTACTATTCTTAGATTAAAGGTGTTTTACGAAATAGTCAAAAATATTTATTGTACATGATTGTTTAAAGGCATTTTTTTAGATTAGCTACGCAATGCAACCTATCATTAGGTGGTTATAAGAGGTATATCACACGTCACAAGGATATTGGGAACGTAACACCTTATAACACTGAAAGGTTTATGCCCAGCAGTGGATTACCGTGTGATGCCGGCTTAGAATAGCATCACCCCATATCTTTCCCGTGGGTGTCGTAAGAGGCGACTCAGGGACTTGAGGGTTTTAAGTGTATTGCAATTTTAGGCGACAGGCTGACAACCTGTCACTATAGTGATACACGACTTATCTGCAACGACCCTCAAATATGCATTGTCAGACGTGGCGATAACGACCGTAATTTTGCGATTGTTATCGCTCTGCCTACCCCGCAAGGGATAAAGGCGTGATATGTGTATGTATGTATGTATGTATATCACACGTGGTTATAACGATGTTTTAGCGCTCCGTCGTGCGTAAAGTGTGCGATACGCCTCTCAGTTACGGAACTCTGGGTTGTGTCGATCGAATGACTGATTTTTCCATTTTCCTTAACAATTCGTTTTCTTTTCAAAAATTTCCTTACGATATAACATTTCCATCAGTCGATACCTGTCGATGTGTATTGTCATGAAAATTAACGCGTAACACATGATAAGATCGATTTCTGCTCCAATGATTACGTTTCTCATTCGAACATTGTTATCGAAAATGCTACGTTTTTGAGTCGTTAAAAGCAGGCTTCTATATTTTGTTTACTTTCTTATTTTAGATTTTGTTTATTTAATATTTTACTTTATTTTATAATTTTTAGGAAGACTAACAGCTAAATATAGAAATATGTTAACAAGTTATATAAACATATGCTAATAATAAGTTGTTTTAAGCAGTAGTTAGTAAAAAACGGCAAAAAGACGCATTTACAATTAGGTACTGGCGCGAGTCAGTATTTATTTTGTGTAGGTACCCTAATTCTTTCTTAAAGTTGGTTGCACCTAGGCTAAAATAAAATTTCCTCTAAGATAAAAAAATGTACAGACTTGTACTGAAACCGCTAAACCGCTGTTGACGCAGTGTCATCCGTCAAGTGCGGTTTTAGTATTACGTTATTATAGATCTGAGAGACCGCTGCGAAGTTTTAGCGCTCCGTCGTGCGTCAATTGTGTTTTCGCCGTCGGGGATAGCTAGACAAGTACCTAATGTTTACACTTACATAATAAAAGTCCGGGTAGAGTACACCTGGGGTAGGTCATGGTGGCCGACGCATCTAGACGACATTTATAATCTGTAAACATAAAATATATGTTTAAAAATAAAATCATACAAAAACATTTAAAATATAATAATTTTTTGCCCTTCGCGGTGGAGGTGACCGGTGCCTGGGGTGCAGAGGCTCGGGCGTTCGTCACTGAATTAGGGAGGCGCATCCGCCGATCAGAACCCCGTACCGAGTCATACCTGGTGCAGCACATATCGTTAGCGATCCAACGAGGAAATGCCGCCTGCGTGTTGAACACATTTCCACCAGGCACGACCCGAGGCGGCCTTTTTGACGATTAATCTTAGTGGTGTTAAATTCAAATTCAAATTCTTTATAAGTTATTCCATTTAAAAGCGAGAGAATTTTAACCTTAATTAAAGTAAAGATGTTGTCATTTAAAATATTTAAAAAATATATATTTATTGCAAATATTTTAACGGGTGAACCAGCACATGACTTTGAACAACTTTCCCTAAGAATCATAGGTCGTAAATGTAGTAATATGAATAAAAAATTTGGACCTCCTATACAAAATTACCAACCGACCAAGTCAATTTCTATGGGAGATCCAAAAAGCTTTCTCATATTTCGACCTATGTTAATAGGGGAAATTTGTTCAGTTTCATGGGCTGATTCATATCACCCCTTAAAATATTTGCAGCTAATATTTTTACACTTTATTCAATTTTAACTTACTTACGTAATATCAATCCCACTAGCCGCGTTTAAAAAAGTAAACTTAACTTGTTTATAAGAACCTAATTCAACAATTTAGGTGGATTTTAATACACCATATGTTTATATTCAGAAATTATGCCTATTTTCAGAGATCTTATCTTACACCGTCATAATGTATTTACCCTAGGTCTTCAAGGACAAAACTAATACATATATGGCTTAAACCTATTCAAATAGGAACTTAGTCTCAATTTTTCTAATGAAACGGCCAAGGCCGACTCAAGAGCGTTTTATTATGATAGAAACTATAATTATACTTACAGTTTTCGTTATATATTTTGACTTCTATTCATGGTCATATCGCAATTAAGAATGTTTAAATTATAAAAAAAAACCAGCGGACCCATTTCAGTGTTTAAGAATACCTTCATGCTTGTGCAAGTGTTAGCCATGGTCTGTGCAAGTGTGTTTATCAAAGTATAACTCACCGTAAAGTCGTACGCGTAATGTATAACAGAAATAAGGAAATTCGAAAGCATAATGCATATAATATACTGGGTGTTTTAACACCTAGAGGGTGTCACGAAAACTTTGCAGGCGTGCTCAGGCCAACTTTTTCTATGAGGGCTATGTCGGTAAACGTGAATTTGTTTTCGACCTTCCATACAAAATTCCCGATCAGCTGAGTGACTTTGTATTGGAACTCAAATTCTTTCAAGAAATTCAGAAATCAATTTATGTTATTGTTTGAGTGACTGTCCCGATGGCGTAGCGGATAGTACACCTGCCTTCTACGCCGAGGGTCGTGGGTTCGATCCCCACTGGACACAAATATTTGTTAAGTCAATTTTCAAATATTTGTGTTCAAATATTTGTGTCGAGTTTGGGTGTTTTCTATGTATAATATGTATTTATTTACAAAAAATATATAAGTATTAGTATCAGCTATCTAGTTCCCATGCAAGCTTTGCTTAGTTTGGGGCTAGATGGCGCTGTGTGAATTGTCCAGGATATTTATTTATTTATTTATTTTTCTTGGTGAGCTTTTATTTTATAATGCAAAATTGAACGAAAAAGCTTTTCTTAGGAGACGTGGGCTTCAACAATAATATACAAATTAAATAAAATCTTCCTGTTTGTAACTTTCGTTTATTGTGTTTGTAAGTTAGGTACTGTGGTAAGTAAAGTAAGTTAGGTACTACTAGCGTGCCACCACAAATGAATCAAAGACGATCTTGATGATGAGATATTTTAATACGGGAAAAGAAACCCTTATGGGTTGTTTCTAACTTCTGTACATACATACATACATACATATATCACGCCTTTATCCCTTGCGGGGTAGGCAGAGCGATAGCTGCCGTAAGAATACAGCCACTATCGCCACTTCTGACATTTTTGAGGATTGTTTTCCAAGGTTGTTTCAAAAAACATGTGTATTAATATAGTGGCAGGTTGTCAGCCTGTCGCCTAAAAATTGTAATCCACCAATTCTCTCGAGTCCCTTAGTCGCCTCTTACGACACCCGCGGGAAGGATGTGGGGTGATGCTATTCTAAGCCGGCATCACACGGCACTTCTGTAAATCCGTTGTAATTTCACCTGTGCACTTTGTTACATATGGAACACTAATCACATGCAGAAATAATAATAATATGTTTGTTTTGGTCTTCGTTGTTTGCTGATTTTATCGCGACTGGGTCAAAAAGTCAGAGAAATGTGTGACGACATTCCAATTTCCAATTTGAAATGGTTCGTGAAAGGACAGGTGGTTTATGAAGGATGTGGACGCAGAGGTTCTACTCTGCTACAGTACCTACAGTGAACATCCTATATCATGTTTGTGTACCTTGTCACAACTTTGCCATGTCATAATTTATAACATAACCGGAAAAATGCCGGTTAATAATTATTTAAAAATGCTTCATTCAAATAAAAAGTTTAATTTCACAAAATTAATACAGTGTGACTAGATTTGATATTGTCTGAAGAACTCAAAGTAGTTCTATTGGAGACGAATTCAAAGTTACAGGAATAATCTAAAGTTCACATACATATCACGCCTTTATCCCTTGCAGGGTAGGCAGAGCGTTAACGGCCGCAGAAAATTTTTTTCGAGTTCCGATACAAAGTCACTCAGCTGATCGGAAATTTCGTATGGAAGGTCGAAAAAGTTTTTTGTTTCCCAACATAGCCCCCATAGAAACAGTGGTTCAGTTTCATGGTCTGATCACGTCTGCAAAGTTTTCGTTACACCGTCCTTACACTCTGTATGTTATGATGATTATGATTAATTTATAATATCAGAATAGAAAGCGAAGAAAAAGACCCAGAGAGAAAATAACGTTACAGTATTTATTTTCAAGTTACAAAATATAACGTTTCCCACCATAGCCCCCATAGAAAAAGTTGTTCAGTTTCATAGTCTGATCACGCCTGCTACGTTTTCGTTACACCGTCTCTTACACCCTGTATATTCTGTGTATATTCTCCTATATTTTTAACAAGCCCACACGATTGCAAAAACAAGCAGTCCACTCCCTAATGACCTACAGAAACTTTCGATTGCTATTCAATCAATAAAAAAAACTCTCGATGTTTTTTTATACTCAAACGGTGGGTAATGAATAAAAAAAGTTTTGAATTTCGCGCTCTGCTCGGACGGGGCTGCTCTAATTATTCTGATATCAGAATAGGGATGTGGCAATATATATACGGGGTGTAAGGGACAGCGTCCAAACTGATAGGGTGCAAGCCGACCACGAAACTGAACAACTTTCCCCTAGGAACATATGTTAGGAAACGTCGTTTTTTTTGGTATCTCATAGTAAATGCAGTCGGCTGATTGCGATTTTGTATGGGAGGTCGGAAATATTTTCTCGTTTCCTGACATTTGTTCAGTTTCATGGCACCTTATCAGTATTCGGGACGCTGTCCCTAACACCCTGTATATTATTGAAACTCGTTATGTATATAATATATAACTCATAATATAAACGCTGCTGCCCATTTCCTGTATTCATCCCTTAGTCGCCTTTTACGACACCCAAGGTCAAAAATAGGGTGATGCTATTCTAAGCCGGTACCACACATTTCGATATCGATAGTTGGACAAATTTTGAATATTTATTTACTCAAAACCACGCAGAAAAGAACATCTCTAGTGCGTCCCCCTTCTCAAAACGGAAACGGAAACTTTCCTATCGGTTCGAATTTGGAACGACTGATTTTATGGCGGCAAAACGGACAGTTTATTATCACATTGATTACTCCCCGGTCCGAATTTAACTGTGCTTTTATTGTAGTTCCTTCTACGGCGACACTTCAAAAAGTGGATTTTGTTGAGTTTATTTTTTACTGTTGTGAATTGCAAATGACTTTGTGAATCTGAATGAAGTAAGTTAATACAGGGTGTAATCCATACTAATATTATAAATTCGAAAGTAACTCTGTCTGCTACGCTTTCACGGCCAAACCACTGAACCGATCATCATGAAATTTCACACAGAGATTAGTAAGATACCGAGAACGGACATAGGATACTTTTTTTCACCACTCGAGGGTCTGCAGTACCTTCAGTAGACCACCAGGTACACCACCAGGAGCCCGCCTAAACTATAAGAGATACAGACATGGCACCAAGCAAAAAATGTTTAACTTGATGGGTAGCTTCTGGTGGCACATAGACTTTGAAGGTTTGGAGTACCTGATGTAGACCACCAGGTGCACAACCAGGAGCCCACCTAAACTATACGAGATAAAGATATGGCACGAAAGCAAAAGTTGTTCTGCTTGATGGGTAGTTTCTGCTGGCATATAGACTTCGCAGGTTTGGTGTTCCTGACGTAGTCCACAAGGAGCACTAATAGGAGCCCAGATTAGCATGTATAATTTAGGACGTTAGTGAAGGAAACAAGGGTATTTTATCATCTAAAATACTAAGTCAGCGAAACGAAGTCGCGGGTACCAGCTAGTACTTTATAATTTGAAGTTAAAGGAATAATCTAAAGTTTACAACCAATGTACCTATAATATACAAGGTGTAAGGGACGGTGTAACGATAACTTTGCAGGCGTGCTCAGACATGGGGTCTTATTCCTTACTAAAGGAAATTAGCTAAAAAATATCAATAGACGGCGACACGGGTAGCGAATATTACTTAAGAATCTGAAATAAAGGCAAATTTACAAAAACAAAGTATTCAAGGTGTTTTGAGACGGAAAACACGCGAAATTATTCACATTTTGGCAATATTTTTCAATACAAATGACGTGAAGACGAAGTATCAAATAAATAACCTAGATGTCGCTAGCAACGCTCGCGCTGAGTCGACATATCAAATAGCCCGCCAATAGCCATCTTAAAGCAATCGAACACCCTCTATGACGTTAGGTATCTGTACTACTGTAGTAGTATTATATTATCTGTGGCTCAGATCATGAAACTAAACAACTTTTTCTATGGGGGCTATTTTGGGAAACGTGCAAAATTTTTCGACCCCGCATACAAAATTCCCGATCAGCTGATTGATTTTGTATGGGAACTCGAAAAAACTTTTTCGCTTCCCAACATAGCCTTTATAGTAAAAGTTGTTTGAAGTCAGTTTCATGGTCTGATCATGCCTGCAAAGTTTTCGTTACACCGTCTCTTACACCCTGTATAGTCTCGTTTACAAGTTACCGTCATCTCTAACTAAGAACAGTGCTGTCATTATCTTTCTTTCCGACACACACATACACATATCACGCCTTTATCCCTTACGGGGTAGGCAGAGCGTTAACGGCCGCAAGAATACAGTCGCTATCGCCTCGTCTGACATTTTTGAGGATTGCTTTCCAAGGTTGTTTCAGAAAACATATGTATCACTATAGTGACAGGTTGTCAGCCTGTCGCCTAAAAATTGTAATACACTAATACTCTCGAGTCCCTTAGTCGCCTCTTACGACACCCGCGGGAAGGATTTGGGGTGATGCTATTCTATGCCGGCATCACACGGCATAGGTTTAAAAAGGGTAATATTGCAATATCAATCGCACTTCCTATAAGTCTTGTATCTTCTAAGTGTACCATTTATCTACTACTGACGACCGATGTGGCGCAGTGGTAGTGCGACTGCCTTTGACGCAGACGGTCCCGGGTTCGATTCTCGGTGGGTCACTCACAAAATTGATATTTATCACTTTGTGAATTTGTTCCCAGTCTGGTTAGGACATTGCGGGCTGAACCACCCGATTGTCCGTAAGTAAGATGGTTCCGTGTTTCGGATAGCACGTTTAGCCGTAGGTCCCGGTTGCTGTCTATGATCACTTAGACGGCGGTCGTTACACAACCATGTCAGAAGCCTGCTACTTGTAGTAGGCGGTTGAACAATTCTGACACTAGGGTTCATCGGGTCGTTTGACGACTCGGTGTCCCACACGAAAAGAAAGAAGAAAGACCTACTACTGTACTGCTATTGATGTGATACTAAAATGTCAATACACATTGTTTGTTCCTACACTTAAATTATAGTGCATCCAAGGTACATACATACATACATATATCACGCCTGTATCCCTCGCGGGGTAGGCAGAGCAATAACGGCCGTTAAAATACGGTCGCTTTTGCCACTTCTGACATTTTTGAGGATTGTTTTCCAAGGTTGTTTTAGAAAACATTTGTATTACTATAGTGACAGGTTGTCAGCCTGCCGCCTAAAAATTATAATACATCAATACTCTCGAGTCCCTTAGTCGCCTCTTACGACACCCGCGGGAAGGAGGTGGGGTGATGCTATTCTAAGCCGGCATCACACGGCAAAACACAAAAAAAATATGACTATATCTATATTTGTTGATATGACTATATATACATCTAATACCTTTAAACGAGCAAGAATTGTATGTGTATATAATTGGGATCTCGGAAACGGCCCCAACGATTTTTATTCAAATTCATACATAGGGGGATTCAAGGGCGATAAATCGATCTAGCTAAGTTTCATTTTCCAAAAATCACTCTGCACATCAGAAAAAGCCGAGTATAATAAAAAGATAGATTCGAAATAATAATAAAAAGATCGAATTAATACATTCGTGCGAAGGCCCCAAGTTTGCTATTTTTTGTCATTCTTACGCCATCGAAACTCAACTGTCATTCAGTTGCCATTGTGATTTTTCTATATTCAAACTAAGCCGGCATCACACGGCATGCATCCAAGGTGTCACTGAAATATATTAGTCTTATTCTTATTAGTCTTATAAAGGTAATTTCAAATTTAAAAATGTCTTTGATTTATTAGCTATTTCTCACATTCCTATGTCTAGCTGCCTGCGTTTTACATACCTACGTATGTAACATGCAAAAGTGATGGTATACATTTTATTTATTATACAAATCACGCCTGTATCCCTGTTGGGGTAGGCAGAGCATTAACGACCGTAAAATTACGGTCGTTATCGCCACGTCAGACAAATGTTTGAGGGTCGTTGCAGATTGTCATGTATCACTATAGTGACAGGTTGTCAGCCTGTCGCCTAAAATTGCAATACATGTGAAACCCTCGAGTCCCTCAGTCGGCTTCTACGACACCCACGAGTAAGAAATGGGGTGATGCTATTCTAAGCCGGCATCACATTTTATTTATTAAACGGTGGTAAACACTTCATTGTAAATAATTATCGTAAGAGCCTCCTATTCTAGCTGATCAAGGTTGAGATTCGAATGAGTAGGTTAAGGGGACACAAATAAAAACTAAAGGTACAAAAACAATTGAATTGAGATATGTTTATTTTAGGTATGACAAAAACTATAACTTTTTAAGTAAAATAATCATGAACATAAGATAAACAAACAAACATAAACATAAGAATATTTATTTTTCCTTAAAGATTTAAATATTGCGCGTACGCACTCGTTAAAATCATAAAATTGTGTATTTTTGTGCGTACATTGTGGTGTTTATTTGTATTAATTTTATATTTACTTTTATATATTTTTATACAGGGTGTAAGAGACGATGTAATGAAAACTTTTCAGGCGTGATCAGACCATAAAACTTTTTTGTATGGAAGGTCGAATTTTTTTTTCCTTTCCCACTATAGCCCCAATAGTAAAAGTTGTACAGTTTCTTGGTCTGATCACGCCTGCAAAGTTTTCGTTACACCGTCTCGTACACCCTGTATATGGTCAACTATAAAATATATATATTTTTGTACACTTCATTTATATATTTAAAGTGCGATTTCTCCAGTCAAGAGTGAGTCGGCCAGGGCTCCTGGAATGCTTAGGAGGTTCGTGAAGAGCCTGGGGCTTTTATGCGGTATTCTGTCAAATAAAAAACGCACATTATATTTTATCAGAAAGTAGTTACCTACATAAAAAAAGACTGTGATAAAATTAATAAATAAATATAAACAAATATAATAATTATGTAATTCATTGATACTAAAATATATAAAGGTATCTATCTCATAATAAAATAAATGAATCAGATCAAAAAATTTGAATACTAATTATAAACAAATATAATAATTATTCAATTAATAGGTTCTCAATAATGTACATTTTGATCGTGCGTCGTGCGCTGTCACTGCGTTGGTTCAGCGTTATTTTAGCGTCCGTTTGACGGACGTTAGAAATGCGCTGCGTTGGACTTTGAGTGTGAAAGCGACTTATGATCCAGCTGAAAGCAGCTTGCTGTAGCATATAATTTTTTGGTATCGAGTGTAATCTAGTTTTAACTATGCATGTTTTATATCGATATTGAGTTCATTCTCATTCTCCCGCATTATATATCTCACAAATATATAAATCCTCACTATGATAGGAGGTTTTCTTTGAGAGAATAAAAAAACTAGTATTCCTAGAACTCGACAGATGGCGTTGAACTGACTATGTTACTAGATTCCAGTGTAGATTCTAAAGCCAAAAGAAAACATTGCAACACTGACTGACAATCTGGCATGCACTGACACTTTCGTTCCAAATGAGTCCGAGTCCAAGTTTCAAAAAAACAAATATATTACGTTCCGTCTTTTGCGGTAACATACCAAGCACAGCGCCATCTATCCAGCGACTAGAATCATAGTAATAAAAAAATGAAAATTTTCTATTCCGTTTTGGTCTATCTATTACTTTGACAAATCAAGGTGTCAACGGACGCGTTCATCAAAATGACTTTATTACCTGCCAAATTGATTGCTGTCTTCATGTGTAGAAGGCGGTTCTGGGTTCGCATACTCCCCTGAAAATAAATAATTAATAGTTTAAAAACACCCATCATTGCAAGACTTTTCTAACAAGTCCAAACACGGCTATGTTACTATCATCCATCATGAAGTTCCAGTTCATATCTTCCGGCTCTCCCATACGAAATTAAAATAAAACATAAAAAGTTTTGGATCTCCTATACAAAATTACCAACCAATTTTCGTAATTCGACCTGTGTCTCTTGGGGAAAGTTGTTCAGTTTCATAGCCCGGTTCATCCCTTAAAATATTTGCAGCTAATATTTTTACACCTTATATTAGATGTGGTATCCAAAAGTGAGGTTTACCTCCTAAAATAAATTGACAACCGTTTGCTGTGTGATGCCGGCTTAGAATAGCATCACCCCATTTCCTACCCGTGGGTTTCAGGTGTATTGCAATTTTAGGCGTCAGGCTGACAACCTGTCACTATTAGTGATACACATGTTTTCTGAAACAACCTTCGAAAACAGTACTAAAAATGTCAGCCATGGCGATAGCGACCGTATTTTTACGACCGTTAGAGCTCTGCTTATATGCCAGAGGTATAGGCGTGATATATGTATGTATGTATGTATAAATAGACAACTCACTTGGCGGGTAGCCGTATTCACTTGGATACTTCCTATCTCCTCGCCGTTCACAATCAGCTCGCGAGCATTGAGGTGGCGCAGGTGGTGGGCAAACTGGGCTGGGTGGCGGGCAAACTGGGCTGGGTGGCGGGCAAACTGGGCTGGGTGGCGGGCAAACTGCGTAAGGTTGCAGGTAAACTGGACACGGTTCCGGACAAGGTTGCAGGTAAACTGGGCAAGATTGCGAGCTAGGTTGCGGGCAAGGTTGAGGACATGAAGGCTGGTAAGAGCTGGTCCTTGTAGGTATGGCGCATGATGACGTAGCGATGCATGGGAGGCCGCAGTAAGTAACGCCTTGGGGCCGGCAGTTACATAGAGACACTGGAAGAAATATGTCAAACATACGGGGTGTAAGGGACGGTGTAACGAAAACTTTGCAGGCGTGATCAGACTATGAAACTGAACAACTTTTTCTATGGGGGCTATGTTGGGAAATTTAAAAAAAAAATTTGAGGTCCCTTACAAAAGGCACTCAGCTGATCGGGAATTTTGTATGGAAGGTTTAAAAATGTTTCTCGTTTCAAAAAGTTGTTCAGTTTTATAGTCTGAGGACGGCTGTAAAGTTTTCGTTACACCGTCCCTTACACCCTGTATATATTAAAAATACATAGCTTCCTCCAAAAATAGACATATAAAAAGTTTTTTCAATGTGTGCTGTCAAATATATATAAATAATAGCAAATATATAATACTAGCTGGTACCCGCGACTTCGTTTCGCTGACTTAGTATTTTAGATGATAAAATAACCTTGTTTCCTTCACTAACGTCCTAAATTATACAAGCTAATCTGGGCTCCTATTAGTGCTCCTTGTGGACTACGTGAGGAACACCAAACCTTATAAGTCTATATGCCAGCAGAAACTACCCATCAAGCAGAACAACTTTCGCTTTCGTGCCATATCTTTATCTCGTATAGTTTAGATGGGCTCCTGGTTGTGCACCTGGTGGTCTACATCAGGTACTCCAAACCTTCAAAGTCTATATGCCACCAGAAGCTACCCATCAAGTTAAACATTTTTTGCTTGGTGCCATGTCTGTATCTCCTATAGTTCAGGCGGGCTCCTGGTGGTGTACCTGGTGGTCTACTGAAGGTACTTCAGACCCTCGAGTGGTGAAAAAAAGTAGCCTATGTCCGTTCTCGGTATCTTACTAATCTCTGTGTGAAATTTCATGATGATCGGTTCAGTGGTTTGGCCGTGAAAGCGTAGCAGACAGACAGAGTTACTTTCGAATTTATAATATTAGTATGGATATACAAAATAAAAGAAACTCTGAGAAAATAAATAAATTGTACTTGTAAAGAAAATTCAAATATAAGTTATATTTTCATTAAAAAAAAAAGACGTTGAAAAATTTTACAGAAAATACGTTCATTGTTATTTACCATAATAAACTTTTCTCAGACACATCATACTCCATTACAACGCAGTTTATTATATATATTATTGTAGAGCTACATAGTTTCTATAATTTTTCATATAAATATTTATTTTTTATTAATTCTACCTAACTTGCTTAAGCTTTTACTATTTCCCATACAAGTAACATTTTTATATACTCACCAGTGAGGAGAAATGCAAAAATAACTTTTGACGTCATGACTGCAGATTGTCCTCATCTATATAAAGTGTAAAGATATTAGCTGAAAATATTTCAAGGGGTGAATCAGCCCATGAAACTGAACAACTTTCCCGAAGAAACATAGGTCGAAATGTGAAAGAAATTTTGGGACCTCCCATACGAAATGTAGAAGCCGAGCGAGTCAACTGTATGGGACGTCCAAAATATTATTCATATTTCAACCTATGTACCTTTGGGAAAGTTGTTCAGTTTCATAGGCTGATTCACCCCTTAAAATATTTACAGCTAATATTTTTACACCTAACATACTCACTTACTTCGCCGGCTCGACGACCTAATTACAACTGAAACAATCTTATGTTCATAATTATAAATAGGTGCCCAAGTTTTACCTACGTAAGTTTATATACTATAAAAGTTTGATTCGGTTGAAGGCTTGTCAATTTAGTGTTTTCAAAATCGTCTTATCAATTTCTTGAACGCTCGTGTAAGCATTTTAGTTACGAGCTACGCGTATTAAATAATAAAACAATCTGTTATCTATGATATTTTCGAAATAGATATGATTTTTTATGCAACATGAATTAAATGTAACAGTATGTAAACGTAAACTTGAACTGTTATAATAATGCCTATGTTTTATAGTTTCACGATTATATCAATATTTAAAAAAATTAAAGCGTTTAAAAAGATAATTTTGATCATTATTTAATACTAGATTAACGAACGAACTTCGTTTTGCCGACTCAGAGAAACAAAAACTTATAATGTTAGCTAATACTTGGGTATCTGAAAATTTACTTTAGCTAACCATAATGTAATTCTAAAAACTTTTAAATAGTAAAATAATACAATTCGAGATTCATCATAGCTTGAAAATACTTAGGCGGATCGCATACTTAACGCACGACGGAGCGTAAAAGCTCGCAGCGTTCTGTCAGATCCATACTAGAAACGTCACTCCCCATACTAAAACCGCACTCGACGGACGATGCTGCGATAGCGCTACATCGACAGCGGTTGTTCGGTTTTACTATGGCGGTAGACATTTCTAGTATGGATCTGACAGACCGCTGCGATGGATAAAAATTAAATTTTCTACCCTTACATAAAAAACTAAATGAATTACTTACCCATGATTTCATTTTACAATTCATTGCACTCAAAAACATTATACAGGAGAGAAACAACATACAACTCTATGAAGAATTTTAAAGTTATTTTATTGCTTTTGCATTTTAAACGTAGAACTTTCTTCTAGATTTAACTACGGAGAAGGAAAACATAACAAAGAAAGGAACAGAATACTTTATTATCATAATAATGAAACACATAGAATAAAAACGGGATAGGATTGATACTTTTGCTTAGGCGGATCGCACACTTGACGCAGGACAGAACGCAAAAATATCGCAGCGGTCTGTCAGATCCATACTAAAAACGTCACTCCCCATACTAAAACCGCTTAACCGCTGTAGACGCAATGTTATCGCAGTGTCATCCGTCGAGTGCGGTTTTAGTATGGAGAGTGACGTTTCTAGTATGGATCTGACTGATCGCTGCGATATTTTTGCGCTCCGTCGTGCGTCAAGATGCCATCCGCCTTGTTAGTATAGGGTAAAGTTATTCGAAATGTCAAGAAAAATTAGTTTTTTATTTATCGCGGCACATTTTGAAAATAATTCTTTCCATAGTCTCTGGAGTGAATTTCAATTGTATAAATTTTCTTAGAAAGTTGTTCAGATTCAGAAAAGCCATACTCAGTTAACCTTATTGTAGGTCTGGAAGGATGGAAACTTTTGATTTGAGCGTAGTAAAGGGTTAATAACTCCTAGAATACCGAATCGTAATCTTTGAATTCCATGTTCATCTGGAAAAGAAAAAAAATGCTTGTCAGCGGCGTTTTGATAAGGGTTTTTTTAATTATTTGACATGTATTTTGGATTTTATTAATGTTTTTTGGTTTTATTTAAATAAATTGGCACATCTGACAAGTATTGAGGGCTCCTTCAGATGATTCGTGTGTCACTGTAGTGACTGATTGTCAGCCTAAAATGAAACAAGTCCCTCAGTTGCGTCTTACAACACCCGCGGGAAGAATTGGGGTGGTGCTATTCTATGCCGGTATCACACAGCAAATAACATTTTGGTACAAAAGAAATAGAATTGGTAAAGTTATACCGCCTTGAGAGACATCAAATTGAATAATGTCTTTCTTAACTTTACAGTTATTAATATTTACTTTTAGTAATTTGGGCCGCAAGAATACTTATCAAGCATCGCAATTTCCTAATTGGACAGTAGAACTCATGATTTTTGCTATTTCAGGATCTAGAAATAATTTATAAAAAGGCTTGTTAAATTTCTATTGAAACTTTTTTCTCAAAACCATCCTCATATGCCCAATTTTTCAGTTGTCAAATCTATGCCAGTGCTATGTTTTCACATTTGCATAGTAAAAAATATGTAGGTAATTTCTATAAAGAGAATAAAGAAAAATGTTGGATTGATATGGTCAATTTCAATTTTTTCAACATATTTTAACCATTGATATATAACAAACGTCTTGTCAGACCGATAACGCTCTGCCTACACCGCCAGGGATATAGGCATGATTTGTGTATTTATGTTGTTAAATTAGGCTTTAGAATGTTTTTTTTATACAAAACCTAAGAAGGGTAGTCTTGGTATAAGGCTGTATCGCAGAAAAACTTGTTTGTTAGCCGTGTCAATCCCTCCCAGTACACTTGGAGACGCCGCAACTCCAACCACCAAAGCTAAAACAAAACCTTTTATATGATTTATTTGTGGTTTATTGAAAAAAAATTGGACAGGAAAGCCCAAAGCAAATAAATAAATAACGTCTTGCTTTGGGCATTCCTGTTCGGCGGTTTGATTGGTTTGATCCCGACTGAGTCAAAAATCAGGAAATACGTGTGACGACATTCCAATTTCCAATTTGAAATGGTTCGGGAAAGGACAGGTGGTTTGTGAAGGATGCGGACGCAAAGGTTTTACTCTGCTACAGAACACCATAGTTATATACTCATTAAAACACTACTATTTAATAATTTTTAATTATATTTTATTTTATTCGGGAAACTAACATTTTTGTACACTTAGTATAGACCAACATATATAACGTCAAACTAATAACAAATTTGCCGTGTGATGCCGGCTTAGAATAGCATCACCCACATCCTTCCCGTGGGTGTCGTAAGAGGCGACTAAGGGACTCGAGAGTATTGGTGTATTACAATTTTTAGGCGACAGGCTGACAACCTGTCACTATAGTGATACACATGTTTTCCGAAACAACCTTAGAAAACAATACTCAAAAATGTCAGACGTGGCGATAGCGACCGTATTCTTACGGCTGTTAACGCTCTGCCTACCCCGCAAGGGATAAAGGCGTAATATATGTATGTACGTATATGTATGTAATAACAAATTTCCACCTATAAATGTGAAATATTGTAAATGTGAATTACAATATTTTTACACTTTAAATAATATTTATTGTTATACGTATATAATGTACTTACCAACAAAAAATATCAATTTCATTGACACCATAGTTTTCACAGAGTACTTAGGTATTAACTAACACAGATTTGATGATAATATACGTCTTACTAACTAGTTTTTAAAGAAAAATCATGCTTTAATCGCACTTTTCCATGCTTTGTTAATACAGATTTTATTTTCAATTTGCGGAATCTCGTGGAATTTCTAATGTTTACGTATACGTTCTAAAAAACGTTCTTGTATCGATGAATCACGCATCAAATTAAGTATGTATACAGACGTGGCGATAGCGACCGTATTCTCGCGGTCGTTAACGCTCTGCCTACCCCGCAGGGGATAAAGGCGTGATCGCAGAGCGTTAACGTTTATATATATACATATATATTTTCCTTCTATCTTTGTCAAATGAAGAAATAAAAGCTGTTATTATATTTTTCCTGTTTTTTTTTTTGTTGAACAGTAGAAGAAGACAGTAGACAAAGGCTTGAAAACCGATTCTTTTTAGTATAATGAAAAATACCAAAAAAAATTGTGGGATTTAACGCATTCAAAGTACTACATAATATTTTCATTTTTACCAAAGTAGTGGGCCGCCTAGCGGCTGCGCCCGCTGCAACTCATTTTCCTGTTGGAATGGCATGTTTTCCCTGCAAGTATTATACATAAAAACCTTCCTCTTGAATCACTCTATCAATTATAAAAACTGCATCAAAATCAGTGGCGTAGTTTTAAAGATTTAAGCAAACATATAGAGAGACGCGAAAAGCGACTTTGCTTTATACTATGTAGTGAAGATGACATCATAACAGTTATTCGAAAGGAAAGTCCATATCCAATGTCATATATCATAATTTGTTGACATATCTATATTTTTATATTTTTTCAGGTAAACTACATGCAGTACTGAGAATTTACTTGCAGTAAGTTAACGCTTAAAATCTGACAGTTAGGCGCATCGCACACTTAACGCACGACGGACCGCTAAAATATCGCAGCGGTTTGTCAGATCCATACTAGAAAAGTTACTTCCCATACTAAATCCGCACTCAACTGATGATACTACGATTGCGCTGCGATGACAGCGGTTGAGCGGTTTTGGTATTGACATTACTAGAATAGATCTGACAGAACGCTGCGATATTTTAGCGGTCCGTCGTGTGTTAAGTGTTCGATCCACCTTACTGTGTATATTACGTGTTGTATACTGCTAACGTTGTTCCCTATATATTATTTATTATACGTTTTTATAACATATTTTAACATTTGAATACAATCACACGGCACTTTCGAAACACAGCATTGTATATATCTCTTGCGTTGCTGTCATACTTCTCATTACTACTTTGGTCAATCATCGTAATAGGAGGTTTTCTTTTAGAGAATTAAAAAAAAAATTGGATTCCAAAAACTCGATAGATGGCGTTGAACTGACTATATTACTAGATTCCAGTGTAGATTCCAAAGCCAAAAGATTAATAAAAAACATTGCAACACTGACTGACAGTCTGGCATGCACTGACACTTTCGTTCCAAATGAGTCCGAGTCCAAGTTTAAACAAATAAACAACAATTAAATGTTACGTTCCGTCTTTTGCGGTAACGTACCAAACACAGCGCCATCTATCCAGCGACTAGAATAATAATTAAAAAAAAAAACAAATTCCTTTTAAAAAAGTGTCAGAAACGTCGTCATATATTTGAGGTATACATAAATATACTACAGGTACGTACCGAATTTCCTCACATTTTCAACATTTTCGAATCTTCTATTCACTTGGAGCCGTCAACGAAATGTGCGATCATAAAACAAATCAACCCGAGAAATGTAAACGTTTTTTTAATTAAAACCTGTCTCCTAAAATATTTATAGAGACATCGGTTCCGCGAAGTTGCGTTGGGGCGTACCAGATGAGTCGAAAGGAAAACACACAAAATTAGGTTTTTAATTAGTTCCTTTCGAGTATAAAATGTGTGAGTTTTCTGGAGGAAACACAGACCACCGAAAGAAACTCCTAAAGATGACATTCAAGGCACTGAAAACTGGCCTCTTGCTTTTGGGTAAGTAAATTTTGACTAGTGATTTTGCCGTGTGATGCCGGCTTAGAATAGCATCACCCCATTTCCTACTTGTTGGTGTCGTAAGAGGCGACTGAGGGATTTGAGGGCTTCAGGTGTATTACAACTTTTAGGCCACAGGCTGACAACCTGACACTATAGTGATACACAAAATTATCTCAAACGGCCCTCTATATTTGTCAGACGTGGCGACAGCGACCGTATTTTTGCGGCCGTTAGCGCTCTGCCTACCCCGTAAGGGATAAAGGCTTGATATGTGTATGTATGTATATGTAAATTTCGACTATAGTTTGGTTATGACCTCAAAATGTTTTTGTACTCGTATCAGGTATGATCGTTGTCTTTTTTATCATATTTGTATACTGGGTGTAAGGAAGAGCGTCCCAAATACTGATAGGGTGCAAGCATACCATGAAACTGAACAACTTTCCTCTAGGAACATGTGTCAGGAAACGACAAAAATTTTTCGACCTACCATACAAAATCGCGATAAGCAGATCGCATTTACTATGGGAAACCAAAAATTTTTTCACGTTTCCTGACATATGTTCCTAGGGGAAGTTGTTCAGTTTCATGGTCTGCTTGCACCAATAGGGGTATCAGTATTCGGGTCGCTGCGCTGTCCCTTACACCCCGTATATTCATTTTTATTACCTATTTGAAGTAAATATTTTCCTATTAAATCAAATAGGTAATTTAATTATTGTACACTAAATACGAAAAAAAATTAAGATAATAATACTTAAGTTTCCTAGTTGTCCTACCAAGGCAAGACAATTTCAAGTTTTCCAGGTAGGTATGAGTTATCAATTTAATTTTTTAAATAATTTCAGCGATATGCAACGCAGCTAAAGGTAGCCCCACACCAGCCTGCGGTGGGACCGTCTGCGAGACAGTTACAAACGGTTTCGGCCTACCTTCCGCTACCATCTGCGAATCTGCGCCTAACTTTGGCCTTGGATTAGGTCTTGGAGGGCTAGGAGGGCTGGGATGTATGGGAGGCCTTGGAGGCTTGGGAGGCCTGGGAGGTCTGGGAGGTTTGGGAGGACTTGGACTTATGGGAGGTAATTTTGTAACTTAAATTAATCATGATATTTTTTATGATTGGAACTTTATTTATGATTGGTGCCGTGTGATGCCGGCTTAGAATAGCATCATCCCACATCCTTCCCGCGGGTGTCGTAAGAGGCGACAGGCTGACAACCTGTCACTATAGTGATACACATGTTTTCTGTAACAACCTTGGAAAACAATTCTCAAAAATGTCAGACCTGGCGATAGCGACCGTATTCTTACGGTCGTTGGCGCTCTGCCTACCACGCAAGGGATAAAGGCGTGATGTATGTATGTTTTTATGTATGGGACTATTGAATCAATACTTGCTCATATTCTATCAATAAAATGAAGCCACAATATCTGCACAGGGTGCAGTGGCTGTTGGTCTCGTAGGACCCCATTTCTTTTTCATTAAGGTTTAAATTCAGACCACAGCTCACTTGGCTAATGTTCGTGGGTTGGTACAATATCTCCGAAATGAGAAAGAAATTAACTATAGGCACTACAAATGATAATGATAAGTGATATGATGTATTCAAGCGCGCCTTTTGTTAAGAAGTAAGCTTAGAATCAGCGGTGTGTTATGCTTACCTACTCCTATTTTTGCAAATTTTTACTATTTGAATAGAATCTAAAGTTGTCATGCGAAGTAAATGTATTTCTGTTTCTAGGTCTTGGATTGGGCGGCCTCGGAGGAGCAACAACAGTCTGTGAGAGTTCTTCTCCTGCCCTACTTGGCGGTTTAGGAGGTTTGGGCGGTCTAGGTCTTGGCGGTTTAGGTCTTGGCGGGCTAGGTCTTGGCGGGTTAGGACTAGCTGGTTTAGGAGGCTTAGGAGGTTTAGGAACATTGGGTGGGACTACAACTGTCTGCGAAAGCGGACCTAATATTGGCCTACCTAGTTTGGGCCTAGGTATGGGTGGGTTAGGCTTGGGAGGAATGGGCTTGGGTACGACTACAACTGTTTGCGAAACACCGAATATTGGACTTGGCTTAGGCGGCGGATCCACAACCGTCTGTGAGACTAATACTCCTAACTTGGGTATTGGAGGCTTAGGAGGTTTAAGTGGTCTGGGTCTTGGAGGTTTAGGCGGTCTGGGCTTGGGAGGTCTAGGTCTGGGAGGTCTGGGCGGTCTAGGTCTCGGAGGGTTGGGTGGTTTAGGGGGTCTTGGCGGTTTAGGTCTGGGTGGTTGCGGCTGTGGTTTAGGTCTCGGCGGTTTAGGCCTTGGTGGTGGTACTGTGTGCGAGAGCATACCTAACATTGGGCTGGGCCTAGGAGGGCTAAACTTACGTGGTCTCGGTGTGGGAGGCCTTTGTGGTTACCCTTTTTTATAAATGAACACCAATCTTCGCAGTCCGCAGAATCGAGTTCGAACTTTGCTCAGTTCGGGATAATGTCTGGGCAGTGTTCTAATTCCCAAAATTCGTTTTCTACAAATAACAGGTCTGTGAAGTTTGGTTGACCGAAATTATATAGAACTGATTCATAAATTGCCGGATTCTTTCATACTTACAACAAAATTAGGCTTGTTTTTGAAATTCATTTTAGATATGTTTCTTAAATTACCGTTTTATTGGCATAAAAGTCTTATTGTCGATATTCAACCAATAAAAATCAGGATAATTGTTTTCACACCTATTTAAGATGGCTTTCTTAAAATGGATTTATGTTACACTGAGTTACAATTATATTATTAAGAGCAAGTTAAAAAAATCAGACATACTCAAAGCTGTAAAATCGATAGTTGCATTTTATTCTGTATAAATTATTTAATTAAATTGATTTGATCTTTTCATAGAGTAAGATGTCATTCAAACTTTCTGAATATAGTTACAGTATTGTCTGAACAAAAAAAAATTATGTGCTAACCTTTTATCTCAAAATTATATGTATATTATCTACAAGATATATTTATTTTCATCTATATAATATATTTATATGTATTCGATTGGCTTAATAAAAAAGTGTATATATTTTAAAATCTTGTTTCCTTATGAATTCCTTTAAAGGTGCAGTGTAATAAAATAATTGAAATAAAACCACAGAAGTGGAATGCTCAAAAATACCCGTACTGTATTACGATCGCTCACAAACACTTACAAACGTAGCCTTAAAATAATATATACATATAATAAACTACATATATATAACTATATATAAAAGTATGTATGGGGTTTAGTTTCGTCATTCACATTGGCAAGGGCATGGGCATGGACATGGAGACGGTTCTGGATATGGGTACGGTTCTGGACAAGGACAGGGTTCTGGATACGGATACGGTTCTGGACACGGACACGGTCCTGGGCAAGGTTCCGGGCAGGGTGGAGGGACATATCCTTTGAGCACGTAGATGGCGCCACCACCGACAGTCCTGAAGCTTTGCGGTGCGTCTGGCTGGAAGACGATCGTTGGTGGAGACGGTACGAGGATCCTTGGAGGCCTGACAACCAGGGCTTCTGGCTGCGGCAGCGCTATTGGTGCTGGGCTGACCTGTAGGACGAGACAGTAATAAAAATATACAAATATACTTAACAATGTCGTCAAAGTATGATTTTTAGTGAACTGACATACATACGCATACATACATACACATATCACGCCTCTATCCCTTGCGGGGTAGGCAGAGAGTTAACAGCCGTAAGAATACGTTTACTATCGCCACGTCTGTCATTTTTGAGGATTGTTTTCCAAGGTTGTTTCAGAAAACATGCGTAACACAGTGACAGGTTGTTAGCCTGTCGCCTAAAAATTGTAAAACACCAATACTCTCGAGTCCTTTAGTCGCCTCTAACGACACCCGCGGGAAGGATGTGGGGTGATCCTATTCGAAGCCGGCATCACACGGCAAACCTTGGCAAGTATGATTTCTATTTATTTAACCGTTTATTGTACACAATAGAACACAAAGGACATAACATTGAGAACAATACACAACAGGTCAACTTATTTCTAAAAAGAAATCTCTTCCAGCAGACCTAGGGTAGTGAGATGGCATAAAGTGAGGCAGTTGACGTGTACAACATGCTATGAACTGAAAGATCATAAAGCAAAAGTGACTGACCCTAAGCGGTGCGTTCTTGGGTGGGTACACTGGAGGCGGTCTGATCACTATCGGAGCAGGTCTTGGGGGCTGAACTGCTGGTGGACGAACGGTGATCGGCGCTGGCTGCGGCGGCTGTACTGGTGGGGGCCTATAAAAAAAGTAGAGCGCAATTAATACAGGGTGTAAAAGAATTAGCTGCGAATATTGTAGGGGATGAATCAGCCCATCAAGCTGAATAACTTTCCCTAAGAAACATAGGTCGAAATATGAAAAAAAATTTGGACCTCCCATACAGTTGACTCGGTCGGCTGCTGCTACATTTTGTATGGGAGGTCCGAAAATTTCATATTTCGACCTATGTTTCTTGGGGAAAGTTGTTCAGTTTCATGGGCTGGTTTACCCCTTAAAATATTTGCAGCTAATATTTTTACACCTTATATTCATAGCCTTTGGGTTGCAGAGATCAGACGGCAGTCGCTCTGTCTAAAAACTTGGTTCCACGTCAAATCCCCTAGGTTAGGCCGACCCCGACAGAGAATTGGATAAGGAAAGGAGAATGAGGATGGAATGACAAAGGTCTCAAAAGACCTGCACACGCCCAAAAGTCTGATTGGATGTAAACTGCACAGAACTCGCAAGTGTGACGTGCAGTTATATCGGAAGCCAAGATCTACTTTGGATCGCTGGCCTCCAAAATAATTTGAATAAGAGGGATATAGCTCTAATCCTGATTGCGACTGCGGTGCCTTGCAGACAATGCCACATCTCATGTCTTGCAGTCAGTGCCTTAGTACCTGCACCATAACCGACATGAAGCCACCAACAGTGCCGTAGCTATGGCTTTCTGGTTTTTCATTAGACGAAGAACCGCTGAGCCTGCTAACGTAATGAACCAACTCTACCTGACTACGATGGACGCTGGTTGCGGCGGGACCACGGGCGCGGGCTTCACCCAGATCGGCGGTGGAGCTGGCAGCCTTATGGCACCAGGTTTCACGACGATCGGGCCAGGGGGCGGGAAGCTGATCTGGCCTGGTCTGATGTTCAAGAACCCTGAAAGAGAAAGAGTCATAAGCTTGGAACTATAAAGAAACTAAAGTGTTATTAACTTTTCTTGTATTTCTTCTCCTCATACATACATACATACATACATCACGCCTTTATCCCTTGCGGGGTAGGCAGAGCGTTAACGGCCGTAAAATACGGCCACTGTCGCCACGTCTGACATTTTTGAGGATTGTTTTCCAAGGTTGTTTCAAAAAACATGTGTATCACTATACGTAGTGACAGGTTGTCAGCCTGTCGCCTAAAAATTGTAATACACCAATACTCTCGAGTCCCTTAGTCGCCTCTTACGACACCCGCGGGAAGGATATGGGGTGATGCTATTCTAAGCCGGCATCACACGGCACATCTTCTCGTCATATTATAAAAATAAAGCCACTGAATGAACAAAAACCCAAAAGACTTTTTTTTCTATCATGAGGGACAATGAACTTCCAGTAAGCTGTCAGTTCTGAGCGATTATTACATAGAAAGAAAGAAAGAAAGAAAGAAAAAATATTTATTCAGTAACAATCAAGTACAAATACATTTATGACTGAGACCGAAAAGGAATCCAGCTCAGCATATGCTGTAGCTTAAAGCTGCAGCGCTGATTTTCAGCTGGACCCATGCCATTTGAACAATCAGGGTGCGCTGCCCGGTTAGTATATAAATATTACGTACATTATATATAATTATCCTAAAAAAACTCTGCGAAAAGTATTTGTAACGTAACTAAGCTAACTAAAATTTACTATACGTAAAAGTTAAATGAATACCTACATAAATATAAACTCATGCAATATTTTTTTTATATTTCACATTACTTAAAACTTAAAACCTACACACACAGTTACTCATAGAGAACATATTATGGCATGAAAGAGGGTAACTAGATTATTAAATGGGTAACTATATCCTTCAATTGGCAATTCAGGCAATATTTCTTAAGATGCCATCTAAAATTATTTACAGTCCTTAATTTTCTAAGAGGGGGAGGTATATCGTAACGTACATAGGACGTAACGTAACCCTAGGAATTAAAAGATGGAAGATTTGCTTCCGAACAAAAAGGTGAAATAAGTGAGATACCCCATTTAGATTCTATCTTGGCCACCTCTAGCCTATGCGCTAAAAAGAAATTTACCAGGATCTTACCGGCATCGGCCTACCCAAAAATATTCTTTACTCTGAGGTTGAGACATAGGGCTTTACCTAAAAAAAGTAAGGCCTAATAAAACGAAGAAGTAGTGACTGACTAAGACCCCTTTTGCCATGTATGATGCCGCAGGCTGCTAAATCAGCCATTTAGTACCGTCAGATTACAAAAGGCCTGGTAAAATTAGGCCTGAGTTGTTGAAAGAATTACCTGCTGGAGCTTGGCCGTAGAGATATTGTGCTTGCCCACGCGACTGGATCTGCAGTACTCCATTGGCATCAGGTGGACATGAATTACAATCATACGGCGAGGGCTGCAGAAAAATATAACAATATAAAATCAAGTTATCGGAAAGAAGAGCGTCCATCGCGTTGGTATTTTTCGTGACTTTTGTCAATAATTTAGTTTTAATCAGGAAATAAACAACCATGTCAGAAGCCGGCTACTTGTAGAAAACGGTTGAAAAATTCTGACACTAGGGTTCATCTGGTCGTTAGACGACTTGGTGCCCCACACGAAAAGAAGAAGAAGAAGGAAATATGACATTGGTAATATTGCTTTCTTGTGTACATAAAACCTCCCACATCCTTAAAATTACCGCATGTGTCTTTGCATTACGTATCTAAGCGTAATACGTTTATATTGTAGGGTACGGATTTATTGTGGCGTATATTGTAACGAGCTGAATTCGCAAATGTCATCTTCAGAGGGGCCCGCCTTCTTCTAAGCTTCTTACTTTTGCCAACACCTGGAAATCAATCCAGGTCTTCCAGATGGACCAGGGATGGATGTGCCCTTGCGATAGCTTTTGTTCGATCAGAATAAGAACCCCAAGCCGGTGGAGTATCGGGCAGCTTTCTCGGTCTTCCGCCTTCTCCTTGACTCTTCTGTACGACGTGGCCATTGTTTTCTCCTTTATCAGATTCAAATAACTCTTTCTTGGTCTTTCCCTTCCTCTTCTTCTTTCAATCTTGCCTTGAACGAATGTTTTAACTGGTCATGCCGTTTGATGCACAACGGAGCGCTAAAGCATCCCAGCGGTCTGTCAAATCCATACTAGAAATGTCAATCCTCATACTAAAACCGCTCAACTGACGACGAAGCGCTATCACAGTGTCGTTCGTCGAGTTCGTTTTTAATATGGGGAGTATCGTGTATAGTATTGTTCTGACAGACCGCTGCGATATTTTAGCGCTCCGTCGTGCGTCAATTGTCCGGCATAGCATAAACTAGTGAATTACCTGAGGGTAGTTATATTGATCACAGGGGGACGGGCCGGGATCACTCGAGCATGGATCACAAGGGGACGGAAGGAAGGATTCACACGGGCAAGGATTATTACACGGGCAAGGATCACATGGGCAAGGATCACATGGGTACTGTGGTCTTGCTACTGGCTGCCCCAATGCCGATCCGACCAGTAGAACTGAAACAAAGATAAGATATTTTAATGGTTCTGTCTCTTTTTTACAATGACTAATACTTGACCATCAAAAATATGTAAATGTAAAATTTATTACTTTTAATAAATTATTTGAGTTTGAGTTTTGTGTTTAAGTACATTCCAACAACTGTTTCGTACCACTTTGATACAAATTTCCTTTTTTTTAGTGTAATCAAGGGTTGGACGTATGTCAAATGTCAATACGAGCGAGAATGCCTGTCGTCAAGACAAACCTTTTCGGGTTTACTGATGTCTTTTAATGTTATTAGTAATTACTATGTAAAAACAAAATGAAAAAAAATGCAAAAATGCCTGTGTTACGAAGATTGCACCCCTGTACCTACACCGATGACCAAGGCAATGCACCGGATACGAGACAGCGCATGTGACACGCACGATTTCGACAACGTGCCGCAAAAACCTAGTCTTAAGCATTATTATTCTATATCGATCACTTTTCGGCTCAGCGTACCTAACTTCGGTCGCCTTATAAATTTAATTACATTTAAATAGTTTTAAGAAGTTATTGAAGAACTTTCAATATAATTTTGGAAATTTAACTGTGCCTTGTCTCATTTCACCTCCACTGTAGCCTAAACCCGTGTTTGGCGCAGCTTTGGAGTGTAGGCACTTAGTTCACAATCTTCGTTTTTACAACCGCAACGAGGACGACGTGACGTCTACATTAACCTACGTATCCTGTTGGTACCGGCTACTCGGACGGAGGTGAAGCGGATCCCTATCCAAAAATCGATAGACTCAGGTTCCAGGACAAGGAGATAATGCAGATTAAGCTGTAAGTACACATACCCTATTGGTTGCCATTTTCTAATTATATTTCCTATTTTACTTTTATTTTTCCTTTAGTATAAAATATCCTTATTCTTTTAAATAACAAATTAATATCTGTAATTCGTATCTTATAACTGTAAATTTTTAAAGAATAAACTATCTTAAATAAATTAAAGTTAGTAAAAAGTATCTTAAAATTAACTCAAATTATTAAAAAAAATACGTCAAAATTTTTCACCCACGTTCTTCACGTTCCGGGAATAATTCCCATCACGATAGACAATCTAGGCGTTTTACTCAACGGGACGCACATAGAAATCTTTATCGTATTGACGAGGAAATAGATAATAATATGGCCACTGTCGACATAGATATTATACATAAAGCACTTCGCAATGTTCCCGAATTTGATGGGAACCCGAACGTTCTCATTCGATTTATTACTATTTGCGATCAATTAGTAACTTCTTATGTTAATCCAGCCCCAGGGCACGAGCTAAATAATCTTTCTTTGATTAATGGAATTTTAAATAAAATAACGGGCCACGCGGCTCGAATTTTGAATACTAATGGCTGCCCAACTACTTGGGAAGGTATCAGAAATGCTTTAAGAAATAACTTCAGTGATCAAAGAGATGAGTCTGCTCTTTACACCGATCTCTCTATGCTAACACAAGGTCCAGATTCGCCACAAGTTTTCTACGAGAGAGTTCAAAACCTTTTGAGTACAGTCATGACATACGTGCAGTTACATGACTCCGTCAGCTCGACTGTTGAGGCTAAAAGAACTTTGTACTCAAAATTAGCTCTGCAGTCATACCTACGTGGCTTGAGTGAACCTCTTGGATCGAGAATTAGGTGTATGCGACCCTCTTCCTTAGAAGATGCACTCAAATTTGCTCAGGAAGAATTGAACGTAATTTACCTTCAAAACAAAAGTAGATCACTTCCCGCTAAAAACCTGACACCATTTTTCACTCCTTTTCGTGCCACATATATACCTAACATTGTTCCAATGTCGTCTGCTCCTTTTCCACAAAACGCCTATATGCGACCTAGCTTCGCTCAGGGTCATCAAACCTTCTACGGGAACACCACCCAGGCTCAGGCACTTTCTAGACAGCCGAATTTCCCGAACAATAACCAATCTGGTCCTTCACGCACTAATTTCAAAGCGCTGCCCAGATCCAATGCATCCGCAGGATTTAAGATCCCACTCAGACCCCAATATTATAATCAAAATTTTAGTAGGAACGCTGTTCCTCAACCTATGAGTGGCATAAGTCACCCGGTAGCACGCACTTTGCCCCCTACCCGACGTGACCCACAATTGAATTCAAATTTCAGTCATCAAGAAATGCACTTCAATGAATCATATGACTTTGACCCTTACGCTCAGTCATCCTATCCCAAAATGTTTACCTATGACGCAACCACTCCGATCGAAAACTTTCAGCAAGAAATTTTCGCTTCCAATCCAGATGAATACTCATTTCAGCAACAATATCTGCTAGAAGCAGTTCCTGATAATTTTCCCTCTGAAATTCCATGCAATAATTATCCTACTGAGACAAATTTTTACACTACCCCGAAATACAGTACACCCGAATAGAACTAAATATTCAAAGTATTATTAATAAACGGAATTTGCCCTACATTCAAATTAGTAACCCACCACTTAAATTGTTACTAGACACAGGTGCAAATCAGTCATTTTTAAATCCTGAAATTGTAACTAAATACTTTCCATCGTTGAAATGTGACTATGACCCTTTTATTGTCACTAATATACATGGGTCGACTAAAAATGACTATTCTGTGACAATTCCCTGCTTCAAAGAAATCGGTGCCCAGGACATGATCAAATTATTTCTGTATAAGTTCCACGACTATTTCAATGGACTTATTGGATTTGACCTATTGAATAAATGGAAATCTAAAATTGATTTAGAATACAATTTGCTCATAACTTCGTTTTCTAAAAATAGAATCCACATCGCCTCGGGCGCGCAAAATTTGTATGAAGAAATAATACCCGCCCAGTCATCAAAAGTCATTAAGGTTCCAACAACAATATCTGACGGCGAAATTTATATTGAAAACCAATTTATTTGTGACTGCAATATACATGAATGCATTTCTTATTCTAATGACGGTCATGCCTACATGCAGGTGTCAAATTCAACCCAGAACGATATAATTTTTTACCTACCGGAAGCAATTCAAGCGCACATTTTTAACGAAGAAACTTCGCAATTGTTTTGCAATGACAATGACCGAGCTCGTGATGTAATATCTCGCCTGCGCACTCAGCATTTGAATGAGGAGGAAAAATTTAACTTGATTAATTTGTGCAGCGAATACTCGGACATTTTTTATTTAGATGGTGACAAATTATCGTTCACTAATCAAATTAAACATAAAATTCACACCACAGACGAAGTCCCCGTTCATAGCAAAACGTACAGATATCCCTATGTCCATAGAGATGAAATTCGTAGACAAATACAGGATATGCTAGATCAAGGTATCATTCGGCCTTCAGTCTCCGCCTGGAGCGCCCCCATTTGGATAGTCCCAAAAAAGTCTGACGCGTCCGGGAAAATAAAATGGCGCATAGTAATTGATTTTCGCAAACTGAACGAGAAAACCCTTGATGATAAATACCCAATACCTAACATTGTTGATATTTTAGATAAATTAGGTAAATGTCAGTATTTCAGTACTCTCGATCTCGCAAGTGGTTTTTATCAGGTGGAAATGGATCCCGATGATATTCATAAAACCGGGTTTAGTGTTGAACGCGGGCACTATGAATTTCTTCGTATGCCAATGGGCTTAAAAAATTCTCCATCTACCTTTCAAAGAGTAATGGACAATATTTTAAGAGACCTTCAGAATACCTGCTGCATCGTTTACTTAGACGACATTTTGGTTTATTCAACCTCCCTTCAGGAGCACATAGTCAATTTAAAAAAGATTTTTCAGCGACTTCGTGAAACAAACTTCAAAATTCAGATGGATAAGTCAGAGTTTTTAAAACGAGAGACGCCGTACTTGGGCCATATCATCACTCCAGACGGTGTTAAACCAAATCCTGATAAAATTGCTGCAATAATGAAATACCCTATTCCGAAAACCACAAAACAAATCAAAGGTTTTCTCGGGTTGTTGGGCTATTATCGACGTTTTATAGCGGATTTTGCGAAAATCACTAAACCTTTGACTTCTTGTTTGAAAAAAGGCGCCAAAATTCAAATCAATTCAGACTACATTAATTGCTTTGAGCATTGTAAAACACTTTTGACTAACGACCCCATTCTAATATACCCGGATTTTACAAAAGAATTTATTTTACGTGTCGATGCCTCAAATTTTGCACTTGGCGGAATTCTATCTCAAGGACCTCTGGGAGCAGATCGCCCCATAGCGTACGCGTCCAGGACTTTGAATGATAGCGAAATTAATTATTCGACCATAGAGAAAGAGCTGCTAGCAGTAGTATGGGCGACCAAATATTTCAGGCCTTATCTGTTTGGTCGCAAATTCAAAATCATTACCGATCACCGACCCCTTGAGTGGCTAAAGAACATGCGAACTGATAATCCTCGCTTAACGAGATGGGGGTTGAGGTTAGCAGAATACAAGTACGAAATCGTTTATAAAAAAGGCAAGTCAAACACTAATGCTGACGCCCTTTCTCGAATCGAATTACATAATGAACAATTATCAATGTTGGTCAATCATTCTGAAACCTCCTCAGTTTCGTCACGTACATTATCTGCGAATACTGAAAATCCCATCCATAGTTCTTCATCAACTATAACAGTTCATTCCAGTGCCGAAAACCCGGTGCTAGAAATCCCGTTCACGGAAGACCCTTTGAACAAATTCAAAAGACAACTCGTAATAAACATAACTAATCACCGGCCACGCAATAAACCAACGATCACGAAGCCATTCGACACCTTTACTAGAACTCAAGTAGACATTTTTGAAGAAAATTTAGAGGAAACCTTAATTGACACTATAAAAACCTACGTAGATCCCAAAACTAGAACCGGCATTTTAGTGAATCCTTTTGAGAAAATATATAGTATTGTACCTATTTTACAGCAAGTTTTTACTAGCTCCGCCTTGAATCTCTTTGCAGTAAAACTTGAATTACAGAACATCCCTAACAGGCAGGAACAACAGTCAATAATAGAAAAATATCACGAGGGTAAAACTAACCACCGTGGTATTAATGAAACCTTGATGTCTTTGTCACAAAACTATTTTTGGCCTAAAATGCGTGAAACTATCAGTGAATTTATCGCAAACTGTAATTTATGTAACTCATCAAAATTCGATCGTAATCCGATACGGCCAGAATTTAACATTGTGCCTCCTCCTAATAAGCCATTTGAAGTTGTACATGCCGATGTCATATCTATTGAACAAAATAAGTATTTATCGATCATAGACTCATTTTCTAAATACGCCCAAGTTTATCCGGTCCCCGACTGCACTGGCCCTAACATTGTAAAAGCACTTTTTAACTTTGCAATCCATCATGGCTTTCCTCTTTTATTAATAACTGACCAAGGCACCGAGTTTTTAAATCAAGTAGTAAGCGAATTTTTAAAATTGCATAACGTCACCCATAAAACAGTCATGCCCTATTCACCAAATCAAAATGGAATGATTGAGCGTTTTCATTGCACACTTTTAGAGCACCTTCGTTTATTAAAATTAAAAAACAAAACCGAATCAATTCAAAATTTACTTCCATATGCACTTGTAGCATATAATAGCTCAGTGCATAGCCTTACAAAGTGCAGACCTTTCGATGTTATATCCGGCCACTACGACCCCCGCGATCCTGTTAACATAGATTTATCAGCAAGACTTATGCAACAATACGTAAACGTTCATCGTGATAGAATGGAAACGGTCTATCGTTTATTGCATGACTCATCGCTCGCCGAGCGCGAGAAAATTACAAATCGAGCTAATGTAACTAGAGAACCCGAAACGCAATACGAACAAAACCAAGAGGTATTTATTAAAAATCCGGCTGCCGCTCGCCAAAAACTTGCTCCCCGCTTTTATCCTGACAAAGTGACTCATAACTTACCCATTCATATTTACACCGCCAAAAATCGCGGTCCTGTCGCTAAAAATAGATTAAAACGGTCTCTTAAACACAAAAATCCTCCATTGTTGCAGGTACCTAATAACAATCCTGATAATGGCTGTTCAGGGTCAAGAGATCCGACTTGACGATCTGAGCAATGGACCTGGCTTGTTACCATTTAAGTTGGGAGATACAAAAATAATATCGCACTCTCACACATTTTTACAAGACATAAATTTAGACTTTTTTCATGATAATCTGTTAGATCTTAAACAAAAATTATTCGATATCGTTAATGGCACAGACTCAATAGTATTTGGGCATTTCTACGGCAGGAGTAAATTTTTATCACCTCCGTGTGCAATTTTATTTTTAACATTTTATTGACTTTATAATACTGGAAAATTAGGATAAAAGAATAGAAACATGTTGATGCTTATTTGCTATCATTTGCTTCAGTAGATCCTGAAATAATTAAATTTTTATTTCGAGTGTTCACGGAGTTGAGAATGCACGTTTGTTTTAAGATTTTCATGCACTCATTCAAAGTGATTTATTGTTTTTTAAATGAATAAACAACATAAGACGAATTTCTCCCCATTTCCACTTGCAGATTCTGAAATAATCGAATTTGAATATTGACTGTTCACGGAGTTTAAAAATTTGTTTACGGAGTTGAGAATTTTAAAAGTGTTATTGTATTAAATATCAGCCGATGGTGTAAAAGTTTAAATTCTTTGTTAATTCTGTATTTGTATTTTTTGAAAACAGTTGTGCGTGAAAATGATTTCTGATTTGGTTTTCGTGGATTGCTTTCATCAGTACTACTGTCACAATTTTTACATACATACATACATATATCACGCGTTTATCCCTTGCGGGGTAGGCAGAGCGTCCACCGTAAGAATACGGTCGCCATCGCCACGTCTGACATTTTTGAGGATTGTTTTCGAAGGTTGTTTTAGAAAACATGTGTATCACTATAGTGACAGGTTGTCAGCCTGTCGCCTAAAAATTGTAATACACCAACACTCTCGAGTCCCATAGTCGCCTCTTACGACACCCGCGGGAAGGATGTGGGGCGATTCTATTCTAAGCCGGCATCACACGTCACAATTTTTGGTCATTTTAGATCTGAGTCTTTGGCTAATGGACGATTTAAGCGTATCCTGTTAATTTTAATGAAATAGGACTTGACCATCCGGAGGAGTCTGGTGCTGAGGAACAATGAGGAGTACGAGAAATATCCGAACAAGTGGATCATGCTGTTAAAAAGAAAATTTTTCGAAATTTCAGAAAACCGAAAATAAAATGTTAATTTAGCTGGCATCACTCGGCAAATCTAAATGTCATAAAATATTGTCAAAACCAGTGGCATACTTTATACTACGACTGCTTTGCTTCAACACACTAGCAGTAAGTAGGTGTTACGTTATTTTCCAAAAATACACCTTTACAGCCACAACAGTTCACAGCTGGACATGAGCTTCCCTTATTGGGGAGGTATTGCCATGTTTTCCACGCATCAAATACGATGTTGCATTCACAGGGAACGCTGCCAGCTATTTTCTTGATGATTAACTTTTAGCCGCCTCTTACGACACCTACAGGTAGAATTGGAGTGATGCTATTCTACGCCGGTACCACACTACATCATTCTAATCACAGTTTTATAAAAAACTTCAACTCCGTGAACAAAATTCTCAACTCCATGAACAAATGCACACGGAGTTCAGATTCTCGGAGTTGAGAAAAAGCTGGTTTCTTTGAAATTTCTCTCTCACAATAAAACTTAGTGCAAATCCAATTTTACCTACGTATTGGTATACTATCGAGGCACAAATTACACAAAGTAACAACCTTTTAGCTCTTATAGTTTCAAAAATATTCATGATCCGGAGTTGAGAAATTACCCTGCACCAAAGACGAAGCAAAATTTCTTACCTTTGAAAATGGTAAATTCCGGCAGCATGTCTCAGATTCACTGCACTCGCCTACTCGGACGCAACTGGCAGTTTATGTGAATCGAATAATGGTGTGCATATCGCGCGTGTTTACAGATGTGCGTAAGAGTGTGTGAGTGATACCGAATTTAGTCATATGCTCGGGACAAATATTTAAAGTAACATAAGTGGTACAAAATAAAACATTATAGACATCTTGGTAATAAATAAGCCTTTGTCATATATCTATATACATGTGAACATAGGAACATTATTATAAATTCCGGAAATTATCGAATTATGGACCAATTTAGTTTCAATTCCGCCAAAGGGACAGGCCTAAATCAGGTAAATTTGGTGTTTTTTTTTCAATTCCGTATATTTATCAGAAGAAAGTAATATTAAATTAGTCATAATAATTATGCTTTCCAAATAGAACATACATTAAGGATTATGTGTTATTTTTTTGAGATTTTAGTTTATATGTTTAACACGATTTCTGGACCAGGACAAAAAAAACGGCGTCTCTGTAGAAATGCCCATTTAAATATCAAATTAAATATCTTTACAACAAGTTAGATAAATTAATCTCAAAAGTTGCAACCTTCATGCCAACGAGATTCAAACGTGGTTTACTCAATCCTTTGGGCTCAATTATTAAGGAAATTACTGGAAATTTGGACCATAACGATGCGATCAGGTTTGAGAATGCAATCCAAATTTTAAACAAAAATGAAAAACGTATTTCTGATTCCTTCACAAAACATATAACTTTAGTCAGCGAAATGAGTGCTCAACAAAATAAAATTTTAACCGACCTCAAAAATAATCAAGAAAAACTACAGAATGCTCTTTCTAACGTCATTAACCAGACGAATTCTGATAATGAGCGTAACATTCGGTTTATGTACCTTGCACAATTTTTCATGCTTTTTAACGAAAAAGTGCAAGAATTGTCAGAGGAAATTACTAGATTAGAAAACATCCTTTCTTTTAGTCGCACTAAGTCAATGCATCACTCCGTATTGTCAGTTGATCAGTTGCAAAAACTTTTGATTGAATTACATAAGTACTATAGTCCCGAGGAAGTAATTAATTTAGATATGAGATATTACTATGACGTAATTACATTAGGCACTTATTTTGTTGATAAAAGAATAGTAGTTGTCCTTTCTTTTCCTATTATATTAAAAAGTACTTTTGATTTATATAACCTATGCCCTATACCTAACAAAGATAATAATATCATATTACCTCCCTATCCTTTCATGGCATCCAACTCCCAGGAGTATGTGTATATAGAGGCCGAATGCCAGAAAGTATCAGAATGGTACCTATGTGAACAAAAAGTCGGCCACCAGATCAGAAGACAACGAGACTGCATACATACCCTGATTTACTCACAAGATATAGATAGAACCTGCGAACTCACGCCTGTTGCTTTATCACGAGCAGCCCTAAGTGAACTCGATAGCCAGAACTACCTCATCTCGTTCCCACAGCCCACGAAAGTACAACTGATATGTCATCAAGAAAAATACCAGACGCTGCAGGGAAGTTTTCTCGTCCATGTCCCACACAACTGCAAGATTAAAACGCCGGAGTTTACCGTAGTAAATACTGAAGATAGGATTCGAGGACAACCCATTGAATTGATGAACATCCCATGGCCTTCAACTTTTACCATAGAAGACAGACGAAAGAAAACCCTCCACAATTTGACCACAATTGATCTTACAAACCTGCAAAACATCCAAAAACAGCTAACTACGCAAGATCCTGTTTTTGTAGACTCGATCGATTACTCAGTCTACCATACAACAATACCTATATACACTATTGCAATAATATGTGCATTCGTACTGACTGTTACCTACCTAATACGTAAGAAAAACAAGCGTAAGCAGAAAGTCACAGCAGTGAAATCGGAATCATGGACACAAGCACCAGCTGATATCGAATTAGAAAAACGAAACGCGACATTTGCAGTAGACATCAGCAAATAGTCGCTCATCTCAGGGAGGGAGGTGTTACGAAGATTGCACCCCTGTACCTACACCGATGACCAAGGCAATGCACCGGATACGAGACAGCGCATGTGACACGCACGATTTCGACAACGTGCCGCAAAAACCTAGTCTTAAGCATTATTATTCTATATCGATCACTTTTCGGCTCAGCGTACCTAACTTCGGTCGCCTTATAAATTTAATTACATTTAAATAGTTTTAAGAAGTTATTGAAGAACTTTCAATATAATTTTGGAAATTTAACTGTGCCTTGTCTCATTTCACCTCCACTGTAGCCTAAACCCGTGTTTCCTGCCATTTTGTATGAAAATATAGAAATATGACGACGTCACATTAGACTTTTTCACACTTAAAGCAGAGAATAAAGCAGCGGTTGCGTGGTTTTAGTATTTATTACTAACAATTTTTCTGAAACGGCCCTCAAGTATTTGTCAGACGATGCAATAGTATTTTTTACGGCATTTGGCACTCTACCTACCCTGTAACGGACTGAGGCGTGATGTATGTACTCACCTACTTATTGGAGCCTGACGTGGCTTACTAATTGGAAAATTAAAACAAGTAGGAACTTATCAAGAATCAGTGAAGTGTACAATAATGTTTGAAAATTTTGTGTCAGTTTACCCCAATTCCTCACATTGATACAGGAAATTTTCAGACTAATTTGACAGTTGGCTTTTCGAAGTAAGTAATATTCAACTTTTGGATAGAAACTATTGGTTCTATAGATCACGCCAATCGATAGTGAGTTCGATAATACACACAAAACAAGAGAGTTTATGATTTTATTGTTTCAAATCTAGATTTGTCCTTTTTTGTACTATGTTTATGATGATTATTTTGTAATAACATTTGGGATATAGTTCCTAATTATTTCAGTAGATGGAGCTAGTCATTACAAAAGACATAAAAATATATTTAACTACATCAACAAAGCATTTTTAAATCGGCATTCGACTCAAACTTACAAAAAACACAAATTTTCGTTGATTCCTTAGTAAACTCAAATCTAAACTTTGGCTATTTACAGAAGAGAAATAAACTTTAGTCCTAAGTAAATAAAAGTCAAAGTTATCTCGCGATAGTTTGGCGAACCGCAAAATGCGCGGTTAGCATTACTGTGTTTGAATTGTGGATCAAATAACTTTATATTGGCTACTATTGCGAGTGATTCCGGGCTTGTATTGCTAGTTTGTTTAGGTCACATTAAATTCATAGGTACAGCATATCTCTTACTGTCTGTGTATCAGGCCTTTATTTCGCCTGTTTGGAACGATTGGTCGTCACACCACAATAAGCTATATTATACAGGGTGTGAAAAAAAATGCTTCAAATATTTTAAGGGGTGAATCAGCCCATGAAACTGAACAACTTTCCCCAAGGAACATACATAGGTCAACATAGGTCGAAATATGAAAAAAAAAATTACACCCTGTATATTATTTGCCATGGCGTCAAAACTTATTAATGTTATTACATTACGCTGAATTTTACTTTTGAAGACATCAAATTATTTGAAAATTAATTTTTATTATATAAAATAGTACCAAAAAACCTGTAACTTTTTTATCAGCTCGATTTTTTTTACGACTTAATTATTCTTGTGTTGCTTATCCATTGAAAAAGCTTTTTTAAATTGTTTTTTTATATATATAGCATTTTTTATATAGTATCACCTATAATATTTTTGCTAATTTATCACTTTTTTAAAATTAAGATACTTAATAGTTATTGAGAAATTAATAAAATAAGTTAAAATATTTACCAGATAACCAAATGACTTTCCCCCGCGCCATCTTCTGGTCGTCTGATATTTTTGGCGCGAAAATTCCTACTTATATCCGAAAATATACTCAATCCCCCACTGAAAAAAATCCAAACATTCAAAACCATTTTCAAACAACTTCAAGCTTTAAAATCGTATATCAAAATAATTGAAATAAAAGGGTTAAAGACGTGTCTGTGTTGAAATAAAAAAAATATACAGAATGTAAAAAAAATTGTTGAAAATATTTTAAGAGATGAACCACTTTGAAATAGAACAACTTTCCCCAAGGAACATGTCGAAATATGAAAAATATCTCGTATTTCGAGCTATGTTTCTTGGAGAAAAATTATTAGTTTCATGGGCTAGTTCACCCCTTAAAATGTTACATACATACATATATCACGCCCTTAACCCATGCGAGGTAGGCAGAGCAATAACGGCCGTAAAAGTACCGTCACTATCGCCATGTCTGACTAATATAATAAATGTACATACATACATATATCACGCCTTTATCCTTTGCGGGGTAGGCAGAGCGTTAACGGCCGTAAGAATACAGTCGCTATCGCCACATCTGACATTTGTGAGGATTGTTTTCCAAGGTTGTTACAGAAAACATGTGTATCACTATAGTGACAGGTTGTCAGCCTGTCGCCTAAAAATTGTAATATGTACACCAATACCCTCGGGTCCCTTAGTCGCCTCTTACGACACCCGCAGGTAATAAAATGCATCACTTTGATAATATAATAAAATAAATTATAATAAATGTATCACCGCAGATCATAAATGTATCACTTTAGATGGATCGCCCACTTAAAATATTTTTACATTTTATATAATCAGAATAATTATCCAAAGATTTTTGAAAATTATATCGTTAACATATATGACTTGTTTTATAATGCATGATGGTATGTTTTTCAATTTAAAATCAAAGATGGAACTATAATTGAAAATATTGATTAATGATAGTAACGCTATAGATTTTGATTCATCGTGTTAAAGGAATTAATAATATTGAATTTTCATAACCTATAACCTATAAACATGTTTCGCTATGAATTTTGGAGGTAAATTATAAAATGTTGTAATTATCAAATTTGTGTCGCTTTTTAATCCTTGGAGCATAGAATTTAATGTTTTAATAACGTTAATAAAATATTATGGGGTTACCAAATTTTAAATTTTTTTAAAATTATTGTTTTGATCTTTTAAATTTAAATTACAATGTAGATATTTTTTTACTACTGCTACTGCTACAGCCACAACAGTCCACTGCTGGACATGGGTCACGCTTGGCAGGCGGAATGGCGAGCGCAGTGCAAGATTTTATAGATATTCACAGGAAACGCAAAAAGATTTTATAGATAGATTTTATACATTTTCGAAAGATACTTTTTTATTGTTAAACATTACATCAAATAAATAAGAGACATACATTTAATGTTCTAGCCTACGTGACCGTATTTTTATAACGACACGGTGTTGAACTATTATGTTTATTCTCCTTGTCTTATCCTGTTCTCTGTCGGGGTCGGCTACCTAACCTAGGGGATTTCACGTAGAACCAAGTTTTTACACAGAGCGACTGCCATCTGACCTCTGCAACCCGAACTGCGGCTGACCTGGCTCGAATCCTAAGTGAAGTCACATTCAAATATCATCTGAATTCAAATTTTATTTGAATGTAGGTTTCATCACGATGTTTTTACTAGACCACAGGGGCATAAAACTATCAACGATCAGGTGGATCGCACACTTAACGCACGACGGACCGCTAAAATCATCGTCAGATCCATACTAAAAATGCTCAGCCGCTGTCAATGCAGCGCTATCGCAGCGACGTCCGTCGAGTGCGGTTTAGTATAGCGAGTGACGTTTCTAGTATCTGACAGACCGCGCGATGTTTTATCTCTCCGTCCTGCGTCAAGTCTGCGACCAGCCTAAAGAAATCGAACGTCCGACTTCCACATGGAAGGCTCGAGACTCAAACTGCTAGACCACAGGGGCGTAAAACTACTAACGATCACCAGAAAATATTGACTGCAGCCACCACGCCTGTCCTGTGTTGTGTTCTGATTTACTGTAGGACTTTTCCACGAATAACCGGGTTTTGATGAAGTTTTTCAAACATTTGCTTTATTTATTTTTTTTTGTTTGTGCCGTGTGATGCCAGCTTAGAATAGCATCACCCCACATCCTTCCCGTGGGTGTTGTAAGAGCGACTAAGGGACTCGAGAATTTTGGTTGGTGTATTACAATTTTTAGGCGACAAGCTGACAACCTGTCACTATAGTAATACACATGTTTTATGAAACAACCTTGGAAAACAATCCTCAAAAATGTCAGACGTGGCGATAGCGACGCTCTGGCTACCCCGTAAGGGATAAAGGCGTGATATATGCATGTATGTATGCTTTTTAAACGAACGAGTATGACTCATTATGTGAAGAATTACAACTTTCTTGTTTCAACCAAATTTAAAACAAGTAAGTTGTAATTCTTCACATTTGCTTTTTAAATTTAATTTTCATAACACACACACAAATCACCCCTATATCCCTGACGGGGTAGGCAGAGCGGCTGTAAAGTCTTTACTTAAAACTTACCGTCGTTATCGCCACGTCTGAGAAAATGTTTAAGGGTCGTTTCAGGTCGTGTCCCTAAGGTGTAAAGATAATATTTTAAAGAGTAAATCAGCCCATAAAACTGAACAACTTTCCCCAAGGAACATAGGTCGAAATATGAAAAAAGAATTGGGCTTCCATACAAATTGACTAAGTTCGCGGTTACATTTTGTATGGGAGGTCCAAACATTTTTCAAATTTGGGGAAAGTTGTTTAGGTTCATGGGCTGGTTACCCCTTAAACATTTGCCGCTAATGTTTTTACACCCTGTACAGTACTATAGTGATCTATAGTTATGTTGTCAGCCTGTCGCCTAAAATTGCAATACACATGAAACCCTCGAGACCCATAGTCGGCTTCTACGACACCCACAAGAAAGATATAGCCGTGTGATGCTATTCTAAGCCGGCATCACACGGCATTATTTAAATAACAGCATTTTATTAGCCGTAGCATTCAGCTACAATTTTCGTAGCACTTTCGTAGAAGTTGCTACGTGTAACAAAAATATTCTTTAAGGCGTATCGCCCACTTGACGCACGGCGGAGCGCTAAAAAATCGCAGCGATCTGTCAGATCCATACTAGAAATGTCAATCCCCATACTATAACCGCTCAACCGCTGGCGACGCAGCGCCATCGCAGTGTCGTTAGTATAGGGAGTCATTTCTAGTATGGATCTGACAGACCGCTGCAATATTTTTGCGTTTCATCGTGCGTCAAGTGTGCAATCCGCCTAAGACGGCAGATTATTACCTACTTCTTTGGCTAAATTCCAGGCACTTTTTATAAAAATCTTCAATATCATACGTATGCTTGACAGCGCTGTGACGCAGTGGTAATACGCCTAACTTCGACGACGAAAAGGTTCCGGGTTTGATTTACGTTGGGGCACACACAAAGTAGATATTTATCACTTTGTGAACCTTTTTTTTAAGACCGATTAGGGTATATTCTTCAGATCAATTCTGCATTCGTTGTTATAGATTAAACATACATATAACACATATAACACGCCTTTATCCCTTGCGGGGTAGGCAGAGCGTTAACGGCCGTAAGAACACGGCTGCTATCGCCACGTCTGACATTTTTGAGGATTGTTTTCCAAGGTTGTTCAAGAAAACATGTGTATCACTATAGTGACAGGTTGTCAGCCTGTCGCCTAAAAATTGTAATACACCAACACTCTCGAGTCCCTTAGTCGCCTCTTACGACACCCGCGGGAAGGATGTGGGGTGATGCTATTCTAAGCCGGCATCACACGGCAATCTAAGCTGGCATCACACGGCAAACATAAAATATTAAATTGCAGACTGAACCACCAAATTGTACATAAGAAAGATGGTTCCGTGTTTCGGAAGGCACTTTAAGTCGTAGGTCCCGGTTGCCAACCTGGCTCCGCACGTATCGCTTTGTCGTTCTTGTGACGTCAGCTAGTTTTCCAGAATTGCGTTCCAGGCAACGCAGTGTCTGTGGTCTTGCCTCAGACACTGATTAAATCATCTATCACAGTGATGATTTTTTTTACATCCTTTATATAAGGTGTAAAAGTATTAGCTGCTTATATATATATATAAGGTGTAATAATATTTTAAGGGGGTGAATGAGCTCATTAGACTGAACAACTTTCCCCAAGAAACATAGGTCGTGTCATGAGAAATTTTTTTGGACTTTCCATACAACTTGACTTGATAGGTCGGTACAATTTTTTTGAGTTTCATGGGCTGGCTCACACCTTAAAATATTTTTTTCTACACCCTGTAAACTCCTGTATGCCGTGTGATGCCGGCTTAGAATAGCATCACCCCTTTCTTTCCCATGGGTGTCGTAAAAACCGATTAAGGGACTCGAGGGTTACACGTGTATTGCAATTTTAGGCGACAGGCTGACAACCTGTCACTATAGTGATACACATGTTTTCTGAAACAACCTTGGAAAACAATTCTCAAAAATGTCAGATGCGGCGATAGCGACCTTATTCTTATGGCCGTTAACGCTCTGCCTACCTCGCAAGGGATAAAGGCGTGATATATGTATATATGTGTAGGCTGACAACCTGTCACTATAGTGATACACGACTTGTCTGAAACGACCCTCAAACATTTGTCAGACGTGGCGATAATGACCGTAATTTTACGGTCGTCAGCGCTCTGCCTACCCCGCCAGGGATATAGGCGTGATTTGTGTATGTAACTACGTAGTCGGTCCCAAAGTTCTGTCACTGGCATATTATTTTTGAATTTAGAACACGGATTTGGAAAAGTTTTATTGCATTCCGTTTTTGAATGATTAACAATTATTTTAAAACAATAAATAATCATTTGGCGCGATTTTTCACGATGGAGTGGACTTTGAAAGAAAACCGAATAGCAGTTTTGGCGTTGCGTCGCTGTGGGCACTCGCCGAGTACCATTTTCAAGTTGCTCAAAAAATTGAAAATAACGCTTAGGTTTGGGTATCGTACTATAACTAGGTACACTGAAGTCTCTAGTGTTGAGGACAAGAAAAGAACTGGCCGGCCTCGCTCCGCCAGAACACCAGCAGTGATCAAAGCGATCAAGGAGCGCATACGAAGAAATCCTGTCCGAAAACAGAAACTTATGGCTTTGCAGATGAAGGTTAGTAGAAAAACAGTCAAAAAGGTTTTAAACGAAGACCTTAAGCTGCGAGCATACAAAAAAAAGAGTGGGCACTTACTTAATGCCCGTTAAAAAGAAATTAGACTCAAAAGATCTCGGGTGTTGTTAAAACGGTACGCGAAAAACCGGCACCGCGATATACTTTTTACAGACGAAAAAATTTTTGATATAGAAGAAAAGTATAATAAACAAAACGATAGAGTGTACGCTACCAGCTCTGAAGAAGCAGGAAACAAAGTTCCGCGGGTGCAACATGGGCATCATCCCTCTTCAGTCATGGTCTGGTTAGGAGTCTCCTACTATGGGCCAACTGAGGTTCATTTTTGCGAAAAGGGGGTCAAAACCAGCGCAAAAGTGTACCAAGAGACGGTTTTGGATCGGTACGTCAAAGACCTGCCCAACACACTATTTTCAGGACATCACTTTGTATTCCAGCAGGATTCTGCGCCCGCTCACAAAGCCAGGACCACTCAAGCCTGGTTTGAACGTCAAAACATTGAGTTTATAAGACACGAAGATTGGCCTTCCTCCAGTCCGGACCTTAATCCTCTGGACTATAAAATTTGGCAGGTCTTAGAGAACAAGGTCTGTGCTAAGCCCCATAAAAATTTGGAGAGTCTGAAGTCAGCCATAGTTAAAGCAGTCGCTGAAATCGACATGGATATGGTGCGTGCTGCGATAGACGACTAGCCGCCGCGGTTGAAGGCCGTTGTTAAAAGCAAGGGAGATCATTTCGAATAGTTTTATGTTATTTTGATTCTTCGATGATTGTATTTTTAATTGATATATAAATTTTTAAAAACGGATTGGTACTTTTTATTTTATCAGTATTTTCATATATGACAGAACTTTGGGACCGACTACGTATGTAAACTCAGTTGCTAAATACACCAAATCATCCATGTAGGTAATGACATGAAGTATTCGATATCACAAATTCGCCTCGTAAGTGTTATGGGGTGATTCCGGGCTAAAGAGCACTCTAAGAAGCCGAGACGCTTCGGGCAAATGAGTTTACTTAGCCCCGATGTACCCTACAGAATCAGGCTAGAAAAACACGTGTTTGATCATTGGAATTGCGGAGTGAAGCTACTAAGACGGAATTGGAATTTTTGACTTGACAACGTCTTATGGTTCGATGGACTTCATGCGCCAAAAAACATGACTCATGTGGCGTTACACTGAAGCGTTACCCCGGAGTGATTGAAGTCATTTAAAGTGATTGAAGTGGAAGAGAGAGCGTGGAACAAGCGACAAAGAAGCACATTCGACCTTTGCGTTCAGCAGTAGATCTAAACAAATAAAATTTAAATTTTCTTTTGGAAAAATGACATCAGTATTTTCTTGGCATGGTCACGTTCAACTATCGTCAGTAAACTGACTTTACAGCCGTTTTCTTTTTTTTGTTTGTTTAGTTCCTAGTAGGTAGCGCTTGCTGCGAATGGAAAAACCCTTGTAGTGATTTGCCATAGATAAGAGTCACTGAACTTGACAGATAATCCTTCAATCTGTAAAAATGTCAACAGCGTCACCTAGTACAGACGAGTGTTGCTATCAACCCAAAAAATCCACATTGGCTACGTGCCTGACAAGCCAAATAAGCTGTTTTTCTTAGCTTTAGAAAGATGCCGTGTGATGCCGGCTTAGAATAGCATCACCCCACATCCTTCCCGTGGGTGTCGTAAGAGGCGACTAAGGGACTCGAGAGTATTAGTGTATTACAATTTTTAGGCGACAGGCTGACAACCTGTCACTATAGTGATACACATCTTTTCTGAAACAACTTTGGAAAACAATCCTCAAAAATGTCAGACGTGGCGATAGCGACCGTATTCTTACGGCTGTTAACGCTCTGCCTACCCCACAAGGGATAAAGGCGTGATATCTGTATGTATGTATTAGAAAGATTGTTCCGTGTTTCGGATGGCACGTTAAGCCGTAGGTCCCGGTTGCTGTCTATGATTACTTAGACGACGGTCGCTACACAACCATGTCAGAAGCCTGCTACTTGTTGAAGGCGGTTGAATAAATTCTGACATTAGAGTTAATTGGGTTGTTGAATGGCTCGGTGTCCCACACGAAAAGAGAGAAGAGAGAGAGAGCTACTTTTTAAAATGATTTTTTGTATGAAACTATTGTATAATGATGTAAACTATAGTATATATATACAGGGGTCGATATTGGGACCTTTGCTTTTTTTGATTTACATAAACAGTATTACTGAATTGGGGTTGCATGGTCACCTAACTTTATATGCTGACGATACCTGTTTATTCTATTTCGGAACCTCCATAAATGAAAATGTAACAGCAGCGCAAAAAGATTTACACATTCTTTCCAACTGGTTAAAATCAAACCTGTTAACTATCAATGTAGCAAAAACCTCGTACGTTATATTTAAAGCCAAAAACAAACCTATACCCCCATACACACCAATAACAATCAACGGAACACCAATAGAAGAAAAGCAGACTGAAAAGTATTTGGGATTGCGATTAGACAGTAGACTGTCATGGACTGCACAAATTGATTACATCAAAAGCAAGCTATGCTCTCTAATTGGTTCTTTACGCGGTGTAGTACGTTGCTTTCCAAGAAAAGTCAGTATGACTATTTATAATTCATTGGTCAAGTCACATCTCATTTATCTAATAGAGATATGGGGCACGGCTAGCAAAACCAAACTTTCTGAATTACAAGTAATTCAAAATAGACTGATAAAAATGCTTTTCCACTATCCCTACTTAACACCAACTACTACAGTATATAAAGAAGCTAAACTCATGAACATAACTCAACTTCACGCCTACCACACATGCATCCTCATAAGAAAAATAATGAACAAATCTATCAAATCTTCAATCACACTTACCCAAGCAAAAAACACGTCTAAACGCAGCATGAGACGAGCCAGTTTCATTGTTCTACCGAAGATCCGAACCAACTATGGTAAGCGCATGTTTACTTACGGCGGTGCACAGACTTTTAATAACCTACCCTCAGAAATAAAATCCATTGATTCTTTTAATAAATTTAAAAGTGAATTAGCAAAACACATTATTTTAACAAAGTAGATTAGATATATTATACCGTTCTGTTGTTGAGAGAAAGCGTCTTAGAAACATGTTGTAAAAACACGTACTACTTACGTATACAAGTGCTACTTACTTTTATTATTATTATTTTTTTTACTGTGCAGTGCGAATGACTGTAATTTTTATATTATTTCTGTTCTCATGTAAGTGACTATGTCTTTAATGAGAATAAAGCATCTTTAAACCTAACTATTGTATAGTGTAATTACACTGTTTTGGTTGGCGTCAAAATTAGCTTTTAATTAATTTTCTGTTTATCAATATGCATGAGGTCTGGCGGGTCAATTCAGCTACTTTTTAAAACGATATTTTGTATGAAAATACGAATAGATGACGTCATATCTCTGTATTTGGATGGCGTCAAAACACTTACTTACTTTTATATAATTTTTCTGTTTATTAATTCAAACTTTGAATATTTAAAAAAAACTATAAATGGAGTATGAAATATTTTGGACAATAATTTTATACCTTTTGTATTTTATTGATGACCCAGTCATCTAGCAAATTCACATTATCATAATTTTGAAAAGCCATGAATAGGGTTAGAACACTTAACGCACGACGGAACGCTAAAATAGAGCAGCGGTCTGTCAGATCCATACTAAAAATGTCAATCCCCATACAAAAACCCCTCAACCACTGAAGACACTAATGACGCAGCGCTATCGCAGTGTCGTCCGTAGAGTGCGGTTTTAGTATGGAGTGTGTAATTTTTAGTATGGATCTGACAGACCGCTGCGCCATTTTAGCGTTTCGTCGTGCGTTAAATGAGCAATCCGCCTTAGTACCTATTATTATTATTTATTAGGTATTATTTTTTGACAACCTGTCTGTTACTGGTAGTTGACTGGTAGTTTCGAAGGCTCCGTCTGCAATTTTCTCCATATCTAACACCCTGTATACGATATAACTTTAATATGCTCTGCACCCTCAGCTCGATTTCAGATTTACACGAAATTGGATTGGATTTCAGGAAATAGGTAACAAAAATTTTCTAACTCATAATAAAATCATTTATTTTCTCACAAATACATAAACATAGGTACTTAAGTTACTAGTACATACAAACATACATACACACACACATATATCACGTCTTTATCCCTTGCGGGGTAGGCAGAGCGTTAACAGCCGTAAGAATACGGTCAGATTTTGAGGACTTTTCCAAGGTTGTGTATTACTATAGTGTCGCCAAAATTGTTATACACAATACTCTCGGGTCCCTTAGTCGCCTCTTACGACACCCGCGGGAAGGATGTGGAGTGATGCTGTTCTAAGCCGGCATCACACGGCATTACCTAAATAACAACATTTTATTAGCCGTAGCATTCAGCTACAATTTTCACCCGGCATATATTTTTCAAAATATAACTTTCATATTATTTTATTAATTACCTTGTAATGTAACGAATCTTGTTTAGAAGCGCAACGATTCTGCTAATCAATCACAGTCATTGAGTTGAAGAGGTCGCTAATCGCTGGTGACGTCACAAATGAGCTCGCGAGCGTCGTCGAGAGTGGCGCCATCTGTCAACGTCGCGCGGCAAAAACTGATGAGTTGCCTTGCATGCAGGAATCGTGATGTTACGCGGCCCTTTTGATATCAGCAGAGGTCAGAATCACGGCGTCATTTCAGGAAAAAAACCCTAATATTAATTAATTAATGAACAGTAATTAATACATACATACATGCATTTGTCACGCATTTATCCCGTTCGGGGTGGGCAGAGCATTAACGATCGTAAAATTACGGTGGTTATCGCCACGTCTGACAAGTATTGAGGGCCCTTTCAGATGTTTCGTGTATCACTGTAGTGACAGGTTGTCAGCCTGTCGCCTAAAGCTGTAATACACATGAAACCCTCGAAACCCTAAGTTGCCACTTACAACAACCCCCGGAAGAAATGGGGTGATGCTATTCTAAACGTTAATTAATAAATTAATTAATTTCTAATAATTGATTAAATTTACACTAAAATTGTACATACATACACACATGCATAAATCACGACTATATCCCTTGAGGGGTAGGCAGAGCGTAAACAGTTGAAAAAACCGTCATTTACGCCACGTCTGACAAATGTTCGAGGGTAATTTCAGAAGACTGTGTACTACCATAGTGACAGGTTGTCAGCCTGTCGCCTAATATTGCAATACACATCAACCGTCAAATCCCTTAGTCGCCTCTTACGACACCCACAGGTAAGATATGGGGTGATGCTATTCTAAGCCGACATCACACGGCACAGCCGACATTACACGGCACTAAAAATTGTATTTGTATTAAAGCAAAGCGGGGAATTATTATGATTTATTTTAGAACTATTACGCTGAATTTAAAATAATGACCCATAAAAATAAGGTAACTACTCTTTTCAAAAATAACTCAATAAAGTTGTATTTTTAATTGTATGGTATTTTATGACAAAGCAATATCCAACTTATCGGTCTCAAATTTTCACCACCCGGTCCGTAAGTGAGATGGTTCCGTGTTTCGGAGGGCACGTTAAGCTGAGAAATACCTACAAGACATCTCAGAAAAAAAACCTTGTTCTCACATGACATATTGCCAAAGACTGATCAGATAGCCTGCTGTCTTCACACTTACTTGCGAAGGAATACCTGCTAGATTTTTTGGTGACGTTTCTAGTATGAATCTGACAGACCGCTGCGATGTTTTAGCGCTCCGTCGTACGTCAAGTGTGCGATCCGCCGTAGTGCGACTGCCTGCCAGGTAAAGGTTCTGTTTTCGATTCTCGGTTGGTAATTCACAAAATTGATATTTTATCAGTTTAAGACTTTGTTTCTAGTCTGGTTTTATGTTTACCAACATAGCCCCCATAGAAAAAGTTGTTCAGTTTCATGGTCTGATCACGCCTGCAAAGTTTTCGTTACACCGTCTCTTACACTCTGAGTCCGCCAACGACAGCTTTTGACATGGTTGTGTAACGACTGCCGTCTAAGTGATCATAGACAGCAACCGGGAAAGGCTTAACGTGCCATCTGAAACACGGAACCATCTTACTTACGGACAATCGGGTGGTCCGCAATGTCCTAGCCAGATTGGGAACAAATACACAAAGTGATAAATATCAACTTTGTGAGTGACCCACCGAGAATCGAACCCGGAACCTTCTGCGTCAAAAGCAATCGCACTACCACTGCACCGCATTGGTTGTCAATAACACCAGTAATACCTACTAGACTTTTGACTTTCTAAACCTGTATTTTCTATACCTGTGCCGTGTGATGCCGGCTTAGAATAGCATCACCCCATATCCTTCCCGCGGGTGTCGTAAGAGGCGACTAAGGGACTCGAGAGTATTGGAGTATTACAATTTTTAGGCGACAGGCTGGCAACCTGTCACTATAGTGATACACATGTTTTCTGAAACGACCTTGGAAAACAATCCTCAAAAATGTCAGACGTGGCGATAGTGGCCGTATTTTTAGGGCCGTTAACGCTCTGCCTACCCCGCAAGGGATAAAGGCGTGATATATATGTAAACCTGTATTTACCGACTGAGTGATGTATATAGGTTAGGTAGCCGACCCCGACAGAGAACGGGATAAGGCAAGGAGAATGATGATGTATCAACAGCGCATTTATCTTACACACAAGTCACGCTTTTAACAGTTCGTTAGTTTCCTTTCCACTGTGGTTTCGATGGAGGCGTTTGCACAGAGATATTTGCTATCTTTGGTCTATGCTTTTGATATTATTGTTTGCCCAGTGTGAATACGACGACCGATGTGGCGCAGTGGTATTGCGACTGCGTTTGACGCAGGAGGTTCCGGGTTCTAGGTGGGTCAGTCACAAAGTTGATATAATGGTGTATTACAATTTTTAGGCGACAGGCTGACAACCTGTCACTATACTAATACGACATGTTTTCTGAAACAACCTTGGAAAACAATCCCTAAAAATGTCAAACGTGGCGATAACGACAGTATTCTTACGGCCGTTAACGCTCTGCCTACCTCTCAATGGATAAAGGCGTGATATATGTATGTATTGTAGGTGGGTTGTATGATTTGTCCCGTAAAGAGACTCATCTTGCGTCAAGTGGGTTAGGACACCTCTTACAATCGTGAGACGAGTTCGATCCCCGCCATGTACCAATGTATTTAACTCACGTACATTTACCGACTGTTTTTACGGTGAAGGTAAAACATCGTGATGAATCCCATATTCAAATACTATTTGAATTCTGATGATATTTGAATGTGACTTAACCTAGGATTCACCCAGGTTAGCCTTCGGGTTGCAGAGGTCATATGGCAGTCTCTTCTCTTTCTTGCGTTTTTAAGAGAATCAAAATAATGGAAATTTTTACGTTACTTTTATTATTTACTGCAGAAGGGGGTTGATGACAAAGTTTAAATTCTTGACACATAATATTGACGTAATATTTACCTCTTGAATCACTCTATCTACTTAAAAAACCTGCATCAAAATCCGTTGTGTAGTTTTAGGCGGATCGCACACTTAACGCACGACGGAGCGCTAAAATATTGCAGCGGTCTTTCAGATCCATACTACAAACGTCACTCCCCATACTAAAACCGCACTCGACGGACGACGCTGCGATAGCGCTGCGCCAACAGTGATTGAGCGGTTTTAGAATGGGGATTGACATTTCTAGTATGGATCTGATAGACCGATGCGGTGCTTTAACGCTCCGTCGTGCGTCAAGTGTGCGATCCGCCGAAAAAAGCAGAAGTCTTAATTTTTTTACAATTAATTTATATATCGTTTGTTTTATATCATATTTAAATGTATTTGATTATTTTAAATCAATATAAAAATAATTATACAAATTATCAATAATTTATGGGAGGTAATCCTATAAAAAATAAAAACGAAAACATTATTAAATTGATATATTATTTATTAAATATATACTTTTATATCATAAATATATTTAAAATTATATAATATCAATACACATATACATATAAAAATAAAGGCTACATTTGCAAGCATACATCACAATCAAAAACAGTACGAGTATTTAAATAAACTTAATAATCCGGTATGATTATATTTTTATACCATTTGCTAAATCCATTAAACATAGCTTTAATAGTTTTAAATGAGATCTTTTGAAAATATTTAAAATACGTTAAAAATATGAATAATATGCTAGTAGCTAAAACAAACGAAAATAATGGATGTAGGTCAGAAGTCAGCATATCTGAAGTGGGACTGGGCAGGACATACCGCTAGAACGCCGAACCTATTATGAGCAAATATTACAAGTACTAGGGCACCTCCTAATGCGAAACTGGCACGTGGCCGACCGCGAAAGCGATGGAGAGACGAGCTCGATGCGCACGTGAAAAACTGGATGGAGGTATCTCAAGGCATTCTACTTTTTTATGAGCAAACGTTCAATGCGTAAACTTTTACCATATTTTCAATAAAGGTAGCAAGCACTTAACTTCTTACAGTCTTTTATATGCAATATACTATTCATATTTCTTACGTATTATACAGCTATTTTATAAAGCTTGCTATATTAGTAGCATGAGCAAGGGCAAGGAGATGGGGATGGCTCTGGGCAAGAACATGGGCAGGGGGAAGGAAGTGGGCAGGGGCATGGGGGCGGGTATGGCTCTGGGCATGGTTCTGGCCAGGGAGAAGGCGATGGACAGGGCAACGGGCATGGCTCTGGGCATGGCCAGGGACAAGGCGAAGGGCTTGGGTATGGACTTGGTCCCGGGTATGGACTAGGGCCTGGGTATGGACTAGAGCCTGGGTATGGACAAGGTCCCGGACATGGAGACGGATTGGGCCGTATTTGGCCAAGCGACACGCAGATTTGAGGAGGCTGAATTGGCGCTTGAGCGGCCGGTCTGATCGAAATTGGCGGCAGAACGATTGGAGAAGGCGCTTGTTGTCTTACGTTGATTGTTGGAGGTTGAATGGGGCCTTGTTGGGGAGGACGAATGCAGATTGGCGGTACGGGGATCGGAGGCTGTTGTGGCGGCTTGACGGAGATTGGAGGTGGATAGATTGGCGCAAGTGGTGCTGGGTTGATGCGGATTGGTGGCGGCTGGATAGGCTGAGGCTGCGGAGGCTGTACGATCAGCTGAGCTGGCTGGATGGCGCGACCGAGAGACGGAGGACGCACAAGTATCGAAGGTGGTTGAATCAGAACGTCAGGGTTGCTCTTTATCAGGACAGTGCCCCCTGGAACTCTCACCGATTGGAATCCTTGGCCTGTTAGGATACCTACTAGGGGGTTTCTCTGAACGAGCACCCTGATAGCTCCTTCACCGCTAGGAGCTGTAAAACAAAGTTTGATATTAAATTCTTCGGTCTTGTAGCAGTAATTTTGGAATATTTACCTTAATGACGTCTATTTTTAAAGATTTATGTCAATTGATTGTACCACTTAAAATAATTATAGATACTTACATGGATTCGGATTGCCTGGGCCAGCTTGGTACGGGCTATATTCTGAAAATTTTAAGTGAGATCATTAGGCATAGCTAAACAATCATTAAAAAAAATCAAATATATTATATATTGTGCCGTGTGATGCCGGCGAATGAGAGAATATGTATGTATACGTATGGTGAGAATAGTATCACCCCGTGGGTGACGTAGAAACCGACTAAGGGACCTAAGGGTTTCATGTGTACTGCAATTCTAGGCAACAGGCTGACAACCTGTCACTATAGGCATACATGACTTATCCGAAATGACCCTCAAATATTGTCAGACGTGGCGATAAAGACCGTAATTTTATGGTCGTTAACGCTCCGACAACCGCACCAGGGATCTTCTCTCTTTTCGTGTAGAACACCGAGTCGTCCAACGACCCGATGAACCGACCAAAATTTTTCAACCGCCTTCTACACGTAGCAAGCCTCTGACATGGTTATGTAACGACCGCCGTCTAAGTAATCATAGACAGCAACTGGGACCTACGGCGCCAGGGCGGCGTGATTTGTGCCTATATTTGTTTTAACTTACGAGGTGAACACGGCTGAGCGATTATCTGGGCCTGGCCGATCTGCGTCACGCCGGCGGGCGCAATGGGCTGCAGTGATGGATTTGGGGATGGATTCGGGCATGGGCATGGAAAGGGCTCTGGAAGTGGACTTGGGCATGGGCATGGCTCTGGGACTGGGTACGGACACGGGCACGGTTCCGGGGGTGGGGGCGGGCATGGGCACGCACACGGGCACGGGTCGCACGGACACGGGTACTGTGGCGCCGCTGACGTTGACGCCAACAGTGCTGGAAAGATAATTTATTAGTACTTTTTGTATTATAAACGATGAAAACAAAAGATCTCATAGCCTATTTATGATGCGCACAGTATAGAGACTTATCTCGCGGGCGAGAAGACTTCATAGTGTCAAATAGTATATATTTTATCAAAACAAATGAATTTTTGTCTACCACTGCACTGCAGAGAAAATCAAAGTCGCGGTTGCGCATCATAACAGGGAAAGTCTGCTGTAAGAAATTTTTTTCTAGAAATAGGCAGTGCCTGTTGTGGCCTTTTTCTTCTTGTAATTGTCCTGTATCTGTTTTTGTATGTAATAAATGATTAAATAAAAGACCCTAAATTTCTAAGTCGTATGCCTCACATCATAATTTAAGACAGAGGTCTAGTTTTTCTGTTTTCAACTATAATTAGAACAATACACTGAACAATACATTGTCAGGAATATTTTTGTATTGTATAATTTTAATAATGAAGAAACGTTTCAAGCAGGGCCAATAGCAGCCAATAGGGAATTTTCTTTTATAATTATTGTTAATTATTACTCTGGTCGCTAGATAGGTGGCGTTGTGCTTGGTATGTTACCGCAAAAGACGGAACGTAATATTTATTTTTTGTTTCTTGAACTTGGACTCGGACTCATTTGGAACGAAAGTGTCAGTGCATGCCAGACTGTCAGTCAGTGTTGCAATGTTTCTTTTTTTAATTATTTGGCTTTGGAATCTACACTGGAATCTAGTAGCATAGTCAGTGTAACGCCATCTATCGAGTTCTTAGAATACTATTTTTTTTAATCTAAAAAAGAACTCCCTTAACAAAGTGGGATAGTGTAACAGGTAAAAAAAAACAATAGTTATAAGCACTTACTTAAGAGACCCAATGCTGTCAGACGCCCCATGTTGACAGCTTCTGTGTCTCGCTTTCCAATGATACACCATTTTTATACCAAAAGATAAAATTATGTTGTATTTTTCGGTAAACCATGTCAAATTGATATTAATTCGATTCGTTTTGGATCAAATAAAGCATTGAGCAACAAGACTGTTTAGATTTGGGTTGAACATCGATTTATAATTATTATAGTTTTTATATACACTTCCTATCGATTTGGTACATTATAGATATGTTAGTGATATTAAAACAATAATAAGCGCTAAGGCCGTGTGATGCCGGTTTAAAATTGCATCACCCCATGTCTTTCCTGCGGGTGTCGTAGGAGCCGACTAAGGGACTCGAGGGTTTCATGTATATTTCAAGCGACAGGCTGACAACCTGTCAATAGAGTGATACACGGATCATCTGGAAAAGTTCTCAATCAGATGAAGTGATAGCGGGTGCATTTTTACGGCCGTTAACGCTCTGCCTACCGCGCAAGAGATAAACGCGTGATATATGTATATATATATACGTATATATATATATATAGATATATGTATAAGCGTTTTGCCCTTTCGATTACATCAATATGAATACAAAAATTATGTGATATCTGTGCTGACATTATAGCTGACACGTCTTCTGTCCTGCGGGACACAAAGTCAAACCACTGTAACACCTTGATATAAAACCCTCAATCCATCTTGCCGTGTGATGCCGGCTGAGAATAGCATCACCCCATTTCTTTCCCGTGGGTGTCGCGGAAGTGTTATACTGTGGTTAACGCTCTGCCTACCCCGCCAGGGATAAAGGCGTGATTTGTGCGTATGTCTGTTAAATTGGCTGCTTGCCTGACAGGTCAAATGAGCGACTTTTCAGACGACTAAAAACGACACTCTACATATGAAAATGAAATATCACATTGCAATATTTTGGATGGCGTCAAAACAATAACTTTTTTTAGGTACTGTTCAAAAATTCTAATTCTCAATATTTCGAAAAACTATGAAAGTAGTTAGGTCTTTTCGGAGATTAGGTTTGGTTTTCCAAAGGATTTTTTTTTCTAGTCGCTGGATTAATGGCGTTGTGTTTGGCACGTTACCGCAAAGAACGGAACATATCATACTTTTTTGTTTTTTTGCCATGCCTTTGACTGATTTGGAACGAAAGTGTCAGTGCGTGCCAGACGGTCAGTCAGTGTCGCCATGTCTTTTTTTTGTCTTTTGGCTTTGGAATCTAGTAACATAGTCAGCTAAATGCGATCTACTGTGTTGGAACACTAGTTTTTTTTTTCATTCTCAAAACGAAAACCTCATATTATTACTTCACAAATCAATATATATGTAGACGAGCTATAATGCATAAATAGTACATCAAATTATTACAAAAAAATTGTCGCAAAGGCGAGCTTACTATATTAGCTATGTAGCTTTATTAGCTTAGCAATATTACTCTGTCAGGATAGTAAACCTACAACATTTTTTTTTCTTTAGAATGTTTTGCAAATTTTCAACTTTTTTCAAATGCTTGGCATTTCTGATTGAATAACCCACTAATAAGCGTGAGTAGGATTCGCCATCGGATCAAAAATACCCGCATATTTCAAATCTGGTATAAATGTAAAAAACCTTGGTAAAACTGGGCAAAATGGGCGTCTTCAACTATATCTTGATATCGGGTAAGAACGGTATGCAGTATATAATTTTTTTTAAACATAATTAAGGTAATATTCTATTGTTTATTATTCTGTTTTTTATTGGTGAAAACCTGTAATTGGCTCTCTGAATTGTTTTCGTTTCTAAGGTCCGTATTTATAAATCGCACTCAACTCCAAGATCGATCTCTAGAGCGGCTTTGACACACGTCAGTCATACTAGCAGCATCTTAAAGTCGCACTCAAGATCGATCTCAGAGTTGAGTGCGCCTAGTGTTCCTGTAGCTGTTGGTTTTCCAAAATACATAAAATAAAATAAAAATTATTCTATCGTTCGTTTAAATAGACACATATCGAAATAAATTGAAAGTCAAATTAGCTTTTAAATGATTTTGTAGGAAGTCATTGACATTTATGACCCAGCATTTCATGTGGGACTCCAAAAAATTTGTCGTACGCACTGTCACTATACACGGTGACTGGAAAATTGATGCATTCCTTTCAAGGGATGAACCAGCTCATGAAACTGAACAACTTTCCCCATGGAACATAGGTCGAAAAATGAAAAAAAAATTGGCCCACCCATACAAAATTACCGACCAAGTCAATTTGTATGGGAGGACCAAATTTTTTTTTCATATTTCGACCTATGTTCCATGGGGAAAGTTGTTCAGTTTCATGAGCTGGTTCATCCCTTGAAAGGAATGCATCCATTTTCCAGTCACCCTGTATAGAGGTGCACATAATATTGTGTTCTGGAACTCAATTTCTGGAATCTGCTACTTATTATGCCTGTATCTCATGTTCTATTTTACTTATCGATTCCCACATACCTTCAAAAATTATACATGGTGTAAGAGACAACTTTTTCTATGGAGCTATGTGAGAAAACGAACAATTTTTTTCGAGTTTTCATACAAAGTCAGTCAGCTGATCGAGAATTTTGTATGGAAGTTTCTCGTATTTCGACCTATGTTTCTTCTTATTAACCTCTTAAAATATTTGCGGCAATTTTTTTACATACATACATATATCGCGCCTTTATACCTTACGGGGTAGGCAGAGCGCTAACGGCCGCAAAAATATGGTCGCTGTCGCCACGTCTGACAAATACAGAGGGCCGTTTGAGATTGTTTTGTGTATCACTATAGTGACAGGTTGTCAGCCTGTCGCCTAAAAGTTGCAATACATTTGAAACCCTCAAGTCGCCTCTTACGACACCCACGGGTAGGAAATGGGGTGATGCTATTCTAAGCCGGCATCACACGGCTAAGCCGATTTTTTTACATCTTATATGTTATCCATTTACGCTAATCATTATAGGTATAAATTGAATAGTGCCCTGCGGTTTTGCCCATCCGAAGTTGCGATAGGAGCAAAGTCGCGACCACGCGAGCCATCTCAAAGTTAGGCACAAGTTCGGAACTCTGTTTATTGATAAACTAAAGTTCGGACTTTCGGACCAGAGGGGAGGATGTCCAGAATTGTAAACTCCTAATTGTATTTCGGCATTTAATTGCTTTTGGTTGTAATTACTTTGAGTAGTTTAGTCTTCTTAGTCTGACCGGTGTCCAATCTGGCTGAGCTTGGTAACTTAGGTCCGTATTTGTAAATCGCGCTCAACTCTGAGACCGATCTCGATCTCTGACATCGATCGAAGACAAATGTCAGTCAATATTAACAGCATCTCAAAACAGCATCAGCATCAGCTTCTTTATAAATTATTTACAAAGCGTCACTCTAATTATAGTGACTAGTGACCATAATCAATTTTATTTTATTTTGCGTGACTATAAATCGATAAAATATACAATAAATATATATTTTCTTACATATTCGTTTAAATTTATACTACCCAAAATATTACGTTCTTTTTTTTAGATTAACGTATCAAACCTCAACTCTTAAATTATAATTTATATAATCGCATTAAAAAAAATGATTTAAAATATATTTGAAGAATATAATTGATTGCCTAAAATATATATATTTTATTTAGATTTAGTATGAGAATTGTAGAGAGGTCATGTTAGTAAAACCAATGCATACCGCACATTCAAATACTTACTTTATTGTTTTATGAACAGCTTTTATCGGCTTTGCGACTGCCGCGGCATGGCGCTGCATGTCCGTGCCTGGGGGTACGGTGTGGATTGGCCCTTGCTCGCCCCCCACAGTGGACCTTCCGACCATCACTCTGAACTGCAACGGTTGCCCCTGGTCTGACGTCGCCACCATTTGGACCCCCCCACGCAGCCCGTGACGTCCTTGTAATCCGCGTAGCCCTTGTAATCTGCGTAACCCTTGTAATCTGCGTGACCCTTGTAATCCGTGCAGTCCATGCGGCCTTTGTAATCCATGCAACTCATGCACTCCGTGCAACCCATGCTCTTGTTTGTAATTGGAAGCCATAGTTCATAAATTTGATAAGTTCATAATTTAAAAAAAAAACGCTTTTTAAATTCCAGTGTTTATTGTAATATAATATTATCATCTCCCAAAAAGAGTATATAAATGTATCTGTTTTTTAGTTCTTAAATCGTATCGTTATCGTAAATTTTAGAGCTTTTTTATGTTAAGTTATTTTTTTTACATACTATTGTATTAAATATAAATGTTTTTATTCAATAAATATTAATTTATTAGGTACTTACCTGAATATGCCTCTGAGAAATCAGAGTTGCAAATGAACGGCCCAAATATTTATATGCATTGATAAGTTTTTTTTTATTTTATTGTAGCCTATAATGTGTCACACTGCAAGGCAAAGGCCTCTCATTTTATTCGCCAGGTTTCTCGCTGACGTGAAGTCTATTGCTCGCAAAAATTGACAATTGCGTCCCGCCATCTTGTGCGTGGTCTAACTCGCCGTCGGCGTCCATCTTCCGGGATCGACGCGGATGACATGTCCTGCCCAGTCCCATTTTAGCTTTGCGGTTTTTCGGGCGACGACGTCTGCTATGCCTGTTCGGGTGCGAAGCTCTGTGTTGCGAATTATTTTTTTATCTAAGGGGAATTATTATTGTTTACATTACATTTAACTTTACTTTACATATTTTTATAAATTTACGACCGCTGCAAATGCTAACTTTGTTCTGGTAAATTTTGTAAAAATAAATGGAAAATATTTTCTTTACCCGAATAGTATAAAAACTGGTTGTGAACGCACTTTTATCCATTCCATACAACATGAAGGCTTTTAGTATTATCATCTTGGGTAAGTAAAACATCTACTCTATTTTATAATTATTTCAAATATATATAATACCTGTATATATTTATAAAATGTCCTATGTTCTTTGGGGTGATCCGTTCAGTTTTCTGAGCTGGTTCACGGCAAAAAATATATTCTGCATTTTTATACATTGATTGTGTACAGGGTACAAATATTTTGAGGGATGAATCGGACCATCAAACGAAACAACTTTCCACAAGGATTATAGGTCGAAATAGGTAAAAAAATTTTGGCCTCCTATACAAATAACACCAACCGACCAAGTCAATTTGTATAGGAGGACAAAAAAAACTAATTTTTCGACCTATGTATCTTGGGAAAAGTTGTTTAGTTTCGTGGGCTGATTCGCCCCCTAAAATACTTGCAGCTCTTATTTTTACACCTTATTTAACTACCTTTTTTTGGTATTGAGTGATTAGCTACACATTCGTATTTTTCAGCCTGCCTGGGCATTGCGGCGGCAGCCCCTACTCCGGATCCAACCCCCCAGGGTTGTGGATCATGTTGTGCATCACCCTGCGCAAGCCCGTGCTCGTGTCCGTGCCCTTACATACCTGAGTGCCCTTCTCCTTTCCCCTGCCCTTCTCCTTGCCCTGTACCTTGCCCCTGTCCTTCTCCTTGCCCTATACCTTGCCCTTCACCTTGTCCATGCCCAGCGCCTTGGCCGTGCCCATCGCCTTGTCCATATCCATCACCTTATTGCCCATCACCCTGCCCATGCCCTTCACCTTACGAATACCCAATCCCTTCAGCTTGCCCATGCCCAGCACCTTATCCATACCCTTGCCCTAGACCCTACCTTCCATCTGTCCCTTGCGGTTCTCCTCTCTCATACGTGGTTGAATACCAGAGCGCATGCCAACCTCCTTTTCCATACGGTGGACGTCTTCCATACTTGCCGCAGTGTCCATCAAGTTACTCGTGCGTACCATCTTGCCCAGTGCCACAACCCATTGGACCAATATACGGTGGATGCGGAAGTAGCTGTTCCGGTTATGGAGGTTGCGGATGTGGCAGCGTATTACCTCTCTGTCCACCAGGCTGCTAAAAGTACCTATTCATGGAAGATGAAATCATCAGAAAACTAAACCGGTTATGATATGACAACGGATCTGATAGTATATTATATAATAGCATGCATCATAAAAGCCCCAAAAAAACATTTCTATATCCGGAAAGATTCTATTTATATGTATCTGTGTTTAAATTTCTTTTGTTACTTACATATGTATTATTTATTCTATTTACGCTTTTATTTATATATTTTTATAACACAAATAAACGTTTTTGCGGGGAAGACTGTCTAATTATTTTACTAAACTACACTACTTTATTTTAGAGTTATTTCAAAAAAATATTATATATTATGTCAAGGCGGCTATTTTTAATCACAAGCGCAAAACAATATCTATATATATATATAAACAGAAGTCTTATAACTGTAAAGATACGGACAAGCGAAAGAAGCAAATGATTTGTGCCTCTTACAAGCTAGTGTAAAAAAGGTATAATCATGCCTGAACTTTCAGACAATATTTGTATGAAATTATTAAAACTACTTTTAGTAGAAATCGCTGTAGTGTTCTAAAACACGCAATTGAAATGTTATCTTCGAAATCTGGGGCTATCACGGGCCACAGTTTATGAAATTTGAGTTGGTGGACTTAAGGCGTGTAGATTCTAGATTGAGAAGCTTGGCTCTAAAAGAAACTTCATGTCTTTTTCGTTCGTGTTGGCTTTATTTTGACATGCAACTTTTTTGGTGGGATACAGGGTTGCTGGTAATAAGATATTATGATCCCGTCACCTTTCATGGAACTGAACAACTTTCAAAATGAAAAATATATATTTTTCGAAATTATACATGCCTGATAGAGTACAGATGATGTGTATCTAACCAAATTAAGATAAGTTTTTATTCTGTGAGAAAGTATTTAAATAACAATGGAACAAAAATAAAATATAACCTAAATATTCAATAATATATATTAAATATTATGAAAAATTTGATTCTCTTCGTTTCTCGCTAATAACATGCTTTACCAATATAATACTATACCACTATAAAAAATACCAATTTTATTGTTTAAAATTCGATATCCGTGACTTGATCCGCACGGCGCAAATCGAATTTAAAATTAGATAAATTTCATTTAAAAATTCATTCCTATAATTATATTTTATTTATATATCAAAAAACTCTATAATACATGAACAGTGTAGTAACCATGCTCTCTTCGTTTTGTATCTGTTTTTCGTACCTTTTTTGACTCATGGTTTGTGATCTTTATACGCCTAAAGCGCAGGTTCTAGTGTCTGCCATCGACACGCTAAGAAGAAGCAGGTTCCCTTCTAAACAAACCCCGAACTACCCCCGGTGTCCACTCCAATTTTTTGCAATTTTTTTTACCACGTACAGACACCAACACGTTAAATTTTTTATTATGTGTTTAGATTTTCAAACAATTTTGTTACACACATGTATGTTTTTTTTTTTTTTATAATTTCAAATGCATCAATACATCCCTAGATTATTAATCATTGTCATGCTATATAACGCATCAGTGACACTGTGACAATATTTTTTATAATCATTTGATAGTATTAATCATAGCATTGGTATAAATGCAACCAAGTTGTGTACATTTTCGACAGTTTCTTATACCAGAGCAAAATGAGGTCTACCACGCTCATATTGCTAGGTAAGTTCTCTTGTATATATTAATACAGTATATATTTTATACATACATAATATATAAAATGTAATATATAAATGAAATATCTATACAAGGTGTACAAATATTAGCTGCAAATATTTAAAGGGGTGAACTAGCCCACCTTACTGAACAACTGTTCCCTAGAAACATAGGTTGAAATATGAGAAAAGTTTTTGGATGTCCCATAGAAAATTACGAACCGACAAAGTCAATTTGTATGAGAGGTCTAAATTTTTTTTTTCGTATTTCGACCTATCTTCCTGTTGAAAGATATTCCTGGGGAAAGTTGTTCAGTTTCATGGGCTGATTCACCCCTTAAAATATTAGCAGCTAATATTTTTACACCTTTTTGTCAGGCGTGACGATAGCGGCCGTATGACGTATGTATAAATGAATTTAGATTTATTGCAAATATTTTCTGGGTTTGTTCTAATCATATATAAAGAACTTTGCATGAAATGTGTTTTTTTATACTTAGAAGAATTAATATGCAAAGAAAAGTTGTTCAGTTTCATTAATAGACTTCCCTCATAGATCTTCCCTAACCATTTTTGATTAGAATTTAAAACAGTTTTTCTTAATTTTTTATTCAAGTGACATTTTATCACCAATTATAATTATATATACTCTATTTATCATTATTATTTTATTCTATAAATCATAATTATTATTTTTATTTTATTTATCTTTTTTATTGTTATTATTTTATTCTCCTATCTCAAAGCTATGATTGGCTTGGCGATGGCGGCCCCGGCTTGGCCAGATGAGAACAACGGCGGAGGTCAGGCTGAGATCCGTTTCGGACCTGCAGGAAGCCCCCAGTTCTTGCCAGCATCTTACTCTGTCAGCCCCCTGGGGTGCCCGGTACAAGAAGCGGTAATTTGACAGATTTGACAGTTTTTTTTGTTTTACGCGTTTATCTTTTTCTTAAATAGGAAATGTATAATAATGCTAATAAATTAAACACAACCGAACCAACCCTTGTCTAACCTCTCCTTACATAAGCTTTGGTTGCAACAATCAAGTAACAATCATAATCCCTGTTGTTGGTTAAGTTAGGTTTTATTACAGATAGCATAATTTCATACATTTCCTAAGAGTATATTGGAATTGTACGTATACAACTCCTAGAAAATGTATACATTTCCTAAATGGCGTCAGAATTTTATATATTTCCAAGAATTGTAGATATATAATCCTGTTTCCGGTATTTCCTGGATTTCACACTTTTCCTGTAACATATACATAAATAAAAATTATAAAAAAATTATGTAGATATATAAATCTCTGCACTACTGCCTATCTATCTGTTCAACTATTTTACTAAATATATACATATTATTACTTTTTTGTGTGGCGCTCTAATTATAAAAGAGTGATTAAAGTACTTAAATTCTAAAATATCCATATTTCCCACTTTGAACTAGGATATAACTTACAGTTTTATATTTTAGATTAAGGTACTCATACATTTTTATATTTCCAGGCAACAATTCTTACTCCAAGCCCATGCTCATAGACGACAAACGCCATTTGAAACTGCCAACTGGAAAAGAATTGCTAAAAATACCAAAAAAATAAAAAAAAATAAAGATACCCCCCTACATATTTTGGCTGATTGGCTGCTGATTTGAAGAAAAAAATGTTAGAACTGTTTTGATGAGCTAATCTTTTTTGATACGAATAAAATGACGTCCACTTTACGAAGAAATATCTACCTTCTGATCAAGTTACTTGAATTTTTCATGTTCAAAATTGGAAAAGTTATCGGTTTGGACAAAATTATTTACCAAAAAAATGTTGGTTTTAAAATAATTGGGAATCAAAAATTACAGAATCACAAAACCAGAAAAAAATTGAATTCGTATTGTAAATTTTGTTATGTATTTAATTACTTGTAAATTGATTTTATATGCATGAAAGAAGTGTAGAAAATTTCTTGTGTTAGTAAAAAAAATATTATCTTAATTTTGGTAATAACAATGTATTATGTAAAATTCAATAAATTCATACCTATCAGTGTTTTGTTTCTATATTAAATCCATAAAAAAGGTACTTACTAGCTAATACTCGTACAATATGTTTAATAACTTTGATGTACCATAAAAAGAGACTTGAAATATAATGATAAATCCACAAAATCTATGGAAACCAGTAGGCTCAAAAGAAGCCATTTTATACTACAAATAATTTTAAGTAGCTTCGTTTGTAATTTGGTGCACTTTTGAGCAGCTTATTTAAAATGCACTGTACATTATAAATATCATATATAGAATTTTGTATAATTCTATCTTATCACTATACGAATATTACATATTTTGACATACTGTTAAATATTATACCGACTGATGGACAGAAGAATCCAGTCAATCAAAACGTTTCTATACAAAAAAAATAGTTTACAGTTTTACAGGATATTGTTGCGTTTTACAGAATCCTCTTTTTCCAATGATTTTTTTACCAAAAACCTAGGTACAAACCACAAAAGTATGCATAAAAGTGTAGCATAGTACTTAACATCATCACCTCTTCGTTTACACCCACTCTTTTTATTCTGTCCAAGCCGTTATCCATCACATTTTTTGAAATTCATCTGCGGTCGTTCTTCATCACGTCACTCCATTCATTATTTTCTCAATCACCATCATGGAAGCCGCTGAAACCAGCTGAACTCACGAAAATACTAAAAAAACCCATTTTTACCAGGGCCCCACCTATGAACTACCATATCTATGAACCAGCTATAACGTTGTAACTGGTTGAAAACTTTGGACTCTACATTTATCAACCAGGGCCCCAAGTCGGCTATTTTTTGTCATTGTAACGCCATCGAAACTCAACTGTCATTCCATTGCTATTTTGATTTTTCTATACTTCAAATTGTTAGTAGACTACGAAACTACCAAAATCATCCAACTGAGATCCAATCGACATCCAACTAAAACGATTTTCATTTAGCGGGCTTAGGGCCCTGTAAGCAGTTCTTCATAATTTATTAGAACAATATTTTGGACCCTTTAAGGTCTTCTGTACAAAAATAAACATTTAATTCTATAAATATTTATTGATTAAGTTTTTCCGAATGCAAAACGTTGAATTTAGAGATAAAAAAAAGAAACCTTCTTTATAATTGACCAAAATTCATTTATTATATACTTCTCAACAGAGAAATCCGGACACTATCATTTTTATGATCTAATTTATATAAACTTATAGAAAAATATTTTGTATTTGTGACATTTTCATTTATTTTACTTACTATGACACGATATCAGAAATTTATTTCAAAGTAAACACACTTTATAAATAATCTGATTCATAAAAAACATAAACTTGCAAGGTGTTCCGTGTTTTGAAGGGCCAGGGCCTCAAGTCTGCTATTTTTTGTCATTGTAACGCCATTAAAACTCAACTGTCATTCAATTGTCATTGTGATTTTTTATACTTTAGGGCGAGGAACACACTTGACGCACGACGAAGCGCAAAAATATCGCAGTGGTCTGTCAGATCCATACTAGAAACGTCAATCCCCATACGAAAACCGTACTTGACGGATGACACTGTGATAACGCTGCGTCAACATCGATTGAGCGGATTTAGTATGGGGATTGACATTTCTAGTGTGGATCTGACAGACCGCTGCGATATTTTTGCGCTCCGTCGTGTGTCAAGTGTGTTCCTCGCCTAAACTGTTAGCAGACTACGAAATGACCGAATCATCCAACTGAGATCCAATCGACATCCAACTGAAACGATTTTCATTTAGCAGACTTAGGGCCCTGGGCCTCGGGATGATTTCGATCATTTCGTAGTCTGCTAACAGTTTGAAGTATAGAAAAATCACAATGGCAATTGAATGACAGTTGAGTTTTGATGGCGCTGTAATGAGAAAAATAGCAGACTTGGGGCCCTGTATTAGGCGAAACAGAATTAATGTAAAGTTTTGAAAACTTTGAGAGGCAGCCTCATGGGCAGCACGGCCAGCGCTTGCACGGGGGGCATCAGGCCCTGAATGTGGGTCCCCCAATTGTTGACCTGCGGACGGGCCAGTGCTGCTGCCACTGAAAAAAAACATACACATACATACATACACATGTCACGCTTGTGTCCCTGGCGGGGTAGGCAGAGCGTCAACGATTGTAAAATTACGGCCGTTATCGCCACGTCTGACAAATGATTGAGTAACACAACAACAGGTTGTCTGCCTGTTGCCTAAAATTGCAATAACATGAAACCTTCGAGTCCCTTAGTCGGCTCCTACGACACCCACGGGAAAGAGTCGGGGTGATGCTATTCTAAGCCGGCATCAAAAATAATACCGTTACTAAAATGCCGGCTTAGAATAGCATCTCTCAATTTCTTTCCCGTGGGTGTCGCAGGAGGCGACTAAGGGACTCGAGGTTTCGTGTATTGCAATTATAGGTGACAGGACGGGATACACGGCTTATTTAAAACGACCCGCAAATATAAAATAACATAACAAAATTCTTTATTGCACAAAAAAGTAACAACATGTAGAAAAAACAAATAAAAATATTTGTCAGACGTGGCGAAAACGACCGTAATTTCACAGGTCTCCTGTCTTTCTATAGGGAAAGAGGTAGGCGGATCGCACACTTAACGAACGACAAAGCGCTAAAACATCGCAGCGGACAGTCAGATCCATACTAGAGATGTCAATTCCAATAAAAATGGTCAACTGCTGTCGACGCAGCGCTATCGCAGTGTCATACGTCGAGTGCGGTTTTAGTATGGAGAGTTTCTATTATGGATCTGACAGAACTCCGTGATAGTTTTGCGCTCTGTCTTGCATCAAGTGAGCGATCCGCCTAACACGTGCCAGCAAAAAAATGTAATTAGGAAAAAAAAGGCTTTACTGCTGTCAAAGTGACTTGAAACGCCTAATAATATATTAGCGAGCGAAATTACTACAAAATTAGTGAAGTCTCTCCGAGAAAATTAAAAAAAGACGACACGTTTTCCCTAGATGAAATTGGCAGAAATATCTACTTAGGCGGATCGCACACTTGACGCACGACGGTACGCTAAAACATTGCAGCGGTCTGTCAGATCCATACTAGAAACAATCCCCATACTAAAACCCCACTCGACGGACGACACCGTGATAGCGCTGCGTCAACAGCGGTTGAGCGGTTTTAGTATGGGGAGTGACGTTTGTGGATCTGACAGACCACTGCGATATTTTTGCGCTCTGTCGTGCGTCAAGTGTGCGATCCACCTTAAACTGACCACGCCTGCAAAGTTTTTGAAACGGTATATATATTTTTTACTTACCAAACACAAATATTATGAATAGAACCATATTTATTCTAGGCAAAATCATTTTGTTTTCCTTTCAGTCGCTGGACTAATTGAGTTGCCAGAAAAATATAAGCATGTATTTATACCTACAGTAACTTCTGTTATTATAGGTTAGATTTTTCTTAGAACACAATATAAACGAATATATCAAATTATTAGAAAAATATTCTCCTAAAATTTTGATACAAAAAACAAATTCGTTCAAAGGTATAGAGGATGTAAAAAAATTAGCTGCAAATATTGTAAGGGGTGAATCAGCTCATGAAACTGAACAATTTTCCACAAGGAACATAGGTCGAAATATGAAAAAAGTTTGGACCTCCGACCAAGTCAAATTGTATGGTAGGTCCAATTTTTTTTTTTATACTATGACTTATGTTTATTAGGGAAAATTGATCAGTTTCATGGGCTGTTTCACCCCTTACAATATTTGCAGCTAATATTTTTACACCGTACAGAACAAAATGATATAAAAAGCGGTATATAGTATTTTACTTTGGAACGTACTACATGTAGCAAGTAAGAACCTTTGTTCTGAATATTTTTTGTTAAACTTACTTAAAAAAACAAATCATTTTCTATCTTGCCGTATCAAATCATAATAAAATATTATTGATAAACTATTTAAATTAGATTTAGATACGGTCTCAAAATTAAAATAAAACATTTCGTGTAGATATGGGCCACGAGTAGAACAGACCGGAACATTGACGTCTGTAAATGATTCGATACTTGATAAGAGTTATAAGACAATATAGTTTTTATGATATAACATTCATATTTTATCAATAGGAGATTTTCTTTTTGAGAATTAAATAAATCTAATATTCTAAAAACTAGATAGATGGCGTTGAACTGTCTATATTACTAGATTCCAGTATAGATTCCAAAGACAAAAGACTAAATAAAACATTGCAACACTGACTGACAGTCTGGCATGCACTGTGACACTTTCGTTCCAAATGAGTCCGAGTCCAAGTTCCAACAAAACCAAAACATTATTATTCCGACCCTTTCTTTGCGGTAACATACCAAGCACAGCCCCATAAAAAAAATCCCTATTGATAAAATGTGAAAGTTATAATATTATGAACACTAATTGTCCATTAACTTTTTTAATAAGACAACCGACTTCCACGGACGTAAAAAGTAGGGATCTACATTTTTTGTTGGTTAAAACGCCTTAAAACTTCTAAGTCTGAAAAATTGTTTTCTGATAACCGCATCAAAATCGATTCATCCAAACGCGAGATAATCGCGCACATACATTACATACATACATACAGGCAGGACTGAGAACCTCCTTATTTTTTGAAATCGGTTAATAAAAGTTATTACTTTTACGCGCCATCCAATATAATGACTTGTGACGTCATAATTCTATATTTCCGTACAAAATGTATTTTAAAAAGTAGTTCATTTGACTTGTCAGTCAAGTAGCGGATTATTATCTACTGGCGGCCCGCCCAGCGGTTTCATCCCCGGCTTGTAATTTTTTCTGACACGATTTTTTTATTTATTCTACTAAAAATTTAAAGAATACGTCCACATCATCACCACGTCGTCACGCTGACGTCAACGTGACGTGATGTGGCCCATCACGGCGTCCCGTCGCGTCGTGATAATTTACCCCACCGTGTAACGTGGAAATCCACGGTAGAAAACGCGACGTCGTGGCCCATCGCCGCGACACACACACACACAAATCACGCCCCTATCCCTGGCGGGGTAGGCAGAGCGTTAATAACCGTCATATTACGGTCGTGATCGCCATGTCTACAAATGTTTGAGGTTCGTTTTGGATAAGAGACAGGCTAGGCTATTCATAGTGAAAAACAGTTAAGTAAGAGTCTCGGCAAAATTAGAGCCCAGCAAAATAATTATTTTATCAGCAAAATTATTATTTAGGCAACAAAAGCAAATACATTTTTAGCAGCAGAAAAACGTTAAGTGTCTTGATTTATTTAATAAATAAAAATGGTGGGTGGACTCTATTCTGCCAATGTCGAGGTTGGACACTACCCTCATCCAACATAAAACAGTTTGACACAAGAAGTTCCCGCCAAAACTTCGCACTCGTCCTCCAAAGTTCGGATACAACACAGAAATAGCTAACAATAAGTTTGGATACACAAAATAAGTTTGGATACACACTCGCCCGTCACGGCCAATGACGCGGAAAAACAAGAATAGTTTTGTTTTCCAAACTGTTTTATTATTATTAGCTTTATTGCTAGTTCTTGTAAGGATAGTCATAAAAATATTTTGTGTACATGACGTTAAAAGAAGGAAAATGTTTTGGTGTCACACTTGGTGACGATACTATATTATATCTAAAGAATGTCTGATATAAAATACTATAATAAGGTCTGACGACCGATGTGGCGCAATGGTAGTGCGATTGCCTTTGACGCAGAAGGTTTCGGGTTCGATTTTCGGTGGGTCACTCACAAAGTTGATATTTATCACTTTGTGAATTTGTTCCCAGTCTGGTTAGGACATTGCGGGCTGAACCACCCGATTGTCTGTAAGTAAGATGGTTCCGTGTTTCGGATGGCTGCTGTCTATGATAACTTAGATGGCGGTCGTTACACAACCATGTCAGAAGTCTGCTAGTACTAGAAGGCAGTTGAAAAATTCTGACACTAGTGTTCATCGGGTCGTTGGACACGAAAAAGAAGAAGAATATATAGGTACATGAATGTAAACTCACGCTTTTGTTATGGTGCATGAATATAAAACAGGGTTTATTCATCCTATTCACGTCAATAAATACGCAAACTACAGGAAAAGCTTTACATCGCAATAAAAAGCTTAAAAAAAGCTGGAAAAAGGACATCGTTTAGCGGAGTTTCTGCTAAATGCATTCAGAGTTTTATAATTAAAAGTTTATGTCAATGAGACGGACTGAAAATAAATGAAGAACTTAGTTGGGCACTGGACAAGCTTAACGCGGATAGCACACTTGACAAAGCGCTAAAATATCGCAGTGGTCTCTCAGATCCATACTAGAAACATCACTCCCCGTACTAAAACCGCACTCGACCGACGACGCGGCGATAGTGCTGCGGCGACAGCGGTTGAGCGGATTCAGTATGGGGATTGACATTTCTAGTAGTATAGATCTAATAGACCGCTGCGATGTTTCAGCGCTCCGTCGTGCGTCAAGTGTGCGATCCGCCTAATAGTTGGCAAGATAATGATGAGCATGTTTTATTCAAAAGATCATTACAACTTTTATTTCTTTATTTAACTATTTATTGCACAAAAAAACAGATACTGAACAAAATAGTCTTTTTGTACTCATGTGCAAATTACATAAGGTCCACTTTGCTAGTAAACAAAGGAAAGTGGACCTTATGTCATAGCATTTGCTTCAAGGTCACAAACGTCACAGGGATCATCCTATAGAGGGCGTAAAAAATTAGCTGCTCATATTTTAAGATGTGCACCAGCCCCTGAAACTGAACAACTTTCCCCAAGGAACATAGGTCGAAATATGGAAAATAATTTTGGACCTCCCATATACTTAAAATTACCGGCCAAGTCAATTTTTATGGGAGGTCCAAAGAATTTCTCATATTTTGATCTATGTTTCTTGGGGAAAGTTGTTCAGTTTCATGGGCTGATTAGCCCCTTAAAATATTTGCAGCTAATATGTTTACACCTTATATACATAAATAGGGACAGCCGCGGGAAGCGACTTTGCTTTATACTATGTAGTATGTATACATAAATAAATAAATATCCTGGACAATACACACAGCACCATCTAGGCCCAAACTAAGCATAGCTTGTACTATGGGAACTAGATAGCTGATACTAATACTTACTTATATACTTTTTTTTTGTAAATAAATACATATTATACATAGAAAACACCCAGAATAAACACAAATACTTGAAAAGACTTAACAAATATTTGTGTCCTGTGGGGATCGAACCCACGACCCTCGGCGTAGAAGGCATGAGTACTATCCGCTACGCCATCGGGACAGTCATATACTTTATAATAATAGGCAAATAGTTTTCGCGTGATTTAGGTAGGTATTTTGCTTACTTGTTTGTTGTATGTTGACACAGAAATTTACTAAATTGCGTGCAAAAGAACTCCATTGTATAAATATACGCTACACACCGAAGTTCCAAAGATTGATTGAAAAGATTGGAGGGAGGCAAAGTCCTTTTTCCTTGTATGTGTATTATTTTATTTTTGGCGCCGTGATAAAAACAACATTACTCTGTAATATAATTGAAAAGCAATTATGTTATACTAGAATAAATCTAGTGCAGTGTGATGCCGGCTTAGAATAGCATCACCCTATATCCTTCCCGCGGGTGTTGTAAGAGGCGACGGGACTCGAGAGTATTGGTGTATTACAATTTTTAGTTTGACAACCCGTCACTATAGTGATACATATGTTTTCTGAAACAACCTTGGAAAACAATCCTCAAAAATGTCAGGCCTGGCGATAGTGGCGTATTTTTACGGCCTTTAATGCTCTGCCTACCCCGCAAGGGATAAAGGCGTGATATATGTATGTATGTAGAATAAATCTGGATTTTAACTCAAGTTGACCCAATTTTGGCGGATCGCACACTTAACGCACGACGGCGCGCTAAAATATCGCAGTGGTCTGACAGATCCATACTAGAAACGTCACACTCCGTTTACAAAAACCGCACTCGACGGACGACACTGCGATGGCGCTGCGTTGACAGCGGTTGAGCGGTTTTAGTATGGGGATTGACATTTCTAGTATGGACTGACAGACCGCTGCAATGTTTTAGCGCTCCGTCGTGCGTCAAGTGTACGATCCGTCTTTGACTCGAGTTGACCCAATTGTATCGATCTTATATATTCCTACCTTCCTATTATAATTAAGTTTAAAAATGGCCCACTTTGGGAAATGTCCTTTGGTTTGGCTACTCCATCCTTAGGTTCTTTTCTTAACACCCTTTATATCCCAGGTATACATGAGTGGTGTACAGTAGTCAAAAAGGGAATATTTTACAGTTATATGAGGCATTGGTGAGGCTTGCCCGACCATATTGTTTTAATAATTATTTATTTTATAAAATGGCAATACGTAACATAGTATTTTCTTTATTTTCAGATTATTTGTGTGACGGATCAATCTGGACGTTAGTCAGAGGTAAGAGTTTTATAATTATAATAAGAGGCATAGAATATCATCACCCCATTTCCTACCCATGGGTGTCGTAGAGGCGACTGAGGGACTTGAGAGTGTCAGGCGTATTACAACTTTTAGGCGGCAGGCTGACAACCTATTACTATAGTGATATACGAATCATCTCAAACGGCTATATCAGACGTGGTGATAGCGACCGTATTTTTACTCTCTACCTGCCGCATTTTCACTCTATTAGTTGACGACCGATGTGGCGCAATGGTAGTGCGACTGCCTTTGAAGCAGAAGGTCCCGGGTTCGATTCTCGGTGCGTCACTCACAAAGTTGATATTTGTCACTTAGTGAATTTGTTCCCAGTCTGGTTAGGACATTGCGGGCTGAACCACCCGATTGTCCGTAAGTAAGATGGTTCCGTGTTTCGGATGGCACGTTAAGCCGTAGGTCCCGGTTGCTGTCTATGATCACTTAGACGGCGGTCGTTACACAACCATGTCAGAAGCCTGCTACTTGTAGAAGGCGGTTGAAAAATTCTGACACTAGGGTCCATCGGGTCGTAGGACGATTCGGTGTCCTACACGAAAAGAAGAAGACTCTTTTAGTAATACAAAAAAAAGTTTTTTCGAATAATTATGTTACCTATGCATATAACGTTCGAATCCAATTCTCTCCATCGTACATACATATATATCACGCCTATATCCCTTGCGGGGTAGGCAGAGCGCCAACAGCCGCAAGAATACGGTGGCTATCGCCGCGTCTGACATGTTTGAGGATTGTTTTCCAAGGTTGTTACAGAAAACATGTGTATCACTATAGTGACAGGTTGTCAGCCTGTCGCCTAAAAATTGTAATACACCAAAACCCAAAACCCATCGTAACCAATGATAATAAATGGCATCCAAGAAACCACTAAACAAAAAATGTTGCGGCGCATTAGTGGCCGCTATAATTCTAAATAAAAAATCAATTTGTCGAACGTAATACTTTTTCTCCCAAGGGAGGGGTGCTACGTATTGGGGTAACCATTTTCCATCATTTTCACAATTCCAATGTTAGTATTATTGTCGTGTGGGACAATGAGTTTGCGAACGACACGAGGTGATGTTTTGTAAATCATTTTTACATATCTCTACCAGACGATACAATTATTATTTATGGATCGTTTTCTTGTACTTATTGCTTTATTTTACTCACTTTTCATTCGATATGTAAAGCAGTATACGTACCGCGGATGTAACATCAATAGCATAGCAACCTCGAAAAGTTACCGCCCTCGTTCCGCTCGGGCGTTAATAACCTCAGTTGCTATTGATAGGTTGCATACCTAGGTGAGTAATCTACTATTACCTACAAGTACAATCTACTTCTGAAGATGCTGATATAACTAAATGAAACAGAGAGCTTTAATAATAAAAAAATAACTTTATGCTAGAAAGTTAATACAAACGATACAAGTAGAAAAAAATCACGTCACCGATGGGATTTGAACCCACGTCTTCTGACTTGCCGGGTCAGACGTGATAACTGCTACACCATGATTAGCTCTATCCCAGGCAGCGTAATTGTGAAGAGTATTTTATCTTATTGTTAATAGAGGTAGATATTTAAGTTTATTATAATTAATTATAAGATTGTTGCTACCAAAACCATTTGCGGTGCCTCTGCGGGGTGCTACATGCTGAACTCTGCGATAGTTTAAGACCTTATGTAACCATGTGGCGATGTAAATAAATAACTGATAACTAGCTATCGCCGCGTTTGTCATTTTTGAGGATTGTTTTCCAAGGTTGTTTCAGAAAACATGTGTATCACTATAGTGACAGGTTGTCAGTCTATCGCCTAAAAATTGTAATACACCAATACTCTCGAGTCCCTTAGTCGCCTTTTACTACACTCGCCGGTAGGATGTGGGGTGATGCTATTCTAAGACGGCATCACACGAACTAGATTTGATTATAAATTTTCTTCCCTATTGGAAATTGAACCAGGTACCTACCCACAACGAATGATCACACGACTACACCACAGGGGCAGCGTCCCGAGAGAGGAACGGCTATTGGGGTGACCTTTTTTCCGCCATTTTCACAATTTTAGGGTGAAAATGACGATAATTATGATTACGCGGTGGAAAAGTCAACTTTGAGTATTTTTTTGCTATAGTATGGCAATTATCATATCGTGAAATTGGTATACAACGCAATAAAGCGTTTCCCACATCTGCGCTTACGTATGCGCCTGTCAGATCTATACTAGAATTGTCAATCCCCATACTAAAACCACTCTCGACGCACGACCCAGCGCTAGCAGAGAGTCGTGCGTTGGACCTGCGTCGAGAACGATTTTTCTATGGGGAGTGACGTTTCTAGTACCTATGGATCTGACTGCTGCGACATTTTAGCGCTCCGTCGTGAGACAAGTGTGCGATCCGCCATATATGATGTATGTAATATCCAGTTTCTGGAATTTCATAAACTTTAATCTATACATCGTCAATAAATCCGATCCGGTAAATTATTGGAAAACCATGTGGTACGAGTAAAAACCGCCTCTGTTATCACTCTACACATACATACATAAATCACGCCTCTTTCCCGTTGGGGTTGGCAGAGACTATTTTCTTCCAATTGCTACGATCCTAGCATATTTCTTTCGCTTCTTCTACATTCATCAGTCTTTTCATGCACGCTCGTCGGTCTAAGGTACTCATCACACACTAAAATATCCCTATTATTGATTGATATAGATTTGTCAAGCTAAAAGTAGGTATTATTTTCCAAATAAGATTACCATTACCCTGAAAAAAACTATCCTCAAAAACAAACCGGCCCGTCGTAATTTGTGCCGCGTGTACACAAGCTAGGGTGTTCAATCACCCCAAATGGTGTGTGCCTTACTCATTGGGGTGATATCGGGGTGTACAATGTACATACACACACTGCCTCTGGCTTTCCGGCTTACTGCGTTCCAGTAGCGTTTTAAACTCCGTAGGGAGCGGACGCGCGCTGTGACGCTGTATTTTTTACGCGCGCGAAAAGTTTGGCGCGAATTTCCGGGAGTATTGTCAGTTACACTCAAACAATACAACAGCTACTTGTTGGTGGTTAGAAATACTGACACTAGGGTTCATTGGGTCGTTGGACGACTCATTGTCCCACCCGAAGAGAGAGACTCAAGCAACTCGCGTTTATCTCGTGTGGCAGGGCGTAAAAAGTTACATATTTAGAAGCTGTCTACTTTATCAGTAGCGTAAAGAACATATAGGGAATTGTGTGTTTTGAAGTGATTGTTGGCAAATACTTAGGTGTTTTAAAAATTGTGAGTGAAGAAAATAAAACTGAAAGTGATATTGTTAGAGTTTATAGTGATCGTTAGCGAAGAGTTAATTTTCTATACGTAAGTAACTAAACTTATTAATGGAAATATGTACCTAGATCTATAAGTTTTGAGTACCTAAAAGCTATGAATTTTTGCGATCAACAAATTTTTATTTTGATGATTTTATATTAATTTGTAGATATGTTGAATTAATTTTTAGACTGTAAGGAGTTCGCTTCTAACTAAATATAAGGTGTAAAAATATTAGCTGCAAATATTTAAAGGGGTGACGACCGATGTGGCGCAGTGGTAGTGCGACTGCCTTTGACGCAGAAGGTCCCGGGTTCGATTCTCGGTGGGTCACTCACAAAGCTGATATCTATCACTTTGTGAATTTGTTCCCAGTCTGGTTAGGACATTGCGGGCTGAACCACCCGATTGTCCGTAAGTAAGATGGTTCCGTGTTTCGGATGGCACGTTAAGCCGTAGGTCCCGGTCGCTGTCTATGATCACTAAGACGGCGGTCGTTACACAACCATGTCAGAAGCCTACTACTTGTAGAAGGCGGTTGAAAAATTCTGACACTAGGGTACATCGGGTCGTAGGACGACTCGGTGTCCCACACGAAAATGAGAAAGAAGAAGGGGTGATTTTGTAAGAAAAGTATTTTTTTTTTCATATTTCGACCTATGTTCCTTGGGGAAATTTGTTCAGTTTCATGGGCTGATTCACCCCTTTGAATATATGCAGCAATTTTTTTTACACCCTGTATATGGGACAGTTTCTATAAAAAAAACAGCCTTAACAGTCGAATGCTAGAATTGTACCTTCCCCTATCAGCCACCATTTTCACTGGACAAGACATTTACCAATTGGACAGTTATAAAAGCAAAAGTCACTTTTGTACCACTAATAGAAAAAAGGACCTAGAACGCTACCTTGCGGAACTCCTCTTTATTTTTACAGAGGAATTTGTTCTTTGAAAGGCTAATGCATGCTTTGGCTAATGCACTGTCTCTTTGCCACAATTTTTTATCACTGATTTATCTCTCAGTTGAAGATAGAAGAGGCCTTTCTTGGCCAAACGTGATGAGTGTGGCAAATATCTTCAATGTCCAGCATTGCACTTTTGTGGCTGTTGTAGAAGATATATTTTTTAGACATATCATGATGTTAGAGCTAGAGAAATACCATTTTTTAAATGTGATTACGTACGAGGATATGAACAAAAGAAGGGAATAAAGAGGAAAAAATGAACGAAATATTCTAACCTATGGTGACCAACAGCCACCATAGGTTAGAATGACCATCAAATGAAGTATGTCATATATGGTATTCGATTTTCGTAAACTCCTTCCATCAAACGCATAATTATCTCCTTTCGCAATCAGTTGTTATTTAATTTTCCTATAACTTGTGTATTTATATAATATATTTATTTAAGTATTTATCTTATTTATTGTATATATATATATATATGTATGTATGTATGCTTGTATGTATATTAATTAGGTATTAATTGTAATTTTTGTAAAATTTAACTTTCTTTTGCTTCTGCAACTACTTGCTAATTATTAAGCTGTCCTTGTAAAGGTAGAGGTTGCCTGGAAGAGATCGCTACAAGCGATAAGGCCGCCTTTGCTTACTTTTAGTTATAGTTTATTGTACCGTTTTGTATTTTAATATTGTGTTTGTTGTAAGCAATAAAGAGTTTATCTATCTATCTATCTATCTATCTATCCATCAAACGGCGGTATCCGGTAAAATACCGAAAAATCATCCATGAAAACATGAATCACCGTCGCATCAATATCCAACCTCTTACAACGGAAACTCTCAAAGTCTGGCTTTCCAATAAGGCGGATCGCACACTTGACGCACGACGGACCGCTAAGGCGAGGAACACACCTGACGCACGACGAGCGCAAAAATATCGCAGCGGTCTGTCAGATCCATACTAGAAACGTCATTCCCCATACTAAAACCGCACTCGACGGATAACACTGCGATAGCGCTGTGTCAACAGCAGTTGAGCGGAGTATGAGGATTTAGTAATTGTATTCCTCGCCTTAAACATCGCAGCCATCTGTCAGATCCATACTAGAAATGTCAGGCCCCAATCCCCATACTTACGAAAAGTAACCGCTCAACCGCTGTTGACGCAGCGCTATCGCAGTGTCGTCCGCCGAGTGCGGTTTTAGTATGGATCTGACAGACCGCTGCGATATTTTACCGCTCCGTCGTGCGTCAAGTGTGCGATCCGCCTAACTCCCCCAAGTTACAATTCTTGGAATTCTTCCGGCAACTTGAAGTTTATGTGATCGAATATCTTCGGAGAACGCCGATATTACAATATTCCTACTTTTATACCATTTGACAGTTTCGCAATTAATCGCTGGCGGAAATATTTCTATCGAGTTTTGAGTTTGGGGCCGCTAAGGGTCCTATCACACTGTGATGCTAGGCGAGGCTTGTCGCGTCGCGGTGTTATTAGACCCTAATGTGCTATGAAGTTTTTTGAGCGTGAACTAAGTTCACAGAAGTGTTGGTTGGTACTAGCTCAAAAAATTCTCTGTATGTCAGTATATTAACAGTTTTATGTTTTTTTCGGTTTTTCCCGTATTGGCTCACGATCCCGTGAACCACTATACAGCGTGTAACGGAAAGGGGGTATCAAGCCGAAGTGCACCAACTCTGGTATTGACTAAGAACAAAATAGCAAAATCTTAAACTTCTAAGTTGACGTTTTAATGAACAAAACCTTATTGAAATCCAGGTCCAGATGTTACAAAATTTGACTTTGCACAACACTAGTGAGCTATCAGCTGTTTTGGGGTCAACCACCTCAGACCACCTCTTTCGAAATAGTTCCCACCTCCTTTTCTTCGACCTGTGCTCCTGGTAATCTAATAAATCACATTTGGTTCCGGATACCAACTCGGCCTATTGTTTTATTTTGTATTTGTAGGGGAAATGTCGTGACAGATAATAAAAAATTACGCTGCCTCACGCGATAATCGAGAAACAATATCATTTACATTTTTTTTTTCAATAAATCATGAATTTTTTAAAAGAAAGTAACTGTAGATTTCTTTAAATTGTCTGCAACAAAATGAACCCTAAAAGGGCGTGGTCTAGTTATCCTACAAGTGCGTATTTGTATTTCATAGAAAGGGTTCCGGATTAGAATTACCCATAGAGTGCAATAAGACTGAGCGTTCAGGAAAACGACAGCAGCGTGACCGGTAAATGTAATTGTGATGCGCTTGCCAACCCACTTTTCAAGCCCGGTGAATATGGCAAACGCTCCTGATAAGGGGGCCATTGTCCAACCGTCTAAGGCCCCGGTCTCGGATATTGCGGGCAGCGGCCTCTCGGGTCGCTTTTTTTTCTAGGGAGTGCGCCGCTCATTGCCCACTCCCGCGCCGCTGTTGTTTCCGTACCGGTCCATTTGAATGTATGCAAAAGATTCTGCCGCTGCCGCCCCGCTGCTGCCCGCAAAATTCGAGACTGAGGCCTAAGGGATTGAATCCGTGATCCTTACTTGAATATTATTCAACGCTACCGAAAATCGTATTTTTTAAATCGTTCGCGCTCGTAAGTATCAAAACTCACGGGTTTCATAATCGATAGATGAATGCGTGCACGCATAAATTTAATAATACACTACATCACTTGAAATAAAATTCGGCACGCATTATTCCATTCCACGGTCGATTTCTACACAAATACCCCTAGGAAATAAATTATTAGACTGAAAATCCGATTGGCAGTACCAGGAGTACATAAGTATGAAAGAGGTCAAAGCTGTGTCATGTATCAATTTCAAAATTTAACCCTAATTTATTGGCCCCGCCCGTTGTCCAATAATAATAATAACATCAAATCAATAACCAATAAGGATCAACCACTAAAATGGCCGACCATAGTGGTACCATCCCTTAGGTAGGGGCTAGGGGTGTCAAAAAACCTAAACGATAGCGTTTAATGATTTTCCTTAAAATAATGATGGGTATTTTATTTTTTATCATCACAACGCTTGGTTCCTTCTTGATGGGAAGGATAAGGATTCAATAACCAGTGTGTTCCTTAGGTAAAGCAAACTAGGTAGTTCGATATTACAGGCACGGAAAGAATCTGATTGCCCGCAAATTATGATAAATTTTTGTTTCGAAACGCACTTCTTTGACTATCCTCAGGCATTTAACTCGATACGTACTACTTATCAGATAGTAGATTGCAATCATTAACGTGTCTTCCGAAGCACGGATTCCAATAATTTAAAAAAATCATATTATCCAGCCTATTATGCCCTTATCATACATACATACACATATCACGCCTTTATCCCTTGCGGGGTAGGCAGAGCGTTAACGGCCGTAAGAATACGGTCGCTATCGCCACGTCTGACATTTTTGAGGATTGTTTTCCAAGGTTGTTTCAGAAAACATGTGTATCACACAATAATATCCCACAATGACTAACAAAGTACCTATGTATTATTTCAGATATTGGATATTCGATGGGTAGTTGTTCATCTTTGATAAACTCGGGATCCAGCGTAATTTTTACGCCAAACGTTTTGAATAAATGCCAACTATTTTACTGAAGTGTTCGTTGACCGATGTGGCGCAATGGTACTTAGCACGACTGCCTGTGACGCAGCAAGCTTCGGGTTCAATTATCACTTTGTGAATTTGTTCTCAGTTTAGGACATTGCGATTAGAACCACTCGATTTTCCGTAAGAAAGATGGGTCCGTGTTTTGGATGGCAAGTTAAGGCTAAACGCTCCCTTACGCGGATTCCCGCGCGGCGGTTTGACAGCCCCCCCTTTATTATCAGTCCGAATTTATAAGGCGCATAGTAGCTGTAATATGGCAAGGGTGTCATCGTGTACGTACGGGTAAACAGGCACGTGCCCGCGCCGCGGTTTGTCGAATTCGCCGCTCGCGCGTGAGCGAGTTTTGGGCCTAAACCGTGTAGGTCTCGGTTGCTATCTATGATTACTTAGACGGCAGTCCTTACACAACCACCACGTTAGAAGTCTGCTACTTGTAGAAGGCAGTTGAAAAATTCTGACACTAGAGTTTATTGGGTTGTTGGACGACTTGGTGTCCCACACGAAGAGAGAGACTGACATATTAATAATCATTAAAGGTTATTCTAAAATGAATCACGTAACTTTTGATTTATTTTGCAAGTATCAGTAAATGTGACAGCCCTACCGGGAGCGGGAATCCCTGCGGTCACTTTCTTTCGGGACTAGTTGGTGGGGGCTGGTAGGCAGGACCAAATGAGTTGCCAGTACTTTAGTATTGGAGCAAAATGCGTATTTTTTTTTGTTCATAATTGTTGTCTAATTCTGTGACATATGGCAGAACAAAAATTTTGTGTGGCGTATGTACTTAATGGTGTTTAGGTATGTGAATTTCGATAAAATTACCATACATACACATACACATATCACGACCTTGCGGGGTAGTCAGAGCGTTTGCGGCCGTTGTAATACCATTACCATAGTATAAAGAGAGGAAGTACGTTATCTTCATACAAACGCACCGCGCGCGGCTTGTATGTGTGCGCGGTAGTATCTATTGGCCGCGCACGCACTCACCGACAGAATCTCGAGCCGTTTCTGGGTGCGCCAGTCAGGGCCGCAAACGCGCGCGATGTTTACGCGTCACGGAGTGAATCACAGTTACCGGACCGGCTAAATCACGATTAAAAATGTCTGAACGCAGGAGAAAATATTGTTGTGTGTTTGGATGCCTCAATAATTCATCAAATCCAGAATTGTCCCTATTCATACTACCTACGGGGTATGAAGTGCAGTGCGGCGCGGGCGCATCTCCCCCCGCCTGACTCACACCTCGCCACGGACGTCTGCAGGGTAGTGCCGTGCTGATCTTGATGTTTCTCGCTCGTGCGTTATCGATTGCGAAAACCACAACACATATATTTTTTTGTTTTCTTTTTTACAATAATGAACTTAGCTAAGCGAGAATCTTAATTAAGCAGATTAAGATTATCGCCTTTTACACACAGTTTTCTTAAAGTAGGGAATATAATGCAAGATATTTTCTTATTTTTGTGCCATACATATTATGTAACGTCCGACAATTTGAGGATGATATTAGAAAATTATGTATCACTTTAGTGACAAGTTGACAAGACAATACGAGTAAATATTCAACTTCTCAAACCAAGCCAATCACTAGGCAGTGAATTAAAATTTTCCGAAAAGTGTCAACCCTGAGCGAGTAGGCAATTATATCGCGGATTAGGCCGAAGATAGCCTACTTCCCCTCTCTTTATACTATGGTAATACGGTTAATATTAAATAGGTAAAAAATATGTGAAAATGACAAACTATTTTTTTAAATCGTCTAGACCGTTCTGGCAACACCTAGGTCCTTAAGTTTCTTTAGTTCATCTGCTGCGGCGTAAACTAGTGTACCTAATTGTAAAGTTAAAATAATCTGTGTCGTGCGTCACGTCTTTGAGTAATGCAGAATATTATGAGATGATTCTGTGCGTCGGTGCCACTCACGGCAACTTGAGTGCAGCACGGGAGCTCTCTCGTGAGCGATTCTTTGAAGGAAGACGAGCTGCTGAAGCAAGGCATCTGCCTTTATTGCGGTGCTTAAGGCGCATGGTGAATCGTCTGTATTCGACGGGTTCGTTTCACGCGACAACTGCGTCTGGCCGCACTACGACCCGAGATCCGAATTTTGAAGAAGCCGTACTGGAGCACTTCGAAGAGAACCCGCGGACCAGCACGCAACGTGGTGCCGAGGTGTTGGGGGCTGCGAACCACATACAAGTGTCGAGAATGTTCCACGAATCTGGACAGCACCCTTATCACTTCGCAGGACCAGGACGCAGGAGCTGATTCCTGCTATCTGCCGCGTGTGACATAGCCACGCGCCGCCGCAGATCACTTTGTGCGCCGCCGCCGCCGCCGCGCCGACACCTTTGAAGATGCCGCCGCGGCCCGCGACCCGCGCTTCCCCGCGCCTCCCGCGCAGTGCTATAATGCGAATAAAGTGCGAGCGTCAGGTACCAGGCGCCCAGGACGCGTAGAAAGTGTAATGGGCGGTGCTAGTGATAGTGCTATGGGAATGAAATAAAGATCAGTGACCTCAATAGTGTTGTGCCACATTTGTTTACATGCAAATACTTTAAAATCGTATGCTGGATTTTTTTTTCAATGTGTTACAAAGTTGGGTATATTGGATTGAAATTTTGCATAACTGATCTACGAAAGGTATAGTTAATTTTCACTTCGGCTTGATACCCCCTTTCCGTTACACCCTGTATATTTATATATTGTATATTTTTGAACCATTTTCGAACGCGAAAGCGGTAACGAGCGGTCGGACCGCTCGTAATATCAGTCAGTAGTGGACTTGAAGAATTTGTTCGCGTCAAGTCAAGGGTATCTGTGTATCGCTACTTACAGTGTGTGCTTTTGCACTTCTCTTTTTAGAGTAATGGGTTGCCTGGAAGAGATCGCTTACAGCAACTAGGCCGCCGTTACTTATATTATGATTTGTTTTACAGAAGAACGTGAGACACTATAGACTTTCGTATGTAAAATAGTTTCACAAAAATAATTCCCTTTGTTAGTTGTCTTACGCCGTGTGATGCCGGCTTAGAAAAGCATCACCCCATTTCCTACCCATGGGTTTCGTAAGGGGCGACTGAGGGACTTGAGGGTTTCAGGTGTATTACAACTTTTAGGCGACAGGCCGACAACCTGTCACTATAGTGATACACGAATGATCTCAAACTGCGCTCTATATTTGTCAGACGTGGCGATAGCGACCGTATTTTTACGGCCGTTAACGCTCGGCCTACCCCTTAAGGGATGGAGGCGTGATATATGTGTGTATACGTATGTCAGTTGTTTTGACCGATTATTTAGAGGAAAAGTATTTATTTGCTTCAAAGTTGTTGAATAATATTGTTTAACCCTTCTAACCTTTGTTATTCGGATTAAAGGTCAAAAGTATCTTATCTTTTTTTTTTATATTTATTTATTCTCTTACAAGGAAACATTATTATTTAGGTTGTATATAACGCTCCCAAACTTCGAAGAAGTTTATCGGGAGCACGAGTTGCTGCGCTTATCTAATCCTTATAAGTTTTTATCTAAGTAGATACAAAAATGGTTTACCTTACATATCTAATAGGAACTTTTTAATTTTAGATTTTAACACATTCTGGGAAACATTAAGATTTTTTTTTTTTTTTTACCTACCTCAATGTGAAAAGCACGTGACCTTGACCTTCTGGTTCAAAAAGATTGATATTTGTAAGTTTCATTAATACAAGGTGTAAAAATATTTGCAGCTAATAATTTAAGGGGTGAACCATCCCATGAAACTGAACATCTTTCCCTAAGATGCATAGAACCAAATGTGAAAAAAAAAATTTTGACCTCCCATTCAATATTGCCAACCAAATCAAATCAATCAAATCAAATCAAATTATTTATTCAAAGTAGTAAATTTTACATTTCGCTTTTTGATGGTCAAGAATTAACAATTTTAACAATAACAATTTTATGAACCTAGCGTAAACGCGGCTCAGGTGGACTAAAAACTTAACACTAGCCCCTAAAGCACTGCCTCGGGGCTGGCCAAGCTAACCAAACAACATGTAACGTTAGGTGGTAAATAAAATAACATCGAGTTCATGCCAAGAGAAAATGTTGTGTTACATGCGTATGGTTAGCCGGACCCCCTGGACAGTAAACCACCCAGAAACCTGCCCAGAAGTGCTCCTATTCTAAAAATACAATTTGTCAGGCCCTAGGCTACCCTAGCTAAATTTCTAAATATGAAACAAAAATATATTAATAGCCAAAAGCGGCTACGTTAAAAAGATAAAATATATATCATATACAGTAAAATATATGTCATATAAAATATATATCATATATCATAACCAACCAGGTCAATTTGTATTGGAGGTCCAAAATTGTTTTTCATATTTCGACCTATGTTCCTTGAGGAAAGTCCGCTGCGATATTTTAGCGTTCCGACGTGCGTTAAGTGTGCGATGCACCTTACGATAAAAATTTTTAAAATAAATAAAAAGATATATTTCGCAATCATACCTACATACATACACACATCACGCCTCTCTCCTTTGCGGGATAGGCAGAGCTTTAACGGCCGCAAAATAATACGGCCGCTATTGCCACGTCTGACATTTTTGAGGATGGTTTTCCAAGGTTGTTCCAAAAAACACGTATACCTATCATTATAGTGACAAGTTGTCAGCCTGTCGCCTAAAATGTGTAATACACCATTACTCTCGAATCCCATAGTCGCCTCTTACGACACCCGCGGGAAGGATGTGCGGTGATGCTATTCTAAGCCGGCATCACACAGCAATTCACAATCATCTCTCGTTTAAATAACTTAAACGAAACAATTCCAACCAAAATGTGGCCAAACCTAATTAGTCAAATATAGGTAGTTCTCGATGTCAAACCATACAGACAGTATGACTATACAGCGGCTACATTTTCAATTTGGCTGGATTGGATCTAGTTAACAGTGCAGATTGAAAATTGTTTTACTCTGTAGCTTAAATACTGGTGAGCCTCGTTTACAACGAGACAGTAGATAGGCTAAACCACCTGATTGTCCGTAAGAAAGACGAGATGTGGCGCAGTGGTGGTGCGACTGCCCTTAACACAGAAGTTTCCGAGTTCGATTCTCAGTGGGTCACTCACAAAGTCGATATTTATCACTTTGTAAATTTGTTCCTAGTCTGGTTACGAGTTTGCTGGTTGAACCACCCGATTGTCCGTAAGAAAGATGGTCCCGGTTGCTGTCTATGATAATTTAGACGGCGATCGTTACTCAATCACGTCACAGGCCTGCTAGTAGTAGGCGGTTAAAAACTCTTGACACCATGGTTCACCTGTTCGTTGGACGACTCGGTGTCCCACTCGAAAATAATAACAAGTAGATGGGAGTAAACTATTTCAGACTCTTCAAAGCAGACACAGACTTTCCACAATCCCCTCAATTTCAAAACACAGTAGTGGCAAGTTTTCCTAGAAGCACTCTGTACTTGATATAATATAGAGTAGGTAGGTAGGTACACTATGTTTAGTTGTATAAAATCGTTTGTTTTGACTAAACTAGTCCATTCTGAACCAGCACAAAAGAATACAGATCAATAACACTTTTTTATTTAGTTGAAAACAGTGTTCACAATTGAGCACAATTTTGCATAATTGAGTTTACTTCGGTTAGTACTTTCAAGAAAACACTTACTCACTTACCTACTATCTTGATGGCTAGCCAGCCACTGTCCTGTTTGAACGGAGCATGGATTTGCATGGTTAATTTGCAGGAGAGGTACTTTGATGAGAAAATACAATAAATTACTGAAAAACGCCAATCCGCGCCTGATGCCACTTTCTTGCTGTCCTGTCAACTGGCCCCATTGAACGCAGCATCAAGAAAGACTTTCTTATCCACTGCCCTGCCAGCTAGCATGCTATTGTCTCGTGTGAACCGAGCATCAATTTGTATTTATTTCCGAGTTATTTTGATGGGGAACTGCTAGTTAGCCAGCTGCTGTCCATGTGGAAAGAATATACACTTCTATAGTTTAATGTACAGACGAGATTTGAAAAAGAATACGCAGTTTAACTGAACAACGCCAATACGCGTTTGACGCGATCTTCCAGGGCCCCAAATCTGCAATTTTTTTGTCATTGTAACGCCATAGAAACTCAACTGTCATTCAATTGCCATTGTGATTGTCTATAAGTATTTCAAACTATCATCCAACCGAGATCCTATCGACATCCAACTGAAACGATTTTCATTTAGCAGACTTAGGGTCATGCTCTCCGGCCAGCCATCCACTGACTCATATAAAAGCCGCATCAAAATCACTTACTTCATCGCTCACTTTCCTGCTAGCTAGCCAGTTACTATCCCGTGTGAACGCAGCATCAATTTGCATGGTTTAATTTGCCCAAGCGAGGTATTTTGATGGGGAAATACACAGAATTACTGAACAGCGCCAATCCGCGCCCGCCGCCGCTTTCGAGCTGTATCGCGCGCGTTTCGGGTCAACGGCGCTTAAGTATGATTAATTTCGAGCAAATCTTCAGTTGATTGATAGATCAAGGTGGTGGAGTGTTTTACTACATTACATATATACATATATCACGCCTTTATCCCTTGCGGGGTAGACAGAGCTCCAACGGCCGTGAGAATACGGTCGCTATCGCCACATCTGACATTTTTGAGTATTGTTTTCTAATCAGAAAACATGTGTATCACTATAGTAACAGGTTGTCGGCCTGTCACCTAAAAATTGTAATACACCAATACTCTAGAGTCCCTTAGTCGCCTCTTACGACACACACGGGAAGGATGTGGGGTGATGCTTTATATGCCGGCATCACACGGCAAAGTATAAATATCACTACATAGTATAAAGCAAAGTCGCTTTTCACGTCTGTCTATATGTATGTTTGCTTAAATCTTTACAACTACTCAACGGATTTTGATGCAAGTTTTTTTAATAGATAGAGTGATTCAAAAGAAAGGTTCTTATGTGTAATACTTTCCGGGAAAAATCCTTATTCCCACGGGAAAATGAGTTGCAGCGGGCCGCTGGGGCAGGCCGCTAGACTATTACAAATTTTACGCTCTCATCGCATGTACAATAGCCCATAGCACTGCTGGACGTAGGTATCTACCAAGGTACGCTTTTGGGCATGATCTTACCTTTTTGCCATACAACCTTTACTTACAGTCTCTAAGGTACGTATTTATAAATCGCACTCAACTCTAAGATCGATCTCAAGAGCGATTTTGACAAATGTCAGTCAATACTAGCAGCATCTCAAACTCGCACTCAAGATCGATCTCAGAGTTGCGGTTTATAAATACAGACCTAGTTTATAAATATAGTTTAAGTCATCGGTCCATTCGGCTGGAAGGCGTCCTACGCCACTCTTGCCAATACAGGATTCATACTAGGTACTCTTCTCTTTTTTCGTGTAGGACACCGAGCCGTCCAACGACCCGATGAACCCTAGTGTCAGAATTTTTCAACCGCCTTCTACAAGTAGCAGGCTTCTGACATGGTTGTGTAACGACCGCCGTCTAAGTGATCATAGACAGCAACCGGGACCTACGGCTTAACGTGTCATCCGAAACACGGAACCATCTTACTTACGGACAATCGGGTGGTTCAGCCCGCAATGTCCTAACCAGACTGGGAACAAATTCACAAAGTGATAAATATCAACTTTGTGAGTGACCCACCGAGAATCGAACCCGGAACCTTCTGCGTCTAAGGCAGTCGCACTACCACTGCGCCACATCGGTCGTCAAAGTACTAGGTACTCATTTCGCGATACAACAGGGTCATATTTTGGGACCGCTTTTCTTTATACTTTACAAAATAAGTTTTCTTTAGTTTTCGCTCAAAATCCTCCTACATTTTGTGTTTTTTTTATTAATTATTATTGTATCCCCTTGTAGCTGAATTGACGGTGAGATGGTCAGATTGATAAGGCTGACTTTGACGTATCACCGGCCAGGTCAAATTAATTACAGGACTAATTCCGATAAAGTTCTTGCTAATGACGTCACGGCCGGGTTTTCACTCCCTATTTAAATAATCTGCGTATAAATAGACGCTGTTGGTTTAAATTGTTTGGGTTTTACGAAATAAGCCCTTTCTAACCTTAAATTCTTTGGTAAATATTTAGTCTGACCTAAATAGAAAATATAAAATTATAAATAAGATAAATTTTGAGCTCTCGTTAATAATAGTCTGCCGTACCGTGGCACACTCTCAGTCCCCGGTATGGCTGCCCCCACATTGGGCGTTGGCCGAGCGTACGCGTTTCCTGACCGTACTGCCGGCGTCGGCGCGGCGCGGACGTCGCGTCAGCGCACCGTCTGCAGGGCGCGGGCTTCGCGTTATACAGCGCCGCGCGGGCGCTGCGTGAACGCCGCGCAGACGCCGCGCAGACGCTGCGCTTACGTCGCGTTCCACAGGCGTTCGGCCGCCCGTGTCCCCCGCGCACATTCCCCCCCGCGCCCGCTAGCATCTCAGTAGCGGCCGAACGCCCGTGGAACGCGACGTAAGCGCGGCGTCTGCGCGGCGTTCTCGCAGCTACCGCGCGGCGCTGGACAACGCGAAGCCCGCGCCCCGCAGACGGTGCGCTGACGCGACGTTCGCGCCGCGCCGACGCCGGCAGTACGCTCAGGAAACGCGTACGCTCGGCCAACGCCCAATGTGGGGGCAGCCTATGTCGCACCCTGCGATCACTCAATTCGCTCCTGGCCTATGAACATGATTGTGATGTGTTGGCGGACGGTTGGACTAAGATTATGAGACATTGTTTGGAATTCTGTGAGACGAGGGATGATTGCCCGTCAAGTATTGCCTAATATTATTGTAAGTACCTAAGTTTATTTTTGACTAATTTTATAATGAATTGTAATATTTATAAAGTGTACCTCATGTTTTTGATGTTTTTTTTTATGTATAACAATTTTTATCTAATTTCTAGTTTATAATATGACGTGTCATAACAATTACTGTAATTGGTTTGTACCGTTGTAATTGATTAAATAAATACTTAATGAAAAAAGAGAATAATATGTAAATATTAAATACATACATATATCACGCCTCTATCCCTTGCGGGGTAGGCAGAGCGATATTTGCCGTAAGAATACAGCCACTATCGCCACGTCTGACATTTTTGAGGATTGTTTTCGAAGGTTGTTTTAAGAAAACATGTGTATCACTATAGTGACAAGTTGTCAGCCTGTCGCCTCAAAATTGTAATACACCAATACTCTTGAGTCCCTTAGTCGCCTCTTACGACACCCGCGGGAAGGATGTGGGGTAATGTTATTCTAAACCGGCATCACACGGCATATAAATTCTCAGCTCTCGTTAATAATGAAAAAAGAGAATAATATGTAAATATTTATGCAAAGTTTTTGTTACATCGTCTCTTACACCCTTTGTAACGTGCTTGCGATTAGGTAGTAGCATATGACCGTACTTATTAGGTACCTATTACGTATAATAATATACAAAAAAACTACACTTGACGACCGATGTGGCGCAGTGGTAGTGCGACTGCCTTTGACGCAGCAGGTTCCGGGTTCGATTCTCGGTGGGTCACTCACAAACTTGATATTTATCACTTTGTGAATTTGTTCCCAGTCTGGTTAGGACATTGCGGGCTGAACCACCCGATTGTCCGTAAGTAAGATGGTTCCGTGTTTCGGATGGCACGTTAAGCCGTAGGTCCCGGTTGCTGTCTATGATCACTTAGACGGCGGTCGTAACACAGCCATGCCAGAAGCCTGCTACTTGTAGACGGCGGTTGATAAATTCTGACACTACAGTCCATCGGGTCGTTAGACGACTTGGTGTCCCACACGAAAGAAGACTACACTATACGAAAAAAATACAGCTGTAAACCTGTCTCTTTTGTTTAGTTAAGAAAATGAAAGAAAACGCCTAAACCAAGAAAACGTCAGACATTCTGAATCCAAGCCTGTGTTTACCTATGTATCTATCTATTACTACTTATCGGGCTTGCCTCCGGGCGGGGCAAAAAACCGAGTAACTATAATTGACAATATTGACAGTATAGTCACAGTATATGGGCTAGAGCAGCAGGTTTTCTCTCTCTTTTCATGAGAGTCGTCCACCGACCCAATGAACCCTAGTGTCTGAATTTTTCAACCACTTTCTCTCATTTATTGAAGGGCATTGGCCTTGTCGGTGGAGGATCCGCCAGCTTTCTCTGTCCTCCGCCTTCTCCTTGACTTCTCTGTACGACGTGACCATTATTATCTCTTTTATCTGATCCAAATAACTCCTTGTTGGTCTTCCCCTTTCTCTTCTTCCTTCAATCTTGCCTTCAACGATTGTTTTAAATAACTGGTCATGCCGTATCAGTTGTCCTATCATTTTCTCCCTCTTATTGAACCACCTTCTACATACATATATCACGCCTTTATCCCTTGCAGGGTAGGCAGAGCGTTAACAGCCGTAAGAATACCTTCTACAAGTAGCAATTTCTCAACCGCCCTCTGATTCTGACAAGGTTGAGTAACGACCGCCGTCTAAGTATTCATAATTAGCAACCGAGACCTACGGCTTAACGTGCCATCCGAAACGTGGAACAATCTTTCTTACGGACAATCGGGTGGTTCAGCCCGCAATGTCCTAGCCAGACTGGGAACAAATTCAAAAAGTAATTGTCAGACGTGGCGATAATGACCGAAATATTACGATCGTTACCGCTCTGCCAATAATAATCCAATCAATATAATGATCCATTGACACGACGAAGAAGAAGACCGCTTTGCCTACCCCGCAAGGGACAAAAGCATGGTTTATGTATGTATTTATTTGGCGCGGTAACCCTGTGGATCGGTGAGAAGTCGTGTAGCTGTATCTGTGTGAGTGAGCTTCTGACCGTCTGTATGAAGTTTTTCTACTGCTTTAGTTTATAAATTTACTGTGTCATAGTTTTAGGTTCCACCTTTATTTGAGTTTCAGCCACTAGTAGAAAAATGTTGTCCCTAATTAAATTGGAAGCGAAATTCTGTAGCGCATTCACTTGGGAATGGTTTTGGGAAATCCCCAAGTGGTTGGTAAAAGTTTCCATAATTGAAATTAATTTTCGGTTTCGGTAGTTTTTTTTCTGTAATTAGATATTTTTATAGAGCGTCGGTGGACAAGTGGTTAGGACACCGGTCTCACAAAGACCCGAGTTCGATCCCCGCCATGTACCATTGTTGTTTTTACTCACGTACATTTACTGACTGCTCTTACGGTGAAAGAAAAACATCGTGATGAAACACACATTTAAAAAAATTAGATGATATTTGAATGTGACTTAACCTAGGATTCGGGTCAGATTAGCCATCGGGTTGCAGAGGTCAGATTTTAGTCGCTCTGTGTAAAAACTTGGTTCCACGTCAAATCTCCTAGGTTAAATAGCCGATCCCGGTAGAGAACGCAGACGCAGTAATTATAGACAGCAACCGGGACCTACGGCTTAACAGGCCATCCGAAACACGGAACCATCTTTCTTACGGACAATCGGGTGGTTCAACCCGCAATCTCCTAACCAGACTAGGAACAAATTCACAAAGTGATAAATATCAACTTGATAAAGACCCACCGAGAATCGAACTCTGAACCTTGTCGCACTACCACTGCGCCACATCTCGTCAATGATTGAGCGAAGCTTTGTTAATACGTAGCTAATACATTTAGCTATGGATACTCCAGCTCAGTGACTTCACCATAGACTATGGCGCCGCTATAACGATCTATGCTCTGTGATCGCGTGCGAGTCGTTATCAAACTTGATCGTGATCTATGAGGCTAACTATACTTGTGGGGTGACCATGGGTTGCCTTAAATTAGATATTGGTTACCAAGCGCTTTTTTTTTTTTGCTTTGATAGCTACCTAAATAAAATTGAGAGGCCAAGCCTTGAGTACTCTGTTATTAGCTAACGAGAAGAGATAAATAATGTAAGAGAACTTATTATGACTGAGTGAAGAGAACTTATTATGACTGACTTTTGGTCTAATGTCAGTAGTAGAGTTAAGACCCTAAAATTGTAACAAAAAGTTTAAATTTAAACACGAAAAGCGTTTTTTTTTAGAAAAAATGCATGACAAAATGGAAACTCTTAGATTAAACGCTTAATAATATAATACTTATAGTTCACAACGCTCATTATTGTTATTAGGCTTGAATTCTAAAAAATTTCATTTCTGAATAGAGTCTTGTAGCATAGACCATGCTGATTTCCATGTTACTACTCTCAAAGGAGATTTTGAGCAGTTAAAACATCACCTTGTACAAATAACATGGCACTTTCTATGCAAGAGTAGTATAAAAGAGAATATAGATGGCGCGGTTAAGGATCTAGGTATAAACTTTTTAGTGCATACTAACGGTCCCATCAAAAAGTTAACATTATAGGAATTAGGCACTTTCTAGGGCCAGAGATCACTTATATATTTTTTCTGAAGAATACGTCAAGTGCCACGTTATTTTAAGAAAATATAGATGGCGCGGACGGGATACTGGGTATTAATATAGTGTTATCTCTTTGATCGGAGCGTCAGTATGAACAAAAAAGTACATACCTAGCTCCTAGTCCGCGCCATCTATATTCACTGTTATACTACTCCTACATAAAAAGTACCATATTCCAAGTAAACCGATGCGCGCCACCTATAATTTCTTAACATAACCTGGCCCTGACTTATACTTCAGAACAAATATTTATATAAGTCATCTGTGAACATAGGAAGTCCCTAATTCTGATTGATGATGAGTTCTTGTCCAAATAAAAAAATAAAAAATTCGATAAAAACAAGAGTGATTCAAAAACAATATCCTAAAACATATGCACCCCATGGCGACCCCACGATTATCCCATGACATATCCTCGGCACGTGGCCACCACGCTCTGACAGTAACGGATATGGCTGAGCCCCCCTTCACTGCCAACCCCTCTAGGGGACAGGGGAACACGCCTGGGAATCGAAAGCGCGACCTTTCGTTAATTTGTATTCCATTTTGTCATTCTTTATTGAGTTAAATTCGTTATTTGTTCCTTTGAATGTGATTATGTGATTTAGTTTGGTTGTAATTTATGGTAAATGGTGGTGCAGTTTATTTTTATTTTTGAAATGGGTGTGGTTTGATTTAGTGGTGAGATTTATGGAGTTTCGGGATTTGGTATGACTTAATTAAATTGGAGACTTCTTTTGATGCGAAGTAATGAAAAAAAAATTGTGTCTAAATATTAATTTATCTAATGGATTCGTTTGTATTCACATTTAAGACAGACTAGTGGTTTTTGCCGAGTGATGCCGGCTTAGAATAGCATCACCCCATTTGTTCCCGGGGGTGTTCTAAGAGGCAACTCAGGGACTCAATGGTTTCATTGTGTATTACAACTTTAGGCGACAGGCTTACAACCTGTCACTAATAGTGATAAGACGTGGCGATAACAACCGTAATTTTACGATTGTTAACGCTCTGCCTACCCCGCAAGGGATAAAGGCGTGATTTGTATTTGTTGGGTCAAAGCCGGCATCACACGGCTTAATCTTTATATTCAAACTGTGAGCAAACCGGTATGCAAAAAGAGAGTACTCGTAAAGTTCATTTTTTTTAACCCAAGATTAACTAGATTAACTAGAGCCCAGGGGCTCAATTTCTGAATTGTTCGTTTTTGATTGCGTGCTATGTAAGCGTTTTCTCGTAAGCGAAATCCTAAAATCGCCATTTTTGAACTAAAATCGTCGACGAAAATTAAAAAAGAGAAGTCAAACTACTCTTTTTTTTTTTTTTTTTTTTTTTTAATTCTGGCGTCACATCTCATGGGTGGAGACGTATTTTGCCAATGTCAAAGTAGTCAGGTCGTCGGTAAGGTTAGAGTGATGTAAAGTTAAGTGGCATTACGCCGAGGGAGAGTCCACAACACAGTGATCCTAGTCTGACGACTAGGGGCTGTGTTGCGCAAAATTATGTAGTACAAAAAACTCGATAGTAAAATTTTCTGCACCACGTGGAGACCGCTCGTCACTATTGCACAATGCCGAATATATGCATTAATTACAATTTCCTATTTAATGAACACTTTCAGAATAGTTTGTTGCTTAATACACTATCAGAATTATTCACCTAACACTCAAATGAACAAGAAATATCAAATTATAACCAATACACGACCCGCCATGATGGAATACCAACGAGCGACCCCAACTACTCTTTTTCATTTTCTACTATTTGCCAAAACAGCTGATTGTCAAACTTAAAGTGACAAATAAGCATTAGACCATAGACAACATTAACAATTTAAATATATATTTTTTATTATTTTAAATCAACGAACTTTGTTAGTAATGTTTGTGGGTAGGTGCCTTATATTTTTGCGTAAAACGGAAACGTTTAACATATTTTAATAATACGGTAATACAGCTTTCTACTATTTCAAAAATGCGCAAAAATAGGTATAAGCGTAATGAAATCGTAGACGACAAATTTTCGTTCACGGAATTTCGCTCAATCCAGATCAAAGTTGATAATCCGGTAATCTCCGACAGTGAAATAAAACCTGATTTTAAATGTAAATGTTGTCTATGGTCTAATACTTATTTGTCACTTTGAGTTTGACAATCCGCTGTTTTGGCAAATTGTAGAAAATGAAAAAGAGAGAGAGAGAGTTTGATTACTCTTTTTCGATATCCGTCGACGATTTAAATTAAAAATGGCGATTTTAGGATTTTGCTTACGAAAAAGCGCTTTCGTAGTACGCAATCAAAAACGTACAATTCAGAAATTGAGCCCCAGCTAGTGCCTTTGTTAGTAACCAGCTTATGGGATCATTTTCAGGACAAAAAGCAGAAATAATGTTGACATACACGTACTTATTACACATGTCTAGTTTACACTTTCCGTGCCTATTGTTAGTGGGACACAATAAAATAAGCGAGACACAACGTAGAGATGTGAATAGTCATAGTGAGTGACTCAGTGATGCTTGGGATATCGTTGGACGAAATAGTGTCCCACACAAAGTGAGAGAGAGAGAGTGTTGCTTTCTCAACTTTTCTTAAAGTCGTGGGCGTTGCACCCAAGTAGAAAAAAATATACTATTCAATGCCGAAAAGAGTAAAAGAAGAATCTGAAGAAGAAACGAAAAAAAGAAAAAGTGAACGTCGTGAAATAAAAGCAGGAAATAGACATGAATGGAAATCCCTCCACCGAAGTCATAAGTCATTTTTAAAGATGATGCCGGCATGACAAGGCCACAATTTATTTTTTGGTCAGTCACATCTCAACGATGATACAGATCGATTCAAAAAAGCTGTTTCAACTTAAACCTGGCCCCATCCATATTAAACAGCATCGATAACCATAGCCTCAAATATAGTGCCAGTTATTTTTTTCACGGCAAGTATTACACATAAAAACCTTTCTCTTGAATCATTCTATCTATTAAGCAAACATACATACAAACAGACAGCCAGACGCGAAAAGCGACTTTGCTTTATACTATGTAGTATATTCTCAAAGAGTTGACTCAAAAGAACTAGTTCAACGACGACTGCGCCCCACCCCTAGTTAGAGGCATCGGTAGCCACAGCCTAAGCAAATATTGTGCTAGTTACAGCCCAGGATTGTTTGTGGAGGTCGGCCATATTTGTTGCGAGTAAGCTACACGCGCTCACAAACACTGCGTGGACAAAAAATAAATAAATAGGTTCCTCACCACGGGCTGTACGCGAGTTCGGGCTAACAAGCACGATTTGACAAGTGTCAGTAGTTTTTCGCACTCATACGGCGGATCGCATACTTGACTCACGACAGAGTGTTAAAACCATCAATCAGATCCGTACTAGAAATGTCAGTCCACATACTAAAACTGCTCAACCGCTGTCGACGGAGCGCTATCGCAGTGTCGTCCGTCGAGTGCGGTTTTAATATGGGGAGTAATGTTTCTAGTACGGATCTGACAGACTGCTGCGATATTTTAGCGCTCCGTCGTGCGTCAAGTGTGCGTTCCGCATACCTCTTATCTAAAAGTATGGATTTGACAGCTTTCTACCAAATTAGCAGTTATTCTGACTGGCTTTCCACTCCGTGTTTTTATTCACGTTTTTTTTACCTACGGAATGAAATGATGCAACATTAGTAGTTATAGATTATATCCTACACGAGTAGTTGGCCTTTTTAATAAGATTTTTCTAACTCATTTTTTAATTTTAGATCTATTTTGAAAGGCATCAGCTTCATATCTAAAAAGGTTTCCTTTAGAACCCGGAAAACAATTTAAAACCTACTTTCTACTATTCATTTCTCTATAACAAACTAAGCTAATACATTTGCAGGGATATATCGTTTGAGAGGGATGTGTTCCTTACTTTTTCCCCTATAATTTTCACTATCATCCCCTCGCTTGCACCTTTATGAGGCTAAGGTGTTGATCCACCGACATGATCAAATAAATCAATGCAATATTAAATATATAAAAACACACACACACACACACACACACACACACAAATCCCGCCTTTATCCCTCGCGGGGTAGGCAGAGCGTTAACGATTGTAAAATTACAAGTATTTTGAGGGCCCTTTCAGATGATTATCACTGTAGTGACAGGTTGTCAGCTTGTCGCCTAAAATTGTAAAACACATGAAACCCTTAATTCCCTTAGTTGCCTTTTACGACACCCGCTGACTATGAACTTGAAGTGGGGTGATGCTATTCGAAGCACACGGCATACCAAAAAAACATGTTGTATTCATGATTTAGTTCAAAAGAAAACTGAAAACTAAATAGCGTGAATCTTATGACGGATTGGTCACTAATATACTGAGTCCCAGAATTAAGAGACACTTTTAATAATTCGTTCATTTAGATACAGTCGTTTTTTTTTCCTATTATAGGCAACTAGTGGGTACCCGCGACTCTACTCACGTGAGACCGGTTTTAATCCTGTTGCATCCCACAGGAACATCTTATCTAGATACTGATTGTCCCATTTGTTAATCCCAATTACCCTCTATCTGTGTGCCAAATTTCATGAAAATCGGTTTAGTAGTTTTTGCATGAAGGATTACCTTGGCCAGTTTGGAAGTCCCTGAATAGACTTCGGACCCAAACTGGCCGGAGCAAGGAAAACATGGCCAAGTGGGGCTTCTTGGAGGGTGCCGACGTAAGCTGTTTGTGTGGTGCAGTCCAAACGATGCACCACCTAATATCGTGTCCGGCGTGCCCCAACACCTGCACAAAGGACGACCTTATGACAGCGTCTGCCAGCGCTGTTAATGTGGCCAAGTTCTGGGCTACGACGGTGTAGGGTCTGCCATCGACACGCTAAGAAGAGGGAGTAACAAACAAATATACAAACTTTCGCAATTATAATATTAGAAAGATTGCAATATGCTGCTTAAGAATTTTGCTAGTTCCTAGTTGTCCAAACTGTGAGCATGTATTATTCACCAACACGGCTCTAATTTGCATGATTGTATCACCACTTGCAGTGCTATTGTTAGGGAAATAACAATATTATCCGAATCTTAACTAGCTTTGACGAAAACTTGTTCCTAGATGCAGTTGTACAAGTTTCAACATACATACATACATATATCACGCCTTTATCCCTTGCGGGGTAGGCAGCGCGTTACCAGCCGTAAGAATACGGTCGCTATGGCCACGTCTGACATTTTTGAGGATTGTTTTACAGGGTATTTCAGAAAACATGTGTATCACTATAGTGATAGGTTGTCAGCCTGTCGCCTAAAAATTGTAATACACCAATACTCTCGAGTCCCTTAGTCGCCTCTTACGACACCCACGGGAAGGATGTGGGGTGATGCTATTCGAAGCCAGCATCACACGGCGAAGTTTCAATAGATGAATATATTGATGGCGGAATAGGATTAACCTAAAATTAAAATATAGAGTAGATTATGTAAGATGTGTTATTTGAAAGCGTTGACTATCTAGCTAGCAAATACATAATTGAGTTACTTTCACTAGGAAAAAATTAAGTGACGGTTTTCGCCCCTTTTTATAATAGATGGCGTTACTTGCACTTCCTTGGAAAAAAGTTTTTCAATTTAGCTCAGCTTTATCTATATAAATACCTGTAGATAGGCTAGATGCGACCATAGAGGGTTTATTGAGGTCAGTGGGCTAGATAGCTTCCCGTATATCTCTTTTGTAATAATTTTTTTTTGCATAATTTTTCGTATTCATATCCCTAGAAATCAAACAGATCGAACAAAACAATAAGTCGTAATATTTAGATATATTGTGCTTTTTATCCTCACCAGTGGAAACACACCTTTCGATGTTTCGCACCTTCCGCTTGGGTTGTCAATTCAGAATGAGGTGCGGGTAGTTTTATAGACTTGGGGACCCTCGGGTACCCTAAAGGGCCGAAACGGGCCTTCAGCGGTGGCCGCTGAGTTGACGAGCCGTGATGTTTTGAAATTGCGGGTAGAAGACGATTGACTGCCTTTTTGTTTTTATTTTACGACGGATAGATACTCTTTTCCTTAGAATTTTTGGAAAAAATATTGTTTTCTTGCGCAGGTAAATTCTTATTCTCGAATTATTGTATTTAAGAGTTTTTAAACGAACATGTGTTAAAAAGATATTGTGAAACGAATAACATGCACCCACATTCTTAGTAGGGAATGTCCTTTTATTTTTTTAATTATTATTCTAGTCGCTGGATAGATGGCGCTGTGCTTGATATGTTACCGCAAAAGACGGAACGCAATATTTATTTTTGTATTTTTTTTAAACTTGGACTCTGACTCGTTTGGAACAAAAGTGTCAGTGCATGCCAGACTGTCAGTCAGTGTTGGCTTTGGAATCTACACTGGAATCTAGTAACATATTCAGTTCAACGCCATCTATCGAGTTCTTGGAATACTTGTTTTTTTTTATTATTCTCAAAAATAAAATGTCCTATTAGCCTTGTCGTAAAGTTGCATTTAAAAATGTTTTATTTTAATGCCAGGGCAAGTTTATTTGGGTTAAAGAGTTTATGCTCAACATTTCGTTGTTTTAGGAGTGTTCTAGCTGTGATTGCCGAGTAATACTTTCATGCATTTTAATACTTTAGTTTTACCCGTGGGTGTCGTAAAAAGCGACTAAGGGGTTTCATCTAAGGTATGGGCAGCAGATGTGATGCCGTGTGATGCCGGCTTAGAATAGCATCGCCCCATTTCCTTCTCGCGGGTGTCGAAGGTTAGGTACCTCTTTTCTGAGGGACGACTGAGGGACTCGAGGATTCCATGTGTTTTACAATTTCAGGCGACAGGCTGACATCCTGTCACTATAGTGATACACCATTTTTCCGAAACAGCCCTCAAGGATTTGTCAGACGTGGCGATATCGACCGTATTTTACAGTCGTCAACGCTCTGCCTAACCCGCAGGGGATAAAGGCGTGATGTATGTATGTTTCGGCAGCATCGTTTCCTGTGAATGTAAACGCTCGCTGATCTGCCTGCCACGCGCATTGAATATACAGAGTGTAAAAAAAATTGCTGCCAATATTTTAAGGGGTGAATCAGCCCATGAAACTTAACAACTTTCCCTAAGGAACATAGGTCGAAATATGAAATTTTTTGGACCTCCCATACAAAATAACCAACCAACCAAGTCAATTTGTAAGTCCAAAAATTGTCTCTTATTTCGACCTATGTTTCTTGGGGAAAGTTGTTCAGTTTCATGGACTAGTTCACCCTTGAAAATATTTGCAGCTAATATTTTTACACTTTATACAGGGTGTAAGGGACGGTGTAACGAAAACTTTGCAGGCGTGTTTAGACCATGAAACTGTGTATATGGGGGCTATGTTGGGAAACGAAATTTTTTATTTATTTTCCGTACAAAATTCCGGATGAGCTTAGTGACTTTGTATGGGAACAAAAAAAAATCTTTTGTTTCCCAACATTGCCCCCATAGAAAAATTTGTTCAGTTTCTTGGTACACGCCTGCAAAGCTTTCGTTACACCGTCCCTTACACACTGTATAGTAGACTGTTGTATGTGGCTGATGTATGTGGGTGATTCCTGGAGAGGGTAAAAATTGCGGTCACACGTTAATTTCTTCAAAAGTATAACACTTACAGGTTTTTACTAACTTTCACACGAAATAATGTTAAATTGACTATTCAGAAACCAAAACTCCATCGACATATTATGAAATATGTTTAACTAAAACTTAATCTGAAACCTAAAATCGGGGGCAAAATACGCGTTCTTCGCGTGTCACACTCAGCTGTTGCGAAATTCAAACATGTGTAAAATTTTATTTAACTGGACATGATAGAACTTTTCACCCATCAAAATAATCCTTGTATCATGTAGGTTTATAGTAAACTATAATATTGACAATATTTTACTGAGCACACCGATAAAAATTACAGTTTTTGTCGGTCACACGTTTTTGTGTTTTCTGAATGTGTGGTCTAAAACGACTGAATCGCTGAAACTAGACTGGCCGCCTTAGACTCCATTGAAAAACGCGCCAAGAAGCTCATAGCAGACGAAGCACTGGTTGAGACTAAGTTGCAGAGCCTTGAACACCGTCGTAAAGTAGCATGCATGTCGGTATTCTATAGGATACATTTCGGAGAGTGTGCTCAATCACTCCACGACCTGATACCCCCTTCCCCGTTCCATCTCCGAGGATCGAGGCGCCGACTGGGGTTCCACCCTTATGTTGTAGATATACCTCTGATCCGCACTAAGCGTTTCGCTTCAACTTTTATCATGCGTACGGCTAAAGAGTGGAATTCCCTGCCGGCGGATCTTTTTCCGGAACAATATAACTTGGGCCTTTTTAAGGCAAGAGTGAATAGGCATTATCTAGGCAAGCATGTACCATCTTCGTCTGCATCTCCACTTACCACCAGGTGAGATGGCAGACAAATGCGGGCCTATTAAATAAAAAAAAACTAAAAAAAAAATAAAAAAAAAAAAAACTAATAGAACTGTGAGCTGAGTCTTGTTTCTGCCTTCTGCCAGGATTGCTTCTTCATCCCTGGAGAGGGAGCATATAACTCCTTGGCACTTCTAGAATGAAATAGGAGTTGTTAAATTTTTAGGTCCTATTTTTGCACCTGCGCCTGGTCCCTTTCCTGTGCATGTTTTCTTCGTGAAAGAGTTATTACAGAGGATTGGTTCTAAACAAATAATGTCGCATAATAAAGCGAGATTTAAGATTCGTTTACAAATTTTGATTACATTCAAGCATTTACCAATAAATCACTAAAAACATAGAAAATTGTCCCTTGACTGGCTTCATTTGACTGGTATTTTTCCCAGTCAAGGGACATTTTATGCCAGTCAAGTGACTAATGTTATTTTAATGATTGTTTTTGCATTTTTTTTGTGTAAAGGTGTGCCTGCAGAGTAGAATAGCGCCACCCCATGTCTCCTCATGGGTACTGTAAGTTAGATTAAGGGTTTCCAGGAGGTGAACAGCATTGTTTTTCGTACAGATAACATAGTTTAAAAGCACTTGCTTTATGTCTCTAGGTGTGGCTGCGTTGTATCTAAGGGAGGCTGCGTTAAGTCTCAGGTTAATTTCGACGTATCTTAAGCTGACTGCGGTGTATTTCAGGGTGGTTGTGTTTTATCTTAGGCTGACTGCGATGTCTCTTAAGCTGAGTGCGTTGTATCTCAGGTTGGCTGCAATACGTCTCACTCAGGCACATTGCGACGTATCTTAAGATGACTGCGTTGTATCTCAGGATCTCTGCGTTAGGTTTCAGGTTAATTGCGACGATCTTAAGCTGACTGCGTAGTATCTCAGGGTGGTTGCGTAATGTCTCAGACTGATTGCGACGTCTCTTAAGCTACTGCGTTGTATCTCAGAGTGGCTGCGTCATGTCTCAGAATGATTGCGACGTCTCTTCAGCTTACTGCGTTGTATCTCAGGTTGGCTGCGTTATGTCTGAGGTTGATTACGACGTCCCTTCAGCTGATTGTATTGTATCTCAGGATGGCTGCGTTTTGTTTTAGGTCAGTTGCAACGTCTCTTTAGCTGAGTGTGTTGTATCTCAAGGTAGCTGCGTTATGTCAGGCTGATTTCAACGTCTCTTAAGCTGACTGCGTTGTATCTCAGGATTACTGCGTTATGTCTCAGATTGCTGGCGAAGTCTCTAAAGCTGTCTGCATTGTATCTCAGCATGGCTGCGTTATGTCTCAGGTTGGTTGCGACGTCTCTTAAGCTGATTGCATTGTATATCGTAGTCTTTTTAGCTGAGTACATCGTGTCTCAGGCTGATTACGTCGTCTCTAAGATGACTGCGTCGTGTCTCAGGTTAGTTACGTTATGTCTCAGTCTGATTGCAATGTCTCTTAAGCTGATTGCGTCGTGTGTCTCATGTATACAGCGTCGTGTGTCAGGCTGCTTGCCTAGTGATGTCTAAGGCTATCTGAGTCATGCATGTCTCAGGCTGATTGCGTCAACTTTAAGGTTATCTTCGTCTGTACAGTAGCAGAATCTACAATTCGCAAAATGTCCTAAGTGGCTCAACACAGTTAATTCTCAAGTCATAATGTTTGCGGTGGTTTTTTCTTGTCTCATGCTAGCTGTTTCATTATGGCCTAAGTTTAAACGACTTACGTTACTATTGTTTTGGTGGAGAATTGGGTCTACGTTTCGGCTGTTTACGAACAGCCTTCTTCCGGAGGTCGACAGATCACATACGCCCGCTTGTCAGCTGTGATTGTCGAACACTGTGGCTATTTCATTTCGTATGTCGGGCTGGTTGTGTCATGGTTTTGTGAGCAAATTGTCTGTGCCTAGGTGCGTTGTGTCTTAACCAGACTGAGGCTTCAGGGCGTCAGTCTGGTAGGCTGCGGCAACTTTTACTTCTATTCTACTTAGTTAAAAGCAAAAGATGAACAGCTTTTATTCATATATTTTGCTAAAATAATTACTTTGTCCCTTGACTGGCGCAAAATGTCCCGTTGACTGGCACCTCAAATTTCAAAATTGAATTTTGAAGAAACCTGTGGTTCGATTTAAGTGTTTTTTCGTAAATGACCTTTTCAATAGGCCTTTATTATTATGCAATGATAAAATAACCATAAAACTAAAATTTCAAATTTGCCAGGAAAGGGACCTGAAGAACCGTTTTCAAATTTTCACCCATGTAATGTAGGTAGGCGTTTATTTCGTTTTAAAACCTACTCAAACCCCCATCAGGCCCTTAACCATGCCCATTCAACCGGCTAACCTAACATTTGGAAAGCCATCAATAAGGCGAGACTCGAATCTACACCCTCAGAACAAAGAACTATTCAGGACGGAATCTATGTTAGAATCCTAATCCTATTTGACGACCGATGTGGCGCAGTGGTAGTGCGACTGCCTGTGATGCAGAAGGTCCCGAGTTCGATTCTCGGTGGGTCACTCTCAAAGTTGATATTTATCACTTTGTGAATTTGTTCCCAGTCTGGGTAGGATATCGCGAGCTGAACCACCCGATTGTCCGTATGTAAGATGGTTCCGCGTTTCGGATGGCACGTTAAGCCGTAGGTCCCGGTTGCCGTCTATGATTACTTAGACGGCGGTCGTTTCACAACCATGTCAGAAGCCTGCTACTTTGGCGGCGGTTCTGACACTAGGGTTCATCGGGTCGTTGTACAACTTGATGTTCCACACGAAAAGAGAGACCAGAATGAAGTCATAAAAGCTCGCCCCGATCAGAGTCGATGATATGACTAAATACACAACTCAAGTCCATGGATTTAGATTTAATAACTCTGGTTTTGTTAAGTTGAATATTAGAAATTTTATTTAATCTAATTAATGTGGTTCATTTAATAAAATCAAAAGGTAAGCATCAAATTAAATTAAAAATTAATTATATGAGGTTCTAGTAAACAAAACACTTTTCTTGCACTAGTTCCACTATTTTAAGAATGAAATTGCTAAAGCGACCGGTTTCGTAACTTCATCGTCAGGCAATTTTATAAGGCTCCACTTTGGTTGTTTGTAGGTTTCCTTCTGGAATGTATGTTTTCTCTGAGCCAGCACCCTAACGAACGCCACCCGTCAAATGTCACAAAACGTTGCCTTACACCCTTCTTCACCTGACCTTTTAGCGTTGAACGGGTTACGCTGTTTTAGCTTTGCACCTTTGTTTTGCTTTGAGAGTATTTCTTACATAGAAAAACAATATCTATCAGGGCCCCAAGTCTGCTATTTTTTGTCATTGTAACGCCATCGAAACTCAACTGTCATTCAATTGCCATTGTGATTTTTCTATACTTTAAACTGGTTAGCAGACTACGAAATGACCGAAATCATCCAACTGAGATCCAATAGACATCCAACTGAAACGATTTTCATTTAGCAGACTTAGGGCCCTGATGTCACATAGAATTAAAAACTGAGGGTTTCGACCCCTCTCATTTCGTAGTCTGCTAACAGCTTAAAGTATAGAAAAATCATAATGGCAATTGAATGACAGTTGAGTTTTGATGGCGTTACAAAATAGGAGACTTGGGGCCCTGACTAAAATGTAACCGAAGGCTGCGGCGGCCTTGGTCTAGAGCCTTTTAGGATGTATTTTCCTTACCTGCGTTGGGTAGGTGAATTGGTGAGCGCAGTACAGGGACTGGTAATAGTACGAGCGCAGTACAGGGACTGCTGAATCCTATTCTCTTTGTCTCTGATTTTGATAGATACATAGATAAACTCTTTATTGCTTACAAGAAACACAATATTAAAACACAAAACGGCACAAAAACTATAACTAAAAGTAAGCGGCCTTATTGCTTGTAGCGATCCCTTATAGGCAGCCTCTATCTTTAACAGCTTAACACTTTCGCAAGTAGCTACAGAAGCAATAGAAGCTTGATCTCTTTGATCTTTCTTTGTCTCTGTAAATATTTGCTTGCACTGATTTTGGGATAAATATTTTCTATTCTATTCTTATACAAGTTGTAAGAGACGGTGTAACGAAAACTTTGCAGGCGTGATCAGACCTTGAAACTTTTTCTTTTTCTGTGTTGGTAAACATAAAAAAAAATCGACATTCCAAAAAAAATTCCCAATCAGCTGACTGACATTATGCGAACTCGAAAAATTTTTCTGTTTGCCAACATAGCCCCATAGAAAAAGTTGTTCAGTTTCGTGGTCTGATCACGCCTGCCAAGTTTTCGTTACACCGTCTCTTACACCTTGTATACAATCCTTAGTCACCTTTTACGAAAACCACGGTTAAAAATAGGGTGCTTACATAATTACAGATTCTAACACGCTTTTCGAAACGAGTGATCGTTTGATCCTATTACAAGCTTACTAATTGTACAAAAATCTCTCAAACACGAAAAAATGCACCCCACAAATCATTGCGACTCATAATTCATCGCTCAGCATTCACCCCTCAAAACTAACCAGTCAGAAGCTCTGTCAAAATGTCATTTGACCCGCCACGCGCCGATTACGCTCGGATAAGTTAGAGAAAAAAATTGAAGAGAGAGTGCTAGGAATAGCCATAGTGAAACTATGAAAAACTACATTATAATCAGATCATAAAAACTCGAGTTTAAGGAAAATTAATACTTTGGTTGATACTGTTTTTATTTTCGATTTTATCAGTAACCACTCTCTAATCTAACTAACTGGGTTTCGTGTGTGTTTTATTTTTAAGTAAAATCTGTATTTCATCACATGAACGCTAATAAAAGATTATGGTTTATGATTTGACGATTCTTAATACTACCTACATAATATACTATTACATACATACATACATAAATCACGCCTTTGTCCCTTACGGGAGAGGCAGAGCGTTAACGATCGTTAAATTACGGTCTTCATCGCCACGTCTGACAAGTATTGAGGGCCCTTTTAGATGATTCATGTATAACAGTAGTGACAGGTTGTCAGCCTGTCGCCAAAAATGGTAACACACATGAAACCCTCGAGTCCCAAAGTCGCCTTTTACAACACCCGCGGGAAGAAAAGTGGTGATGCTATTCTAAGTCGGCATCACACGGCAATATACTATTAAATAAGCGAAATAAAAAACTAAACGATATTTATGAATACAACATATTATGAATGCAAATAATACAGTGTTTGCTCCCAATTTATTTATTTTGATTTCAGACGTTTATGCTGTGTTTAAACGCCCATCAAACACGATGGAGACGAGTCTTTCACAGCGTCACTATGTTTACCTGCGGCTCTCTCTATACCATTTTTTTGATCTAAGACTGACACGTGCCGCCCCTCTGAGCTCTGACGTCAAAATTAGCGAGATTCCCACGCGGGGAGGAGCGCGCTAAACAATTATTGTGTGCGGTGTTATGGGGTTGTCATAGCATGTATTTAAATACATTGCTAGGCATAAGCTTTTTTTTATCCTGTATATTTTTCTGTTGTGCAATAAATGATATTTGATTTGATTTGACATAGGTCTCATAGGACTTCCAGATCACGCCATTCTCTGCGATTTTTATGTAAGTTACACTTGCGGCCCGCCTGGCCTGCTGCAACTCATTTTCCCGTGGGAATGATATGTTTTCCCGGCAAGTATTATTCATAAAAACCTTTCTCTTGAATCATACTATCTATCTAAAAAGCTCCATCAAAATCCGTTGTGTAATTTTGTAGGTTTAAGCAAACATACATTCGGATAGACAGACGCGAAAAGCGACTTTGCATTATACTACCTATGTAGTGATGATGTACATAACACAACACAGAAATAAAATAATTAAACTGGAGCGAAAATGGGCTATAAAATTCGCTAGTGAACTGGGTCATTAATAAAATATAAAAGTTGTACGCTTAAAACCGGGTCGTTGGACGACTCGGTGTCCCACACGAAAAGAAGAAGAACTATTGTCCAAAAATACTACGGAGTTCATAAATTATTTTTCGTATTATCCCAAGTTTGAATTATCAGAAAAATTAAAAAGTAAGTGTTTTGACGCCATCCAAACTAGAGAGATAGGAATATTATTTTGTACGAAAATACGAAATTATATATAGATATACAAAATACCATTTAGATCGTTTTAAAAAGTCGCTCACTTGACTCCGACTCTTTCTGCAAGTCTCATCGCGAAACTTAAAATTTATTTGAGTTTCCCTCTGGAAATATTCTCAGGTTCTTTTTACAACATGACGTTGGATGGAGTAGGTAGGTCGTGTGATGCGGGCTTTAGCATCAACCCATATCTTTCCCGTGGGTGTCGTAGGAGCCGACTAAGGGACTCGAGGGTTTCATGTGTATTGCAACTTTAAGCGACAGGCTGACAACCTGTCACTATAGTGATACACGACTTATTTGAAACGACCCTCAAAAATTTGTCAGACGTGGCGATAGCGACCGTATTTTTACGGTCGTTGATGCTCTACCTACCCCACCAGGGATACAGGCGTGATTTGTGTATGTATGTATGTAAGTTGGGATTCAGTTAATGGTTCCTAGACCGTTTTATCAACTCGAAACAAAGTGTTGGACAAAGACAGATCACTAATCTACATACATACATACATATATCACGCCTTTATCCTTGCGGGGTAGGCAGAGCGTTAACAGCCGTAAGAATACGGTCGCTATCGCCACGTTTGACATTTTTGAGGATGGAAAACAATCCTCAAAGGTTGTTTCAGAAAACATGAGTATCACTATAGTGACAGGTTGTCAGCCTGTCGCCTAAGAATTTTAATACATATTGATGTATTACTCTCGAGTCCTTTAGTCGCCTCTTACGACACCCGCAGGAAGGATGTGGGGTGATGCTATTCTAAGCCGGCATCACACGGCAGTATCATCACTAATCTAAAACGTTTAAAACCTACTGTTAAAACGATCTTTTACCATCCAGTTAAACCTGACCCGTTCGCACTACAAATATATAAACTACGCGGTGTCTTTTAAAACTGGTTTTGAAGCTGTTTTTCGGACTTTCCAGTTAGTATGACCCGTTCACACTACAAATGTATAAGCTACGCGGTGTCTATTAAGACTGGTTTTTTGAAGATGTTTTTTCGGACTTGCCAATTAGTGACTAGCAGCAAGCCCTGCGGTTACACCTGCTGGTATTCGTTTTCCCGTGGGAATTCAACATGTCGTATGATGCCGGCTTAAAATAGCATCACCCAATTTCTTTCCCGCGGGCATCGTGAGAGGCGACTAAGGGACTCGAGGGTTTCACGTGTTTCAACTTTAGGCGACAGTCTGACAACCTGTCACTATAGTAATAAACGAATCACCTGAAAGGTCCCTCAATATTTGTCAGACGACGTGGCGAAAGCGACCGTATTTTATGCGCCCGTTGACGCTCTGCCTACCCCGAAAGGGATAAAGGCGTGATCTGTGTATGTATTTAAAAAAATCCCGGCTTGTGTTATACATAAGAATAAGAACCTCCCTTCTGAATCACTCCATCTATTAAAAAGACCGCATCGAAATCCGTTGTGTAGTTTTAGGCCGATGATTCAAGTTAATTATAGTGTAGAGTACTGTTTTTCAACCTCCCTTTTGACTTACTTACCCTGCAATTAACTTGACATAAGGTTTGGTAACTTTTGAGTGACTGAATAATGCTATGCTGATTTAACAAAAAAAAAAAAGTATTTGTCGATATGATACTTAGACCAGGGCCCCAAGTCTGCTATTTTTTGTCATTGTAACGCCATCGAAACTCAACTGTCATTCAATCGACATTGTGACTTTTCTATACTTCAAACTGTTAGCAGACTACGAAATGACCAAAATCATCCAACTGAAACAATTTTCATTTAGCAGACTGGGTACAGTATGGTAAACGGTCTTTTCAAGGATATAAATTCTGGCACATTGGGTCATTGAATCGTTGGACGACTCGGTGTCCTACACGAAAAAAAAACCAGCCCATGAAACTGGACAACTTTTCCCAAGGAACATAGGTCGAAATATGAAAAAGAATTTGGAACTCCCATACAAAATTACCAACCGACCAAGTAAATTTGTATCGGAGGTCCAAAATTTTCTCATATTTCGACCCATGTTTCTTGGGGAAAGTTGTTCAGTTTCATGGGCTGAGTCACCTCTTAAAATATTTGCAGCTAATATTTTTACACCGTATATTGGCAACATGTCTTGTAAAAAACATAAAAAATCATAGTACTCGTACAATGAGTTGTTTGTTTAATGATGAGGTCGTAAATGGCTAACTGTCTACGCGATGCACATCGAATTTTGCCTGTATATACCTGCAACGTCTTGTCTTAACCAAACTATCAACAATCTCACTAAGAAATTGCTCACAAATATGAAAATTTAATCACTACTGTATGAACCAAAAAGCTTCGCATCAAAACGTTTCTTTAAAAGCACAGATAACCCTTTTTTTACCGACGAAATAACCCTTTTTCCCATAGCTAATCATCACATTGACATGGCGACCTATCTCGTTGTTTGTACTACTAGCTCATTCGCTTAGAGAGTGTCGCGACCAGCGTAACTTGACCTCAATGCTCCATACACGCACGTACGGGCGTACTGACAGTTACGCTGGTCGTGACACTATGTAAGCGAATGAAGGGGAGAATGCTCCCACAATGATTATGGAAAATGGCGGCATTGTGTCAAGGGATTATTAAGTAAATCTGTTTAATTCGAACTGGTGGTGGTACTGGGTGGGAGATTGAAATCTGCTATGGTCATTATTTTGTCGTTGTTGTTTTTTGAATTTAGTAATTTTAGTAACCTACATATAAGGTGTAATTCGCCGTGTGATGCCGGCATAGAATAGCATCACCCCAATTCTTCCCGCGGGTGTTGTAAGAACCAACTAAGGGACTCGAGGGTTTCATGTGTATTACCACGTATTACAACTCTAGGTGACAGGCTGACAACCTGCCACTACAGTGATACACGAATCATCTAAAGGTGCCCTCAATACTTGTCAGACGTGGCGATAACAACCGTAATTTTACGATCATTAACGCTCTGCCTACCCCGGAAGGGATAAAGGCGTGATTTGTGAGTGTGTGTGTATGTGTTTAAGGTGTAAAAATATTAGCTGCAAATATTTTAAGGGGTGAACCAGAGCCCATGAAACTGTGCATGAAAATATTTCGACCTATTATGTTCCTTAGGGAAAGTTGTTCTGTTTCATGGGCTGGATCACCCTGTAAAATATATGCAGCTAATATTTTTACACCCTGTATACCTAATACCTACAAAAGAAAACAACCCACTTATTTTACCAACCTCTTTTAAAGGAATAGAATAGAATATAAATCTTTATTTCAAAGTAACTTATAACATAATTAACTTATATACTAGTCACAGTTTCTAGGTAAGTACTTTGAAAAGGGTATGCCACTCAGCATATGCCATAATACGCAGCAGGTATTACAGCGCTGGTATTCTGTGGTACCCAGGCGTGCTTTTGCACTGATCGAGACAAGGCTATTTAAATATAAAAGTAGAAAACAAAGACATTATCAATAGAGTTAATAATCACAGTATTAAAGAGCTCACAATTATTATTTCTGAAAGTTTTATACCAGCAGTAATATTATAAATGTGTATTTCTAAGTAAAATTTATTAACATTATTAGTATAGGTATATATTTTATTAACATTTTTAGTATAAGTATGTATTTTTATTTTAAGCTATATATTTTTATTTTATTTTAAGCTATAGAACGGCTATTTTTGATTTTCTAAAAGGTATAATTTTAAGAGTTTTTTGAAAGTGTATAACGATATGTGTAAAGTGTATAAAGGCCGGAAACTGCCATGCAAAAGTTTTGAGTTCACAAGCTACTTTACCTGCCGTTTGTGTATTCGATTCACGAATGCCTCGATTTTCACGATTTCGGCCAAATAAAAATTACACCAAAGAAATACTTTATCTATATCATAATCATAATCATAAACTTTATTAGCTTATATCCATATATCTTTATTGCATTCATATGGTACTAATACTAATACTGTTATATATCTAATACTAAAATATTATAAATTGTAAGTAATAAGAATTCCATTATTACCAAAACGTTCCAATATTAGAAAATTGTGTGAACTGGCCACATAACGTGAAATAAATATCACGTGAAAACCATTTTTTAATAAGAATAAAATGCATTTTTCTTTTATTTTTACTTAATGGACTCCTGTCAAATATTTTGACGGACTTTTACCAGTCTCTATGAATGAAAACTTTTTGCTGTAATTTGAATTTCAATAATATTGGAAATAGAGGAATAGAAATAAAAAGTATTAAAATTAATGGATGACATGAAATCATATACATTTCCAATAATTATAATTTCACCACCACGGGAATCAAACTCACATACCTGCATTAGAGTGTCGTCAAAATTATAGTCTTGCTTCCGTATAATCAATCATCGTCAGGTCAAAAAGCCACGGAAAATAACATAAACAAACATTATAGTCGATGAGCTAGTCACAGAAAAACATGATTTGAAGAGTATTAAAATCCGTCTAGCTTTGTATTGTCCCAGTATTGAGTTATGTGGGTATTTAATCTTGGTGTTTCTCAAAACTAAACACGCATCAAAAATTATAATAATTGTAATCATAGGTAAATGTCTAATCTATTTATACTTACAAGAAAATATACCAAGATAAAATATACAAAATATAACATATTCTAGATATAAACCAAATGAGAACCAAAACCAAAGGAAATAAAATTGATAAATGCCATTTTGTCTGTTTCTTTGATGTCCATTATTACCTACTGAAATACCCATCGGTCATTACATTACACAATCATGTTAAAAACTCTGATAAGTTACTGATAAGTTGAGTTGTTCAATTAAATTGCAAGGGCGTATCCGTATTAGGTGGACCTCCAATTTTTACCATTGTTTCCATTGTGATGCCGGCTTAAAAGAGGATCACTCCATTTCTTTCCCGCGAGTGTCGTAAGAGGCGACTAAAGGAGTCGAGGTTTTCAATGTGTACTTATTACAACTTACGGCGACAGGTTGACAACCTGTCACTATAATGATACACGAATCATCTAAAAGGACCCTAAATATTTGCCAGACGCGGTGATAGCGTATTTTAACAGCCGTTAACCCTCTGTCTACCATGCAAACCATAAAGGCGTGATTTGTGTGCGTGTGTGTTTCCGTTGCCAGCTCTTCGTCCATTAATATCACCACTGCAGCCACCTCCAAACACGAGCTATAGTCAAAACTATTGATTTGAAGCCATTTTTTCGAACGCATTATCTGTCGAAGCTCTTCGTCCATTAATATCAGCACTGCAGCCACCCTCCAAACGCAAGCTATTGTTACGAACAATTGATTTTGTGGGGTGCTGATGGTGTGGGGGATTACAGACGTACCCGCTAGTCCAGTTTACTACTAGATAAATACCTACTATAATATGTCTAAGGTTTTTGTACATCACAATATAAATGCCGTGTGGTGCCGGCTTAGAATAGCATCACCCCACATCCTTCCCGCGGGTGTCGTAAGAGGCGACTAAGGGACTCGAGTTTATTGATGTATTACAATTTTTAGGCGACAGGCTGACAACCTGTCACTATAGTAATACACATGTTTTCTGAAACAACCTTGGAAAACAATTCTCAAAAATGTCAGACGTGGCAATAGCGACCGTAATCTTACGGCCGTTAGCGCTCTGCCTACCCCGCAAGGGATAAAGGCGTGATATATGTATGTATGTAGAATATAAATAAATAAAATATAACGATAACTTTGAAGGCGTGATCAGACCAAGAAACTGAGCAACTTTTTCTAAAGGCGCCATGTGGGGAAACGTGAAATTTTTGATCAGCTAACTGACTTTGTATGGGAATATTTTTTTGTTTCCCAACTTAGCCCCCATAGAAAAATTGTTTAGTTTCATGGTCTGATCACGCCTGCAAAGTTTTCGTTACACTGATTTTATAATTTTATTTTTGATTTGAAATGTAATTTCGTATCATGACTGCAATATAAATATATTAGTGAATTAAGTTTGAATATGAGTAAAAAACCTGGAATACAGGCATTTATTATTGTTTTTATTATTTATAGCCGTGTGATGCCGGCTTAGAATAGCATCACCCCACATCTTTCCCGCGGGTGTCGTAAGAGGCGACTAAGGGACTCGAGTTTATTGATGTATTACAATTTTTAGGCCACAGGCTGACAACCTGTCACTACGTACGTATAGTAATACACATGTTTTCTGAAACAACCTTGGAAAACAATCCTCAAAAATGTCAGACGTGGCAATAGCGACCGTATTCTTACGGCCGTTAGCGCTCTGCCTACCCCGCAAGGGATAAAGGCGTGATATATGTATGTATGTAGAATATAAATAAATAAAATATAACGATAACTTTGAAGGCGTGATCAGACCAAGAAACTGAGCAACTTTTTCTAAAGGCGCCATGTGGGGAAACGTGAAATTTTTGATCAGCTAACTGACTTTGTATGGGAATATTTTTTTGTTTCCCAACTTAGCCCCCATAGAAAAATTGTTTAGTTTCATGGTCTGATCACGCCTGCAAAGTTTTCGTTACACTGATTTTATAATTTTATTTTTGATTTGAAATGTAATTTCGTATCATGACTGCAATATAAATATATTAGTGAATTAAGTTTGAATATGAGTAAAAAACCTGGAATACAGGCATTTATTATTGTTTTTATTATTTATAGCCGTGTGATGCCGGCTTAGAATAGCATCACCCCACATCTTTCCCGCGGGTGTCGTAAGAGGCGACTAAGGGACTCGAGTTTATTGATGTATTACAATTTTTAGGCGACAGGCTGACAACCTGTCACTATAGTAATACACATGTTTTCTGAAACAACCTTGGAAAACAATCCTCAAAAATGTCAGACGTGGCAATAGCGACCGTATTCTTACGGCCGTTAGCGCTCTGCCTACCCCGTGAGGGATAAAGGCGTGATATATGTATGTATGTATGTTTATTATTTAAAAAAAACGTTTTGATTATGCAGGATGTAAAAACATCAACTCATACTATATTCCAAAACCATTGTACGAGTATATAAAGACAATGAAAAATAACTCAGAATCTGGGCATCACAAGTGATTACTTATAGGAAAATTGTAAGTTTCAAAAATTTAAAATTATTGTTTCAAATCTTTAAATCAGGACTACTTGTTTAAGTATTTTAAGTCATTATTTAGAGTTATTCTCTCTCTCTCTCTCTCTCTTTCTCTCTCTCTCTCTCTTTTCGTGTGGGACACCAAGTCGTCCAAAGACCCTTTTAACCCTAGTGTTAGAATTTTTCAACCGCCTTCTACAAGTAACAGGCTTCTGACGTGGTTGTATACCGACCGCTAAGTAATCATAGACAGCTACCGGGGCCTACGGCTTAACGTGCCATCCGAAACACGGAACCATCTTACTTAAGGACAATCGGGCGGTTTCAGCCCGCAGTGTCCTAACCAGACTGGGAACAAATTCATGAAGTGATATCAACTTTGTAAGTGACTCGCCGAGAATCGAACCCGGAACCTACCAATAGCTAGGGTCATAGCGTAGCTGTGGCAAAGTACTTCCCAATTTTCCTATAGCCATAAATCTTTTTTTTTAAGAATAGCCTACCTTTTTACCCACCCTACGCTAAAACTTTTTAATTGATAGACCTACGCAAAAACCCCATAAAAAACGCTATGAAATATAATAGCGTGGTGCAAGTACCTACGTACCCCATAGGCGGATCGCACACTTGACGCACGACAGAGCGCAAAATTATCGCAGCGGTCTGTCTGATCTATACTAGAAATGTCAATCCCCATAATAAAACCACTCAATCGCTGTCGACGCAGCGCTTCTTCTTTTCGTGCGGGACACCGAGACGTCCAACGACCCGATGAACCCTAGTGTCAGAATTTTTCAACCGCCTTCTACAAGTAGCAGGCTTCTGACATGGTTGTGTAACGACCGCCGTCTAAGTGATCAAAGACAGCAACCGGGACCTACGGTTTAACGTCCTATCCGAAACACGCTATCGCAGTGTCGTTCGTCGAATGCAGTTTTAGTATGGGGTACGTATTGCGATATTTTAGCGCTCCGTCGTGCGTCAAGTGTGCGATCCGCCTAAGATGCCCTGCAGTGGCTTCTGTTCCGACCAATTTATTGCGAAGGGCGGTTAAGGGGGAGATGGTATTCGCTTTGAAAAATTATTTAGAAAGTCGTACTGAATAAGTTTCCCTATTGGACCGGTGCTGAAAAACGTAAAAATATAGGGTGAAAAAATATTAGCTGCAAATATTTTAAGGGCTGAATCAGCCTATGAAACTGAATAAGTATCCCCAAGAAACATAGGTCGAAATATGAAGAAAATTTTGACCTCCCATACAAAAGTACCGACCGACTTAATCAATTTGTATGGGAGGTCAAAATTTTTTTTTTCATTTTTCGACCTATGTTCCTTGGGGAAAGTTGTTCAGTTTCATGGGCTAATTCACCCCTTAAAGTATTTGCAGCTAATATTTTTACACCCTTTATAGCGACCATATTCTTACAGCCGTTTACACTCTGCCTATCCCGCAAGGGATTGAGGCGTGATATGTGTGTGTGCATGTGATATGATGGCAACCGAAACCAGTCGACCGAAATCGAATTGTATAAGCAAACGTTGAATCCCGTTTTTACACCAGTCTTTCCCTTAACTGCACTTAGTTCTGTGTGATTGATTCCCCCTGCTTCCGGGGGGAATGCATTCGAGGGGCAGACGAGGGGGGGGTGGGGGGGAAGCGGGGGTGAAGGGGGCAAATACGCGAATTGTTCCCTTTTTGGACCTACTGCTGATATGACCCGTCATCTATAAGGTGTAAAAATATTAGCTGCAAATATTTTAAGGGGTGAATTAGCCCATGAAACTGAACAACTTTTCCCAAGAAACATCGGTAGGTAGGAAATGCCCACGTTCTTTCCTGCCTCTACGTATATAATGTTCTCCATAACCCATCTTCTCCTTCATATCTCAAAGAGCGCTTTAATTTTTCTCGTCCCCTTGACAAATCTTGTCGCTCTCATGTTCGGACGATTCTATCCATACCCATCCACCGCTCTGACTTCTATAGTTATTCTTTCACTGTTCATGCGGCCAGACTGTGGAACTCCCTCCCGCACGCAGTGCGTGACAGCCCGTCTCTTTCAATTTTCAAAAAACGCGTAAAAGAGCATTATCTTTCTCTCCCAAATTAATCTATAGGTATATATATTTATGGTGTATATATGTACGTATATAAATATAGGTATTATTATGTAATAATTATGTAGTGTAGGTATATTATTTATATAAGTAGGTATAGTTTCTAAAATATTTGTTTTATAAATTATTATAGGTATATTAGTATGTTGTACACGTCAACTGCCTCACTTTATGCCATCTCACTACCCTAGGTCTGCTGGAAGAGATTTCTTTTTAGAAATAAGCTGACCTGTTGTGTATTGTTCTTAATGTTATGTCCTTTGTGTTATATTGTGTACAATAAATGGTTTAATAATAGGTCGAAAAGTTAGAAAAATTTTTGGACCTCCCATACGAGTTGAGTTGCTCGGTCGGTAATTTTGTATGGGAGGTCCAAAGTTTTTTTTTTCATATTTCGACCTATGTTCCTTGGGGAAAGTTATTCAGTTTCATAGGCTGATTCACCCCTTAAAATATTTGCAGCTAATATTTTTACATCCTGTATAGCCATGCTCTTATCGGAGAAGCAATTTCCATTCTTGTCTATTGTTTCTGTTTGATGCCGGCTTAGACTAGCATCACCCCATTTCCAACCAGTGAGTGTCCTAAGAGGCGACTGGGGGGACTTGAGGGTTTCAGGTGTATTACCTTTTAGGGGACAGGCTGACAACCTGTCACTATAGTGGTACACGATTTATCTGAAACGACCCTCAAACATTTGTCAGATGTGGCGATAATGACCGAAGTTTTACAGTCGTTAACGCTCTGCCTACCCCGCAAGGGATACAGGCGTGACTTGAGTGTGTGTAAAAATTTTGTACGAAAACTCGAAAAATTGTTGCCATATTTAAGCGTTATCTGTCAGATTTGACAGATTGCTAAGAAAGTGGTGTCCTCATTTGATTTTATAGATAGATTGTAGACCCAGTAGGTCTGATTGGCAGTGGGTCCAATATGTCAAAAACTCAAATACGCACCCTGTCCAATGTTAGCCATGTTTATTGCATTCCTTTGGTATTTGAAGTAATAGACGTTCTTACATCAAACAAACGCTTATGAGTTATAGCTTATTCGCTTAGATAGTGTCGCGACCAGCGTAACTTGACCTCAATGCTCCATACACGCACGTACGGGCGCGCACTGACAGTTACGCTGGTCGTGACACTATGTAAGCGAATGAAGAATATTGCATTCCTTTAGTATTTGAAGTAAGAAATTGTTACATCGAACAAACACGTCATGAAAGCAAAGTTTTTATCAAAGAATCTACGATTCCTAATTAAGGGATTTATGCTAAAAATATATTAATCTATGGAGCTCAATTTCTTATAGAATGATTGCCGAAATCGTGCACGACTCATAACAGAATTTTCTACTACCTACACGAATTCAGTATGTATTTATCAAAAGAATCTTCGATTCTTATCAGGGGGATCATAAAATTTATTGGTATGATTTTAAGGCCCTAATACCAAAATACTTAGCTTTGAGTTTTTTTTCGACGATCAAAAATCCTAGGAAAGATGGGTGCAACTAGAAACGTACCTCCCAGTAGTTCAGGTGGCGTATACCGTACGCGATTGGCCATTCATCAGATCACATCACATAAGCCTTTAGCAGTTCACTGCTGGACGTAGCGTCCAAGGGTACCTACGCTACAATGAACGATCTCCCGCTTTCGCCATCCAGTCACTACCAGCCGCTCTCTTTAACTCATCGGTCCATCTAGCCGGGGCGAGCCATTAGTAACAAAATAAAAACCCAAGATAGTACTAAATTCATAATCTTGAACACGGAACTAGCCGATTCTATGCCGGCATAGAATAGCATCACACCAATTCTTCCCGCGGGTGTTGTAAGAGGCAACTAAGGGACTCGAAGATTTCATGTGTATTACTACGTATTACAACTTTAGGCGACAGGCTGACAACCAGTCACACGAGTCATCTGAAGGAGACCGTAATTTTATGATCGTTAACGCTATGCCTACCCCGCAAGGGCGCAAAGGCGTGATTTGTGTATGTGTGTATGATCTAGCATTCCAATTCCAACCCCCTACGATCTAAATGTATGGTCTAATTTGTTAAGATCATGTATCCGGGCAGATCGCACACTTGACGCACGACGGAGCGCAAAAATATCGCAGCGGTCTATCAGATTCACACTAGAAACGTCACTCCCCATACTAAAACCGCACTCGACGGATGGCACTGCGATAGCGGTGCGTCAACAGCGGTTAAGCCGTTTTAGTATGGGGAGTGACGTGACGTTTCTAGTGATCTGACAGACCGCTGCGATATTTTTGCGCTCCGTCGTGCGTCAAGTGTGCGACCCGCCGACGCCCCCCGTGAATGATTTCACGCTGGTTTTCATTTGTACATTCTAAACCCCTGTGCTTTTTGTCTGAATGCGTTTTCTAGTGCACGCCTAACTTTTTTTGGGGTTCCGTAGGTATAGTCTTTGTACCATTTTCTTGGTGATTTTGTTATGTTGTTAGTTTTTCATACTCACATGAAAATGCGTAAAGTTCATATTTATAAATCGTTCTCAACTCTGAGATCGATCTCAAGAGCGATTTTGATAAATGTCAGTCAATACTAACAGCATCTCAAAGTCGCACTCACGATCGATCTCAGAATCGAATGCGGTTTATAAATACGGGCCTAAATGTTGTAGTACCTATCTATTTCCTAACACAAGATAACCATGTCTTAATACGAGGTAATTCACTATAGTTTTATCGTTTAGTTAGACAACAGTGTTAAAATTAATAGGAAACTGAGATAAACTGAATTATTTTAATATAATTTGTTACTTAACATACTTTAAAAAATACAGCTTTTTAATTCAAAATATTCGTGAGTTTCCAGCAAAAAATACAAAATCATTTTTATGGAATATGAAGAAATAAATACAACACCATAATTGAAAATAGTTGGCTAAAATATTAATATGAATAATGCACATAAATAATATTAAATGGAACTTTCCTCGTGAAATTTAATTTAATCTGCTTTATCTGCAGAACCCTCAATGGGTAAACTCGAGCCGCTCCCGACGATTTGATCGCATTTAACCTCAAAACTAAGAACAAGAGAGTTTTCAGAAAGAACTCTATGAACATGCAGAATGAAGTCAAGTAGGAGTCGTCGCAACTCGCAACCATATAGGCGGTAATAGGCCACATAAAATAATTAAAGATGGTCTCAAGACTGCTTAATGAAAATCGTTTCAGTAGTGTCATTAGGATTGTTTGTCATTTCTTATTCTGCGGTGGCAATAGAATGAGCCTAGCATAGCATTACAATACAGTACATTATACTTTATTTGTAACGACCGCTATCTAATTAATCATAGACAGCAACCGGGACCTACGGCTTAACGTGCTATCCAAAACACATTCCATCATTTTTACGGCCAGTGGTTCACAGTACACATGGAAAAGTGCAACTAAGGAGAGTTCAGTTAGAGAGACTTATTTTCTACCTTTCTTTCTCTCTTTTTGTGTGGGGCACCAAGTCTTCCAACCACCAATGAACCCTACTGTCAGAATTTATCAACCACCTTTCCTACCAGGCATTACAATGGTGATAGTGATACGTACGACTTATCTGAAACGACCCTCAATCATTGTCAGACGTGGCGATAACGACCGTATTATTACGGTCGCTCTGCCTACCCCGCCAGGGATATAGTGTGTGTGTGTGTGTATTACAATGGTTAAAAAATGATTGTTCGTAGGATTCTCTCCGAAGTACATCCTTGCTCAACGACTTAACCTCAAAATCAGAGAAGGGGCCTTCTTTCGTGAGTGCAATGCGATTACGGCGCCCCCTGGATTCGTTTTTGATGTGATTTTAAATTAAATTCCCTATTTGCTCTGAATCTCTAATGAAAAACCTAAATCGATTGGCTAGAAGAATTTTCAAAATTATTCGTAAATTTTAAATCTCGGGTTCGATAAAGTTTTTGTGAACTGACTTTAAAAGATGAGAAGGTAATTTCACGGCAAACTTTTTTTTATTAAACGGTAAACAATTTTTTTTTTTAATTTGTTGAATCAGATGAAGTCCCGTTTTTTAGGATCATTCATTTAATTACGAAATCAATCAATCATAGGTAGTAATTATAGTATTTCAAATGTTTTATGATACCGGCTAAGAACAGCATCACCCGAATTTTACCCACGGGTGTCGTCATTTAGGCAATATTACATTTTGGCACTAGGTAGTTTGTACATTTTGACACTAGGACAATGTTTGCCACGAACTTCCTGTCTTTATAACATTTATTACCCGGCAGGGTAAAAAGCAACTAAAGGTGAATTAATCTTGCATGTAGGTATTACTAGTGGAATATTATTAACCAAACCACCAATACCTACTAGGTAGTTGTACCAAACTAGTTATTGAATCAATTTTGCTTTCCACAACTGGAATTGCTCTGCCAAGCCCCGTCATGTGAGAAATTAAACGGACTCAAAAACCGCGGGAATTGTGTTCGGGCTCGTTTTGACTGATTTTTGAAGTCGGTTTAACTATTTTTTTTTAAATTTTGTGTGTTGACACTAGGAAATTTTCTTTTTTTTTGTGACTCTTATCGATGTAGCTTGTCGACGGGCAACGGTATTTCTAAAGCCGTTATAGCTCTGCCTACCCCGAAAGGGAGAAAGGCGTGATATTGTACGACGGTGTAATACTTATTTTGTATATACTGACTTATGCATTTTAGCTTTATTACTAAAGAAACATATAACTAATTATGTAAGGAAAAACGAAACTTGCAATAACGGTTATAAATTGAAATATGTATCGAGTCGTTCATAGACTCGATAACCCAAACAATAACAGAAGGTGAGCACCCCTAAATCGGCAACAATCGGATCAATTTAAATTGCCAATCTGTCAATATGTATGTAGAGGCAGATGGTCAATGGTACTTGATAATTCTTGAGAACAACTGTCCAAAATCCAATGCGTGTAGATAGATACATACATACACATATCAAGCCTTTATCCCTTGCGGAGTAGGCATAGCGTTAACGGCCGCAAGAACACGGTTGCTATCGCCATGTCTGACATTTTTGGGGATTGTTTTCCAAGGTTGTTTCAGTAAACATGTGTAATGGTAATGGTAATGGTAAGACGGGCTGTTTTCCGCAACTCGACGTCTGCATGCGCCTATTTTGCGTAAAGGGTGGGGGCTCCCTACTCGAGCCATCCTATTTCCCCAAGGAAGCCCAGTAACCCTACCAAATCACTGAGTACCTCGGGGATTGACCTCGGGTTTCCGAGGTATTTTGCCCGGTATGCTGCCACCTCTTTGCAGTGTAACACCACATGGGCGGCTGTTTCCTCTTCCTCCATACATGCCCTACATAGGGGGCTGTCAGTAACACCTATGACTGAGAGGTGCTTGTTGAAGTGACCGTGACCGGTTATGACGCTGGTTACCATACGAAGTTGGGTTTTCTTCAGTCGGAGCAACTTCTTGGATAGGCGGCTAGATATTGTCGGCAGGGCTTCTCTAGCCTGCCTGCAGTCTTCTAAACCGGTCCAGTGTGTGTTATGTTCGTTTTTGGTGCGTTCTCTTAATAGGGAGCGGATTTTGCCTACCGGGATAGGTATGATCGGTTCCGGCCCGTAGGCTATGGTGTCCGATCCTCTTCGGGCCAGTTCATCTGCAGCATCATTGCCCCTAGAGCCGCTGTGTCCTTTGATCCATTGTAACCTTACTTGGTTGTGTTGACATACCTCCATTAACCGTTGGTGGCATTCGTATATTAGCCCTGAGGTTATTACATGACTGTTCAGTGCCTGCAGTACAGACATGCTGTCTGAGAGTATCCGGATGGAATGACCTTTCACTTCCCTGGCAGCTATGGCTGTTGCGGCTACCGATATCGCCAAACATTCAGCTTGAAAGACTGAGTTGTGGCTTCCCAGTGGTGTAGAGAGTCTGATGTTGAAGTCCTCCGAGAAAACACCGGATCCTGTACCAGACTTTGTCTTAGAGCCGTCCGTAAAGATCCTAAGCTCTTTTGGGGTAAGGCCCTCGTATAAGTCGTCTTCGTGAAGTTGTATTTTATACTTTTTATCAAATATAAATTGTTTTGGGATCCTGTCACCTACAGCTGCGAGTAATGGCAGGTCTGCATGCGCTTCATTTAAGATGCTGGTATGTGGGGTGTTGTTGTTTCGCCAGAGTTTCAGAGAATTGAGCCTTACCGCAGCAGCAGCTGCCTCCTGCTTGGCAAACAGGTGGAGCGGTGGCAGATCCAGCATAGCTTCCAGGGCAGCAGTCGGGGCTGTTCTCATGCTCCCCGTGATTGCCATGCAAGCCAATCTTTGGAATTTTTGTAGTTTATCCATACCTGTCGCGAGCTTGCACCTTGTCCACCATACTAGTGCACCGTAGCACACCATCGGGCGGATTACCATTTTGTACAACCACAGGATGATTTTCGGCGAGAGCCCCCATTTCTTGCCGATCATCCTGCGGCACTGCCAAAACGCGATGCAGGCCTTGTTTAGTTTGTTGTCTAGGTGGGTGTTCCAGTTTAGCTTCTGATCAAGGATTATCCCTAGATACTTGACCTCGTTTGAAAGTTGTAGTCTTGTTCCGAACAGTTTTGGTAGATGGTAGTTGCCCAAAACCCGTTTTAGCGTGAACATGACCGTTTCGGTTTTTGTGGGATTTACCGATAGATTATATCTGCTGCACCAGCGTTCCACGATACGCAGGGCTGCTTGCGTGAGGTCGCAGACTGTACTGGCCATCTTACCTGTGATTAGTATGGCTAGATCGTCCGCGTAAACATGTGTATCACTATAGTAACAGGTTGTAGCCTAAAAATTGTAATCCACAAATACTCTCGAGTCCCCTGTTTGCCTCTTACGACACTCGCGAGAAGGATGTGGGGTGATGCTATTCTAAGCCGGCATCACACGGCAAGTAGGCAGAAATCACACGGCAGGTAGATACTTATTGATTTAATAGTTTGGATAGTAAGATTGTATTTTTACTCACGTACATTTACCGCCTGCTCTTACGGTGAAGGAAAAACACCGTGATGAAACCCGCATCAAATAAAATTTGAATTCAGATAATATTTGAATGTGACTTAACCTAGGAATCCGGCCAGGTTAGCCTTCGGGTCGCAGAGGTCAGATGGCAGTCGTTCTGTGAAAAACTTGGTTCCACGTCAAATCCAACGATGTAGCCGACCCCGACAGAGAACGGGATAAGGCAACGAGAATGATAAGTAAGATTAGTACAATAATTAAAACTTTTCGTGATGATGAGATAAAAACCTATAAAATCAATCTCCTTGAATAAGGATTGGCATTTCCGTGGCAAAGCACTGGAAAAATATAATTAAAATTTTATGTCGCCACGTCTGACAAATCTTTGAGAAAAAGGGTGTATCAAAACAGTGACAGATTGTCAGTCTGTAGCCTGAAATTGTAATACACATAAAAGATGTACGTAATATGATGATGATGACGATGATGAAGAATAGAAAATGTAATACCCTCGAGTTCCTTAGTCGCCTCATACGACTCCCGCGGGAAGAATATGAGGTAATGCTGTTCCAAGCAGGCATCACACGGCAAACCTATATCAGTTATTTAGTTCCCATAATACAAGCTTTGCTTAGTTTGGGGCTAGATGGCGCTGTTTGTACATAAGCCTTCTCTGAGGAAGTCGGGTAAAATTGAACAGCCCGACAGTCATACACCGAATAAAAGGTTAGTAGAAAGTTCTTTAACAACTTGCATACTACATATGGCGGGTAACAGGAGGAATCCAGGTGGTGTCGGGAAAAGGGTAGCTACCCGCCTGGCCGGGTGTTGTGGCCAGGGGACCGACGGGTCCACCTGGATCGGATTAGAAGTTGTATATATGTGTTGCGCGGTGAACACTTCGATACCGCGTTTCAGGCCCATTGTTCTGTCACGTGGCGCCATCTCTCCGATATGATGAGAACTCCTGTTGCGTCTTGTATGCTTGTGAACCACTTGAGTGAGCTTCATGTTGTAGCCACCAGAGGTCGCTACAGTACTCCCCCTCAAGACCGGAGGTCGATACCGTAAGCGAGCGTAGTGGGGCTGATGACGTCATTGTAGCGTGATGATGCAGTCTGGCTTGGCGAGGCAGTGTAGGTTCCAAATGTCCACGGTGAGTCGGGATGAGGATGGAAGACCAATGAAGCTGCCGTCCTGGTTCCAATGTCCACGGTGAGTCGGGATGATGAGGAAGACCAGTGAAGCCGCCGGTGCTGTGACTGTGGTAGTTGCTGATGACGTAGTAGATAGCTCCGTACTGCAGTGGTTGAAGTGTGGTTGAAGGCTGCGAAGTCCATAGTAGGGGTCACCAATATGGCGGGTAACAGGAGGAATCCAGGTGGTGTCGGGAAAAGGGTAGCTACCCGCCTGGCCGGGTGTTGTGGCCAGGGGACCGACGGGTCCACCTGGATCGGATTGGAAGTTGTATATATGTGTTGCGCGGTGAACACTTCGATACCGCGTTTCAGGCCCATTGTTCTGTCACGTGGCGCCATCTCTCCGATATGATATGATCACGTCGGGGTCACCAATATGGCGGGTGACAGGAAGTATCCAGGTGGTGTCGGGAAAAGGGTAGCTACCCGCCTGGCCGGGTGTTGTGGCCAGGGGACCGATGGGTCCACCTGGATTGGATTGGAAGTTGTATATATGCGTTGCGCGGTGAACACTTCGATACCGCGTTTCAGGCCCATTGTTCTGTCACGTGGCGCCATCTCTCCGATATGTTGAGAACTCCAGTTGCGTCTTGTATGTTTGTGAACCACTTGAGTGAGCTTCATGTTGTAGCCACCAGAGGTCGCTACATACACGACTACATGCCGAAAGTTAAAAATTTAACCCGCTCGCGACTCAGAGTAACGAAGTTTAGCAATAGGAACCGTACTAGTAACGAGCGAAGCTATCGAAAAGTCGTTACCAACTTGCATACCGCACAACTGCATGCAGCGAGTTAAAAATTAAACACGTTCACGACTTAGAAAAGCGACTATTTCAGACGGAAGCTATAAATGAAGCCATCGAAAACTCGCCACCAACTTTCATTTTACAAGTTCATTTTTACAAACTTACGAGTAAATAGAATGAAACTACTGAAAATTTATTGTAATCAGATTTGGCAAGAGTTTAAGCACAACTGAATGCAAACAAACTGCAAGGTATTTGTTGTGTTTTGTTGCTGCGGTTTCTCAAACAAATTAAAATGTTTACGGCATTAAAAACAGCCAAGATACATACTTATTTAAGAAAAAATATTGTTTCTTGAGAATTTCTTGAAACTTTGTAGTCAAAGCCAGCACTCCTAGTACCTAGTATTTCTAATATGTTCTAGATTTTGTATAATAGGTACCATATTTTTTTATCAGACCTAACACATTTTTTTTATCATATTAAATTATCGTTACAAAAGGCCTCATTGTGTTTCAGGGCATGCATTTCCGACAGGCTCTTTAGTTCATTCTAGTGATTTCAAAGTTCCCTTTGAAGCGTTCCTATGCTCAGAGCCCAGTGCACGCATTTTCAAAACTTTCACAAAAGCGGCTACCTTTACAATGGCCGCCATTTTGAATATAAATTGCAGGTTTTGCAAGATACAATACCGTTCTTTTACTACAACCTGTTCGCCTGCGGCTTTGCCGGCATAAAATACATACATATCACGCCTTTATCCCTTGCGGGGTAGGCAGAGCGTTAACGGCCGCAAGAATACGGTCGCTATCGCCACGTCTGACATTTTTGAGGATTGTTTTCCAAGGCTGTTTCAGAAAACATGTGTATTACTACAGTGACAGGTTGTCAGCCTGTCGCCTAAAAATTGGAATACACTAATACTCTCGAGTCCCCTAGTCGCCTCTTACGGCACCCGCGGGAAGGATGTGGGGTGATGCTATTCCAATTCTAAGCCGGCATCACACGGCAATAAAATATCAAATAAAATACAGAGTGTTAGGAAAAATACTAACTCCTTTCAAGGAATAGACCAGCCCATAAAACTAAATAACTTTCCCCAAGGAACATAGGTCGAAATAAGTATGAGAAAACTTTTGGACCTCCCATACAAATTGAGTTGGTCGGTCGGTAACTTTGTATGGGAAGGCCGTTTTCTTTATCATATTTAGACCTATGTTGCTTGGGGAAAGTTGTTCAGTTTCATGGGCTGATTCACCACTTAAAATATTTGCAGCAAATTTTTTTACACCCCGTATAACAACTATCTAAAAATACTTTCATCTGCCACTTGTCCAATTACCGATACAAAATGGCAGTCCAGTGCTACATGAGGTGGTTCTCACACTTAACGCACAACGGTGCGCTATTTTAACGCATCCGTAACGCAGGCGAATGTCAGATGCAAAGAAAGTTTCCAAACCTTAAAAATATTAAGACCGACATTGACGCAGACCCAACCAATGAACCTGCGTCAATAGATACGTACCTAAGTAAGTAATATCGCCGTATTGCACATTCAAAATACAAACACGGGTTGCTGTCTAAGATTACTTAGACGGCTTAGACGGCGGTCGTTACCCGACTATGTCAGAAGCCTGCTACTTGTAGAAGGCGGTTGAAAAATTTAGACACTAGGGTTCGTCGGGTCGTTGGACGACTTGGTGACCCACACGAAAAGAGAGAGGACACAGACACATAACAGGAAAACTGTCAAATGCGACTGTCAAAAAACGCAAGCTCATCCGTTGTTGATGCTAAGCCAACGTCATATTTTATGAAGAATAGAGGATTTTCTTTTTTATTATTATTACTCTAGTTGCTGGATAGATGGCGCTGTGCTCGGTATGTTACCTCAAAAAACGGAACGTAATATTTTTTTTTTTGTAAACTTGGACTCGGACTCATTTGGAACGAAAGTGTCAGTGCATGCCAGATTGTCAGTCAGTGTTGCAATGTTTTTTTTAGTCTTTTGGCTTTGGAATCTACACTAGAATCTAGTACCTAACATAGTAAGTTCAACGCCATCTATCGAGTTCTTGGAATACTAGTAATTTTAACTCTCAAAACAAAAACCTCCTATTGAAAGTTCCTAAAATGTGACGCATGCGTTACGAAAGCACTATAAATGCGCAGCGTCGTGCGCTAGATGTGGGACTCTAATAGTTGTAAAGAGCTTACAGTGCTATATAAGAGTTATATTTAGCTGGAGCCCTCGGGACTACGCCGTTAATAGTAGGTACATTAGCTGCACAAAAGCTATTGTGCTGTAATGAAGTGCGCTGGGTACAAATAATTTCAATCTACCCGCGTTGGGGCCACGAAATTGGCGGTCAAACAGACAGGTTGTCTGAAACAACCCTCAAAAATTTGTCAGACGTAGCGATAACGGCCGTAATTTTACGTTCGTTGATGCTCTGTCTACCCCACCAGGGATACAGGCGTGGTTTGTGTATGTAATTGTAATTGTAATTGTAATTGTTTATTAGACTTCTTTTATGGCTAAGTACATTGGTTAAGATTTTAGGCAGAGAGACTCGTTTGACTTATTTAGTATTATGACAGTAGCAACCCAAATAGACCGAGGCCCGTGCTAGGATTAGCTACTTCTGCACGATTGATCTAAAAAATCCGGCACGTAAAGGTATAAATCGAAATATAATAAGAGATAACTAAAACTAAGCATGCAGTTTATGGTATATAATAGTAAAATACAAAGTAATTGATTAAGACGTATATATAATATATGTATAAACACCATGCAATTAAAAGTACACAAAATAAATAAATATCACGAATTCATAAAAAATATATAAACATTAACTAAATTACTGTAAAAGTTGTAAAAATATTTAAAAATTGTTAGTTTACTCTAGATATATTGACTTTGCTCCATAGTATATCAAACGTACTGCAGTCCAAACCGAAGAAATAAGTTTTTAGTCTTTTTTTAAGTTGGTTTCTGATTTTGGGGGTGTCAATCAGAGAACAAATTTCTCTGGGAAGGTGATTATATAACCTAGTTGCTATTATACTGCAATGGTTACTGCTAAAACTGGAGGATCTGAATGGAATGACATATTTCCGTAACGTAGTTTCTCTGGTACAACGGGTGTTCGTACTCAGGGGGAAAAGGTTTAGATGCCGAGACATGTAAATCATAGTCTGCCATAAAAATGCCTTACGAGGTGTTAGAACCTTGCATAACTCAAACAATTGATCAGACGGAAACCTGCATGGTTTTCGCATCATGATCTTTAGATTTGATTTTTGAGCAATTTCTAATTTTTTTATGATACTAGAACCACACAAACCCCACGCCAAAATACCATACAGAAGCAATGACTGAGTAAGAGCGTAGTACAAGGTGAACATTAAATGTTTAGTTATTATATTTCTCAGCTCGCAATACATATATCCTATATTACGAACCCTTGTAGCCAACTTATTTATGTGTTTACCCCATTGCAGATGCTCATCCACTATGATTCCGAGATATGTGACGCTGGTAACCTGATCAAGTTCAGCACAAGCACAGAGTTGTGTTGTGCAGCAATGAATTTTGATAATGGGTTTAGTGTGTGGTAATCCTGCCTGAGTAGGAGCGAAGCACATAAACACAGTCTTGTCCTTATTAAGCGTCAGCAAGTTAGAGTCGTACCATTTTTTAGCGCAGGCTAGCCCAACAACTGCTTTTTCGGTCACCCTTTCCCAAGAAGAATCGGTAAATAACATAACTGTATCATCAGCGAAACAAATAGCATGACAATCCGGTTGCATTGAGCAGAAGTCATTTAAGTATATAGTAAATAATAAGGGCCCCAGGACACTGCCCTGCGGGACACCAAATTCAATACTGCCAGAATTATCATTACTATTTACTTCTCCGACACGAGTTACGTGACACCGCCCTTGAAGGTACGATTTGAACCAGTCAAATGCATTGCACTTAATACCCAGCAGTGATAACTTCTTCAATAAAATTTTGTGGGATATAGTATCGAATGCTTTAGCTAGATCGATAAATACAGCAATTGACTTCTTCTTATGCTCGTGGTTCAAGGTCACGACTCTAGTCAATTCCGTTATAGCATCGCTGGTACTCAGCCCACTTCTAAATCCATACTGGTGTTTATAAAGAAACTTTTCGGCAAAATTATTAAGTCGACTTTTGACAACTTTTTCAATTATTTTAGATGTTGTTGGAAGAAGAGATATAGGTCGGTAATTGGAAACACAATTTTTCTTTCCCTTTTTAAAGATAGGTATTATGGTTGCAGTTTTCAACAGAGACGGGAAGACCCCGCTTTTAAAACTTAAGTTAATGATAAAGGCCAGGGGGCACGAAATATGGTGTTTAATTACTTTAAATACTTTCGATGTGATTCCGTCGTTGCCACAAGAATTGGTATTCTTTAATTTTGTAATTAGAGAACCCACTTCCCTAGCCGTAGTTGGGCGTAGAAAGAATGACCTGTCAGCGTCCCTCAGTTCAACATTATTACATAGGTGATCCTCAGTTACATTTAAATTAGTTAAATGACATTTTGCGAGATCAGAACCAACAGATTGAAAATATTGGTTGAAAGCATTTGCTATATTTGTAGGGTTCTCAGATAATTTAAGAGTTTTTCCATTGTATATAATTTCCTCTATGGATTTGTTTTTACATTTTCTATTGGTTACCTCATCCATAACATTCCAATTTTTTTTAGGGTTTCCTGCACATTCTTCTATTTTTAGTTTATAGTATTTTTCTTTAGCTTTTTTAATGCGTAAATTACAGAATCTGCGATAACTTATATAATTGCCTTTTAGTTGTGCATCATCAGGATATTTTTTACATAGTTTAAATAATTTATTGCGCTTTTGAATGAATTCGACTAGCTTTCCTGTTATCCATGGTTTAAGTTTAATTTTTCTATGTGGTATTGTTTTAATGGTTGTGTTATTTCGTACATGCTTATTAATTAAATCATGAAAATTATTAAGGGCTGTGTCAACATGTGTCTGATTGTATATTTCTGTCCAGGATTCCTTACTAATATCGTCTTTCAATTGTTCAAAAATAATGCACGGTACTTCACGATGTATCGTATTACGTACAGGTCTCTGCGTTCGCTCAATACTACATATAGTCAAGTAGTGATCCGTAATATCAGTGGTAAGAACTGCTTGAGTAGTATCTCTGCTACCTGCCCGAATCATGCAATGGTCAATACAGGATTTAATGTGCGTTATTTTGTCAATCCCGACTTTGAGGTTGTAGTAGGTTAATAATGCAAGGTATTCATCGGCTTGGGGATGACCATTCTCGAGTATATTTATATTCATGTCACCCATTAAGATGATGTTGTTATTGCGCCCAATGTTTTTCAAAGCATTATCAAGTGAATCTAAGAATATATCTATTTTATAGCATGACGGGGACCTATACATAGCAAGCAATATTAAATCATCCGAAAAAGTTATTTTTAGGCAGTTTGCACCCAAGACAACCAACTCTGTGCAGTTAAAGCTTATGCCCTGTTTAATAAACACCGTGACACCGTCATTTTGAATTGGATTTATTTCCGTAAAGACAGATGTAAACCCTGGAATATACTGATTAGGTTTACGAGACTTAATTCGACATTCGGTCAGAATAAGCACATCAAAATTAATATTAAGTTTGTAAAGACTAACCATAAGTGAATCAAAGTTTTTATGTATACTACTGATATTGATACTAATTATGATTAAGGAAGTATCTTTATTTTCAAATTTTCGCCGACATAATTCAAAATCATCTGTAGAAAGGCAATTATCCTGATGATGCAAGTCATCTAAATCGCTTAAAAATTGTTTAATCGAGTCCATTGAAAAAAAAATAAGTTGTAATATGTCATCGTGAAATAGAAGTTGATTACGCTAATAGTTACGGAGTAGTGGAATTTTTTTTGAGTATATGTAGAAGATTTTTAATTCAAATAGAGCCATATGAAATAAATACTTATAGGTTTTTAATATTATTGGGTAGCTTAGTAGAGTAAATATGAATAGTAAATAATTACAGTAAAGGGTTATATTATTAAAATATAAAATGCATGCAATTTTTTGTATAGACGATAATAGTCATTTGAGGCAAGCCAAATCGTTTTCGCATTTAATAATCAGGGGGTCCGATTGACGATCTTTTTTTAGATAGACATTTTTGTTGTAGCACCAGCAGCTGAAATAGTTACTTTAAGTTTGATTTTTGCTGCTTTTGTTTTCCACAATAAGTTTTTGAGCTTTGGGCTTAGATGTTCGGATATATACAAAGGCTGCGATTTTAAACCAAGGGCGAGATGATCAGTTTTCAAACGAGTTTCTTTACCTTTACAATTTTTGTTGTATTCTCTTGCCACTCGTAGAAGATCGTTCTTGGGAAAGATGTTCTTGAAAATTACAACAATAGACCGTGTCTGATCAGGAGTCGTTTTCTTCCCTGAGCGAAAGAGTGTATAGATGTCTTGATCTTCGATTTTCAGATGAAAGAACGAAAACAGCCTCCCAAGAATGCTGCGCAAATCCTCCCCCTCTGTCTCAGGCAGCCCTCTGATTTCCACGTTACACGATCTTGACCTGTCTTCTATCCCCTCCAGTTTAGCCTCTAGAAGTGATAGCTGGTTCTTGAGTGCAGAATTTTCTTGTTGAAGTTTTTCTTGTTGTTGGTTTATGTTCTTTATCTCTTGTTCGAATTTACTGACTGCGGTGCTTATCTGGTCATACTGTTTTTCTACAACTTTTATGGACTCCTCAATGCGAGCGACATTCAATTGGATTGGTTTAATGTGATCGCCGAATGACTTCTCCATTTCTGCAACCAAATCCTTTTTAACTACGAGAAGGCGTTTATCTATATACGATTTAAGGTCGTTCATGAGGGTCTCCATATATTTTCTATCAAGAGTTTCTTCTTTCTTATACGAGGAGCCAGCAGCCTGTATAGGAGTCCCGGTGCTCTCCTCGTGAACTTCGGAGTTTCTTTCACGACGTTTTTCTTTGGGTTTGCATTGCGGGCATTTCCATGAACTTTTGTAAGTTTTCGATTCCCTTTTAAAATTTTCTGGTGTTATTTCTAAACACTGGTAGTGATAGCCCTGTTTACACTCTGTGTATGTATGTATTATATGTATCTTGTTTTTGCTTACATACATTTACCGACTGCTCTTGCGGTGAAGGAAAAAACATCGTGATGAAACCCACAATCAAATAAAGTTTGAATTTAGATTACATTTAAATGCCATTTCGGGCCAGGTTAGCCGTGGGGTTGGAGAGATCAGAAGAACCTCCTTCAAATAATGGATCCGTGAGAACCGCCTAAGGACCTTATGTCTTAAAATTAATAAAAGTCTTTGGAAATTAGTGTTTGTCACCGATGACTTTGAACCGGTCAGGAGATGGCAGTAAAACAGCATAGCTGACGTCATCGCCTTTTCGGTGCCATTTTTTGCCAACTCAATAACTGTTTTTTTTATATATTTTTTTTATCCAGATGGTTTCGTGGCCTCACTTCGATACAGGAGCAAAACTAATCCCGGCGTTGATAGATGACTTCTAGTACAACTAAACGTGTTGCGAAAAAACGCCGTCAATTTATTATTTACGGCGCTCACGTCAAATAGACTAAGCGGCAGTGACCATGTAAAATTTTCAAAAATATTTCGTAATGCAAATGAATATTATTTTTAGAATGTATATTTTATGTTATTTAGAATGTAGGTATATGTATATATTATTAGATGAGGCTTAAAAAGGACCACTTAGATCAAATCTGGTAACCGAGAATTTTGACACCTGGGAGCAGTGAGCCGCTAAAGTTGTAAAGGTAAAATAGTTATTTTGCAGCTTCAACGCAGTCTGGCAAAGGTCCAGGAACTGTATATGAATCTGGCAATATCTACACTTGTTTTTCTATTAAAAATCTATTATACTCTTAGTACAGTACTTTTCCTTTTACAAAATGTTTACAACTTCAGAGGATCACTGCCTCACTTTTTCAGTCCGATCTGTTCTTCCCAGATCAACTCCTAAGCCCAGCCTCGCCCCAACGGCATGATTGGGCTGGTTGTTTGAACAATTAATCAATTATTCCGGTAAAGCTTGTGCTCCCCACCAAGCCAACAGGCGTAGATTTGATGGCCTCAGGGCCAAAATCAGTAAGCGACTGTGTCGCCTTCAAATAGTAGTCTATTCACGCAGATTCAAAAGAATCTGCGTGAATAACAAAAATAGTAAAAATACAAAACGCTTTTGAAATTTTGTCACTAGCTCCTAGCCTATAGTCCTCGTTAAAGTTGCAATCCTTCACGGTTTACGTTGTTATCCGAGTTTTTCTCGAATAATGGTTCAGCTTAAGTACTCGTACCTTCTTTATGGCTGAAGGTAAAAAATCCAGTGGAACGAATATAATTAAGAGTAAATTCAGCTTAAATGGCTGCAACGCGTTTTGTTGGCTATTAAACGTATATAGTACTAGCTGGTACCCGCGACTTCGTTTCGCTGACTTAGTATTTTGGATGATAAAATAACCTTGTTTCCTTCACTAACGTCCTAAATTATACATGCTAATCTGGGCCCCTATTAGTGCTCCTTGTGGACTACGTCAGGAACACCAAACCTTCGAAGTCTATATGCCAGCAGAAACTACCCATCAAGCAAAACAACTTTTGCTTTCGTGCCATATCTTTATCTCGTATAGTTTAGGTGGGCTCCTAGTTGTGCACCTGGTGGTCTACATCAGGTACTCCAAACCTTCAAAGTCTATATGCCACCAGAAGCTACCCATCAAGTTAAACATTTTTTGCTTGGTGCCATGTCTGTATCTCCTATAGTTTAGGCGGGCTCCTGGTGGTGTACCTGGTGGTCTACTGAAGGTACTTGAGACCCTCGAGTGGTGAAAAAAAGTAGCCTATGTCCGTTCTCGGTATCTTACTAATCTCTGTGTGAAATTTCATGATGATCGGTTTAGTGGTTTGGCCGTGAAAGCGTAGCAGACAGACAGAGTTACTTTCGAATTTATAATATTAAGTATGGATGGATATACTATGTACATACATAAATCATGCCTTTTTGTTGGACGATTCGGTGTCCCACACGAAAAGAAAAAGAAGAATGCCTTTATCCCTTGCGGGGTAGGCAGAGCGTTAACGATCGCAAAATTACGGTCGTTATCGCCACGTCTGACAAGTATTGAGGGTTTTTTCAGATGATTCATGTATCACTGTAGTGACAGGTTGTCAGCCTGTCGCCTAAAACTGTAATACACATGAAACCCTCGAGTCTAGTTGCCTTTTACAACACCCGCATGAAGAAATGGGGTGGTGCTATTCTAAGCCGGCATCACACGGCATATTATACGTACCTACATACATACATAAATCACGCCTCTGTCCCGTTGGGATAGGCAGAGACAGTTTCTTTCAATTTATGAATTTAGGTGCCGTGTGATGCCGGTCAGAATAGGATCATCCCATTTCATTCCCGTGGGTGTCGTAGAAGCCGCCAGGAACTCGAGGTTGACAACCTGTCAACAGCGATACACGCCTTATCTGAACCGATCGTCAAACATTTTGTCAGACGTGGCGATCTGAAGCTCTGCCTACCCCGCCAGGGATATAGGTGTGATCTGTGTGTGTGTGTGTGATGCCGGCTTAGAATAGCGTCACCCTACCTACATCCTTCCCGCGGGTGTCGTAAGAGGTGACTAAGGGACTCGAGAGTATTGGTGTATTACAATTTTTAGGCAACAGGCTGACAACCTGTCACTTTAGTGATACATATGTTTTCTGGAACAACCTTGGAAAACAATCCTAAAAAATGACAGACGTGACGATAGCGATCGTACGGCTGTTAACGCTCTGCCTACCCCGCAAGGGATAAAGGCGTGATATATCTATGTATGTGTTTAGCTATAAATTCTGTTGTTTTGCCCACAGATGAGGCCGGGAAGTGAACCTGGAACGGGCGGGTGAGAGCCGGCATGCAGCCCGCCGGCTGGCTGGCGCTGCTCGCGGCGCTGGCGGCGGTGCGCGCGCAGAACAATCGGAGTGAGTATTGCGCAGGTCCTGAAACGCGGTATCGAAGTGTTTCCGCCGATCGGTATATATCAACCTCCTAAATCCTAATTATACTCCCTTTCCGATCAGTTCTTCCCAGAACAACTCCTAAGCCCAGTCTCGCCCCAAGGGCGTGATTGGTCTGGTTGTTTGATAAAGCAATCAATTGTTTCCGGATGAGCCCTCGCTCCCCACTAAGCGGTCCGGCGTAGTTACGATGGCCCCGGGGCCGAAAACGTAGAACCCAACACAAAAAAAACAAACATTATGTCCGGTTGAACCAGTCGTGACCAGGCGGATAGCCTACCTACTCTTTTACCTCCTCCATCGTCACTCAGCAAACTGGCCTCATCATCCATCACCCCTAAACATACATAATGTCACGCCTGTGTTTCTTGTGGGGTAGGCAGCCCGCCGGCTGGCTGGCGCAGTGAGTATTTATTATTTTAAAAAGCTCTAACTTATAACTGCAACTGCCATCATTAAGCAAGTATTACTCATTTTTGTATTGAAATTAATAAAGAAGCATTGTTCTGTTGCACTCAACTGGCAGAATAGGTCAGAATAGGTACCGATGTCGTCGAATCGGCTGAATCCGAACGGCTCGAACCGAATTCCGTCTAGGAATTCTATGACCCTGCCGGATTCGATCGATTCGGCTCGAGCATATGTGCAAAGCTTCATAGGATTTCATATAAAGAGATAGAAAAGTTATTATAAATATTTAGTGTTTGATTAAAGTATTCTTATGTGCACTTATTAATTATGTGCACTATTAGTTTTACAAGTTTGAAACATTCAATATAAAGGAGTTCATTAAAATATACTTATGTAAGCATATTTTTGTGCACATTCAGTATTTTTGATGAAACAAAGGCAAAAATTTATGGAAGTAACGATAATTAATGGAGGAACAGTTAAATACCATGCATTTTAAATTACGGCGGAACGCACACTTAACGCACGACGGAGCGCTAAAACATTGCAGCGGTCTGTCAGTTCCATACTAAAAATGTCAATCCCCATATACTAAAACCGCTCAACCGCTGTTGACGCAGCGCTATCGCAGTGTCGTCCGTCGAGTGCGGTTTTAGTATGGAGAGTGACGTTTCTAATATGGATCTAACAGACCGCTGCGATATTTTAGCGGTCCGTCGTGCGTTAAGTGAAAATTCATTATAAAATTCGTTTCGTTCGGTGCGTTCGCTTCATTCGCCTCCGGTAGATATGAGTTCACCTTTCCCAGTTTTGGTGGTTTGAAACATTTTTGAAAACTCACAAAACTACGAACTCTAGGAGAAAGTGCTTCGCTTAAAATTTTCAGTTCAATAATGTTCCGAGTTCATCCTCGGAGTTTACAAACTACGCAACGCTAAACCAACAGATTTATTTACCATCAGCCCTTAGTTTAACACTATAACTGCCAGCGTGTATAACGGCTGTGTGATGCCGGCTTCGAATAGCTTCACCCCACATCCTTCCCGTGGGTGTCGTCCTAACAACTTGTCACTATAGTGATGTGACACATGTTTTCTAAAACAATCTTGGAAAACAATCCTCAAAAACGTCAGACGTGGCGATAGTGGCCGTATTCTTACGGCTGTTAACGCTCTGCCTACCCCGCAAGGGATAAAGGCGTGATATATGTATGTGTGTATGTAGGTACATTCATAGTATAAAGCAAATTGGCTTTTCACTTCTGTATGTATATGCAAGCATATATTTGTTTGAAACTTTGAAACTACATCACGGATTTCGGTGTTTTTTTTAAATAGATGATTGAAGAGGAAGGTATAATGTATTATACTTGCCAGGAAAACATCTCATTCCCACGGGAAAATGAGTTGCAGCGGGCGCAGCCGCTGAGCGGGCCGCTAGTAATTTATAAACCTTTCGTGTCTGACACCGAGTCGTCCAACGACCCAATAAACCCTAGTGTCAGAATTTTTAAACCGCCTTCTGTAAATATCAGGCTTCTGACATGGTGTAACGACCGCCGTCTAAGTAATCATAGACAGTAACCGGGACCTACGGCTGTGCCATCCGAGACACGGAACCATTTTTCTAACAGACAATCGGGTGGTTCAGCCTCCAATGCCTTAGACTAAACATAACTAGACATGGTGGTAAAACAATGACTTTGAAAAAAATCTGGGACAGAACCAACCCATGAAACTGAACACCCATATTACTAGTCTACTTATTATATTATCAATTTATTTATATCTTTTTTTTTATCTATGATGGGCTTACTCTTGACCCCAATCTTACCCTAGAGCAGAGATGGGATCACTACGGTGGAGCGAGCTTGCCCAGAAGATGCCTATTCACTCTAGACTTAAAGAGATTCAGGTTATATGCAATCGGAAATACAGACGCAGGCAGGGAATTCCATTCTTTAGCCGTGCGCATAATGAAAGATGTTTTGAAGCGCTTAATGCGTAATGTGGGTATTTCAACTAAGAACGGATGATAGCCGGCCGTGCGTCTGGATGTCCGATGGAAGAAAGGAGACGGTGGTATGAGCTCGTGCAGCTCACGCGCACACTCTCCGAAGTACAATCTATAGAAGACCGATAGGCAAGCAACCTTGCGGCGGTGAGCCAGGCTGTGAATCTTGGTCGCCACCAGTTTTTTATCGCCTATTAATCTCTTGGCTCTGCGTTCCACCGAATCCAGTGCAGCAATTGTAGATTATCTGTAGTATGTAATATATTAGTTATATTTCGTATGTATTGCCTGTTATTATCTTTAAATATATATAGTCTTGAATTCATAGTAATTTTGCACGTCTCATCCGCCTTTCGCCAAATGCCATTTCTCTTCTCTAGGTCTGAAGTAAGAAATTTATTTTTTAGAGATAAGCAGTGCCTGTTGTGTCCATTTTATTTATGTTTTGTCCTGTAAAATTTTTTGTGTACAATACATACATACATACATATATCACGCCTTTATCCCTTGCGGGGTAGGCAGAGCGTTAACAGCCGTAAGATTACGGTCGCTATCGCCACGTCTGACATTTTTGAGTATTGTTTTCTAAGGTTGTTTCGGAAAACATGTGTATCACTATAGTGACAGGTTGTCAGCCTGTCGCCTAAAAATTGTAATACACCAATACTCTCGAGTCCCTTAGTCGCCTCTTACGACACCCACGGGAAGGATGTGGGGTGATGCTATTCTAAGCCGGCATCACACGGCAAAAATGGTAAAATAAATGTGTACAATAAATGGTAAAATAAATAAATAAATAATCAATACCAAAATGCTGTGATTTAGATTTATTTTGCAAGTCCAACGCATTTTTTTTATATTTCGTAATTTTCATATTACGGCAACGGCAGTGTAACTGTTAACCTATTAAACGCAGAAGGTATCTCAGCAAATCCTGGCCTCCTAATTAATCTCCCACCGGAAATTTGGGAAGCAAACACGATTAGGCGATTAGTTTTAGCGTTCCCGAGGGAATCACTATACAACAATATGTAGGTACTAGTGGTGTAACGAATATTCGTATTCGTTTTCGCAAAAATCTTGCGAATGTAAATGTAATTGTAAGGTTCGTAGATTTTTGTATACCACCTGTGGGTTCGTAAGTTTTCGTTCATAATCATCTCGGCAATATCCGGAATTAAATTCGATTGCATAGTACCTATATGCATAGTACCTGTATGCCGTGTGATGCCGGCATAGAATAGCATCACCCCAAATCCTTCCCGCGGGTGTCGTAAGAGGCGACTAAGGGACTCGAGAGTATTAGTGTATTACAATTTTTAGGCGACAGGCTGACAACCTGTCACTATAGTGATACATATGTTTTCTGAAACAACCTTGGAAAACAATCCTCAAAAATGTCAGACGTGGCGATAGCGACTGTATTCTTGCGGCCGTTAACGCTCTGCCTACCCCGTAAGGGATAAAGGCGTGATATGTGTATGTGTGTATGCATAGTACCTAACAGATAACAACGTGCGGCTCGCGCGGCCAATCAGCGACCACATTTTAGCCAGAGATATAAGGCACTAAATTTAAAAACTAAGCATTCGTATTCGCATTCGCATTCGCGAATATGAGCCTCAAATATTCTTAGATTCTTAAAATTTTACATTTGTTACATCACTACTAGGTAGGTACCACCTTGGTACCACGGATGGTGGGTCTACTTATAGTGGTAATTCTTTGTTGCTGTATGGAAAACCAGCGAGATTTGATCCCTTGGTAAACAGGTTTGTTACTGATAGTAAAGTGGAAAGCCTAGTATGATCAAAAAATCTAAGTATAGCTTGACCATAAAGAGTAGATAAAAAATGAGGGCGCCACTTTCTTCGCGATCTGTCAAATCTGACAGATAACGCTTAACTATGGCAACAATTTTTCATACAATTTTTTTAGTTCTATTTAACTGACATACTCGTACATACATATATTACGCCTTTATCCCTTGCGGGGTAGGCAGAGCGCTGACAGCCGTAAGAATACGGTCGCTACCACCACGTCTGCCATTTTTGAGGATTGTTTTCCAAGGTTGTTTCAGAAAACATGTGTATCACTTTTACTATAGTTACAGGTGGACAGCCGTAGGTCCCGGTTGCTGTCTTTGATCAAGTGATAAGACGGGGGTCGTTACACAACCATGTCAGAAGCCTGCTACTTGTAGAATGCGGTTGAAAAATTCTGACACTAGGGTTCTCTGGGTCGTTGAACGACTCGGTGTCCCACACGAAAGGAAGGAATAGGTTGACAGCCTGTCGCCTAAAAATTGTAATACACCAATACTCTCGAGTCCCTTAGTCACCCACGGGAAAGATGTGGGGTGATGCTATTCTAAGCCGGCATCACACGGCTGTATAACCGGGAAAACCGTTTAGTGTTGCCATAAATAAGGCACTCTACGTCTACAACTTCCTGTAGTCAAAACAAACTGGCGATTTGACGTATACGCTACTGCCATTGCTTCGAAAACAATTCGTCGAAAGGTTTTTCTTCGAACATTGTTTTCACCGAAGAGTATGTCCGACCGAAAATATCTCTGAACGAGAAAAAAAATCTATATTTAGGTTTTTTTTATAATCGGGCTCTTGGAAACGACTCCATCGATTTTAATAAAATTTTGTATATTTCAAGGGACATACGTGTAGATAGATAGGCGTCATTTCCAAAAATCTTTTTTTAATTCGATTTTTCCGACATGTGTTTTTACTTATAACGAATTCTATTGAGACGTAAATAAACGGTCCACCAGCTAGTATAATAAATACCGAGAAAATGACACTCTCCGTCTACAACTTCCTGTAGTGAAAACAAACTGGCGATTTGACGAATAGGCTGTATAATCTACTGCTATTGCCTCGGAAACGATTCGTCGAAAGGTTTATCCTCGAAGATTGTTTTCATCGAAGAGTAAGTCCAACCGAAAATATCTGGGAACAAGTAAAAAATCTATGTTTACGTATTTTTTATAAGGCCTCCATCGATTTTTAAAAAATGTATATTTCAAGGGATGTAAAAGGCATTATTCGTGAATCTACTTGGAAATATATGGAATAGCAGGTTTCCTTTAAGAACTCGGTAGATGGCGCTTAACTGACTATGTTACTAGATTCCAAAGCCAAAAGATTAAAAAAAACATTACGCTACTTACTGACAACCTGTCATGCACTGACACTTTCGTTCCAAATGAGTCCGAGTCCAAAAAACAAATCGAAAAAAACAAAAAATAAGTTACGTTCCGTGTTTTGCGGTAACATACCAAGTACAGCACCATCTATCCAGTGACTAGAATAATCAGTTTAAAAATAAAAATCCCTATTCCATTCTTATCGATTGAAAAATAGTGTTTTTCTCCCATTTTACTCGGAAAAGGCATCATTACTTCAAAAAAATTGGCGCGTAATATTCATTGGCAAAAAATATTTTGATCAACAGTTGTTTCGTAGCCGCCGCCGCCGTCGTGACGTCACATCCGCCCGCCATTTCGTTTTGACAGCTTTATAAGATGGCGTCTCGCGATACCGTCGTTTTTATGGACCGCTTCCTTTTTACGGCGGGAAAGCGGGCCGCTTTGTTGATTTTGTAACTGCTCGATAAATGGACGCTTATTTTCTTGTTATTGATAGGATAAATGGCACAGTTCAGAAAAAAGTGAATGTCAACAAAAAATATAATAAATTATTTTAGTAGGTACCTAACTATGTTGCTTTTTTGTTGAGATTCAGTGGTTGAGTAAAGTATAAATAAGCATATTGAAATTCGCCAGTTTCCTGGGTCATTAAAAAAATGTAACAGTTGTACGCTTAAAACTAACAAAAATACTACGGACATCATTCATAATTCTTCGTATTTTCAAAGTTTGAATTAATAAGCAGAAAATTAAAATAAAATTAAGAGTTGTGTCGCCATCTAAATACTTACGGCGTGACGTCTTACGTCTAGTTCTATAAACAAAATACCGTTTTAGATTGTTTTAAAAAGTAGCTCGTTTGACCTGCAGGAAACAAGCCTATTCCCAATGGGTGCGTGGGTAGTGGTATTCTGAGCGGTACAAATTGATAAACGATTGAGTACCGATACCTCCGGAGCTCATAAGATGAGCACAAAACAAAGGAAGTGGTTGGGATACAGGCAAGATGATGATAGTATCGTAAGTCTTTATCGAAGTAGGTACCTAGTTAGTTAGACCGATGTGGCGCAGTGGTTGTGCGACTGCCTGTGACGCAGAAGGTTCCGGGTTCGATTCTCGGTGGGTCACTCACTCACAAAGTTGATATCTATCAGTTTGTGAATTTGTTCCCAGTCTGGTTAGGACATTGCAAGCTGAACTACCCGATTGTCCGCGTAAGTAAGATGGTTCCGTGTTTCAGGTGGCACGTTAAGCCGTAGGTCCCGGTTGCTGTCTATGATTACTTAGACGGCGGTCGTTACACAACCATGTCAGAAGCCTGCTCTTTGAAGGCGGTTGAAAAATCCTGACACTAGGGTTCATTGGTTTGTTGGACAACTCGGTGACCCAGACGTAAAGAAGAAAAAAAACCTAGTTCCGTATGGCAATTTGTCTACACTTTGATAGGCAGCAGAAATATCAATAAATTTTAAAGATAGACCACAAAATTTGTCTTAAAAACTCGAACTGAAATGAAAATCTCGATAAATTGTCTCAGCCCATTGACCCCCGAATCTCTAACGGATAGACCAAAGTTTGGCGAATAAACTTCCATTCCATTTTTAAACTTTTGAAAATGGAACTTCCGGCATTAATACTCGCGCTGCCAGACGCATGAGTGGTTAAAGATATCTGAAGAGCCTGGCTTCCAATTTCTGAAGTAAAATTCTTTCTTCTATCCTGAAAAAACCGTGTCGTGCCGTGTGATGCCGGCTTAGAATAGCATCACCCCACATCCTTCCCGCGTGTGTCGTAAGAGGCGACTAAGGGACTCGAGAGTATGGGTGTATTACAGTCAGGCTGACAACCTGTCACTATAGTGATACACATGTTTTCTGAAACAACCTTGGAAAACAATCCTCAAAAATGTCAGACGTGGCGATAGCGACCGTATTCTTACGGACGTTAACGCTCTGCCTACCCCGCAAGGGATAAAGGCATGATATATGTATGTATGTATCCTGAAAACTTGACGGCAATAGACAGTCTACAGCGTTATTTTTAAGTCAGTACACAAACTTTGTTAGGTGTTTCTACTCATGATTCTGAACAACTTTTACTATGTGGCCACCTGCGAAATTGAAAAAGAAATTGGGAGTTCCATACATTTTTATCGAGTAGGTATGAATTTTACTATTGAACACCGATTTTTTTTTTCGATTACGCAGGTCGCTTGATAGTGAGTAGAAACACTGTATGAAACTGAAAAACTTTCCCCAAGAAACACGTATTAGGTTAAACGACTTCCATTGCTGACAAAGCGATACCTTTATCCAATTTTATGAACAAAACATCAATCCATTGAACTTAGCAATTGTCGGAACAGGCTTTATATCATTCGTTTCTACCCGACATCGAAAAAGGAGGGTATGAATAGGCTTGTTTCCTAACAGGTCAAATGAGCTACTTTTTAAAACGATTTAAAACGGTATTTTGTTTGAAGAACTAGAAGTATGACGTCACGCCGTAAGTATTTGGATGGCGTCAAAACACTTGCTTTTATATTATTTTTCTGCTTATTAATTTAAACTTTGAATATTTCGAAAAATTATGAATGAAGTCCGTAGAATTTTTGAATAATACTTTTAAGCGTATAATTGTTATATTTTATTAATGCCAAATGCCAAATTAA